>CM066200.1:24146852-25346852 GCA_033675215.1 Rhodiola kirilowii
ACATTTGAGCGCTCCTCTATATAATATATATATATATATATATATATATATATATATATATATATATATATATATACGGGCGCGCTCAAATGAGAACTCTTCTTAGGCTAAGAACATGAGAACCATTTTGTACTTTTGGATCAAATGATCTAAGGGTGTAGATTGATTCTGCACTTTTGTCTTATAGGTAAAAGACAAAAGTACAAATAGTAAAAGCAGAAAGTGCATAGTATAAAGCAGAAAGTGCATAGTAGATGACGTGGTGCATTTTGGACTACTCATTTCAACAAAATGAGTGGCTGAGAATGATTCTCATGTTCTTAGCCTAAGAGGGTGTTCTTATTTGAGCGCATATATATATATATATATAGGGGCGCGCTCAAATGTTATGGGTTGTTAAAGTGTTATGTGTTACTCTATTGTGCACCTTTAGATCATTTGAATCTAATGATCCAGATTACATCTTGCACTTTCGTCTTTTAGGTAAAAGACAAAAGTGCAAAATGACAAACAACTTTGTCTCTTTTTGACTTTTATTTTGCACTTTGACTTTATTTTGCACCTTTAGATCATTTGATCTAAAGGTTGAGATTGAAGTAACACATAACACATTAAGAAGGCCATAACATTTGAGCGCTCCTCTATATATATATATATATATATATATAGGGGCGCTCGGTTGAGGCAGGGGTATAAGAATGAGGCAGTGAGGCACGATCTCGGCCGTCTGTGGAGTTGATCGGACGCACGTGGCGAAGCCACGTGGCACAGCCGCAATTGTTGACTTTTCAACAGTTTAGTGGGTTTTACTATTTGGACACGTGTCACACCAGAAATGCACGGGGGGGTTAGATGTGTGGTTGAGATCGTGCCTCACGTGCCTCATTTTACTGTTCACATCCTCATTTGAACGCTCCTATATATATATATAGGGGGCGCTCGGTTGAGGCAGGGTTGTAAGAATGAGGCAGTGAGGCACGATCTCGGCCGTCTGTGGAGTTGATCGGACGCACGTGGCGAAGCCACGTGGCACAGCCTCAATTGTTGACTTTTCAAAAGTTAGTGGGTTTTACTATTTGGACACGTGTCGCGCCACAAATGCACGGGGGTTAGATGTGTGGTTGAGATCGTGCCTCACGTGCCTCACATTACTGTAGCGATCCGCATTTGAACGCTCCTTTATATATATATATAATTTCTCTTTCTACTAAAGCTATCTGGGTCACTTATTAATAAAACCTCCTGTCTCCTGCAATATTATTATTATTACCATACTTGTTTCTTCTTTCTTCTTCACCTTTCCTCATTTTTCTGCAACACAATACAACACAACAGAGCAATGGCTTCTCTGCTATGGACACTGTCCATCAGCATCCTCCTCGCATCCGGGGTCATGAGTGCTCCCCCAAAAAGGCCGGTTGACGTTCCATTTGGCAGAAACTACAAACCAACTTGGGCTTTTGACCATATCAAGTATTTCAACGCTGAATCTGAAATTCAGCTATCCCTTGACAACTACACTGGTGAGCTACTTCAAGGCATTCCATTTTCTCTCTCCCCTGTTGAATTTGACATACTAATTTAGTTTTGATTTTGGTGGTCAAAATAGGTACTGGGTTTCAGTCAAAGGGCTCTTACTTGTTTGGACACTTCAGTATGCAAATCAAGATGGTTGCTGGTGACTCTGCTGGAACAGTCACTGCTTTCTATGTAAGCTTAGCTAGCTATGTTTCATTTCTGTTGCACAAGATAATTATCTTATCATGAGACGATGTGTATTTTGTTTCAGCTGTCTTCTACCAATTCTGAACACGATGAAATAGATTTCGAGTTCCTGGGTAACAGGACAGGACAACCCTACATACTGCAGACTAATGTCTTCACTGGTGGAAAAGGGAACAGAGAACACAGAATCTATCTTTGGTTTGATCCAACCAAGGCCTACCACTCTTATTCTGTTCTTTGGAATTTGTATCAGATTGTGTAAGCAAAACTTTTATTTTAACTCTCCATGTTTTTTGCTTCAAACCGAAATCCACAAATTGAATCTGAATGACACATGTTTGCATTGATTGATTTTTTTTTCAGCTTCTTTGTGGATGATGTCCCAATTAGAGTGTTTAAAAACAGCAAGGACTTGGGAGTCAAATTCCCATTCGACCAACCGATGAAGATCTACTCGAGTTTATGGAATGCCGATGACTGGGCTACGAGGGGCGGTCTTGAGAAGACAGACTGGGCCAAGGCACCCTTTGTGGCTTCTTACAAGGGCTTTCATGTTGATGGATGTGAGGCATCTGTGAACGCCAAGTTCTGCAATGCACAAGGCAAGATGTGGTGGGATCAGAAGGCTTTTCAGGACCTGGATTCCTACCAGTACGGCAGATTGGCTTGGGTTCGCCGAAAGTTCACTATCTACAACTACTGCACTGACCGTGTTAGGTTCCCTACCATGTCTCCTGAATGCAAAAGGGACCGTGATGTCTAGTTCCTTTTAGGATAACATTCGAAATTATATTTTAATTCTTATCTTCGAGTAAGGTGATGAAAAACAATGAGGCAATGGTGTTGATTTTGTTCGTTAGAGGGTTCTTCACTGGTTGTACTTTATAAGCAGTGTTCTTGTTTGAAGTTACCAAGTCTATCCTGATTTGTTGTCCATTTTTGCATTTCATATAATAACTAGGCTAGTTATATGTTTTTTTTTTTTTGATGGGTACAAATTGTACAGAAGTTGGACACTGACTAATCAATGACTCAATTCAGTACATATATTCCAGATGACGTCCAGACCTGCATGGGCCACCCATCCTCGTCATGAAAACTAACAAAGGTTGTGAATCCATGCTCGAGAGCATGGACCAACAACCTTCAGCAGACACTAAACCCCTGCGCAGAACCCGGGGTAAAAGGGCAACTCACTCAGTTCACACGCGGCTGAGAACAACTAACTCAGTCCGAAATCCGGCTGAGAAGTGCCACTTATTGAACTAATCTAAAACGAACTAAACTAACACTAATCTAAACAAACTCAAACCTAAAACTAACACCAAAACGAACACCGGCAGCAGCAGCCACCATCTTCATCCACTTCGGCTCCGCCAGCAACCCAACCCGCCCCAGCAACCAACGCCCCCACCCAGCAACCCCACAGTCAACACCACAGCCACAACCCAGCCAGACGCCGGCCACCATCCCAAACGCCGGAGAGAGCCAAAAGAATGAAAGCATCCGACCGCCAGCCCTCACGCTAGCCTCCACCACCAGCAGCAGCCCGACCACCACGACGGCACCCAACACCACCCCAAAACCACCAGCGTGAAGCTCGTGCCGCACCCCTACTACCCTGCACACAAAAAATATGTACAACCACCGCTCAACCCCCCTCCAGCTCCTTCAACCCACCAACATACCACCGCCCCCACAGTCAACCGTCCCACGCCACCCCCACCTGAATCCCACAGCTAGCCGCAGACCACCGTCAACGGATAAGAAGGAGAGAGGACGAGTACAGGGAAGGGAGGCCATGAGGAGTGGGTGAAAGGGCGAGGAGAAACGCTGGAGGAAAGGTGAGCAATGGGTTGAAATCAGCAAAACTTAGAAGTTGATGAACAGTAACAAAACGAGAGAAGCTTTCTCGCTCCTCGGGGGAGATGCCAGGCTAGTTATATGTTAGTTTGCAATACTTGAACTCTGATCTTCAAATCCTCGATGGCAACTGGAACGGAAACAAAAATACAACCTTTGGCTCAGCCAACAAGAGTATTATATGAAGATAATGCTTATCAATTCCTCTATGCAAGGTCATGACACCTCAAAAGCAGTGGCGGATCCAAAAAAATTTCATCGAAGAATATGAATATCGCTCGGATTTGGCAAATATTTTTTTCTGCAAATATATATTTTTTATGTTTGACGATATAAGATATTTTCAAGTAAATTACTAAAGTCAAACTCATATATAGTTCATTGACGACCTAACTTTGAAAGATCATAAAAATCTCATCGATATTCCTATCAGATCGATTGATATGTCATTGGAAAGAAAATTTAATGGTCTACAACTCTTCAATTGATATTAAGATCTAAATCGGATGTTATAAAGCAGCTGAAAACATACTCAAACTAAGGTCGCATAACAAGTGAATGTGGTCAACCACATATAACCATAGCAACTTTGCAACCCTATAACAAACGACCGGAGCACCATTTCGGAAATTGATCACCTAAAACATAAAGCTAACAACAAAGACTACAAGTTTTATGTTTACATCTAAACTCAAATCTCACGTCAAGATGACTCAAAACTAAGCGGAAACATACTATATGTTTGAAGTTGCTAATGATCGGTCAATCTTCTGAACCTTTCAAAGACCTGATCCCATATCCGTTGAAGATGGTCTATATATGGTCTGAAAGCGAATTGAATATTCGACAACTTTCATGTTTACTGCGATATGAAATTCCTAGGTTAAGTTGGTGAAAACTGTGCCCAAACATGGTTGGTTGATCAAAATTCGCCGAAAAGGAGGGGTCCTCGGGACATCCCTGGATCCACCACTCCTTGAAAAGAAGCTCACTTATATTGATCACGATATCCACCGGTTACTGTCGGAAAATGCGTATTGATTGGTGAATCATGGTGAACATCACTAATGACCTAGGTTTGTTGGTGTCACACACCTCAAGGCAATGAGCAATTTTAAGTAATAAGTGTGCACACTTAATGGACTTAAGAGTATCAACACTGCAGACGAAATTGAGGACGTTCGAGACGAAAGTGAGGATGTCCGAGGTAGGTTAGTTGTGCAGCGCAACATGCGGTGGGAGTAATTGCTGAGACGTATGTCTCAGCGTTCTCTCTTGGGATGCGGGAGAGGACGTTCTACTCGTCAAAAATTTAGGGTTTCGTTCAACAAAATTAGAGAAAAGAACGGTTCATCGTTTTGGGCCAGCACATTTTTGGCCCAACTGCTAAAAAAACGTCCCCAAAATTTCTTTTTTGTTTTAACACAATGTATTTTGAATTACAGAAACAGCCCAACTGCTAATAAAAAATGGGCATATAAAAAAGAGCCCAACAGCTATTAAAAACGGGCTATAAAAAACAACCCAACAGCTATAAAAAAAATTCAAAAAAAATTGGAAAAATGAAAAATAACTTTGAAAAATATATCTATAAATACTCATCTTATTTCTCTTCCAAATCACTTGAATATAATTTAACATATACTTTCAATCACTTGTCTCTCTTAAGGTCTAGCAATTGGTCAATTTCAGAAGATGTGCAACTCTGCATATCTTACTGTCGCCGATCTAATTTTCGGCAACAGGCAAAAGGTGGACAAATTGTGGGACAAGATTCACATCGACTTTCAACAAAATTGGGTTATATGTGAGCATGAAGTTAGCACAACTGAGAGGTGTCAAGCCGCACTTGCTTCTTGTTTTGTCAAGTTAAAACCGATCTTGATTTTTTGAGGGTTCTTATATCTCATATGCACGAAGAAATATGGAATCCGGATGTAATTTACAAGATGAGGTAATTATTCATTATGTTCATTATATGTCATAATTTAATTTATTAATTAAATTATATTCATTGACGAGGTTATAATTGTTGTTTAAAAAATTAATTTGTAGTTAAGGAAAGCTCAAACAATGTACATCGCCAAAAAGAAAAAAAACATTCACATATTTCGAATGTTGGGAACAAGTGAAGGACCATCAACCATTTGTTACCATTAAAACTAATACCCCGCATGCTTACATATATCATATATGAAGCGGATCCGGTAGTTTAAGAAGTGGATATAAGTGAGGCTCAAAAAAATCCTGGCATCGAAGGAGAACTATTTTCAACACCGGAAAGCAACCTTGTAAGTTCTTACAGTCCGATTAGGCGGCTCGGAGTGAGGGCTGCCAAAGAAGCTACAAGAAAAGGTAAGAATGTCGCTAACAAATCACATGATGAGGCTTTGATGAGTCTTACAGAAAGTCAAAAATAGTATCTTGATTGGAATCAAAAGTAAATGGATGAAGACAGTCAAAGGCAACAACAATTTCTTGATTTGAAACAAAAGCAAATGGAGGATGACCGTGAAAGGCAACTGCGAGATTTTAACCTCATGCAAATGGAGGAAAGTACAAGAATCATGCAAATGAATACAGACCTAATGACCCTGAAGTCGAAGAGGTAATTTTCAAATAAGAAGACTGCAATCCTTCGTCAGTATGAAGAACAAGAAGACAACAATGACCAAGGTGCTTCTAAAGAATTTACTAATTGTTATCGTCCACAGAACCTCGGCGATTAGATTACTTTATTTTATGTAATTTCAATTCCTTGTATGTCATTTCAATTTCACTATGTTATGTAGTTTTATTCCTTTTAATTGGTGGGTAAAAAGTTTTAATAGAATTCACCTGGTTAATTCAAAACAACATACAAATTCAAAACAACACACAAATTAAAAAGTAACACACAAATTCAAACGCCAGCATTTTGACAGCACTGTTCTTCATTGTTCACCTATTTCCAAAAAACCAGTTGGGTTTCACGAGATCATTTTGTAGCTCTGTGTGGAGATATGCATACTATAGGGTCGGTAATTACCAAATGCTTGTAATTGTTAAGCTCTTTCAACTGGATCATGAACAATTTGATCATCATTCTGGTCCGTCGGTCCATCATATATTGTGAAGGCATTGTATGGATTGTGTAGATCTTCCTCTTCAATTTCCACTGATTCGTCTTCTACAAATTCTTCCTCAACAATTATATTATTAATTATATATGATGCATGCCAACATAATAGTTTTTAAAAGGCTTAACTTGTGGTTCATACCTGCATGTCGGACTGCCCAATTAAATCGTAAAATCTCAAAGCACATCTTAACATCTTTGGGGTATGACTCTTGTTTCATCGAAAATAAGTTCTCAGCGTCACTTTGCAGAATTGGAATTGTTTTAACAAAAGAGGAGTACCTCTCAGGTAGATTCCATTAACCAAATAATAAGTTTTATTATATGTGCTCTCGTTAACTTTGCACGTCACTTGAGTGGAGATTCCTTTAAGATTAGAATCCAATATTTCTGATTGGTATAAGACATTAAGATTGTTCTATGCTCTTGGTACACCAATGAAGCTGTGCCAGATTCATGTGTCATATGAAGCTACATCCTTTCAGATGATGGTTGGACAACCTTTACGACAAGAGTATGACCCCTGTCATGTTGTAGGATAGTTTTTCCACTCCCAGTGCATACAATCGATGCTTCTAATCATACTAGAGAATCCTCGATGCTATGCCCTTGCTAAAAGACGACTTCTGGATTTAGAGAACGTAGGTAACGATCTTTGTAATGATGAACTACTTGAGTGCATCACTTTTTAGGCACTTTAGAGTTGTTGATTCACCCATCCTTGTCTTTTCGGCACACTGATCAATGCACGAACCGTATGCCAACATTCCTATAACACCGGTCATCTTTTGCTCTGGAAGGAGGCCAAGAACTCAGATGGCATCGCATCATTGATACTAATCGATGTCATGGTTACAAAGCTTGGTCTTGAGACGGTTGAACAAGTTGTTGTTCATTTCATACCTCCGACAAAAGCCCCCCTCGGAGAAAATTTGACGTTCAACAAAGTAGTCTTCCAAAATATTCTGCCCTCTTGGTCCCCTTTGTCCTTGTCGATTTGGTTGGCAAAGAAATGGCTGATCGTCTGAATCACCCGTTGTTTCTACGATGAAAACATTCATCATCATGACCAAGTTAGCACTTGCATTCATCTATCTTCTTCTTTGTTAATGCCATCCGAAACTTCAACGAAATTGAAAAGATCCATCCGAAATTGTAATAAAGACCAGAAAGAAGTTTGAAATTATGGAGAAGAGTGAGGAAGTTGTGGGTTACAATTGTATCTAAAACATTGTTCTTGGAGACATTTCGACTGTATTTTACTTTACATGTATCTTGTAATTATTGGACAAAAATCTTATCAAAAACTAACTCAAGTATTGATTATTCATTCATACAATATTAAATAGAACAAAAAAGATTATTTAAAATAATTTTCATTGTGAATAGTAATAGGATGTCGTCCTTATGTAGAATGTCATGGGTGCACAAAATACAGAAAAATGCTATTACTGTTTAATGAATAGAAACAGAAAATTCTCTTTGAGGATGTCCTCAAAGAGATAGGATGTCCTCGGGAGTGTGGATGCCCTAAATAGTTAAGTTTTCCATGACACATTGGACATACCTATGAGTTGCCTAGAAACCACAATTTGTCATTTGAAATAATTATAATAAATAATGTGTATTTCCAAGGCATATGAGAAACACCAATGGATGTCCATGGTAGAAGACAACATAAAGGCTAGTATAAATGACAATGACCTTTAGTTTCTTCAAGGTGACAATGCTCTCCTATAAGAGGAGTAGCATTCTAGCTCATTTGCGCGCAATAAGAAAAATCAATAATACACACCTCCAAATTCCTCCATTGAAATTCTATGCCGATATGTTTTACCTACTTTCTTACACTTCCATTTCGCGTGTGTTAGTGGTGATAGTGAAAGACAAAGTCAGTTCGTTAGGGTTCAAACTTTTGGTTCAAACTTTTCAACCAATGAGTTGTTGTATCCTGAGAAGCAGTTGCTCACGATTCCAATACTCAGTGGGAGAGAAATAATGCTTTAAGGAAAGCGTCCAAGACGCCTCAACTATGTCCTACACTACACATTTTGTTCAACTATGCAGAGGGAATCATGCAGTGGTCTTATTTTCGCTGAAAACATATACATCGGTAATACGTTGAAAATGTAGCGGTTTTAAGAATACCATGATTTTGCAGCAGTATTTTCAACAGTTTTGCGAGAAAGTTTGGGATGACAAATATGCGGTGGTAATTGGCATCGCAAAAACCAAAAATTGCGATAAATTTACAGCAATTTTGTAGCAATAATATTATACCATGGGTTTTTTTGTTGCAAAACTGTGGGAAAAATGAAAATCATTTTGCGATGAGTTTCCTGCAGTTCCGTAACCACTGTAAGTTAAATGCAAGTGTCAATATTGAGATTTCCAGGATTTTGTTCTATTTATGGGTTTGTGGCTTCCATCATTCACCATATCCTACTTTTTAACACCTCAAACTAATTTCCACGTCTTCCCTTATCCATTTTCACATCAATCAGCCAATCTTCCACCCGAAACATGTTCCGTAAGCTTTCAAACCAATCCTACTTTCTTGGATAACAACACAAACGTTCCCTACGGATCATCTCCATTGGTAAGAACTTATATATATATACTATTGTGCACCTTTGCATCAAATGATTTAAAGGTGTAGATTGATCCATAAAGTATTTTTTTGTCATCTTGCACTTTTATCTTATAGGTAAAAGATAAAAGTATAAATAGTAAAAGCATAAAGTGCAATTTTCACTTTTTTGAAGAAGGAAATTTTGTGGTGCTTAGGTTCTTAGCCTAAGAATGGTTTTTATTTGAGTGTTCTCCTATATATATATATATATATATATATTCACTATATGTATTTTTTTAGATGTGATAATAATCTTTTTTTAGAAGCGGTAACTGTAAAATGGAGCCCAAATTTTTCCTAAACCAAAATCTAATAATATTTTTATTTCTCTATTTTCCTCCCAAAAATCATATAATCCTCAATTTATGCCCTAGAACGCCACCGAGTGCGTCTGGAGCGGAAGAACTATCGGAGCAATAACCCAAGCGTCTGCCTCCTTTCTGTCTATTTCCTACCGTTTCTCCGCCCAGCTTGACACATCCGTGCTTTCCACATCTGGCTCATCCTTTGGAGGTATGAATTAGGTTATCGTAACCGTGTTGGTTTGAACCCCATCAATGATTCAAAGTTTTTGTGTTGTTTTTAGTTCGTCCGAGATGCTTTAGTGTTCATTTCCAACAGAGTTAGGTTGATTTATATGGTGTTGATTTTAGTTCTTTTTCGCTGCCTAGGTTGACTACGTTCCACTTGTTGGGCATCAAACTTGCTAACTTAGTTGATTTTAGTTGTTTTCGCTGCCTTGGTTGAGTTCATTTCCACTTGTTGATTTATATGTTGTTGATTTTAGTTCTTTTACTAACAAATGTCTTTATATGTCTTTTCCATGTAGTTTTAAACCTTGAAATATTGTTGTCTTGTTCGAGATGAGCTTCAGACGGTGTTCAAACTTAGACTTGAACACCAATCCAACACTAAGTAAAACAAAACAGTATGGGCATACGCAATGTAATACCCAGTTCGGCAATAGCCTACTCTGGGGGCTTCCCACATCATAAAGGGTAGCAAGTTTTTATTAAGAGTTTAGATCTACAAGTGGACTTATGCTTACACAACTCTCGTTTGTAATGGCCTAGCTTCTAACACTCTTCTCTTTGATTTACGATCTCGGCTCCCCTCGATCCCCTGAGTTCGGGACTCCCTCCCAAACTAACTAAAACTTCTCCTGAAGCTCAGACGCCTTCTCCCGAACGCGATCAGTACCAATGCGTGTGTGCAGCGGGTTGTTCTATCAGAACAATCTGATCAGCATAGTGAACAGACTCTTTCGGCGCCGTTGAATTTCCAGTGGGGAAATATCACACGGTCGTCGCTCCTCCTCCTCATCTACTCAATATCACTCATGTATGTATTTTTCCAAAAGCGATGCACACCCATCAGGAAACCCTAGCACTGTTTATATAGTGCACGGCCAAATCCTAATCGGTTAGATATCCGATCTCGAATAGTTAGGAGATATTTCCTAAAATATTTCTACTCTTGCAAATCTTTTATCTTCTTGAATATCTTGCGGTTTAAACTCAGCTTCTAAATATTCTTTGAATATTATGCCAGCCATTCTGATCTTTGACTCTGATCTCCAACCGCCTCAGATCTTTAACCGAATCCAATCAATATCTTCGGCACTTTAGGAAATTACCAGATTAGGAAACTCCATATCTTCAGTTCCGCACTGTCCGAAAGATCCAAAATCTGGTTGAACATCGTCTTGACTTCTGCTTGAACACTTTGAAGACATTTTGCCAAAAACCATGTCATTTGTAGGAACAACAATCTCCCCATTGGCATTTTTGGCAAAACGAATCATCTAGTTATAACTACCTAGACTTCAAAGACTCGTACTGGTAAGATTGAGGAAACTAAGTCATCCTCAAAATTACTCCCCCTTTTTTCCACAAATCGGCAAGGGGTGTTCCAAATAAGAGTTCGAAGTAACAAGTACGGAAACAAAGCAGTACTTCCAACAGTACAACATAATTTAAAGTTTGAAAGTCAGAAGCAAGTCAAGGTTTTTAGCATAACCTTCAAGCAACGGAGTCTTCATCCATGTCGTCTTCTTCAACAGAGTCATCAGCTTCATCCTCACTAGGATATCTCAGAGCATGTACCAATCTGTTGATTCTTTTCCTCTGTTCTCATTCAGTCTGCAGGATGATCTCCAGCTCGCTTAGCATCCTCTCACGTTCAGTACGAGACATCTTCTCACGAGTAGCATCTCTACTCATGGATGACTCAGGAACGTCATTCCTCTTCAGCTTGGGGTCCTTCAGATCATTCACATGTCAACCCTTAAACATCTTGTGATCCACAGTAAACTTTTGCGGGGCTCTTGAAAGGCTGTCCTGAGATGTCTTCAGCTCTGGATGTTGATTAATGATGAGCTCATAGATGAGGGATGGGAATACAATTTGGTGCAACGACTTGGTAAATGTAGCGTGTTCTCTAATCTGATTGAACATTACCTGTCCCAAGTCGAAGTTCATCCTGTTCCCAATGAGGTATACCAGTTGCCCCATGTCTTTACTCACAATTATCTGGTGTGAGGTTCGCTTCCCGTTCACAATCGCAATGAAAAATAGCATGGAATTGTTGTAGTCAGGTCAGCTAACGGAATGGAAGTGTCTTCCCACCGGGGATATGCTCCAGCAGTTATGCAGCTCGCAATCTTGTCATAGTTCTCCTCTTCCTCCACTTCGTAAGAATTAGCCATTGCAAAGTACACATTGATGATCTCAGGATCAATCCTGACCTTCTTTCCTCTTACGAAGACTACTCCATAGTCCTTGTCACCAGCAATTCCAAACTGACCAGGTAGTTTAACGATTTCCTCTCTCACTAATTGGTCATTGAACAGTTTGCATCTTTGGACGGTCCAAATCAAATCAATCTCCTACAAGAGCTGAATAACCTCGTTTCCTTTGCACCTCTTCTCTTCAAGAAGTCTCTCAGGAATGATTTTCATTCATTGAACTGCCTTCCATCTGTTTGTAGCGTCTTTGCACGCAAACCATACTCCATTCTTTGCCAACCTAGTTAAGACACTGGCAGGAACAGGGTCTGGACAACACTTCTTCCTCTTCTTAGACGCACTTGCTTCCCCTGCGTCTGTGTTCCCACTAATATTTTTGATAGTTGCCTTAGATGTGCATGCTTGGAAAGTCACTTTCTTCTTGGGTTTCTTCTTTTCAGCTTTCTTGAGCCAGCGAAACCGAGTCCTGATCCTCCTCCGGAGTGTTCTCATACTCATCCTTTTCCTGATCAGATATCTGCATCTCTACATCTGTGTTAGCTGGCTATTTCAACTCAGTCGGCACAAATGGTTCACCAAATGATTTTTCAGCAACCTGTTTAACAAGCACATCCCCTTCCCGATGAACAATCCCTTGCTTCTGCTTTTTCGTTACTTCTGCCAAGTAAATAGGATTCTTTTTTTTATTACAAGTAAATAGGATTCTAAACATCTCTCTGTGCGTTATTGCCAACACCCTATTCTGCTTCAGTCATTTCTACTTCTTAAACAGCTGATTGCTTTACATCCTTCTGGACGACAGGTTCAATATGAATTTTCTCTTCCACTTGTTCTGTTGCCGTTCTCTTTTCAGATAGGTTTCCTTCTTTAGCAAAGCTTGCTCCTTTTCCTGAAAAACTTTGACCACCTTGTCAATTTGCTTATATACCTCCTCAAGTTCACTGTCTTCTTCAGATGAGTCTGACTCATTAGTGACATCATCTTCAGGCTCTTGTTGCTTCACCTCATCAACTTCAATAGAAACAGCTTCATTCTCTGTCACCTTCTTTTCATCTATTGCCTCAGCAGTCTGTTCCGCTACGCGTGGTTATTCCAAAAAAGGTAATAACCCTAAGTATCCCGACAAAGGCGATACACCACAATCTAACCCGACAAAATTGTTAGACTTCAAGTTCTCCTGAACACAATAATCTGACAAAGGTATTATTAGGCCTAGGTGTTACGATCTACCTTTACGACAAAGTTTCCAGTAGATATTAACGGTAAGAATTGGTTATCAAATTAAGCTTACGGCAAAGTTTCCACTTAACCTCACAATTCAATTCATTTGATGGAGAATAAGAACTAGTAAAACATGAATTAAGCATTAAGAACAAGAATCTCAAAACATATTGTCACAAGGAAAACACCTTAAACTGAAATAAGTATTTAGCTACCCATAGCCATAACAAAAACACAAGTATTTTTGAAATGAAAGTAACAAAAAATTCTTCCCTTCGTCGAAAGCTTCGCGTTCTTCTCCAGAGTCGTCGTGTTGATTCTTCAAGGTAGGAATGAATAAGAAACCTTTCTCCAAACCCTAATTTATAAGTTGGTTGGGTTTCTAAATCTGTTTTGGGCCCAAATTTCCACTTTTCAGACTTGCAGACGTCAGCAAAAATGATGTTGACGACGTAACAGCTGCACCAAAGGTGAGTTTATCACCGCTCCCAAAGAACACTTTATCGGCGCGCACGACACAATTAAAAAATGCCTGGGCGGGGTACTCACTGCTCAGCGCTGCGATTCAGGACTTTGACTCTTGATTTGATCTTCTAAATGACCTCAGTTACTCTGAGTGTGAACTAGAGAGTTGTAGATCTTTGTGTTAGGTACGCAACGACATGTAGCTTGTTTTTATCGGAATTTGCATTCGTTCCCAGCAGTCCGAATAGGCTTCGAAGGTCAAATCTATCATGTGGTGTTTTAATGCCTAGAATGCGCGTTTAAGCACATATTCTGTCCTAGAGCTTCCAAAACACCTGAAAATGCAAAACCTTACTAAAAAGTAAATGTTCGCATATAAAAGTGTCGAAATGAATGTGATTAGTTAGTTCGATGAGTCATATAAATACGACTCATCAGGCTGCTCTATCGTTTCTCCTTCGTGACCTTCGGTTTCACTCGAATCGATCGCATAACTTTTGCACTCATTTGTTGCAGTGCTCTCACTTCTTCGATTTTGCCTAAAACTCAATTTCTCTCTTTTGGTCTGGCTAGCTTTGACATGGAAAATGATCCTGCAGCTAACTGTTACGAGCAAGAAAACGGTGTCATTTGAATCAAAACGACGTCATTATGTAGAGCAGTTTTTAAAATATATAAAATGACGCCACTTTTACTAAAATGACGCCGTTTCTTACTCGCAACATTTGGCTCCACAACAACAAATCCAAATCCTTTTGGCCCTGTGTATTTGATTCAACTCATAATTTAGTTTTGTTTATTTTTGCAGACGAAAACACTAACTATTGATTCATTCTTTAGTACTCTGAACTTTCTACTTACAAATTTGAGTTGGTGTCCTCTGCGTGTTCGTGCCTCAATAATCTATAGATACGTATTTACACTATGAGAGATGCGCTCAAATGAGAACACCCTCTTAGGCTAAGAACATGAGAATCATTCTCAGCCACTCATTTTGTTGAAATGAGTGGTCCAAAATGCACCACGTCATCTACTATGCACTTTCTGCTTTTTACTATGCACTTTCTGCTTTTACTATTCTGCACTTTTGTCTTTTACCTAAAAGACAAAAGTGCAGAATCAATCTACACCCTTAGATCATTTGATCCAAAGGTGCAAAATAATTCTCATGTTCTTAGCCTAAGAAGAGTTCTCATTTGAGCGCGCCCCTACACTATGATTAATCAAGTAATAGGTATAAGATGTATTTGTATAATACTTTATATGTATGAGATGTAAACCCACTATCAAAAGCAAAATCTAGAAAACTCATACCAAGACAATCGTTAGTGAGAAATATCATGCTCCAAAATTACGAAGGCTTGAAACTGGTGATAATTTTGATATCAACAAAGTAGAACGTGACCAGGTTTGGGACCACAAATATGAAAGTATCTCATTGGTAAGTGATCGATGAATTTTTTGTCACTTTCTAGACTATGTTTCTTATATATTTCGGGATGTTTCTAAACGATGTTTGTCACTCTAATCTGCATTTTCACTGTTTTAGCTTATACGGACCAAGAGATGATCAAAACACGAAAACAGACAAAACACACCAACATTAGACCAGGTCTAGAGCCAATCACCGCCTGGACAGGATATGAAACAAAAGGTCAGGCCAACCAAAAGGCTAGGCGCCTCATGTGCCATTTCTGTGACTATAAACTCATGGCTAAATTTTTAATAACTTTGATATCGACGATCAAGTTCTAGTAAAAGAAGCTAAGTGTTCGGAGGCAAGAAAGAGCACCATGGGGGTGGGGATGGGGGTGGAGTGTAGCAACAATGATAGTGTTAAATAGCTTTAAGTTTTTGATCGTTTATGCTAATCGTGACAAGATGGAATTCGTATCCGACTTGGAGTTCATTGCAGCTATTCATCGTCATTATACAGACCTTTCAATTCTCCAATTTATGAAACACATGTTGGAACATATTGCGCTCTATACATAGTTGTTATGCTAGTAAAAACTACTCCTAGCCTCGTATAAATTCTCATGTGACTTTTGTCTGCTTGTTTTATAATGTTTAGTAAAAGTTTGGTTATAATATATTAGTAGAAATTAATACAACCTTAAGGCTGCATGATAATAACTCCTTTGACGACCCTTGATTTATCTGGACTTATAAATTATTTTTTATCAAGTAAAATACAGAGACATCAGAAGATGGAAGATGTATTAATGTCGGATTACTTGATTGTCATTATCAACATTAAAAACAAAAATACTTAAATATTTAGCACGGATTCGATATAAGATGATTTTTTATGATATAGAAACGAATCCTTCTTTATTGTGATATAATAGTAGAACTCTTTTAAAACATGTTAACTTTTTCAATGTTATGATCAATTTTCATTTGTCACCACTCTTTATAGAGATATTTGTTTGTAACTTCATTGTTGTTGGCATTTTGTAGAGTTTTTGTTGCAAACTTGTCCAGTAGTGTCCAAGTGTCTTTAGACTTAGAGTCAAATTCGTTATGGGACTCCTTTGAATTGGTTCAGGTCAGGTCGTTATAGAATATGCGTAAAATTAGAGTATTTATGTTGTATTTGTTTGATCATTATGATCGAAGAAGGCCGCCAAAGTTGGTCGGAAAGAATATAGGTTGACCAGCCTTTTGCTATGATGATCTAGCTGCGAGCCAGGCCAAATAGTGTCATTTTGGCATGACACGAGGATCGCTATTTGGAGCGTTATTGGAACGACGGCGTATGATACAACGTGGGGGTTTCTCATTCTGAGTAAAGCTGCGTCAATTTGATCAAGTGCGAATATTTCAGAAGTAAGTGGAGGCGATGTCGTTTTGGTCTTCTTCCTTGCTTAAGCTAAAAGAAGCTGCGAATTGGGGATTAGGGCATCAATCGACTTTGATAGTGAGATTAAGAAACAAGGCGATTCTTAGAGAAATTAAGAATCGCTCTTGCTTCCTGGTGGTCTGTCAGCCAGCTTATTGATAAGAAAGAAGTGCCTAAGGGTTCACTGAAAAGTGACTTGTTGACACTTCCTTTGATAAAAACAAAGAGCTGCAAGAGCAAGCTCATGCAAAGATATTGATGAGATTGTCTGATGACATTATCAGACATGTGGTAAGTATCACCAACCCTACAACTTTGTGGGATACTCTTATTGATATATTTTTTTTTCGAAGTCTCTGCCTAGCAAAATCTATTTATTACGTAGATTTTCAATTTTAAAATGAACATGTCTTGGTCTGTACAAGAAAACCAATATGTTTTTCTAAAAATGACCCAAGACTTAGCTAGATGTGAAGAAAAGATCAAAGATACTCATCAAACTGTCATTTTTAGGGATGTGCAAATTTGACCCGGACCGGGAAACCGGACCGGACCGGACCGGTTTTTTCCGGGTCGGTCCAAGACCGGACCGGTTCCGGGTCGGTCCACGGTCCACATATTTCTGAAATTCCGGGTTCCGGGTCGGTCCGGTCCGGTCCGGTATATTTTCCGGTCCGGTCCGGTCCGGTCTGGACCGTAACTTAATTTTGATTTTTTAAATACCAAATAAAATACAAAAAGAAACCTTATTTTTTTTAAAATTCACAAAATTGAAGATGGAAACATATTGAATCATTAATTTTAAGCACATCCGGCTTGCATAAAAAAATTCTTCATTTTTTCTTCATTTTTTCTTCATTTTTCAGTAGAAATATACGAATTTTTTTTATAATTTTCAGGTCCGGTCCGGTCCAATCCGGTCCACGGTCCACACCCGACCCGGATATATCCGGTCCGGTCCACGGTCCACATTTTCAGAAAAATCCGATCCACCGGTCCGACCCGGACCGTCTGAATCCGGCCCGGTCCGGTCCACGGTCTTATTTTCAAAAAAAATCCGGTCCACCGGTCCGACCCGGACCGGCAAAATCCGGTCCGGCCCGGTCCGGTCCGACCCGGATGCACATCCCTAGTCATTTTGCTAAATGCCCTGCCCTAGACCTGCACAAATCCGGGCTAGCCCGACCGGCCCGATCCGCTTGCCCCATCAACGAAACGGGCTTGGACAAGCACACTAGCCCGACGAGCCAGCCCGGCCCGGTCCGTATTCTTTTAGGGTCGGGCTTGGACACATTTTGGCCCAAATCAGGCTAAAAGACCCGCCCATTAACCCGCTACAAAATAAACATTAATTTTTATTATTTAAAAAAAACTAATACTTAATTGTAATTGGTAAGAAATAAAAAAATATTTCTAATGTATGTTGTTGAAATCCAAAAGAAATAGACTCCAAAAATAAAGTAGTTGAAAGTTTTAACAATGAAAATTACTCTCGACATTCCCCGTCAAAAACTTTGCTGAAATATTTTATGATGCTTTTGGAAATGTTTTACATCAATGTGGCGAATGTTTTGCATCCATCTAATATACTACATTATCGTAATATATTGTTGTTGTGCAAGAAAATTATTGTATTTTTATTTAAAATATAGAGATACATATTTGTGTGGGTTGGCTCGATGGGTAACCTGATCCGGTACATACGGCGGGCTTGGACAAGATTATGAGCTCGAATTGACCGGGCGGGTTTAGCCCGACCCGACTGTATGGGTTATCAAACATAAAAAAGCCTGGCCCGAACCAGAATTTGTGCAGGATTGGCCTGCCCTCAATTTGATCACCTTAAGGAGGTAATTCAATATGGTAGGGATGCAATTTCTCTTGCTAAAATATTGGAAACTATAGGCCAAAACAATGAAAGGTGAAGAGTTTTAAGACTACAACTTTCCCTAAAGCAGAAGTTAAAATTGAACCTAAGTCTGAACTTACGGTTTTTATTAGCAAAGATAGATTTAAAACAAATCCTAAGATTTTAGGCAAAATTCTTCCAGTGAAAATTAATTTGACAAAAGTAACATAAAATGCTCATATTGTAATAAAATGGGACATTTTACTAAAGATTGTTACAGAAAGAAAAAGGAAGAAATGGGAAAAGAAAAATAGAAAATTAATCATGGCTTTTCTATCATAAGTAAAACAAACCACACTTATAAGCATGAGATTATGATGAGTGCCGCTGAATATGATAAATGCTCTTGGATTATTGACCCTGGTTGTACTATACATGCTATTCCTTATAAATCTTTGTTTAGTTCTTTTAAATTAATGAACGGAGGTGGTGGTATGTTACCTCTCTTAAAATAAATTAAAGGTATTGGCGTAGTAACCCTAAAAATGTTTGATGAAATTTACAGAACTGTAATAAATATTGTTTGGGTCTCTAACTTGAGAAGAAACATATTATCTGAATCAAGATCTGATCAACGGGGCTGCCACATTGTAACCATAATGGTGTGGGATTAATTTCCAAAATACTCAAAATTGGAGATTGAGTTTAATTCTACTCAATCTCTCACATTGGTTTCTCTTTTTACTCACTTTTTTCTAAGCAGTTGTTCACAACGGCGTCTTAAACCTAAGACGCTCCTACCAACAGCGTTTTAAGCTGCGTGACTTTTTATTTGATTTATAATTAAGCCGATGTTGACAACAGCGTCGTAGTTCATTGGTGAATTTGAGATGAGACTAAAGGATGCTGTCGTGGCTGTGCCTTCGATTTGCTGCACAGCAGACATGTTACTCGTCCCTTCTCATAAGCAAATTGTCTTCGTTTTACATAACCTCTCTAAAGACTTCGTAAGCATACTCTCAACCATTCATACCTCCTACGAACCCAACAATATGGTTTAGCCTCTCCTCCATCCGTTTCATCTGGCTTAATTTCAAGCATGACCTAACCGCATCTCTACATTGGTGAATGCAGGTGATCCACATCGATTGAATGAACACAGATGACATGGAATTCTGGGAATCCAACAACAGCAACATTGCTCTCATGGCCAAAAACAACTTTGCCCTGGACAAGAGTACAGTAGCTCTCATATGTCAGAACTTCACTTGCAGCCCTTCCGTCTGTGATGTCAAATCCCTGCAAGCTCTCTTGTCCAGGAAGCGCTAGATTACCACGAAACTTAGATTGAATTATGATGTTGTTCCCAGCAGCGTCTTAGTTAAAAATCTATTTAAAAAGCCACAAAACTTAAAACGCTTTTGGCAGGAGCGTCTTTAATTTTAGGACGTCGTAGGGAACAACGGCTTAGAAAAAATGAGTAAAAAGGGAAACCAATCTGGAAGAGGAAAATATTCCAAAACGCTCAAAATTGAAGATTGAGTTCTGATGGGTCGTATTTATACGACTCGTCGAATCAATTAATCCCATCTATTTCGACACTTTATTGTGAGAACAATTACTTTTTAGTATGATTTTGCATCTCAGGTGTTTTGGAAGCTCTGGGAGGAAACACGCATAAAAGACGGCATTTCATGCCAAAAACATCACAATGGCAGATCAGACTTTTGGACGTTCGACGGAGTTCTAGGAATTGACCGTTGATCATAAAAATACAAACTTTATGTCGTTGCGTAGCTGATTCAATTCCCTACAACTCTCTAGTTCACACCGAGAGCAGCCAAGGTCATTTGGAGGGTCTAATCAAGAGCCGAAGTCAAAATAGATGCGTAGAATGGGTGAACTGTCTCCGAGAGGACCCCGGACGCAGGCCATTTTATGAACAGTGTCCGCGGATGCTAACATGAATAGTGTCCGCGACGCTAATATGTACATGGTCCGACAGCAGAATTGAGATTTGGAAATTGAGCCAAAAAATAGACTTGAAAACCATATTTTTTTGCTATCAATAAGATCTTTGGGTTAGGGTTTCCAGCATCTAATAATTACATCATTCAGAAGACGGCTCTGGAGGAGAAGACAAAGATTTTGACGAACAGAATAATTTTATATTGCTTTCATTACAAAAATACTTGTGTTTTTGTTATGGCTGAGTAGTTAAACTTTCAATTCAGTTTAGGGTTTCGTCTTTGTGACTTATATTTTGAGACTTTATTCTTAATGCAATTTCTTGATTCTCTAGTTCTTGTGCTTAATTTCAAGGATTGAATTGTGGAGCTAAGTGGATACTTTCCCGTAAAGCTTAGTCGAACAATACAGTCCCTATCGTTAATACTTGTTGGATACTTTCCCGTAAAGACGAGTAGTAACACCTAGATTCGATAATGCCTTTCCGGATTATTGGGTTTAGGAGAACTAGAAGTCTAACACATTTCCCGGATTAGATTGTGGTGTATCACCTTTCTGGGAATACTTTGGGTTATTACCTTTTCCGGAATAACCACACTTAGAAACTTAAGATTTGATCATTAGCAGTCAATGATAAACATGTCACAATAGAAACCCTAAGCTGAATATTCGCTCTGATTGGAATCTTTTTGCTATTTTTCTCTTTTGCATTCATCATCACTCACAACCCCTTCTTTAATTGTCTACAGTTACAACTTCAACAACACCAGCTCCCTTGGGTTTGATCCTGCTTGCCGCTACACTAGTTGTTTGCATGCCATTATAAATATTAAATTTGACGTATTAGACGACGCGCGTCAAGTTCCAATTGTACTCAACCTGCCAGATTGGTTTTCCAATTTACTCATGTTTCTTAAGACGTCGTTACCTACGGCGTCTTTGTTGTAAAACGCTCCAAACATTGGCGGTTTAAGCCGCGTGGCCTTCTTTCTTGCTAAAGATGAGTCAGCAGATTGATGTGGCTAAAACGCTGTTGAGGCCAGCGGCTTAAAGTCAAAAGCCAAAACGCTGTGCAGGACAGCTGCTTAGTCCTGGATGTGATAAAACAAAGGTGGGTTAGTAATAGTAAATCGTAAAACAAAGTCCGCTGCTGTGTTCGAAAACCCTGAGCCTTCTTCTCCGAAAGTCACATGCATCGGCTAGGTCCGTGTCAAGTCGAAGAAGAAGAAGAAGAAGAAGAATCACAACCACAACTATGGCAACAACAACAACAACATCAGGTCCAGATCTCACTGCCAATCTGAAGACTACAGTTTCAGAAAAATAGACATCAATGTCGGCTTCAATGCAGGGACGGAATTAGATAGTGATGGGGTGACACATGTCCCTCCCAAGGTTTTTTCAAAATTATTTTTTTGTAAAATAATATAATTAATTCATGTATATAATTAGTTTAATTTATTATTTATATAATTAAATTACATTGATTTTTATTTTTTAAGTGTACAAATTGCACATCCACAAATTAGAAGTTTGTATCAAAATTTTAAACTGAAAAGTTTGTATTTGTAGCGAGTTATATGGTTCTACTATTTGAATAATTATCCAAATTTCATAGCAAGATAATCATTTACATAGTCAATAATATCATGCTCTAAAATTACAAAGGCTCCAAACTTACAAAGTCAACAAGGGATTGATGAATTTTTAAGAGATTGCTTGGTTGTCAATGACAAAGAATTAATTGAAATATTTAATACATATTCAATAGACAACTTTTGTGCTATATAAAAAAACGTATATTTTTTAATATAGTTGACCTCGCCACCCTCTATCCCAGTTCCTGGGTCTGTCCCTGCTTCAATGACGACGGGAACAACGGATTGAAGCGGCAGAGCTCAACGACGTACATGAACAGAGAGATCGAGCTGGGTAGCTCGCAGCGGCACGGCCATAACAACCAGAAGTGGGTTCACATTCCTGTAACAATTTGCGAATCGCTCAGGAGCTTCGGAGCAGATTTCAACTGCTTTCTCCCGTGCAAATCTTCGGACTGAGAGCAGAAGCAAGGAGAAGTTGTGAAGGGGAACGGTGAGCATGGATCTTCATGTGGATCTGTGTTGGCTAGATGGCTGGTGGCAGTGCAGGAATGTGTTTGATGCAGACAGATTAGCGATACCTGAGGTTGTGGAGGTAAGTGGCGCAATTTAGCAGGATTAGAGGAAATTGGCGCAAGTTAGTAGGATTGGAGTTATCGGTGTCCGTTTTAAGCCCATAATACCTTATTTTGAGCAGAACGACGGTGGGAGCATGGGTTTTGGGCTGACATTCCTGACTTTGATGGAGGCCCCAAGGCCGAGGAGTTTATTGATTGGCTTTCCCAGGTGGAGTAGGTCCTTGATTTTAAGGAAGTCCCTGATGATCGCCGCGTGTCGTTGGTGACTTTTCACTTGCGTGGTAGAGCACAGGCGTGGTGGCAACAGGTGAAGAAGAGTCGTGTTCGTGAGGGTAAGGCTAAGATCGCGAGTTGGCAGAAGTTTGTGAAACATATTCGACAAGCCTTTTTGCCTTACAACTTTGAGCGCGAGCTATATCAACGGTTTCAGAATCTGCGTCAGGGTGTTCGTTCAGTGGATGACTACACAGGTGATTTTTACCTGTTGCTGGCCCGTACAGATGTGCATGTGTCCCCGCTTCAGTTGATTTCCCGTTACATTGGTGTTTGAAACTTCAGTTGCAGGATGTCCTGAACATGTTTGATCCCGCCACAGTGTCTGAAGCACACCAGCGTGCCTTACAGGCTGAGAAGAAATTGGCGAGACGAGGGCCAAGTGGTTTCCGTCCGTCCCCAAGTGCTGGTGCGACACCTACGGCTCCTGCCACCTGTGGTCCCGCGATCCCGGTGGGGCGACTTTCTACCAGCTCTACCCAACCTCGATTTGGAGGTGGTATTCGTTGTTTTGGCTGCGGAGAGTAGGGGCATCGTCAAGTAGAGTGCCCTAAAGCTTCGAGTTCCCGTGGACTGTTTGCGCATGATGCTCCCGAGGATGCACCTGTTCCGGAGGGAGATCCTGTTTTTGATGTGTATGGCGATGATGTGGTTGAGGAAGAAGTTGTTTCCGGTGACGTGGGTTCGGTGTTGATGTTACGGCGCACGTTCCTGACCCCTCGTGCCCATGACCATTCCGAATGGCTGCGTACCAATGTCTTCCAATCTTCTTGTACGATTGGTGGGAAAGTTTGCACCTTCATCATTGATGCTGGTAGTTGCGAGAATGTGATCTCTGAGGTGGCGGTGTCGAAGCTTGCCCTTACTAGTGAACCCCATCCGAAGCCATACAAGCTGGCTTGGCTTAGCAAATGGACTAATATTACTGTCACTAAACGTGTATTAGTGTCCTTTTCAATTGGTGTGACGTACAACGATGAAATTTATTGTGATGTGGTTCCCATGGACGCATGTCACCTACTGCTGGGCCGCCCTTGGCAGTTTGATCGTTCTGTGGTACATGATGGTCGAGCTAACACTTACTCGTTTCTTTTTTGGGGTAAAAAGATTTTGTTAGTCCCATCTAAGCCGCGGGTTGCTTCCTCTATTGGCAGCCTGCCTTCGACTAATCTTTTATCTCGAGTACCGTTTGAGACTGCGATGCAGGATTCTGGAGTGATGTTCCTATTGTTTTGTTGTGGGGATTTAGGTGCGCATGCGGCTGCTGTTGTTCCGACGAGTGTTCAGTCCCTGCTTCAGGGCTTTGTTGATGTGTTTCCGGAGTCCTTACCGGCTAAGCTTCCTCCACTTCACGATATCCTGCACCAGATAGACTTAGTGTCGGGCGTTGCATTGCCTAATCGCCCACGTTATCGTATGAGTCCCAAAGAACGTGAGGAGCTGCGGCGACAAGTTGAGGAGCTTTTACTCAAGGGCCACGTCCGGGAGAGTCTCAGTCCTTGTGCTGTTCCTGCCTTGTTGACTCCTAAGAAGGATGGTACTTGGCGCATGTGTGTTGATAGTCAAGCCATCAACAAAATTACAGTCAGGTATCGATTTCCCATTCCGCGATTGGATGGATTACTTGATCAGTTGAGTGGTGCTCGTATTTTTAGCAAGTTGGATCTGAAAAGTGGGTATCATCAGATCCGTATCCGACCGGGTGACGAGTGGAAGACTGCGTTTAAAACGCGAGAGGGGCTGTTCGAGTGGTTGGTCATGCCGTTTGGCCTCTCCAATGCTCCAAGTACTTTTATGAGGAGCATGAACCAGGTGCTTCGACCTTTCATTGGACGGTTTGTCGTCGTCTATTTTGATGATATCTTGGTTTATAGTTCTTCAGCTGAAGACCACCTTATCCATCTTCGGGAGGTATTGACAATACTTTGACGGGATCAGTTTTATGCGACTGCTGCTAAGTGCACGTTTCTGACAGATTTTGTTCAGTTTCTGAAATATATTGTTTCCAGTTCTGGTCTTAGTGCTGATCCGGGTAAGATTGCAGCGATTGAACAGTGGCCTCAGCCGAAATCCATCACTGAGGTTCGGAGTTTTCATGGTCTGGCTTTCTTTTATCGGCGCTTTATTTCGCATTTTAGTGGTGTGATGGCTCTGATCACAGACTACATGAAGGGCATGAAATTTCAGCGGTCCCCGGATGCTGATGAGGCGTTCACTGAAATTAGGAGACGGTTAACTTCGGCACCGATTCTGGTGCTCCCTGATTTTTCCCAGCCTTTTGAGCTTCATTGCGATGCTTCCAAGTCTGGCATCGTTGCGGTTTTAAGCCAAGTCGGACGTCCAGTGGCCCATTTCAGTGAGAAGCTGTCCGGTGCTAAGCTTCGGTTTAGTACATATGATGTCGAATTTTATGCAGTGGTGCAGGCAATTAAGCATTGGCGACATTATTTATTTCAGCGGGAGTTTGTGCTGTTTACGGATCATGACGCTTTGAAATATCTAGGCAGCCAAGATAAGGTGTCTCATAGGCATGCCTCATGGATCTCGTATCTGCAGTAGTTCACCTTTGTTATCAAACATAAAGCCGGCATATCTAACCGAGTGGCTGATGCGTTGAGTCGCCGCCACAATTTGCTCTCGGAACTCCGTGTTCAGGTACCTAGTTTTGATTCATTCGTGGACCTTTATGCTACTGATCCTTTTTTCTCTCGAGTCCTTGATCTGCTTCAGCAAGGCGAGGCATCTGATTTCGTATTAGACAACCGATTTCTCTTTCGAGGAGTTCAGCTTTGCATTCCTGACTGTAGCTTGCGCCTCCAGTTAATTCAGGACCTGCATTGTGAAGGTCACGTGGGGCGTGATCGAACCTTTCAGTTGCTGGCCTCCTCCTACTTTTGGCCCTACATGCGAAAGGAGGTTGGACGCTTTGTTGCACGCTGTAGAGTTTGTCAGATGGCTAAGGGCACTTCCACTAATGCGGGCTTGTACATGCCGCTACCTATTCCCACTCAGAGTCTGTCAGATGGATGGATATTAGTATGGATTTTGTCCTTGGACTCCCTCGTACTCAGCGCGGTGTTGACTCGATTTTGTGGTTGTGGATCGTTTTTCTAAGATGGTTCACTTCATTCCGTGTAAGAAAACGTCTGATGTAGTTTCGGTGACTCAGTTGTTCTTCCGTGAAATTTATCGTATTCATGGTCTTCCTGCTTCCATTGTGTCTGACCGTGATACTCATTTTGTGAGCCATTTCTGGCGTAGCTTTGTGGCGCATAGTGAATACTCAGCTCAGTTTCAGCAGCGCTTACCATCCTCAAACAGACGGTCAAACTGCTGCGATGTCTGGTGGGTGATCATCCGAAAGCATGGGATCAACGCCTTCCACAGGCCGAGTTTGCTCACAACCATGCGGTCAACCGTACGACGAGATTTAGCCCATTTCGGGTGGTGTGTGGGACTGTTCCCCGCGGGCCTTCAGATTTATTGACCCTGCCTAGCAAAATTCGCCAGCATTCTACTACCGAGGAGCTTATTGGCCAGCTTCATCAGACCCACCAGCAGACACACGATCAGCTAGTGGCCAACACTGCTAAGTATAAGTTACAGGCTGATTCGCGATGACGACCTGTCGAATTTGAGGTCGGTGATTTTGTTTGGGTAGTGTTGACTAAGAATCGTTATCCTGCTCACGAGTATAGTAAGCTCGTCGCCCGCAAGATTGGCCCTGTGGAGATCGTGGAAAAGATCAATTCAAATGCCTATCACCTTCGCCTGCCTAACCATGTTCACACTTTGGACGTGTTCAATGTTAAACATTTGATTCTGTTTCATGATGATTCTTCTAACCCAGCGATGGGCTCGGATTCGAGGGCGAATCTTCTCTACCCGAGAGGGGATGATGCAGACAGATTAGCAATACCTGAGGTTATGGAGGAAAGTGGCGCAATTTAGCAGGATTAGAGGAAATTGGCGCAAGTTAGCAGGATTGGAGTTGCCGGTGTCCGTTTTCAGCCCATAATACCTTATTCTGAGCAGAACGAGAAAGTTAGGGCCTTTATAGGGCTTTCAGAGTCGTTTACTATTTTATTTTGAATTTTTAATGTTTTTAAAAAATTTTGGTTTTTAGTAATTTTCGTATTAGGGCTTCGTTTTATTTTCCTATTTAAGTAAACTCATGTAATCTTCATTAGTAGCTTTTGTTGAATAAAAAAACTAGGGTTTTCCCTAAATTCGGTTTTCTCTACGTTTGCTCTGCATTAGTGTTAGAGTCGAGGTCGTAAATGATTGAGTGAGTAGTGTAGTCGCGCGGCAACCTCTCGTCATTAAAGCGGCAGAGGTGATTGGGGAGAGAGAGGTTTGAGGGGCCGAAGTCGGTCTGATCGAACATGATGATCTTGTTGTTGTGAAGCAGTTGCATGGGGAGAGAGAGGTTTTAACGTTGTCTTGTACAGCATCTTAGGCTTGTTTGGCAATACTATGCCACATGACTTCTTTTTTGGCGCAAAATCACGACGCGGATTAAGCTGTTGTTCTTGGGAGCGTTTTGCCACTAAGACCCGTGGGTAACAGCGTCTTAAGAAACGTGAGTAAATTGGAAAACCAATTTGTAAGATTGAGTACAATTGGAACTCAATCTTGAATTTTGAGCATTTTGGAAAATTTTCCTATAGAAGATTGAGTAAAATTGGAACTCAATCTTCAAATTTTGAGTATTTTGGAAAATTTTCTAATGGTGTGAAGGAAATAATTATAAATGGTGAAGTTCTAACTAAAGGCTACAACAGGGGAGGCTTGTATCATGTTCAATTTGCCCCTGAAAATTTTACCTGATTCAAGATCAAGACAAAGTTGCGTCACTAACAAAAATGTGGCATGCTTGTCTTGGGCATATTGGAAATAAAGGTCTAACTCCCCTAAATAAATATGGACTAATTAAAGGTATGAAGACCTTAAATTCTGTGAAAAGTGTATATTGGGCAAGAAGACAAAAAAAATACTAAGTCCTCAACTTTCATAATTGCAAGGCCCCTTCATTCTGATCTATACAAGTGTCCCCTTCATGCAAAAGTGTCCACAGTAATTTAAAAAAATTGGGGCAGAAATTATTTCTTGTCTATAATAGATCAATTTTCTAAGAAAAGTTTGGGTTTACTTCATTAAAACAAAAGATGAAGCTTTTAAAACTGTAAAGCATGGAAACATGGTAGAGAACCAAACATCTAACAAAACTAAAGTTTCCAACAAATAATGATTTAGAATTCTGTAATAAAGCTTTTAATGTGTTTTACACTACTAATCATATTATAAGACACTTAAAAGTCCCTAACACACCACGACAAAATATGATTGCAGAAAGAATGAACATAACTCTTCTTGGGCAAGATGAATGCTAATAAGTGCAGGTCGTAGAGTCGAGATCCCATGAGAAGCTTAGTTTAGGTGAGACATGAGAAATTATCTTATTCATCCATCCTGATACATCTAGGGAAAAAATTAAAAGAGATTAATTTCAAAATTCGTAACTATTTCACCATTAAATACGACTAAATGGCAAATTAGGCAAACAAAAATATCAAATCTTAAATGGTAATACCATTATTTTTGTATTTGATTCATGATAAATCAAAATTCGTATTTATGATAAAACTCGTAGTTACGAAATTAAAAATAGTAAAACTTAAAGAATAAAAATTCATAGACTTAAAGAACAAAATTCGTAATGTAAAAGTAGTAAAACTTAAAGAATCAAAATTTGTAGACTTAAAAAACAAAATTCGTAACACCGGTAATAAAATGTATACGAATCTACAATAATGCCCTTACGAACATCTAATATAGATGTTCAATTTCAAAAAAGTCTGAAAATAAGGATCATTGTATAAAAATGAATCACTATAATTACTTCTCATTTCTTATCAAATTTGTCACTTTTCATATGATCTTTTTCCGCATCACTTAAGCCTTCCATTTGGGGGGAAGCTGTTATTACAATGTATAACTGCTTACCTTATTAATACACTACACCATTTTACATCCTACGCGACAAACTTTGAACAATGTCGCAACAGTTTTGTCGCATATAATGGTTTATACGACACCGCTTTGATTTGTTTGTCGCCATAACGTCAATATCCGACAAAAGTTTATGCGATGGAAAAATGGTTGTCACATAAAGATGTTAACGCGACTTCCGTTTAAGCGACACGAATTTTATGTCCCTTAATTGTGTTAATGCGACATTTCTTTAAGCGACGCGTTAAAAGTGTCTCGTTTAATATTTTATGCGACTTAATTTAAGCGACAACTCAAAGTATGTCCCGTATTAATGAAAAGTAGATCGTTACATCATTTACTCGCATTGACTCACCCCTTTAAGTTTGAAATTGACTTACATTAAAGGAGACAACCTACTGTTTGAGTCTTAGGCGACTTTTCATTTCATAGGAAGTCGCATAAATGTAAAAAAGTAAATGCAAAACCAAAAACACAAGTACACATCGTTTCGGGGGGAAAGATATTTTTTAAGGGGGAAGTTTCTAAAATTTTAAAATAATTTTAAGCGACTTATGTACTCAATATATGTAAAGTAAAATGAATTAATAGGCCAAAAAAATATAATTGTGCACGCATGTGTCCACCAATCCCCAAAACTCAATTTTTTAAGTGTTGTAAATCTGATCTGAAAACCCTATTGCCCACTTATCCACACATCTCATCGTTTTCTCTGGAAAACTTATCTCCGCTGCACTCGCCTCCCCACCCAACCCCAGCAACAAAACCTTTACGAGATCTGAAAGTCACCGGCATCGCCTCAATTCGCTCAGCAAGTCCGCGACTAACTCATCCACTCCAATCCCTGGCGACTAATCCCTAGCGTATTTCGATAACTGCGGAGCGGAGTTGTTCTTGTATGAGATTCGACTCCTGAGCTAGGCGCAGCGTACGGTGTCCGCGAGGTTTTTGATGGAGAGGAAATTTGATGCGAATGACGCAGAGTTCTGTCATGAGATTCGATGCGAATCACAACAAATCTACCTAGTCAACGGACCAACGTGCTGCAGCGTGCTCTTGAAGTTGTTGTGACTGTCATGGCCAAGATGACTATTCTGTTCGAATTGGATCCCGAGATGGTAGGGATTTGTCATGTTTCTGATTATAGCTTTATGACTTTCCTGAATTTCTACAGTTTGGTTCTGATAAGTTATTTTCTTTGAATTCACAGGTGATGGGCGTTATCAGGGAGCAAGATGAGGTTAATTGAACTACTACTTATTTTGTTTACCAAGTGCTTGTGTTGCTCATGTTTTTGCTCTAATTTGTTGATAAGGCATGATTTCTACTTTCTAATGTTATTAATGCATAAGAGTTCCAATGTTTGCTTACGTGCTGGATAATCATTTCTTAGTAATGTGTATTCTTATTTTGATCCGTGTAGACTACAACCTTCAGTGAAGTGTTTACTTTGATTGAGCTTAATTCTTTACCCGATCCTATTTTATGTGCAGTCTCCATGGTCTTATATGTGGTGAAAACATGGAGTTTGGTCGCAATTCGGACACAGGTGGTATAACATTCAGGGACAATCCTAACCAAGAAATGAGTAATGGAGTGGGGTAATGTTCAGCCCGATCTGACCACCATCGCACTATCAAGTAACACCGGAGTTCATGGAATGAGTAACGGAGTGTGACTTGTTAAGTAGCAGCTGAGTAATGAGTAATGCGCGAGATGAAGCAATTTTAGTATATGTATTTGTAATGTTTCTATAAATTTTTGGGATTCAAATTTTTGTATTGTTAGTTTTGTTTGACAATAATACATGTATTTTTAGATTATTTAATATATTGAAAAAATTATATTTTATGCGACAATTTTGTCTGCTACTTTTGTCCCGTTAAACAGCTAATGTGACAAATTATGGAAAATATGTTCATTATAAATGTAGCATATGCTCATAAAGAGTACAACTCATTCCTGTTTTATGTGACTAATTAAAGGAAATGCCGCATAAGAGTAAACACATTACGCGACAAGTGTGATTTTAAATATGTCGCGTGACATTACCCTACTAGGCTTTAGTGACAATGTTTAGGAGACGCACTTATAGTCGCATAAACTTTATGCGACCAATATAGGCATTACGCGACAGGAAAAAACTATCTCCTAATCTGCAAAATGGTGTAGTGATAGGTCCCCCGTTTTGCCATAAATTTTAAAACACCTCAATAAATGTGGACTGGAAGACCACCTTACCCCCTGTTTTGCCATAAATTTTAGGGAAAAGTACAGTTTGGGGACCAGCTGAACTATCACCATTTTCCAACTTGTTGGCTGAACTATAAAAACATCCAAACAAGGGGCGAACTATCAAACAATTTTCTAACTTGTGGGCTGAACTATAAAAACTTCCAAACAAGGGGCGAACTATCAAATAATTTTCCAAACAAGGGGCACCGTCTAACGCCGTTAGGATTTTACTAACGTCGTTGGACGGCGTTAACTCCATTCTGTTCCGTTAGTTGATAAAATAATATAAAATTTTAAAATTATTTAAAATTTTCAAATTGCCATACTTTGTAAAAATGTTAAAAGTTGTAAAAAATTAAACGAATTTATAAAAATATAAAAAAGTTTTAATTTTTAATATAAATTTTTTGAAAAATAAAAATTAGAAACTTTAGAAAAATTAAACACAAAATGAAAAATATATTTAAATTTGTGTTACAAAGTTCCCCTACAAATAATTCAAGAAAATATTAATTTTGTTCCTATTTAGTTTGAACCATATAAGAGGTATTAAAGAAATAAAAAAATAATCCTTTTTATTAAAATTAAAGTTTTCAATTGTTTATGATTTTTATAAATTCGTTTAATTTTTATAAATTTTTTAACATTTTTAAAAATTTTGCAATTTTAAATTTTTTAAAATTTTTGCACTTTTATATTATTTTATTAATTAACAGAACGGAGTTAACGCCGTCCAACGGCATTAGTAAAAATCCTAACGGTGTTAGACGGTGCCTCTTGTTTGGAAAATTATTTGATAGTTCGCCCCTTGTTTGAAAGTTTTATAGTTCAGCCCACAAGTTGGAAATGTTTTTGATAGTTCGCCCCTTGTTTGGAAGTTTTTATAGTTCAGCCCACAAGTTGGAAAATGTTGATAGTTCAGGTCCTCAAACTGTACTTTTCCTTGAATTTTAAAACACCTCAAGAAATGTGAACTGGAAGACCACCTTACCCAGACGACTTTAGACCTTTTAATTGCACAGTCTATGCCCAAATATCTCAAGAAAAATCAAAACCAAGGACTGAAAAAGGTGTAATGTTAGGTATCCAGATAGTGTTAAAGGGTACAAAATTTTATTGATTCAACAAGGTGGTTACAAGGTCATTATTACTAAAAATGTCACTTGTATTTAGAGTAATTTCTTCTTGAAATCTAAACTAAGCCCCGTATAAGTGAGCCAGCAGGCACACCTGAAGGTGCGACCAAACCTTGTTTCTCCAGATTTCTTGCCTTTACAGGATGATGTCCATCGTGATGGAGATGCTCATTGGGACCAGTCACTGGACCAAGAAGAAGATCAAACACCAGCTGATAATGGAGAGCAAACTCAAGATGCTCGAACTGGCCCTGTAGATGAGCAACCTCACCAGTCAGATGTAAAAGGTAATTCTCAAGTTCAAAATTCTCTTGGTATTTCTACTTATCCCCTACTCCATGATAATGCTCATACTGATGATACTATGCATGCTAGCACTAGTAACAAGACTGTGGGATTATAATAAATTAGAGATAAAACACCTCGGAGAAAAATACCAAATAAATAATATGCTAGCCTACTTGAATCTGAAAAATGCATATGAGGCTAGCTCGCTTGATAATATTTTGAATTTAGTTGAGTGCTCTAAATGTGTCTGAAATTTCAAGTGCATTACTCTTAAAACTTATGAGCAAGCCATTAATGACAAGCAATCAAATAAATGGAAAATGGCCATGAATGGGGAAGTACAATCTATGCATGCTAATAAAACTTGGACCGTGGTAAAGAAATCTGAGCATGTGAACTATAGATTTTAAGAGAGTTTTAAAAATAAAAGAGGGTAATGGTGTGTATGATCCTCCTAGATACAAAGCTAGAATGGTAGCTAAGGGATTTGCCTAAAAAGGAGTAGATTATAAGGAGATTTTTACCCTTATTGTCAAATATAAAACTACGAGATTATTGTTAGCAATGGCATGTTTATGACTTAGAATTTGAATAAATTGATGTTAAAACTGCCTTTTTACATGTAGAGTTAAAAGAAACAATTACATGAAACAACCAAAAGATTTTATGGATAAAAATTGCCTTAACATGTATGCCTATTGCATAAATCTATTTATGGCCTTAAATAATCTCCTAAACAATGAATTAGGAAATTTGATGTTTGTAATCTATATTTGGAATTCGTTAAAAGTAAATATGATACATGTCCACATTTCAAGTCCATGAAATGAGAGTTTCACTTCTATGTTTTACTCTATGTTGATGATATTCTGCTAATATCTAGTTATAAATCTACTATTGTGAACATTAAATATGAACTAAAATATCATTTTGACATGAATGACTTAGGGGCCACTAAAAAAATCTTAGGAGTTAAGATCACGAAGAATAGAAAACTATGTACTATGTGTGTTGTCTCTAGTAGACTATATTGATAAAGTCATAGATATTCCATGAAAAACTCTAAAATCACACCTATCCCCTTAGGAGGGCACCTGAACAAGGCGGATTTCCCTTCTTCTGAATCTGAAAAATAAAACAAATGAAGAATATTCCTTATTACATAGTTGTTGTTTATGTCATGTATGTCATGCTTTGTACCAGGCCTGATTTGGCATTTGCTGTTAGTGTTCTCAGCAGATTAATATCAAATCCTGGGAATATTCGCTAGCCAGCCATGAAATACTTGCTCAAGTACATAGCAGGGACTAAGAATCTTGGTTTAGTGTATAAGAGACATGAAGATAAAATTCAATTGAAGGCTATGTAGATTTAGACTATGAAAGTACAAAGATATAAGAAAATTCACAGCTACCCTTTAATTTAAATACGCTAGTAATTGCATAAGTCGGAAATCCCAACAACAATTCATTGTTGCTTTATCCCCTACTGAAGCTGAGTACATTGCAGCTGTTGGGACAACAAAAGAAGTCATTTGGCTTCAAGGGATTTTAGGAGAAATTCGGAATATGGCTTATGTCCCTATAATGAACATTGATAGTCAAGGTGTCTTATATTTGTGTAAAGATCTTGTTTATCATGAAAGAACAAAACACAATATAGATGTAAGGTATCATTTTATAAGGGACAACTGAAAGTGAATATGTGATTGTTAAGAAGATAACAGGTGAAAGTAACCTTACTAACTTTGGCACAAAGGTTGTGCATTTCCAAAAGTTTGTGTTTTGCAAGAAGTTTCTCCACATTTGTGAAGTCACTTGAAAGGTAAGTATGACCATACAAATGGAGGGGGCATCATAGGCCTAGAGCTATTACTACTAGTGTAGTAAAGGTTGTCCTATTTTAACAGCTCTGAGGTCAAGTACAAGTTTAGGTTAAGAGGGCATTTGTAGAGTTTTTGTTGTAAACTTGTCTAGTAGTGTCCCAATGTCGGTAGGCCTAGAGTTAGATCCCTTATGAACTTTTTGGTTTGGTTCAGGTCATGTCGTTGTAAAACAAGTGTAATAGAGTATTTCTATTGTATTTGTTTGATCATTGCGACAGGAGAAGCCCGCCAGAGTTAGCCGCGAAAATGGTGGTTGACCAGCCTTTTCACTGATGTTCTTCCTGCGAGCCAAATCAAACGATGTCGTTTTGGCTTGGCACGAGGATCTATATTCGGAGTGATTTTAGAATGACGACGAAAGATGCAAAGTGGGAGTTTCTAATCCCAAGTATAGCTGCGTCGTTTTGATCAATCGCGGAGATTTAAGAAGTAAGCGAAGGTGACATTGTTTTGGTCGTCTTCCTCACTCAAGCTAAAAGGAGCTGCCAATTAGGGGTTAGGGCATCAATCAATTTTGAGATACAAGGCGATTCTTGGCAATCAAGAATAGCTCTTCTGTCCTGGTTGTGTGTCAGCCAACATTGAGCAGCTATCAAGTCTAATTGAGAGGCGAGTCATGTTTCTTCAACACTCGCTAGTGTTGCACCTTAGCCGGAGCTGTTCTTCAGCCCGGATTGTGTCGCAATAGTCACCATTGATCCTCAATGCTTGATTCTGTTCAGGGCCTCTACATTCACTATTTGTACTCCGTGTTTGGTTAATTTTAGTTGCTTATATAGAACAATTAGATTAAAACCATATTGAGTCAATTAGGGTTCTTTGTGTATACTTGTACCAAACTTTAAGATTCTAATGGATTTAGACTTCCCCTAGAGGATCCAAGGAGTAACCTTGTATATCTTATGTCATTGTATACTTTCCATTTAGTTCCTCATCAATCAATCATTTTAATTAGTTTAGGACTAATAAGAAACTTGACCTAAACAGGGACGAATTCAGGATTTGAAAGTTACCAGGGCTTGACGCAAAAAAATTTTGGGCGTGAACCTGTTACCAAGAAGATGAAGCACATTAAAAAGGCTTCTACAGACTTAGGATGACCTAGCCCCTAACTCTACAGAATATATATCCGAGTGGAAAAAATACTTTGCATTATAAATTTTACAAATAAGCAACAAAGTGACACTTTGATGCTCTTTTCGAAGCAGTAATTACCTTCGGAGGTTTGAAATGGTAATCTGGAGGAAAATGGATAGTTGCGATGAAAACACCACCAGAGTAAGGACTGCCATTTGGACCGATGATGGTTGCTTGCCAATGGAACATGTCCTCAGGGCATGTCCTACAAATTTGAATGCCAGTGAGTATCATGAACAATTTAAAAGAAAAGAAACATTAAAGACCCAGCAAAAACGCCATGCACCTGCACTGCACGAAGTTGGCGAATCTCTCTGTATGTCCTCAATTCCTTCAATATTCTCTTTGAAGCCATTTGTTAAACTGCAAAAGAAATAAATTACGTGAAGCAAGATATCAAGAACTCACAGGATTTGCAAATACAATTTATAGAAACATGGCAGTGCAGAAAGAACAAAAGCCACGCTATATTTATTAAAGAGGTAGTGTCAAACTGGAGAAGCTCCACTTTGGACGCCTTTTCATATATACGGTTCCTATCAAGCCACACTTTCGCGAATTCACATATCCAGCACCATCACACCTCTGACAGAAAGCCAAGCTTTCTCGACAAGCATACTACCTGTAAACAAATTATCAGAGACCTCTCTTTAAGCAACAAGTCCAAAATCTTCTGGTTCCTATCAAGCCACACTTTCGCGAACTTTAGCGAAAGAAGTATAGTACCAAAATTGACACAATTGGCTATTAAGTGAATCACAATTGTAAACCATTACTATTAAGGATATCAACACTGAGACAGCCACAGAAGACAGAAGTGTAGTACCAAAATAGCTCTTTAGCACAGTTTTATCACTAAATCCATCCCTTAAATCAAACTGGCCTGCACCAAATACAATTCAGGGCAGGGTGGTGGTTTGTCTTGATTATTGGTCAGTACAATTACAAGTGAACAACTAAGAAATAAAAGACTGTTCCGAACCCACAGAGTCAGAGGTCAGAGACCCAATCACCCAAATCAATTTTCATTCCTCAATTCATAATCGGGGGATTTCAAAATTAGTAAAGCAAAAAATGTCAACCAAGAAACAAAGAGTAGTAAGAAATGGGCGAGTGCGAGTGAAAGCTTATAATACCTCGTATGAAGGCGTTTGAAATGGTTCGAGAGTTGATCGTCGAAAGTAGGAAGGTTGGACTCGGCCTCCTTAGAGTTTAACTCCTAAGCGCCGAGCGTGGCCTAGAACTTGGAGATGGCGCAAACTTACCCGGGCTGCAGCCCGATAAACCCACGTACTGGCTCCGTCCCTGGACCTAAACCTTCTAGGTTAATTTACACATTTCAAAACTCTTTAAATATCGTAATGCCTTAGAAATTTATTTCATCTTCAACGCCCTTTGGACCTACACAGTTTGGAATTGTGTTCATTTCCTATCTCTTGCTAAAGCCATACTAAACCATGGATCATGGTTTTCTATATTCTGAGTTTCCTTGAAGTTATAGAAGGATATTCGGCAGACGCAATACTAGTGTCCTCTTCAAGTTACAATTCAGGTTATTTTTAAGCAAGGTTGTTAAAATTGGATTTTTATCTTGACTCATTTTGCCATGATAAAATCAAAACGTAAACTCGACTCTTAAAATCACCGAATTTACCTTGAATTGAGATAATATTAAATATTATATTTGAAATGTAAATATACTTTTTATAATACTAAAAAAATATAAATAAATCATAATTTTATCTCATAGTTTCAATTTGAAGTAAAGACTTATCATAGCATCATTTTGAAAATCTCTAGCTTGCTTCCATTTTGATGATAGAGCAAATCATGTACTGATGTTGCCTATTATGCAATTAGATTAGGGTTTTTTAATTTATTATTTTAAATAAATTATAATGGGCTTGGTCAGTTATAGTGGTCCAAATGGAAAAAATATACAATTTTGAGCGATTTTCTAGGTAGTTTTTAAAAAAAAAAACCCTAATGGGCATGGTCACTTAAAGTGGCCCAAATGTAAAAACATACAATTTTGAGCGATTTTTTTTAGCGATTTTACATATTTTATAGCGTGTAAAATCGTTTAAAATCATTTTACTGGCCGATTTTAGAGAAAAATGTTTTTACATACGATTTAACACTATATGTATACCTAGAATCGTGAAATCGCATAAATTTAAGAGTTAACACTCGATTTTATCAACCTTGATTTTAAAAGTTTATCATTCTAGTATTTTATAGTTTATATTTACGAGTGTATTTCTGTTTCATTACAATAAATTCGAGAATATGTTTTTCCTATATAGTCCATCAAAATTAATAAAAATTATGTACCATGTTTATTATGATCTTGTCACTACAAATTTTGCAAAAATTTCCGACACAAATTTCCGTCGCAAATACGTCGACAGTCAAAATGACGAAAAAATATACGTCACATTTCCGACTTAATTCCGTCACAAGGACAATATCGTTGATATTCCATCACAATACCGTCATTATATTTCCGTCACACTTCCGTCATTAGTTCGGCAACTACACTTTTCAATATTTCCGTCTGTTGACAGTCAGATCTCCGTCAATATTATACCGTCAAACGTCCGTTATTATTTCGTCGAGTAAACATTTTCATTATTTCCGTCATGTTTCTGTCTGTTTACCGTCAATATAATTCCATCAAAATTCCTTCATTTGTCCGTTGGTAAAAATATTCAATGCTTCAGTCATTCGTCCGTCAGTGTTCCGTTACGGATTTAGTATATAGACAGCGTTTACTACAAAAGGCGCTGTAGTACCTATTAAATTACTATTCCGTCTCTGTGCGGGAAATGCAATGGAAAAATGACGGAATCCCAGATTTCGCTTTTGCCCTATATAAGACAACTCTTTACACCATTGAACACACAGTGTTATTTTCAACAAATTTTCATTTTGAAGCACACAAATTTGTCAACGTATACTTGACATTGGGTGCAAGATGATTCTGAAGAATTTCATTTTTCATGCATGAGATGTGTTTCTTACATGACAACCGTAAATATTTATGTTCTCTTGTAAGAAACTCATCTCATTGAAAAGCAAATTCTTCAGAATCATCTTCATCCCATTTCCAGTATATGTTTCATATTTCCGTCACATTTCCGTGATAACTCCGTTACAAAGTTCCCGTTAATTATATACCGTTACTGAAAGTCCGTCACCATAACATGTTATTTCCGTCAACGGGTGATGAAACATGAACGGTATGTGAACGGAATAATTTATGCAACTTCATTGTTGCGCTATATATATATGATAACTCTTGAAATCATTCATCCCACCACATTCATTAACAACATACTTCCTTCAATCGTCAACATGTATCCTTCATTTGACCGTGTGAGTTTTGCCGACAATCCACGTGGATTTGCTCGTAGAGATCACGTTATACCTGTTGGCAGACACGCGTGACAACTCACTATTGTTCTCTTCATATTGACTGTTTTGATAACTGCTGCCGTTATGTAATCCCTACTTTTGTAACAGTTTCTTCCCATTCGATGTTCATCGAAGGATTGCTCAAGAATGCATCTCAAAATGTTGGGACGCAACGTGGGCATCATGGACCATGATCCCAGAAAGCGGCAAGGAAATTTGGTTCGAGGAGTTTCAGGTACAAAGCGGTAACTCAGAAAATGTTTTAATTATTTTCATTTGGATGACAAAAGTTAACGGGTCTTACAAATGATTTTCTTGTAGCGTATAGCTACCTGGGATGCACAATATGACAGTGTCATTTGGGGTAATTTTATGAGGAGATGCAAAATGATCGTCAATAATCATCGTACGATGCGAAGGACGGAAAGGATTTCACTTTTGTCGTTGTCAACCAACCCGTAAATTGCAGCATGTTGGACTGCTCATGATGTTGTTATAAATCAATCAGTGACAACTTTGTATTCCATGAATTAAATAAATTATAGTGCTTTCCAAATGATTTTGATAAATAATGTTTTTTACGACAGCGCTTAAATAGTTAAGCGCTGTCTTATAGTTTATTTCAACAGCGCTTCACCCATTAAGCGCTGTACATTTCCAGTTTAACGACGCTTTTTTTGTTAAACGCTGTCAATAGACTGACTATAAATTGCTTACATATACGTGTAAATATTTATACAACTTATTTGCTTCATTTACATTTATTTGGTTGACACGTCTAGGTCATAAAAATATTCGAACAATAATGCGTGACATGACTAAGTGTTGTAATATCCCAATAAAACACGATTTCAAAAAATAAACAAAAACACGTTTTTAAGTAATCAATAATGTACACTTTATAATCCTTCAAGTTTATACATGCTGATACACTTGTCGTATGTAAGTAAGCAAACCATCGGTAAACTGCTCCCTCATATCATCAAGCAATGCGTCATCATATGGTCGTAGCCCTGTAGGGAAACACTATAAAAAACATAATTACAAAGATTAGTAGTGACCGCTCAATCAATTGTTAACGCATAATTAAATTTCGCTATACACCTACTTGTCCCATGTCGTCCTCAAACGTTCCATTTGTGTCCTGGACAAACTTGATTATGTCCAGAATATATTTAATGACATAGTAGGCACACAGTTCAGTGTTCGGGGGCTGATGCGGGCACTGAAATAAGAATGATTTTATAATCAACGAACGTTATTAATTAATGAAATATTCAGTTGTATACCAATTGTTATATGTTAAGCAAATACCGTCACAGTCTTCCATTCTACTTCGTCACATGAAGATATGTTGAAGCACAGACTCATGCTTCTGCAACAATAAGATAATTTTTACATACAAAATTTGTAGGTCATGTTATAATGGTAACTAAAATGCACTACCATAGTACTTACGTGTTAACAAAATTCACTGCATCAGGCCGCGGTGCCTTGTCCAGCGGATCGAGCCAAAGGGCCACTCGCTTCTTTGGGAATACGACAACTAACATCCAATGATACCTAACATAGATTTAACGTAACCATTGTAGGTTAGTGAAATAGCCACCACATTGAAAATAGACAAAAAAAACCGTATAAAATATCAACTCACTCTTTCACATCTATGTAGGGAAGGAAGTAGCAAAAATTATGCTCATAGTCGAGCATTCTCAATCTCTTCTGGAAGAACTCCACCCTGACATCGAATTTTTCGGACGGAGTCATATAACTCGGTCTGAAGAATCCGAACTGTATGCCCGGTGGTATCGTATCGTGGATGAATCTGCTGGCATTTGATTTAATTAGTACAAATCTTATAAACTTGAGAAATCATTTTATAATGCAATTAATACTTACTTCATGTAAACTTTTGCTGATTGGGCACCCAAAGCTTGTCAGAGTGTGAACTCAGTAATGCAACTGTCATTCAAAATGACAAAGCAATCATCACCAAACACTTTGTTACTAATGTAAACCGAATATGTGGTTGACTTGCCCATCGTGTTAGCGTGTTCGTGAAGAAAGCGGCATTGCATTTTCATTTTGCTAATCACTTTGTTGTCGAAACTGGAGCTTAGCATTTTGAAGTATCTGAACTCATCATATCCCTGTTCAAAATGAATAATGTCGTTCGAATGAGTATATATGACAAAGTGATAGGTGTTTAGATGGGAAGACATGAATATACATAGTTACCTTTTCATCAATGCGTACTAGAGATTTTGGCCATCCCACAAAACCACCCACTGCATCTGATATTTTCTCCATATTCCCAAACTTTTTTGGTAGCTCCCTCCATCCTTCAAGCGCCTCGTCTACCATCACCTTCACCATATCATCATCCAACTCTTGTTATTGCACGGTTCGTCCTTCCATCACTTTGCCAAGTGCCACAATTATCAATCCCGTATCGAAACCTTCGTCCACGTGTATTAAGCATTTCTTCCCAACCTGATATTTGACAAAAAAAATGAAACAGATCGACATTATGAATGAACACCATACACCTTAATTTGTTTCTTGTTAAACTACTGCATAATACCTCAGGTATATCTTTGAAGGGGTCTGGATTGGTACCACCATCATGTGTCTGAAGCGTCAGCGCGTGCGATGTCACTGTGGATCGTGTTGATGAATATGAAGACGACTGCTTACCGAATACCTCCTTCCAACCTACAAAACTACCGACCCCACGTGTGCGTCCAGGGTACTCATCCTTCCCCGTGGCCTCCGTTAAAATGTCTCTTCGACCCTGGGACGTAAATAATCCATGTCAGCTTGCTCTTCTAATAGTTCCTGTTATCAATCATTTTACGTCCATCATAATCACAAATGAGTCACGAAGTTTTGAACAATTTTGCTTTGTACATGTAACTTACCATTTTTTTCGCCACCTCCCTCATTGACTCGTTCACATACTCTTTATTCTTTCTGATATGACCCTTCAACCATACCTCATGCCTCTCAACGTGGATTATAGGCTCATCCCCAGACGATGTTAACCCTTGAGCCTCCATCTCCGCTTTCTTCGCTGCAACGATATCCACCTTTGCCTTAATGTACCCGCCTCGAGACAATGTATGCTGGAACTTGTTTGATTTTGCTCGAGCAATGTTCTTATCCCTAAGCACCCGTGCCTCTGGAGTCGAGCGCTGTTCCACAACCCTCCTCCAGTGCTCCGGACTAATGTAAGAATACTTGTCTCTTGGATCATGTCCTTGATTGGACCCAAATATGTACTGATTTGTGAGTTCGCTCTTGAAGTTTCTCCACATAGTCCCGGCCGCTCGCATCTCCTTTTTCCTCAACTTAATAGTCCTGTCATTTTGGGGCACATCAAAGTATCTCTACAAATGTAAACAAAAAATTGTTAATAATTTGTTACATGGAGAAAGTATCATTTGTTTTTCATTTACAAACATACCAATGTCTCGTCCCACACAGAATCTCTAAGCTCTTTAGGTACCAACTTCCATGTTTCGTATGTAATTGGCACTAGAGATTTAGCAACTGTTCCTGCATATACATAATATATTATGTACTTTTGCCAACGCGCTAACACTTGTTATTCATTACGTAAACAAATACATAACATACTATTTAATTACCAACGTATGTCCTGAATGATGTCCTTATTTTACCGGCAATTGTTCCGTCTGCCTCAATAGTCACCTGCTCTTTAGTCCCATCCTTATGTTGATCAATAAGATTCATCATAGAGGTTGGCCCCCTGCTTTTACGGTTCGATGACGAGCCTCCCTCCGTGGCACTATTGCTAACCATATTCCTTCAAAAAGTAACAAATAACACAAATTACATTACACTGCACTACTGATTCCTAACCATTGCATAAGGCTGTACAATGTAATAAACAAATTCCTAACATACCAACACACACAGCAAGATACACTAGTACTACAAATAAAGTTGCATATGATTCGCACACGTTGGGATAACGGGGTGAAACAACCAGAAATCGGTTTAGGGTTCAACTGCGGACAATCAAATCTCAACAACTGGCTATCGCAACAAAATGAAACCAAATCTAAGTTTAAATCCGGACGCCAGTCGGAAACCTATACATTTAGTTGAACGGCGACATGGACACAAGTGTAAACGGGAACTTAAATCGACATACCCGTGCGACTGGCAAATCTTTTTGTATGATTCGGCGGGCTAAGTCGGCAGTAACAATTTGAAGGCGAGGTGAATCAGAGTATCCGAGCGAGTGAATATGTGGAGTTTATTTTTTTGGTTGAGTTAATAAACCTAGTAAAATTCGTGATAGCGTTTCCTTTTTAGGCGCTGTTGTTACTTATATTATAACAGCGCCTCTTAACAAAAGCGTCGTGGTAAGTTACATATAACAGCGCCTACAAATTAAAGCGCTGTTACGTGAAAAATTTAACAGCGTTTATACGAAAACGCTGTTAAATTTTTCGTACAACAACGCTTTCAATAAAAATGCTGTCTCGGTTCATTTTTGAAATTTAACATATCTTATACGTAAAGCCCTGTTACACGCATAACGGACTAATTGCTGAAATAAGACGGCTTCATACATCGTCTATCCTATAAGTAACATTACTAGCTTGTCTTTAACATTTCATCCCGACAATTTCATATAATGAGTTTGAATTCTGCAGTTGAACGTTTTTTGCTGAGATGTCTGAAGAAGAATCAAGCGGTTCTGAAGGATATGTTTGTTCCGCTCAAGACCCAATATATCCTTGTGATAATGGCTCGAACTGTTTAGGAGAGCATAGCTTTAGTCGGGAAAAATACAGACATGACGAAGAGAATAATAGACAAAGTATATCTTCAAAGCCAAACCAATGTGAAGGTGACCAAGAGTTGACCAGCCACCCCCCGTGCATCACCCGGAAATGAAGGATCGCGACCGCGTTGAGTTTATGAAATTAGCGTTGTGAATCATCTGAAATAATCACTTTGTCTGTTGTTGATGTTGAACGTTTCTAATGAAGTTAACTTTAATTCCTTTATTAAGTTGTTAAATTTTTTCTGTACTAATGCAATTAAAATACCGTAACGTATATAATACATAATAATACCGAAACTTGCTTGTGTAACAATTTTGTAATGTGATATATTTTTATATCAGAATTGAAAGATAATTGTAAATATTTTCGCAAGTGTTGTTTGTATGTTTTTTAAATAGTAAACGTATTTCTTGTCGTGTTTTAATACATTTTCGAAACATTTAGATTTTCGATACATTTATTACTACATGATGTGACGATTCGATGTCGGGGGACATTAATCACATTTTTCGTTAACTGTAACATTGCCGTCTGCATTACCTTACAAATCCGTCAATTTTGACGGAAAATGTAATGATAAACTGACGGAAATTTCTAATCAAGATACATCATTGAATTAAACAAGCCGACATAATTTCCCTCTATTTTCCGTTGCAATACCTACACTAATGACGGAACACTAATGATGGAATCTAGCTGCTGTTTTGACGGAATAAGATCATATAAATATGGACATTTGCAAAACACAAATATATTCCCACCATATTTTCTATATTCACGTTTACAATCCGCTTTTTCAATCTTACCATCTGTGTAGTTTATAATGCTCCAATTTTTTCCTTTTAAAGGTCTTTTTGGATTTCTTGCGTATGTCAGTCAACCACATTATTTGGTTATGTTTCATGATCACGTCCATTCTGTTCTCCTCCGTCTTATTCGGAATTATTCGGTCATCGAGAGACAAATTCTGCACATGACCAATGAGAACAGAAAAGAGCTTATCATGAATCATATAATGTCGTTGACTGACATACACAAGAAATCAAAGAAGATCATTAAAAGAAAAATCTCGCAGCATAAGAGATTCTTGTTTTCGTCTGTATTTCGTCACTTTACTGTCAACAAGAAAGTACATATTTTGAGAAGACCTAATGAGTACCACAGCGCTTATAGAATTACGCGCTGTCGTTTTAGGCGTACAACGGCGCTTATAGAATTACGCGCTGTCGTTTTTGGCGTACAATGACGCTTATATAATTAAGCGTTGTATTTGTTGTACATACAACAACGCCTAATTATGAAATGCTGGCTTTTAGTAAATAAGTGTACTGATAATATTTAACCGTTGTTAAAAAAACGTTGATAAGTCGTTGTTATTCCGTCACTACGCGACGGAATGGTCCCGCCGTTTTGACGTAAGAATTATCATCACCATTCCATTACCAATCCGTTAATAAAATTTTAATATTTCACATATAATATATAATAAGGCAATAGACTGATGTATACCAACCATCTTTCTATATGCACGCTTACAACCATCGGAAATTTCGACCAACCACCCGTGCTGATAGTTGCTTCAACCCAGTCACAGCGTGAGGTACTCTATTTCAGTTTCAGTTAAAATTATACTGCATATGAGTATAAATGGCATATTTATATCATGAAAGGAGATGGATGTACGAAGCACGTGCTCATGGAGAGTCATACACCAATGATGTTTTCATCACCGGAGTCAATAATTTTATTGAAATAGCTGTGACAAAAGGTTTCCTAGCCAGCGACAACGAAATCCGCTGTCCATGCACGAAATGTAAAAACCGGCGATTCATCGATATAAGAATGATGGAGGAGCATTTGTACAAATATGGTTTCATACCAAACTACTTAAATTGGACCCTACACGGTGAAGATCTTGTGGAAATTGAGTACGTAAATAATTACCCGACCATACCTCACCCGATCACAGTTGACCCAGTTCTTGATTGTGAAGAAGAAAATTCAACTCATGATCATGGCAGTCCTGCTGATATTCCTTATTCGTATAACTTTGGTGAACATCAAACAGAGAATTTTGAAGCAAACAGATTCTTTAATCTCCTTAATTCATGTTCAGACCCAGCTTACGAAGGATGCACGACAGAGACGGAGCTTTCGATTAACATGAAAATGCTGGCAACAAAAGCTACATATGGATTATCCGAAGGCGCATTTAATGTCATGTGTGGCATGATGAAAAATCTAATTGGGGGGGGGGGGGGAAAACAATATCCCTTCTTCTTTCAAATAATCAAAGAAACTCGTAGCTGATCTCGGAATGGGGTACCAACGTATTGACATTTGTGTAGGAGGGTGTATGATTTACTATGGTTGTGACGAAAGTATGACCGTTTGTCGCATCTGCTCAGAATCAAGATATCATCGTCCAAGATGCGTGGAAAGTTCATCATCGTACCAACGGAATGCGAGATGCCAGATGTTTTACTTGCCGATTATACCACGTCTACAGAGACTTTTTTTATTGAAAATTCTAGCATCAGAAATGTGCTGGCACGATACACCCAGAGCAGACGTGCATCGCATGTTTCACCCTTCGGAAGGGGAATCTTAGAAGCATTTTGATCGGTGCCATCCAGACTTTGCAGCGGACGCACGTAATGTAAGATTGGGATTATGCACAGATGGATTTAATCCATGGGGTATGTCAACAAAACAGTATTCCGTTTGGCCTTTCATGGTAACACCCTACAACTTACCACCGTGGTTGTGCATGAACACGAGATTCATTTGGTTAACTATACTAATCCCTGGGCCATCTAATCCAAAGAAGCGTTTGGACATATATCTAAGGCCTCTTATTGATGACTTGGTACATCTTTGGAATGTTGGGGTCGACACTTACGATGCTAATCGGAAACAGAGTTTTACGTTGAGGGCAGCTCTCATGTGGACTGTATCCAATTTCCCTGCATATGCAATGTTATCGGGATGGTCAACTCAAGGAAAACTCGGCTGCCCCTATTGTATGGGAGACACAAAGACATTCGTTTTGAAGAACGGTCAAAAAGTTTCATATTTTGGCCGTCACAGACGTTTTTTATCAGCAAATCACCCATATCGGGGTAATGCAAGGAATTTCTATAGAGATCGCATCGACTTTGACGGTCCAGTCTAATTTCGATCAGCTCAAGAAGTTTATGACCGGGTACAAAACTTGAAGTATATATGGGAACAACGTATCAATGAAGTTTTGGACGGCTTCGGGGTCGAACACAATTAGACAAAAAATCAATATTTTGGCAACTACCTTACTGGGTGGATGTGAAGCTTAGACATAACTTGGACGTCATGCACATTGAGAAGAATGTTTTTGAGAATTTATTCAACACCATCATGGATGTGAAGGGAAAAACAAAGGATGATGGTGTGAAGTGCAGAAAAGATATCGGGTTGTATTGTCGAAGACTAGAATTGGAAATGAAAACATACCGTGGTCGTTTGGTAGCGAACAAAGGTAAATATCAGCTTACAAAAGAGCCACAGAATCTTGTGCTTATTTGGGTGAAGTCTCTTAAGTTTCCGGATGGATTTTCATCTAATTTGGGAAATAAAGTAGATTTGAGTGCACTAAAACTAGTAGGATACAAGTCACACGACACACACGTATTCATCGAGCGACTCATGCCGATTGCTTTCAAGGGTTTTGTACCAAACAAGATCTGGGAAGCTGTATCCGAGTTGTGTACATTTTCCAAGATATTTGTGCATCTGCACTTCACAAAGAGCGAATGGAACATTGGCAGAACAACATAGCGATCACACTGTGTAAGCTGGAGACAATATTTCCCCCTTCATTTTTCGACTCTATGGAACACCTATTGATTCATTTGGCTGATGAGGTTCTACTTGGCGGACCAGTCCACTACCGTTGGATGTATCCATTTGAGCGTTTCATATACCGTCTTAAACAATTGGGACAAAAGGGAAACAGAGCTGAGGTGGAAGCCAGTATTGTTAACGCATACATACAGCTGGAGACTTTGTATTTGGGATCCGACTACCTAGATCCAGAGTTAACAACGACCGGGGTACGCTTACAACGAAATGAAGTAGAGACATCAGATTTCGAAGGTCCTCAAATTTCTATTTACAATTACCCGGGAGTCGGTGGTAAAAAATTAAACGAAGGGTATTAGACAGCCGAGAATTTAAAAAAGCAACTCATTACATCTTTAGCAACACGCCTAAACTTGAACAATATTTTGCATTGTTTGAGACTGAATTAAGACAAAGACGCCCGCGATTCACTGATCAGCAAATATACAATGGTATATTAACAGAATTTCTGTGTTCCCATGTAGCAAATGAAAATGTACTATTTACATGTTCATCCACAATATTATGTTCAGGTTTGGGAGCTTGGCGAAACACTAGCACTACCACAGTGGATTCACTACTTGTCCACTGGATTTCAATCAGACGTTGTTAAAACCCCGTCTCTTAGTGTTACCTGTATATTATTTCACTACCTGTGTGTAGTTTTCGTTCTCAGGTACACTCGGAGACCATGGAAGGAATACTGGATAAAAGGAGCCTATTTGAAGATGTTTAGCGCGGAAAGAAATGAAGTTCGAAGCACTTTGGAATTTTCGTCAGTGCAAACCGCGGAGGGCTGAAGAATTAGAGGCGCGGATGTCTTATGAATTTCCATAATTGCTGAGACGTCCGCGGATCATTGACAGATGTTTGTCGTCAGAGCAAATGTACAAATAAATTTATAAGTCCGCTACTCGCGACTTTACTACTGGGTAGCAAGTGGTAAGTAGGGGTCGAACCCAAGGGAGTCAGTGTGGATTAGTTGTTCTTTAATGAAGCTTATGCAGAAATTAATTACGATTGGGGTTGGGTTTGAGTGTGTTTTGAGAACTGAAAGTAAATTACAGCAGTTGATAATGGACTGTAAGGAAAGGATTCGGTTTTAGGGGCCTTGTATTATAATTGTTTATCATCGACCGCTAATGATCATACCAAGTGTTCAAAGATGAATTGAGGCTATTTCTAGCGCAAGACATGATCATGCTAAGTATTCAAAGATGAATCAAGGCTATTTCTAGCGCAAGACTTGCAACACCATTTAAAACACTTGTTCTATTTAGACTAATTCCTCCTTTCGAAGTATCTTAGCCTTATGTGCATCCATTTAAATTCTTTGGTCCAGTTTCCAAATGGTTTTTTAAGATAAGCCGAACTCCTCGATAAGTTTTGCTTGTTACAGCTTCCACTTACCGAGTATGATCACAAATTCTCACGGAAGAGCTTTGCTTGTTACAGCTTCCACTCAACCTTGGAAACTCTGACTATATATGGCACATAGAACAAGTTTTGAATACAAAGGTGTACTAAGAGTAAGATCTAAAACATTTATAATACAAGTATACCCCTGCGACCGAGTACAAGCTTTTAGCTGCTTGTATTCATGTCAAGGAATACAAGCAAACTATTGTCTTGAACAAGGGTACCGAATAATAAAATAACTTTACAGTAAAAACAAATAATACTGAAAGTAATTTTATACCTCACAATAAGCGGAGGAGAGGAGCTCCTAGGCAAGATCCAAGCGCCAAAAGTAGCTCCAAAATGAAGAACAATATTTATTGAAAGTGAAGAGAAGAGGGTTAATCCCTCTATCTCTCTAAAACATTTGTGAAGTGTGTATATGATGATGATACAAATGAGGAGGGGTGAGCCTCTATTTATAGCTAAAGGGGAGGAGGATGGAGGGCCAAGATGGTGGCAAGTGGTGTTGCATCCAAGGGTGGAGGAGGAGGAGATGAGCTTGTGGAGGAGAAGCCACCACATGTCACATCCTTGTGGTGGCTCAAAAGCCGCCGGCTGCTATGAGGTTGAGGAGGGAGAGTGGAGGAGATCTTAGCCACTCATGGAGGAGGAGCATCCCTTTAGCCTTCTAGAAGCTTGTGACCTTTTCATAAAAGCCATCGGTTTGACCGGATCTGACCGGAGCTTTGGCCGAAGCTTCTTGGATTTTGGAGAGTGTATTTTGAATGAAAATGTCATTCTAAGATGATCTCAAGAAGGAGCCTAAGCCAAATTATGCTCGGAACATGGTCGAAATCCCAAATCGGATGAAATTGCCCTTGTTTGGCCTTTACCGGGCTTTGTGCCTTTGCATTGCGTTCTTGTCCAAATGCCGACTGTTCTAGCATATTTGAGTGATTCCAAGTCGGTTCCATGAAGGATGTTAAGGCTGATTTTGAGTGTAGCATGGTCGTGACCTTGGAATGACTCGTAACATCTTTTCGGCGTAAAATCCTCTCCTTAGCGTGTTTTCTCTCTAGAGTCCAAAATACCCTGTAGAAATAAATCGGAACTAACAAGCAAAAGTTAAATAGACCAACAGTCTAATTTGGTGGGTTTTACTGTGTTTTTGATTCGTATAATTATGGTCCATCAGATCACCCCACACTTTTAGTTGTTCGTCCCGAACAATGCTATTAAAGGGCGGTGCTCTAAGTTTGGTTTTAAAATATGAAAATTAGACTGTGGGACTCGATTTATCCTAATTCATGCATTACTTACTTATTACCAAATTGAACTGTATAAATAAATAGAAGAAACTTGATACGTGTACCTCCGTGCCGAGATGCAAATTATTTTGGATGTTTCGGGAGATAGCCCTTTTTAGGCTCCTGGACTGCAACTTCGGGATCGTCTCGCACTATATGGTTTCCTTGTAGCTTTCTCTAGCACGTGATTCGATTCGAGTTTCACTGGTTTGAGTACTTTGATTTTCTTTTGGCGAGGGACTGCTTTTTGTAGTGAATCGGCCTTTGGCCTTTGATTTGATTCTTTGAGTACTTCACTTTTTGTTCGGTTAAAACCTTCACAATTTTGGGCCTTTGGCCTCTTGATTTGCTTCTTCGAGCTTTTTGCGTCTTTGTGACTTGCTAGTCCATTTTCTCAAGCCTTTTTGGGAGGTCCAATCATCGCCCGCAAGCCAATGGAAATACCTACCCGCTCCTCTTATCTTTGCCGTTTCGCACGAGTCAAAATGAGGGTCGCTCATTTATTTTCCCGGCTACTTTGACTAGAGAGAGGACGGTCTGATTCCCGTCCTCGCCTTTTTTCTTTTTTGCATAAACACTGCATGGTGGAGATGACTTCAATCTTCACTGAAACCCGAAGTGCAGCCTCCACTGACTTCGAAAACCATATAGTTTGATTTGATCCTTCGATTGTTTGCCAAGCCTCTCTAGGGCATTTCTATCAACTCCACATCCCTAGTTTATCTCAGCACAAAGGACAAATGAGAAGTTACGTTCTAAGTTTTTAGACAGTTGAATTTTCACAAGGTAAATGCATGAATTATGACTTATCTTTTTCACATTCTTAAGTTCATACTTTCAAAAAGATAATTTTAAAGAAAGAAAAAGGAAAAACATGTTATGTACAAAGGTGGTTCTCACCCCACACTTTTGAACGAAGGCGTGCCTTTCAGCACGACGTAGTTCAAAAGTCATGCAAGCAAATATATACAGGAAAGGTGAGAATGAAAAAACTAAATGACAGAAAATAAAAGACTGAAAGTAAGATAGATGTCGGGTTACCTCCCGACCAGTGCCTTTGTTTAACGTCGTTGGCTCGACAGTACCTCAATTATGGATCATAAGGTCGGATCCCAAGGGTGAGTGAGGTCAAACTTCTTCTCGGCAGCCCTTTTGCTCCGAGAGGGTGAGGTTTCTTTGACCATAGCTGCTGGTCCAATGAGTCGTGCTTGTTTGTTACTCCTTCCGGGTTTCCATTCTTTCGGCCCATGTTTTTGCCGCCTCTTCATGTTGGAATAGTTGGCACCTTTGTGATTTTGGAAGTTTGGTTTGGTGCCATCAAATGTAGGCGACATTAAGCATGCGCCTCTGCCAATCCTCTTCATAGTGGCAGTGATGGATGGTTGTCCTGGAACGAGTGAGTTTTCCAGCGGTTTTTCTTGTTGAGTCGTGGTGAGTGGAACTGGGGCTTTCTCGGACAGTTCGGCAATGAGATCCGGGACTTTCTCGGGTGCTCCGAGCGTAAGGACCGGGCCTGGCTTGATTTCTTCGGCCGCTTCGGTAGTGATGTTCGGGACTTCTGTTGGCTCGGCAGTTAGGACTGTGATTTCCTCAGATGGATTGGTGATAAGGACCGGGCCTGATTTGGGCCGTTCTTCTTCTAACTCCCAGGGATAATCTGAATGTAGTTCTTCTTCAGGCAACCATGGTTCCTCATTCTCGTCATTAGTATGGTCTCCGGGGGTAATCACACTGAGGTATGGGTCTGATATGGGTAACTCGTCATTGAGGTCCGGGTATGTCTTGGCCGTGAATTGGTGCATTGAGGCATTCATTTGTTGTATGTCTGCGGCCAATTGCTGGGTGCTAGCAGCCAGCTCGTTTTCTGCTGTCCATAACTCAGTTTTTGCCCTGATTTGGTGCATTATGTTGTCCAGTTCTTCGCTCCGCATGGCCTGATCTTGTCTTTGTCTTGGCCTCGTGGCCAAATTATCTATTAAGTTCCAAAGATCATCTATGCCTAAGTTGTTCACCGAGCCTCCCGCTGCATCGTTTAGCCAATCCCACTCTTGTGGCATCATCCCATTGAGAAACCTTTTGATACGGGGCGGAAGCGGGACTTCACGATGTAGGATTTGATGGAGGAGGATAGGTAGTGCAACCCGACGACTCTTGAAGCCAACCACTGCTTGTGCAATGACCTGCAACAAGTAATTGCCTAACCACACTCTAAGTTTCCAAACCACACAACCACGCACGAAGTTGGAAGCACAATTTGGTTGCCGTCGAACGACCGCTTATGCAATCTCACAAGGAAACTACAAGAGCAAGGGGGTAGAGAACTCTCTCTTGAAAAAAGATGTAGCAATAGCTAAATCTGAAATGTTGATGAATAAAATTTCCAAAATCTGAATGTGTTTTCAAAATACATGTAGATGAGGATTAATACTAAGAAATGAAAGTAAATGCATGTGTTGTGGACTTGTGCTGCCACCATGGGATCTTGAGTAGCCTCTTTTGAGCAATGAGCAGCCACCATGGAGTCTTGTGCATTCTCCTTTGATCCTTGTTCAGCCATAAGTGCCCATGATTGATCTTTGTGCAATACTATTAATAGCCATGCTTTCAATTTGTGCTTGGTTTGATGTGCTAAGGGAAAAGCATCAATTCTGGTCCTTTATTGCTTTCTTTCTTGCACTAAATGATGTTAGACTTCTCCCTTTGTTCTTCGTGCATGAGTCCTCCATAAGTGTCCCTTCTTTATGTCCATCCACTTTTGAGAATCTGAGTAATAAAAGCACACTAGATTTAGGCAGCATAAAGTTCTCATCAATTGTAGTATAACAATCAACTAGGAGTGAATTCACCTCATGTTGAATTTGTTTGCTCGATTCCTAGTCATTGGACCTTTGAAAGCTTCTTTCGTCGATGCATCAGCTTGTAGTTGTATAGGATTACTTGTAATAGTAGACGACCGACGAGGTGAGGCTAGTGTGTCCTCATCATCCTCCCCCTCTTCAAAAAGAGTCGTCCTCGACTCTGATTCTTCTTCACCCAAGTAAGGCGACAAGTCAGCCACGTTGAAAGTGGGACTCACCGCATAGTCTTATGGAAGTTCAATCTTGTAGGCATTGTCATTTATTTTTGCTAACACTTTGAATGGTCCATCCCCACGAGGCATGAGTTTGGACTTGCGTTTCTCCGGAAAACGTTCTTTACGTAGATGTATCCAAACTAGATCTCCGGGTTCAAACGTTACCTTCTTTCGGTTCTTGTTAGCCTTGTGTGCGTAATACTTTACCTTTTTCTCAATCTGCTCCTTAGTCTTCTCGTGAATCCTTCTCACATATGCAGCACGCTTTGAGGCCTCCATATTACTTCGTTCTTGCAATGGAAGTGGCAGCAAGTCGAGTGGTGAAATGGGTTTGAATCCATAAACCACCTCAAATGGGCACATGCTTGTGGTAGAGTGAACTGCCCTATTGTAAGCGAACTCGATGTGCGGCAAGCACTCTTCCCATTCCCTTAGGTTCTTCTTGATCATAGTCCTTAGTAACGTTGAAAGGGTACGGTTTACCACCTCCGTTTGGCCATCAGTTTGTGGGTGACAAGTTGTTGAAAACAATAGCTTGGTCCCAAGCTTTCCCCATAATGTCTTCCAAAAGTAGCTCATAAACTTCACATCACGATCAGATACGATCGTCCTTGGTACTCCATGCAGACGCACAACCTCCCTGAAAAATAAATCAGCCACATGTGAAGCATCATCGCTCTTATGACATGGAATGAAATGTGCCATCTTCGAGAATCTATCAACAACAACAAAAACTGAATCCCTTCCCCTCTTAGTTTTAGGTAGTCCTAACACAAAATCCATACTAATATCTTCCCAAGGAACACTAGGAACTGGTAGAGGAGTATATAAACCGTGAGGGTTAAGTTTTGACTTAGCTTTGTGACATGTAATGCATCGCTGCACGAATCTTTCAACATCCTTCCTCATCTTTGGCCAATAAAAATGATCAGCAAGCATCTCATAAGTCTTCTCCCGGCCAAAATGACCCATTAAACCACCTGCATGTGATTCTTACAATAACAAAAGCCTAACTGAACAATCAGGAACACAAAGTTTGTTAGCTCTAAAAAGAAATCCATCATGCATATGAAACTTATCCCATCCTTTTCCATCTTGACATCTTTCATATGGTTCTGAAAAGTAAGGATCAGCAACATACAAAGCTTTTAAACTTTCAAGTCCAAGCACTTTTACCTCTAATTGGTTCAACAAAACATGTCTACGAGATAGAGCATCAGCAACCATGTTTTCTTTACCCTTCTTATATCTCACAACATATGGGAAAGTCTCAATGAATTCTACCCATTTAGCATGCCTCCTATTGAGCTTAGCTTGACCCTTAAGATGTTTCAATGCTTCATGATCAGAATGAATGACAAACTCCTTAGTCCATAAGTAATGTTGCCAAGTTTCAAGCACACGAACTAAAGCATACAATTCCTTATCATAAACTGAATAGTTCAACTTTGCACCGCCCAATTTCTCACTAAAATATGCTATCGGTTTGCTTTCTTGCATTAAGACACCACCAATACCTATTCCACTAGCATCACACTCTATTTCAAAAGTTTTGTTAAAATCAGGAAGAACAAGCACCGGTGACTCCGTTAATAGTTTCTTAAGCTCTTTGAAAGCATTTTCTTGAGGCACATCCCATTTGAAAACAACACCCTTCTTTGTTAACTCATTCAATGGGGCAGCAATGGTACTAAAATCCTTAACAAACCTTCTATAGAAACCAGCAAGACCATGAAAACTTCTTACTTGACTCATATTGAGAGGAGTAGGCCAATTCTTGATTGCCTCAACTTTTGATTCGTCAACCTCAATTCCTTGCCCTAAAACGACATAGCCAAGAAAAACAACCTTCTTCGTGCAAAATGAGCACTTGTCCATGTTAGCATATAACTGTTCCCTCCTAAGAACATCTAACACAAGTTTGATATGATCAATATGCTCATCTATAGACTTGCTGTATATCAAGATGTCATCAAAGTAAACAACAACAAATCTCCCAATGTAAGCTCTCAAGACATGATTCATTAACCTCATGAAAGTACTAGGTGCATTAGTTAATCCAAACGGCATGACTAACCACTCATACAATCCAAATTTTGTTTTGAATGCCGTTTTCCATTCATCTCCCTCTTTCATCCGAATTTGATGATATCCACTACGCAAATCAACCTTAGAGAATATCATAGAGCCACTAAGTTCATCAAGCATATCATCTAACCTAGGAATAGGATGACGATATCGAACAGTAATATTGTTTATGGCCCTACAATCAACACACATACGCCAAGAACCATCCTTCTTAGGAACTAAAATAACAGGGACAGCACAAGGACTTAAACTTTCACGTACATAACCTTTATTTAAAAGTTCTTGTACCTGCCTTTGTATCTCCTTTGTCTCTTCGTGATTTGTGCGGTATGGTGGTCGGTTTGGAAGTGAAGCTCCTGGAATGAGATCAATTTGATGTTCAATGCCACGCAATGGAGGTAAACCCGCTGGAACCTCCTCTGGAAAGACATCCTTGTAATCCTGCAAAACACGAGAAAAGGCACTAGGAAGAGATGTCAAGTCGTTAGTCGATACCAATGTGTCTTTGTACATCAGCACAAAGATCACTTGACTGGTGTTATTCCTCACATCTCTCAACTCAGATTTGGTGGCTAGCATGACGAAATTCTCTCCCTCACTTTTCTGTTTCTCTCTCGTGTTTGTTTTGGGACACTCACTCACTGTTTTGTGGTTTCCGCTCGTATGTTTTTTCTCTCCAACTCTCACACTCACTTTGTTTACCTCGCTGGCTTTTTGCATATGAATAGTCATAATTTGTTGAGGTGTCATAGGTCGGAGCACCAAATCCTTGCCTTTCCACTTGATTGTGTAATGGTTTGTGCGTCCACAATGTTGCGCTGAAACATCATATTGCCACGGCCTTCCCAATAGTAAATCACACACCTTCATGGGTAGAACATCACACTCAACCGTGTCAATATAATCGCCAATCTTAAACTGAACTTTTACCTTGTGTGTAATCTTCATTTCTCCGCAATCACTTAACCATTGCACATGGTATGGGTGAGGATGTGGCAGCAACTTCAGCTCAAGCTTTTCACACATCTCTTTACTTGCAAGGTTTTGGCAACTTCCTCCATCAATTATTACCTTCACAACTTTGTCTTGAACTTTTGCTCTTGTTTGGAAAAGGTTGTGCCGTTGACAATTCTCTGAATCTTTCACTTGCACGCTGAGCACCTTGGTAACAACAAGTGAGGCACCTTGCTCATAATCACAATAATTGTGTTCTTCATCATCAAGAGTATCATTAGCAACTTCGTCTTCCAAATCACTTGCTGATTCATACTCTCCTTCCTCAGTGACGAGCATAGTACGGTTGTTTGGGCAGTCTTTGATCATATGACCACGTCCCTTACACTTGAAACACTCAATGTCTCTACTCTTGGATGTGGATCCAATGGAAGATGAACTAGATGACGCTGATTTGCCTTTCTCCCTTGAAGTTTCAGTTCCACCACTACGAGTGTTGGAACGATTGCCACCTACAGAGTTAGTGGTGATGCCTCGACCAACATTAAATTGCGGTACAAACTTACTTCCACTTGTTGTAGTCCGAGTAGTGAATGAGGTTGATTTGTTCAGCTTTGAGTCATCTTGCAATTGTCGTTCAGCCTTTGAAGCAAGATGCACCAACTCTATGACATTTCGGTAAGGTTGTAGCTCAACAATCCGTTTCACACTTGTGTTCAACCCATACAAGAATCGAGCCATGGACTGCTCCTCATCTTCTTGTATATCGGCACGTATAATAGCTTTCTCCATCTCCTTGTGGTACTCCTCAACAGATTGTTTACCTTGCCTCAAGTTTTGAAGCTTGTCAAAGATGTCTCTTCTATAGTGTCTTGGAATGAATCTCGCCCTCATCTCACGCTTCATTTCTGCCCAAGTAGCAATAGGGAATCCTTCTCCTTCTTCTCGTTGTCGCTGGACTTGTTCCCACCATATAAGCGCATAGTCTTCAAACTCCAATGAAGCCATGGCAAGCTTCTTCTCTTCGGAATAGTTATGCATGCGGAAAATCTTATCAACCTTCAACTCCCATGTAAGATAAGCTTCTGGATAAGATCCTCCTTCAAACTTTGGCATAGTAAATTTCAGCTTACCAAACCTTTCCTCATCACGAACAAAGTTTCCACGTTGACGGAATCCAGCATTTCTAAACATGTCACGATCCTCATTGTCAAATTCATCATCAATGTAACCATGGTTCATATTACCTCTTCCACGACCTCATCCTCGTCCATTGAATGGAGCATCTCTAAAATTATTCCCACGACCAGCAACTACGTTGTTTGTGTTGTTGGCGACATGGTTTCGCCCTCCTTGAGCAATTGGTGCAGCAACCTCTCCATTAGTCCTCTCAGTCTCATCGCCATGCACACTTGCATCTCCCGTGGCTTGTCGTAGTTCTCGAACAACTTGAGCAACTATATTAACTTGCATAGCAGCAAGATTTTGGGTTAGTTGTTGATTAACATTACCCATAAGTTGTTGAAGATCCTCAGATATTCTATCTTGCTTTTCCTCCAATGACTCAATGCTTGCCCGAAACTCTTGACGAAGATGATCACGTAAAGCATTGAAATGGAGACGTGTGATGGGCTGATTGAGTTGTTCAGCGCCATCAATTTCATATTCATCTCCATCACCTGCCATGATTAGCTGTGGAAAACTCTATACTAAAGATAAATGTGTATGAAAGAAAAAAAAGAACCTCAAACCTCACTTTCTCTTACCAACCGAAGCTCGTGAAGATTCCAAGTGAGTGCAGATTTGTGTTTTACTTCGGTGATGATGGTTGGTCCAAAAGAGTGAACAATCAAGCGCATACAAGTCGAGAATCACACAAACAATGGCTGATTTTGGATGCACTACTCAATAGACTAGATGAAATCCCTACAAATTCAGCAACTTTTTTTTTGCTTTTTTTTTTGCTTTTTTTTTTGCTTTTTTTTTTGCTTTTTTTTTGCTTTTTTTTTGCTTTTTTTTTTGCTTTTTTTGCTTTTTTTTGCTTTTTTTTTTGCTTTTTTTTGCTGTTTTTTTTTGACAGAATTGAAATCAACAAAACTACAAAGGGATAGATGGTACCAATGTAACAATGGCTCTGATTACAAAATGATACGGGGCGGAAGCGGGACTTCACGATGTAGGATTTGATGGAGGAGGATAGGTAGTGCAACCCGACGACTCTTGAAGCCAACCACTGCTTGTGCAATGACCTGCAACAAGTAATTGCCTAACCACACTCTAAGTTTCCAAACCATACAACCACGCACGAAGTTGGAAGCACAATTTGGTTGCCGTCGAACGACCGCTTATACAATCTCACAAGGAAACTACAAGAGCAAGGGGGTAGAGAACTCTCTCTTGAAAAAAGATGTAGCAATAGCTAAATCTGAAATGTTGATGAATAAAATTTCCAAAATCTGAATGTGTTTTCAAAATACATGTAGATGAGGATTAATACTAAGAAATGAAAGTAAATGCATGTGTTGTGGACTTGTGCAGCCACCATGGGATCTTGAGTAGCCTCTTTTGAGCAATGAGCAGCCACCATGGAGTCTTGTGCATTCTCCTTTGATCCTTGTTCAGCCATAAGTGCCCATGATTGATCTTTGTGCAATACTATTAATATCCATGCTTTCAATTTGTGCTTGGTTTGATGTGCTAAGGGAAAAGCATCAATTCTGGTCCTTTATTGCTTTCTTTCTTGCACTAAATGATGTTAGACTTCTCCCTTTGTTCTTCGTGCATGAGTCCTCCATAAGTGTCCCTTCTTTATGTCCATCCACTTTTGAGAATCTGAGTAATAAAAGCACACTAGATTTAGGCAGCATAAAGTTCTCATCAATTGTAGTATAACAATCAACTAGGAGTGAATTCACCTCATGTTGAATTTGTTTTGCTTGGTTCCTAGTCATTGGACCTTTGAAAGCTTCTTTCGTCGATGCATCAGCTTGTAGTTGTATAGGATTACTTGTAATAGTAGATGACCGACGAGGTGAGGCTAGTGTGTCCTCATCACCTTTGAAGAAGATCGTGGTTGGTGAATCCATGGTGCGGGCAGCTTATCAACATGGAGTCAAAATACGCCAAGTACTCATCCAATGTTTCATCCCGGGATTGGTTTATGTTGTTGATCTTCTCGCGGATTTCAAGTTCGAAGGGTGGTGGGGAAATTTCCTCAGTGTTCCAAGGTTCCATTCCGTAGTAGTAGGACTTAGTGAATTGCATGATAAAACAAGAAAAAACAAAAAACAAAACAGAACAACTATTCCGATGCACAACTCCCCGGAAACGGCGCCAATTTGACAGATGCTTGTCGTCAGAGCAAATGTACAAATAAATTTATAAGTCCGCTACTCGCGACTTTACTACTGGGTAGCAAGTGGTAAGTATGGGTCGAACCCAAGGGAGTCAGTGTGGATTAGTTGTTCTTTAATGAAGCTTATGCAGAAATTAATTACGATTTGGGTTGGGTTTGAGTGTGTTTTGAGAACTGAAAGTAAATTACAGCAGTTGATAATGGACTGTAAGGAAAGGATTCGGTTTTAGGAGCCTTGTATTATAATTGTTTATCATCGACCGCTAATGATCATACCAAGTGTTCAAAGATGAATTGAGGCTATTTCTAGCGCAAGACATGATCATGCTAAGTATTCAAAGATGAATCGAGGCTATTTCTAGCGCAAGACTTGCAACACCATTTAAAACACTTGTTCTATTTAGACTAATTCCTCCTTTCGAAGTATCTTAGCCTTATGTGCATCCATTTAAATTCTTTGGTCCAGTTTCCAAATGGTTTTTTAAGATAAGCCGAACTCCTCGATAAGTTTTTCTTGTTACAGCTTCCACTTACCGAGTATGATCACGAATTCCCACGGAAGAGCTTTGCTTGTTACAGCTTCCACTCAACCTTGGAAACTCTGACTATATATGGCACATAGAACAAGTTTTTTTGAATACAAAGGTGTACTAAGAGTAAGATCTAAAACATTTATAATACAAGTATACCCCTGCGACCGAGTACAAGCTTTTAGCTGCTTGTATTCATGTCAAGGAATACAAGCAAACTATTGTCTTGAACAAGGGTACCGAATAATAAAATAACTTTACAGTAAAAACAAATAATACTGAAAGTAATTTTATACCTTACAATAAGCGGGGGAGAGGAGCTCCTAGGCAAGATCCAAGCGCCAAAAGTAGCTCCAAAATGAAGAACAATATTTATTGAAAGTGAAGAGAAGAGGGTTAATCCCTCTATCTCTCTAAAACATTTGTGAAGTGTGTATATGATGATGATACAAATGAGGAGGGGTGAGCCTCTATTTATAGCTAAAGGGGAGGAGGATGGAGGGCCAAGATGGTGGCAAGTGGTGTTGCATCCAAGGGTGGAGGAGGAGGAGATGAGCTTGTGGAGGAGAAGCCACCACATGTCACATCCTTGTGGTGGCTCAAAAGCCGCCAGCTGCTATGAGGTGGAGGAAGGAGAGTGGAGGAGAGCTTAGCCACTCATGGAGGAGGAGCATCCCTTTAGCCTTCTAGAAGCTTGTGACCTTTTCATAAAAGCCATCGGTTTGACCGGATCTGACCGGAGCTTTGGCCGGAGCTTCTTGGATTTTGGAGAGTGTATTTTGAAAGAAAATGTCATTCTAAGATGATCTCAAGAAGGAACCTAAGCCAAATTCTGCTCGGAACATGGTCGAAATCCCAAATCGGATGAAATTGCCCTTGTTTGGCCTTTACCGGGCTCTGTGCCTTTGCATTGCGTTCTTGTCCAAATGCCGACTGTTCTAGCATATTTTAGTGATTCCAAGTCGGTTCCATGAAGGATGTTAAGGCTGATTTTGAGTGTAGCATGGTCGTGACCTTGGAATGACTCGTAACATCTTTTCGGCGTAAAATCCTCTCCTTAGCGTGTTTTCTCTCTAGAGTCCAAAATACCCTGTAAAAATAAATCGGAACTAACAAGCAAAAGTTAAATAGACCAACAGTCTAATTTGGTGGGTTTTACTGTGTTTTTGATTCGTATAATTATGGTCCATCAATCATAAATTAAGAGACGTCCGCGGATGACAGCTGGCAGTCGAATTTTGTTATTTCCAATTTGCAATCTCGAAAGTATAAAAGAAGAATAAGACGAGCCAAACCATAGGCGGCCAGACCTCGATTTTCAGTGTGGAAAAGAGACACGGTTTGGGAAGAAACGAGATACACGTTCGAGAGATTTAGAGAATTAGGGTTTGACCTAACTTTGGAGAAGAAAGCTGCAGCGCGGTGGAGAATTCACCATTAGTAATTTCGTTCTATTTTATTCATATAACTTCATGATGTATTCCATTGCGATGAGTAGCTAAACTCATACGTGTAGGCTAGAACTCGACATTGTGATGTTTTGACTTGAGACCTATATTTATCTTTATGTTTTGCGTTATATTATTCTGCCATGTTTATGGAATTGATGTGCTAGCATAAGTGGAACCCTAGCGGGGGAGCTTCTGATAGTTTGTTGATTCCGATTGTCACAGTTTACTAGCAACCTAGCGGGGATAGCAAACTAGGACACGGGTAATATACCACTAGGATTGACACCCTAGGACAACTTGTAGTGCAACCTAGCGGGGAGCTATAAGTTGTAAAACATTAGAAATCAAAACGGTTGGGTCAATGATTTAGTCTTACATAACAATCGAAAGTTCTAGCTTGCACTGTTCTTTAATAATTGATACTCGAATTAGTGTGACGATTTCTCTAGTAATCATTGTTGCTTGCTGCGTTTTATTTACTTCTTGCATTCAAAACCCCCCCATTGTTACTTTCTTACTTAGTGAAACAGATTCTTATACCGATCTCTGTGGATACGACCCGACTTACCACTTGCTAGTCGGAATTATAAATGTTTTTGCACAGGTACAACGACACCTGTCAATAATGGCGTCGTTGCCGGGGAGACGGGGGTCGTCGTTTTGCCGGCTAGTTTGATAAGTCGTAATTGTACGACTATTTTATATGTTAAAACCCCGTCTCTTAATGTTTGCATGTATATTATTTCACTACCTGTGTGTAGTTTTCATTCTCAGGAGCATTCGGAGACCATGGAAGGAATATAGGCTAAAGGGAGCCCATTAGAAGATGTTTGGCATCAAAAGAAATGAAGTCCGAAGTGCTGAAGTTTTAGTCAGTGCAGACCACTTACGTCTGAAGAATTATGGGCACTTACGTCTTAACAATTTCGGTAATTGTTAAGACGTCCGCTGACGTTAAATCAAGAGACGTAAGTGGAATCCAGCTGGCAGTCAAATTTCTTATTTTTGGATTTGTAATTTCGGGAAGGAGAAAAACAGAATTTGAGGAGCCATATCTCGAAAGGAAAAATCAAGATTTCGAAGGGACAACAATTGAAAGGGCTAGCTCTTGATTTAAGGAAAAGAGGAGTGTGGTTTTTGAGAAGTTAAAAAGGTTTGGAAAAGCTTTGGCCGTGGATATATTGGGTGTGGTATTTAACACACGCGGCTATGATTGGATATACGGTTCAGAGGGGTTGCTGAGCCAACTTCGGCAGTAGAAGAAAAGAAAGAAGTGTGTGATTTGTGGTGTGGATTTGGGGTGATTTCATGTGTGGATTTGAAGGACAACTTGGAGACGATTTTGGTGACGATTGGAGACACGTTCTTGGAGAAGGAAGCTTGGAGGAGGAATCGACATCAGTATTTTCGTTTCACCTCATTCAATAACTTGATTATGTATTCCCTGTCGATGAGTTGCTAAACTCATACGTGTAGGCTAGAACTCAACATTGTGATGTTTTGATTTGAGACCTATCTTGATTTCTATGTTTTGTGTCATATTACTATGCATTGTTTATGGAATTGATGTGCTAGCATGAGTGGAACCCTAGCGGGGGAGCTTGTGTTTGTTTGTTGATTCCGATTGTCAAAGTTTACTAGCAACCTAGCGGGGATAGCAAACTAGGACACGAGTAATATACCACTAGGATTGACACCCTAGGACAACTTGTTTAATTGTTCATGCAACTCTAGCGAGTTAAGGGCTTGATTATCGTTAGCGCGAGATTAAGTACTAGAACAAGAACGTGGAGTATAACCTAGCGGGGAGCTCTAAGTTGTAAAACCTTAGAAATCAAAACGGATTTGTCAATGATTTAGTCTTGCATCACAATCGAAAGTACTAGCATGCACTGTTCTTTAATATTTGATACTTGAATTTGTGTGATCATTCCTCTTGATAATTGATCGTTGTTACTTGCTACTTGCGTTTTTAATTGACTTGTTCGAAATTTACCCCCCATTGTTACTCTTATACTTAGTAAACAGGTTCTCACACCGATCTCTGTGGATACGACCCGACTTACCACTTGCTAGTCGGAAAAAGAAATATTATTTTTTGACGGGTACAACGACGCCCGTCAAATTTTGGCGCCATTGCCGGGGATCGGTAACGAAGAATCTCACTAAGTATTTCTTTCTTGGAGTTTTATTTTATTGTCTATTTTTGTTTTTTGTTTGGTTTTATGGTTTGCTATGTATTCCTATTATAGTGAACCATTTTATGACGACGCTGTTAATCGAAGACTACCACCCCCAGGAATCAGAAATTTGTGAATGAGTATGCTAGACCTCGTGCAGCTAGACACGAGGATTACGAGGATGAGTTGGATTGAGAATACCTCGGAGGAGGAAACCGATATGGACAGTTACCTAGGCGTCGGGATTCGAGACGCACTATGAGAGGACTTTATGCGCCGTATAGTGATGAGGAACCTTGGTGCATTAGGATGGACGAGGACCCGATCAAGGAATTTAGAGAGGAATTGAGAGGCATGTTCGAAGAACTCGTTCAAGAGATAGGCCAACAAGCTGAAGTCATTAACGAGCTGAAAAAGCAGATGTCTCAAATGGCCAGCGTAGTTTACGAAAAGCGAGAAGAAGAGCTGAACGAAGATTCTACCTCAGTGCAGGACGCGGACGCCTCACCAATTAAAGCGCGGACGCCTGAAGCATTACAACAAAATACAGAGACGTCCGCGGAAGATAAACAGAAGACGTCCGCGGGCTGCAAAAATTCAGGTATGGAAATTCCAATTTCTAACACTCCTATACCATTCCCAATGCAGGTGATAGCTCCTAAGGACCACACGATCGGCAAAGAAGAGCTAGAAGGCAGATTGGAGCAGAGGAATGAGCAAAACGACCAAACGATGGAGAGCCCACTCACTACGAATCATGAGGCACCGCCTGGAAAGAGTAAGGACCCAGGTACTCTCACAATCACCCGTGATGTTGATTCTTATATTTTGCAGATGGGAGATGCCAGCGATAACGGTCCTCTTGCACTCATTCTGGGACAATCAATCCTCTTGGCCAAAAGGACCAAGAATGACATGGGAACACGCTTGTTGTCACTTGCATGTGCTGGCAAGACATCAAACTTCCATGTTCATGAGGATGATGACCGTCCATACACGAGGAAGCGACCGAGACATGGCACATTTGGATGGAAACCAGGATGGAGAGACACGAGAGCACCACTCGATGAGGGCTATGAGTATCACAAGGGAGTAAAAAAGTTTGACCTCACACGCCCATGGGATCCTAACTTGTGATCCCTAAAGAGGTAATGTCCAGCCAAGGACGTAAAACAAGGGCGCTTACCGGGAGGCAACCCGGTGTGTGTTTTTACTTTACACATGTTTGGAGTAGGTTAATTAGTGGAATTGGGAATCTGATAATGCGCCCCGAGTGCATTTCTTTTTTTATTTCTGGTGGTTTCAGGTGATTAAATGAAGAAAGTAATTCTACATCAGTGCAGATCACGCACGTCTTAACAATTATCTGCGTGGACGCCTTAACGATTAAGCTAATTTAGGAGACGTCCGCGGCATCAAATGAAGAAGACGTCCGTGGTGCAGAGCTCAACCACCACCAGATTATTAGGGGAGTACCAGTTCCTTCGTTTTTATTTATTTATTTATTTATTTATTTATTTATTTATTTATTGTCTTTTATTTTTATTTGAGTCTGTTTTGTTTGTCCGTCTTATCTCTTGAGTTGTACCGTGAGGACACAGGTCAATTTAAGTGTGGGGTGGGATGTTATAGAGTCGGTTGTGTGTCGAGTCTGTTTTTAATTTTTTATGTTTCATGTTATGTGTCGTGATGAACTGATGATGTACTGCTATGCTTTTCTCATATGTCAAAATCTCATTTCCAGCTTGTTATGACTATTGTGCTCATTTGACTAAAAATGCGAAATTTAAAAAAATTTCGATGCTTTGTTCTTTCGAGTTGTGATATGCAGGGATGTGGAGTTGACAGAAATGTCCTAGAAAGGTACGGCAAATTGCAGGAAATTCTGAGTTTTTGGTTCTGATGATTGAGAAAAGCGGTGGAGGTTGACGCTTCACTAGCCTAGTCCTGAGAGTAGCTCCGTCACCAAGTATTTCAAGTATATTCATGCGTTCGCAGTGGTGGCGGGACAGAGAAAACGAACTGTCCATCTCTAGTCGGAGTAGCTGGGAATGGGTGGGTAACCCCTACCTTGCCTCATGCAGAAATGATGAGGATGAGAAAAGAGCGGGATGCACTCCTATGCTGTTATTCGGAGGCTATGATTGGAGTGGTTCAAGGGCGCAAATGATTATGGGGACAAGAAACAAATTCAAAAGCTGAAGGCAAACCATCAAGTAAGAAGAAAATCAAAATCTGATTGATTCAAGCAAAGATGTGTCGTTTATCAAAGTCCATACAAGTTAAGAAATTCAAGACTCAACGGTATGAAAGCAGTGAATAAATCATGTGTCAGAGAAAGCCGCCGACTCAATCAAAAGACCAAAAATCATAAAAGAATGCAATGTCCGTGGTACCTATAGGGGACTAACTCCCAAACATCCAAGGTCGTTTGGATTGCAACTCGCGAGGTAACAAGTATCGAAAAATCTATCTTTACTCGCATTGTTAGAATCTTAAGCATGATAAGATTAGTGGCTGGATTTGAGATTGAGATGTAAGGATTAGCATGACTAGTACATTGTAATTCGTTCTATGGCTTTGTTCTTGTTCGGGATGAACAAGTTCAAGTGTGGGGTAGTTTGATAAGTCGTAATTGTACGACTATTTTATATGTTAAAACCCCGTCTCTTAATGTTTGCATGTATATTATTTCACTACCTGTGTGTAGTTTTCATTCTCAGGTGCATTCGGAGACCATGGAAGGAATATAGGCTAAAGGGAGCCCATTAGAAGATGTTTGGCATCGAAAGAAATGAAGTTCGAAGTGCTGAAGTTTTAGTCAGTGCAGATCACTTACGTCTGAAGAATTATGGGCACTTACGTCTTAACAATTTCGGTAATTGTTAAGACGTCCGCGGACGTTAAATCAAGAGACGTAAGTGGAATCCAGCTGGCAGTCAAATTTCTTATTTTTGGATTTGTAATTTCGGGAAGGAGAAAAACAGAATTTGAGGAGCCATATCTCGAAAGGAAAAATCAAGATTTCGAAGGGACAACAATTGAAAGGGCTAGCTCTTGATTTAAGGAAAAGAGGAGTGTGGTTTTTGAGAAGTTAAAAAGGTTTGGAAAAGCTTTGGCCGTGGATATATTGGGTGTGGTATTTAACACACGCGGCTATGATTGGATATACGGTTCAGAGGGGTTGCTGAGCCAACTTCGGCAGTAGAAGAAAAGAAAGAAGTGTGTGATTTGTGGTGTGGATTTGGGGTGATTTCATGTGTGGATTTGAAGGACAACTTGGAGACGATTTTGGTGACGATTGGAGACACGTTCTTGGAGAAGGAAGCTTGGAGGAGGAATCGACATCGGTATTTTCATTTCACCTCATTCAATAACTTGATTATGTATTCCCTGTCGATGAGTTGCTAAACTCATACGTGTAGGCTAGAACTCAACATTGTGATGTTTTGATTTGAGACCTATCTTGATTTCTATGTTTTGTGTCATATTACTATGCATTGTTTATGGAATTGATGTGCTAGCATGAGTGGAACCCTAGAGGGGGAGCTTGTGTTTGTTTGTTGATTCCGATTGTCAAAGTTTACTAGCAACCTAGCGGGGATAGCAAACTAGGACACGAGTAATATACCACTAGGATTGACACCCTAGGACAACTTGTTTAATTGTTCATGCAACTCTAGCGAGTTAAGGGATTGATTATCGCTAGCGCGAGATTAAGTACTAGAACAAGAACGTGGAGTATAACCTAGCGGGGAGCTCTAAGTTGTAAAACCTTAGAAATCAAAACGGATTTGTCAATGATTTAGTCTTGCATCACAATCGAAAGTACTAGCATGCACTGTTCTTTAATATTTGATACTTGAATATGTGTGATCATTCCTCTTGATAATTGATCGTTGTTACTTGCTACTTGCGTTTTTAATTGACTTGTTCGAAATTTACCCCCCATTGTTACTCTTATACTTAGTAAACAGGTTCTCACACCGATCTCTGTGGATACGACCCGACTTACCACTTGCTAGTCGGAAAAAGAAATATTATTTTTTGATGGGTACAACGACGCCCGTCAAATTTTGGCGCCGTTGCCGGGGATCGGTAACGAAGAATCTCACTAAGTATTTCTTTCTTGGAGTTTTATTTTATTGTCTATTTTTGTTTTTTGTTTGGTTTTATGGTTTGCTATGTATTCCTATTATAGTGAACCATTTTATGACGACGCAGTTAATCGAAGACTACCACCCCCAAGGAATCAGAAATTTGTGAATGAGTATGCTAGACCTCGTGCAGCTAGACACGAGATTACGAGGATGAGTTGGATTGAGAATACCTCGGAGGAGGAAACCGATATGGACAGTTACCTAGGCGTCGAGATTCGAGACGCACTATGAGAGGACTTTATGCGCCGTATAGTGATGAGGAACCTTGGTGCATTAGGATGGACGAGGACCCGATCAAGGAATTTAGAGAGGAATTGAGAGGCATGTTCGAAGAACTCGTTCAAGAGATACGCCAACAAGCTGAAGTCATTAACGAGCTGAAAAAGCAAATGTCTCAGACCAGCGTAGTTTACGAAAAGCGAGAAGAAGAGTTGAACGAAGATTCTACCTTAGTGCAGGACGCGGACGCCTCACCAATTAATGCGCGGACGCATGAAGCATTACAACAAAATACAGAGACGTCCGCGGAAGATAAACAGAAGACGTCCGCGGGCTGCAAAAATTCAGGTATGGAAATTCCAATTTCTAACACGCCTATACCATTCCCAATGCAGGTGATAGCTCCTAAGGACCACACGATCGGCAAAGAAGAGCTAGAAGGCAGATTGGAGCAGAGGAATGGGCAAAACGACCAAACGATGGAGAGCCCACTCACTACGAATCATGAGGCACCGCCTGGAAAGAGTAAGGACCCAGGTACTCTCACAATCACCCGTGATGTTGATTCTTATATTTTGCAGATGGGAGATGCCAGCGATAACGGTCCTCTTGCACTCATTCTGGGACAATCAATCCTCTTGGCCAAAAGGACCAAGAATGACATGGGAACACGCTTGTTGTCACTTGCATGTGCTGGCAAGACATCAAACTTCCATGTTCATGAGGATGATGACCGTCCATACACGAGGAAGCGACCGAGACATGGCACATTTGGATGGAAACCAGGATGGAGAGACACGAGAGCACCACTCGATGAGGGCTATGAGTATCACAAGGGAGTAAAAAAGTTTGACCTCACACGCCCATGGGATCCTAACTTGTGATCCCTAAAGAGGTAATGTCCAGCCAAGGACGTAAAACAAGGGCGCTTACCGGGAGGCAACCCGGTGTGTGTTTTTACTTTACACATGTTTGGAGTAGGTTAATTAGTGGAATTGGGAATCTGATAATGCGCCCCGAGTGCATTTCTTTTTTTATTTCTGGTGGTTTCAGGTGATTAAATGAAGAAAGTAATTCTACATCAGTGCAGATCACGCACGTCTTAACAATTATCTGCGCGGACGCCTTTACGATTAAGCTAATTTAGGAGACATCCGTGGCATCAAATGAAGAAGACGTCCGTGGTGCAGAGCTCAACCACCACCAGATTATTAGGGGAGTACCAGTTCCTTCGTTTTTATTTATTTATTTATTGTCTTTTATCTTTATTTGAGTCTGTTTTGTTTGTCCGTCTTATCCCTTGAGTTGTATCGTGAGGACACGGGTCAATTTAAGTGTGGGGTGGGATGTTATAGAGTCGGTTGTGTGTCGAGTCTGTTTTTAATTTTTTATGTTTCATCACCTAAAGGTTGTCTTGTTCAAGTGCCGTTGGTACGACCCTCAGTTTGTTAGGTCATACCCGTCTAACGGGGTTGTCATCGTGAACACTCATAGACCCTACCCCCAGTACGACCCTTACATTCTTGCCCAGCAAGCGGTGCAAGTTTACTATGTGATGTTTCCGGGATTAGCTGGACAAAATAATTAGGGTTGGGTTGCAATTTGTCCTGTGAAACCAACAAACGCAATCGACATGGAGGTAGCAAATGTTCCGTTCCAAGATGAGGGTGAAATGGGAACTAAAATGCCTGTATTAGTCAACGCAATCGGTTCCTTAGGGGACCTCGCTGATGATGAGGTTTACGAGTACGACACTGAAGAAGACGGCAATGATGAGCACATAGCTGATAATCCAGATACCGAAGAAGAATCTGACGAATCGTCGTGAGTGAAGCAAGAAATGTCAAATACCGGACGTACGTATGTTTTACATGTTCAATAAATTGTAAATGAAAATCAATTAATAAATATTAAGTAAGCATTGAACTTTTTTTATTTGTGATCATTAATTTTGTTTTTTAGTAATGCAAATGGATGGAACGTTTCGTGTAATGTTATTTTCTGAAAAAATTAATGTAAACAACGCTTAATATATATGCGATGTGTACAACAGCGCGTTACTAATAAGGGTTGTTGTATTTCACACTTAGGACAACGCTTAATGTGTATGCGCTGTAAAAAACCAGTAAACTACAGCGCCTCAATTTAAACGCCATAATAAGTAACATGTACAACGGCGTTTAATTTATTAAGCGCTGTCATATGTTAATAATTACAGCGTTTATGTATAGAAGCGCTGTCGTATTACTATCTAAAAAAACCCCGCCGTATTCGCCCGCCTATACAATGAAATTTCCCTAAAATAAACTAATTGCATTTTGTTTGGGCGAATTGAAATTACATGCGCAGTGGAAAACCCTCATTATCCGTCTTCGAACACAATCATCCAATGTACGCCGCCGAGTTCTGACTGATTTTGGCCAATTTTATAAGCAAGGTTCGTTGCCCAGGTATGGAAAAGTCATCGTCTTTCTCCTGTCAGCTTCATTTCAGTACTCCGGATACTCGACGTTTGTTTGTTTGTCGTATAAAGTGTCAAGTGTGTGTCTGTCTCTTTATTTGGTTTTGAATCTAAGTTTTTTCGAACCCAGATTGTATCAAAAGTGTGGCAAATGATATGCGCGTGTGTCCAACGATGACAAAAGAGATGGCCTCACCTTCGGCATACGATGACGATCATGATGATGCAATTCGGCCAGAGTTCGTTAGAGGAGGGACTTCGGTCGGTGGCGGACCCAGTGAGGAGACATCATTGGGTTCCTTGCCACATGATATTCGGCCTTGGATCATTCCAGTTGGGGATGACAAGTGAGTAGTTTTTATTGTACATGAATTTGTGCAGTTTGTTTATACTAACCATATTATAAATGTTATACCTTGTATTTTTTCAGCTTTGACCCCCTTGCGCTGTTAACAAAATCGGGCTTCAATGTATGGGACCAGGATTTAAGATTGGTTGGACGACAATGGAGACGTGTGATCCACAAGCTCCGGTGAAGTGGTTTCGACACTTCAAGGTAAAATGTAGTAAAAGTATAGTAGTTGCGTATTTTGTGGGTAATTTGTTTTCTATTACATAGTTTTATATTTCTATTAAATTGTTCGTAACACAACTATGTAATTGTTATATGTAGAGCTTGTACCGGTGGGATCCCATTCACACCGACCAAATTGAGGCCAACTTCAGGAAGAAGGCGGCTAAGATTCTACAATATACCTGGAGAGGTTTACGAACCGGTAAAATGAAAGGCCCGAAATGGTTGACTGAAGATCACAAAGCTGCGGGAAGAGCTCGATTTAACACCGACCCAACATTCAAAGCCCACAGTGAAAAGAACAAGCAAACTTATTCTGCCCATCATGCCAAAAACGGCCTAGCATTGCACGCATTTGGGTCTAGACAATCACACTTTCACTTTGCAAAGCTGGTAATACATAATATTTTAGAATAATTCAATTTTTAATATAATATATTATAACACATTTATCATTAAATTTGCAGGAAAAGGATAATGAAAGACAAGTGTTGCCAACTGATATTTTTGACAAGAAATACAAGCGGAAGGATGGGACGTATTTGATACCCGACGCCGAGAACAAAAGGGTATACACTTACCAAATTATATTTGTTTATTACATTTGTTTATCTGATTATATTGTATAATCAGTGTTGACAATTAATATGTTTCTTATTGTATAACTTGATTACATTTATTTGGGACTTAATCGCAAATTTTTTGTTTCATTTGTACAAATGTGCAGAAACAGCTTGCTGATGCTCAAGCTCTGGTCCTAAAGGATCGCGTTGCAGATGAAAGGGTACCGTATGATAAGTTGATAGAGGCCGCTGCAACTGTCATGGGAGTTCATCCGAGGTCGGGAATACCGTATTTGTATGGTCCTGCAGCCACATTAGTGTCGGACAAGTTCTCTTCGACGGGCAGCCAGTCGTGTGCCAGCTCGCACAGAGCAAGGGGCCAATCATCGGACGATTCCACTCAGGAGCTGATTCCGCATTTAGAGTGCATAGAATCCCCAACAGGAGGCTGATTTGAGGCGCATGGAATCCCGACAGGAGGCCCTGAAGGACAGTTTGGATCGGATGATGGAAATGCAGGCTGCTATGATGAGGATGCTCAGTACTCGATACCAGCCGCCATCCAGTCGAAGCTCGGATGAAAATAACCCTGATCCGCGTAATCATGGATTGAATGAAGACAATCGCAGCAATTAGACATTTTAATTTTGTTTGACTCGAATTTGATATATTTATTTGACTCGTCATTTTTTAATTACATATGGAAATTTCGAATTTTAATAATTTTAATAATATTTTTTTAAAAATGACAGAATTGAAATAATATTAAATAGTAAATAATTTAATTAAAATAATATATTCAAAAAAAGGAAATTTAAAAATGTGCCGGAAAAGGGACGGTATGTAAACGGAAATATAAATGACGGAATGTAGATGGAATTTCGATGGTCTATAATTGATGGCATATCGATGGAAAAATGACGGAATGATAAATGGCGTAATAATGACGGAAAGATAACGCAATCCTGAGTAGCGTAATAGAGACGATATATTGACGGAATTGTTATTGATGGAAGTAAGATGGAAAATGGACGGAATAATATCAACGGAAGTAAGACGGAATAATGACGGAAAATATAATTAATGGAATGTAGACGGAATTTGGAAGGAAATTAACGTTGACGTAATGAAGACGGAATTTAGACGCAAAATATATTAACAAAATTTAGACGGTGTTTTAACGAAGTTTTACAACGGATACTTGTCGGAGTGATGACGGAATTTTAAGTGACCGAATTATGACGGACTGTCAACGGTACAATGAGGAAAGTAAACGACGAAATGTCGACGGAAAAGTTTTACCGTCGGGAAAATTGCCGTCGCCAACTTTGTAGAAGGAACGTTGACGGAATTTACACCTTTTCCGTCAACATTCCGTCCATTTTCCGGCGGTTTCTTGACGTCGGAATTTTTTGCAAAATTTGTAGTGTGTGAGGAATAGTCACATCGAAGAAGGTAATGCATCATAGAGTTAGGATCATATGAGAACTTCTAAGGTTCATGAGAAATGAGAACTTAAGTCAACCATTTGATCAAACTAATCAATAGTGCGAATTAGCTATATTAATTAAATCATTTAATTGGAAATATAATTATAAAAGGTTATAATTGTCATTATAATTTTTGGTTAAATTTATTTAGTTCAAATTAATCATAATCTTCTTCTCCGCTAAACTTTTCGCACCTCTTCTCAACTGTCTCAATTGAGCGAGCTTGATCGAGAGTGCATCAGGGTGATTCTTCTTGCATGTCTTGAATAGTTTTTCAACTTGCACGTTGCTCATTGGTTGATGACACAAGATGAACGATTAGAGTTTCGAAATGTGACGAATCAGGGCCAAGGATAGCGACAATTTGAGCTTGTTGAATCGAAGATTGATCGCTTCTCATCGGAACAGAGCAAGTCTGATAGATCGGAGAATTAGGGTTTTTTGGGGTATGAAATTCAGAAACAGCTGACAATAAACTTTGTTCTTTAAGTCTATGAATTTTTTCTTTTAAGTCTGTGAGTTAGGTTCTTTAAGTATATGAATTCTATTCTTTAAGTCTACGCGTTTTACATTACGAATTATGTTCTTTAAGTGTACGAATTTTTTTCTTTAAGTCTACGAATTCTGTTCTTTAAGTCTACTAATTTTATTTTTTTTAAGTTTTACAATTTTTACATTACGAAATCCGTTCTTTAAGTCTACGAATTTTGTTCTTTAAGTTTACGTTACGAATTTTGTTCTTCCAGTATACGAATTTTATTTTTTAAGTTTTACGATTTTTACATTACAAATTTTGTCGTTACACATAGCGACAACAAGTCGATTGCACCACCGAGACCAAATCAACTCTTCTACTGACAATCCATTAACGAAATCAGCATCGTTAGCTACGAAATGAGGGGTTATTTTCCAAAATGCTTAAAATTGAAGATTGGATTCCAATTGTACTCAACTTGCCAGATTGGTTTCCCAATTTACTCATGTTTTGTAAGCCGCAGTTGTTAACGGCGTCTTACATATAACCCGCTCCTACTGACAGCGTCTTAGGTTCCGTGGCATATTTACCCCAAACAAAATAAAATTAATTAACCAAAATCGCCAAATCAGCCTTAACCGCTGTTGAGAACAGCGGCAAATAAAAAATGCCATAATTCATGCTAATTCATGGTTCTTGAACGGAACTGTAAAGTTTAAACCATCCAGACTCATACGAAGCTCTCTTGGACACTTTCCTAAACATGCGTTCAAAAAACCTAAACAACAACAAATCAACGCTACTCTTTGTGCCTTCTTTGTCATCGCTTTCCTCATCGATCAAAATCCATCTCAACCAAAAAACGTCCTTCATCTCATCCGGCGCCTCGCTCATCGATCCATTCAGCTTTACGCGGCGAGCGGCGAGTCTAAGGCTTTTGAAGCAAGTGGAGTTATGAATGTGAGGAATCGAACTATGTCGATGGAAGGTGGATGACGGTGGTGTGGATGGCGAGGGGATGAGATCTTGGTGACGAACGGCAGTGGGGAGGTGAAGCGCCGACCATCAGCTGAGCGTATGGATTTGTTGGTGAGGCGATGCTTTGACAAGAACCATGAATTAGCATGAATTATTTCAATTTTTCTTTGCCGATGTTCTCAACAACGGTTAATGCTGATTTGGCAATTTGGGTCAATTAATTTTATTTTTTTGGGCTAATATGCCACAAAACCTAAGACGCTGTCAGTAGGAGCGGCTTATATGTAAGACCCCGTTAACAACGACGACTTACAAAACATGAGTAAATTGGGAAACCAATCTGACAAGTTGAGTACAATTGGAATCCAATCTCCAATTTTAACCATTTTGGAAAATTTTCCCGAAATTAGACCCTTTTACTTAGAATGAACTGTTTTGAGAATAGTAAAATCAGATTTGAGAAAGCATGCGCGAGGGAAGGTCGCAACTTGCACATCAACAGGGTTTGAGGAATCAAGACCGGCCGCTAGATCTTTGAAGGCTTCCGATATCTTCTTCAATGGCTTTTCACCACTAACGCTCTCTTTAGCCATTCTGATGATTGATCCAGCGAGCGTCAGAGTCGAGCGTGCTTTTAATTTATAGATCAATCGTTGCAGAAAAGTCGGCGTTACTGGGTTTGTTTCGTCGCTCTGCAACTTATTTGAATTATATGTGTCGATAATACTCTTATTAGGGTTAGGAAACGAATTATTAATATTAATTAGTGTTTAATCTGAACCGTAAATCTCATGAGATCTACGGACAATAAATTCTTATTTCTCATGAGATTTTTGCTTCTCATGGGATCTCGATCCATGCACCATATGGCGTAAGCTTGTTTTTTTATTTTGGGTTTACAACTCATACAAATCAAGTACAATTCAAATACATCGTCGGGTATGTATGAGTTACTAGACTCTGAAGCACGGGCCACGCACGACACCAACCCGAAATGATACTTGAATAGTCCGTTGAAGCACGGGCCTTAAGGTACCTTCTAACTTGAAACCCACGAGCAAATACACGCGTCTCCACGAATCCATGTAAGACTGGCAAATCAACACATGCGGACCTACAAGACACAATACGTCCACAAGGGATGAACAACACCTCCGCAAAGGAGGGACAACATATCCACGCCGAGACGGAACAAACAACACCTCCGCGATGGAGGAAAACACTCCACCACAAAAGTGGAGAAAATTATGCTACTCAAGGGAATCGAACACTTGACCTCTTGACAAATTGTCAAGGGTACAAGCCACTAGACTAAACCCTTTTACGCATAAGCTTGTGTTTATTTGGAAAATTAGAATGCTGCCAGTGCAGTAAGAAATGTTTGACCGACGCAAGCCACTAAAAATGGTCATATAGATACTCAATTTGTATTCCGAGACACAATGCACGCACCTAATTAGAGTAAATACAACAGATTAACAAGAAGGAAATAGAAACCAGTTTGGTAGTAGCTAGCTCTATCTGCATTTACTTCCAGTTGTTTGGCAACGATGTCAGCCAAGTCCACTCTCTGGGAGTGACAGCACTGCCTTGTCGCGAGGCAATGTGCACAAATAAATTTATATTCCGCAACTCGTGACCTTACTACTGGGTAGCAAGTGGTACGTAGGGGTCGAACCCAAGGGAATTAGGGGGATAAGTTATTCTTTGAGAGAATCGTACATCGAGGGAGCGTGTTTTAAGGTTGATTGGGGTTTTAGCGGTTATAACTAAGTGACCTTTTTTTTGGTTGTTTTGTGCGGAAAGTAAATTACAGAAAAATAAATACTGAAAAATAAAAAGAAAGACTTACAGTGGGTGATGCGTGATTTGCGAGTCCTCCGGATGGTGAGTGCAGTTGATTAAGGCAGTTATACTAGGAAAGTAAATACAAGGGGGTTTTGTAATTTAAGGAAAGCATTCGGTTTCGGGGGCCTTGCATCATAGCCTGTTTTATCATTTTAGTAATCCTTCTAAGTATTCAAACGTGCATCAAGGCCATTTCAAGCGCTTGATTTGCCACACTGTCTAGTCTTTTGCAAAAGTGTTCGAAAGTGAATCAAGGCCATTTCAAGCACTCGACTTGCAACACTGTCTAATCTTTTGCAAAATACGTAGAGCCCTTGTTCTACTTAGACTAGCACCCCATTTCAAGGTATACTAGCCTATGTGCATCCATTGGACAATCTTTTCCGATGTATCCAAATGGTGTTTGAGAGAGAACGAACTCCTCAGATAAGCTTTGCCATTTCAAGCATCCACTTACCCGAGTATGTTCACGAACTTCCACGGAAGAGCTTTGCCATTTCAAGCATCCACGCAACATTTTTTAATACAGAGAAAAAACACTAAAATAGTCTAAAACATTTTATAATACAAGTACACCCCTTCAACCGAATGAAGAGTTTAGCTACGATTATCCATTGAAGAGGATATCATAACTAAATACTCGGGGGTTTTTGAAAGACAGTAAGTAAAGGGGAATACTCAAGAACCAACAGGAGTATTCCCAAATCCTACTTGAATACTCAAGAACCAACAGGAGTATTCTCTAAAACTGTTATAATACTCAAGAACCAACAGGAGTATTATTTCAAACCAAAGCTTACAAAAGTACCACAATTTCTAGAGAGATAAGTGTTTGTTGATTTTGGGATTGTGGGATGTGTTACAAATGAGTTTGGCATTGGTATTTATAGCCAAATGGGGAGAGAATGGAGGGTGGAGATGGCTTTCATCCAAGGGAGGAGAAGGGAGGAAGAAGGTTGTGGTGGAGGAGGAGACAAGTGGCAAGCTCTTGTGGTGTGTGGAGGAGCCGCCGGTTGCAAGGAGGAAATGGAGGAGGGGAGGTGACTTTGGTCACCTCCTCCACAAAACCGCCGGTCACCATGGAGGGGAGGGGGGAGGAAGCTACCCATGACTCATCTTCTTCCCCAAAGCCGCCGTTCATCAATGGATAAGAGTGAGTTTGTGTGAGTTTTGTGATGTTTTTACAAAACTATCAGTCCAATTTTGCTCCGGTCTGACTTTGGTTGCTCCTCGGTTGGATTTGTATTGAGTGATTCCACGTCAGGATCTTGAGATTTCTTCATTCAGCGTCTGATCGTGACCTTGGAATGACTCGTAATATCTTTTCAGCGTAAAATCCTCTCCTTAGCGTGTTTTCTCTCTAGTCTCCAAAATACCCTGTAGATATAAATCGGAACTAACAAGCAAAAGTTAAATAGACAAACAGTCTAATTTAGTGGGTTTAACTGTGTTTTTGATTCGTATAATTATGGTCCATCAGGGAGTAGCCCCATTCATTGTCATACCAAGCGATCACCTTTACCATGTCATCCCCCATGACCATCGTTAATGACGAATCCACTGTTGATGACACCTTTGAGAATATAATTCTGAAACACAATCTTCAACTAGGACGCACATGCACAGTTATATTTTTGGTGATTCACAAGGTGATGGTTTTTTTAAAAAAATTGGTAAGAACTGGACCACCTCAAGATTTGTTCCGTAAATATGCTATTGTGGTAACTTGAACCATTGACTTTATAAGTTTAGTCAGGTGTTCACACCAGTAGACTAGCACTCTTTTGGCAATGATTTTAGTGTTTGCTTACATCAAATATATTTTATCAGCAAGACCGCTACTGCTGAGTGCTGAGTGCTGAGCAATTGAATATGAATGAATTGATCATAAACTTTGTTGGAAAAAGTGTTATTAAGGGTGAAGAAAATTAAGTAAGTAATGACTTAATTGTACATTAGTGTGACTAATGTGACACCTTATGCGCAGAGATAATTAAATAGTTAAATATTGATTTAATTATTTAATTAATATTATTATCATCCGACTATGGTCTGATTTTAATAAGTGGGCCCATTATTGGTAGACTTAATAACGTGGGTTTTCTTATATAAAGAAAACACAGTGCGTTATTTGGAACAGAGAAAAAGAAAAACCCTAAATACGTTTCCAGCTTTCCTGGCATGAAGGTTTAAGCCGGCCGGCATATTTGTAAAAGTTTTTCTTCGCGTGTGTACGGTGATAGTTGAATGCCAGAAAGGTTCGATCGACAAAGCTTGGTGCTAAGTTGTTGTCGAGGATCGTTTTATCCTGAGAAGCATACTTCCAGCGAGTCCCAAGCACAGTAGGGCGGCAATCTTGCTTTAAGAACAGTGTCCAACGTGACTCGATCCACTCCGATTTGCGATTATTTTTCAGTTACATCGAATCTGTGCTACATAGTATTCTGCCTAATTACATCTCAGTATTTTGTATCTATTATTCAGTAACTTCGTGCAGTGTTGTGAAAACTGGACCGGACCGGCCGGTTCGACCGGTTGGACCGGGAACCGGTCCGGTTATGTAATTGGATCGGTTATGCACTGACTCGGTCAAACCCGGTCAAGACCCGGTCGGTTGAACCGGTTGACCCGGTTGACCCAATTTTTCATTAAAACGTGATTTGATCGGTTCAATATGTTCGATTTGGTTTGAAAAAATATATATTTAATTTGACTTGGACAAGACTCGAACCTAGTCTTCCTCTATAATTATCCCATCTCCTTCCACCAAGCTAAACATGATTCTTGTTTTATTATTTGTTTCAATAATGTATATTCATTTATCAAATCTATAAATTTTATTACTTACTATCAATTTAGCTAGAAATTCAATTAGTCTTAGAAATTCCTTATTATTGTGACTTACAAATTAAGACTAAAATTGTTATTATTGTATTATTGATTTGTACTTTAGTAAATTCTAAATTTGTTATAGTATGTTATTGTAATCAGATCATAAACATGTAATATTTATTCAAGTCATAAATATGTTAAATTATAATATCATATATAATTATATAATTATATTATTTTTAATTCGTGCGGGTCAAACCGGTTCGATCCGGTTGAACCACTGACCCATCGACCCAGTGACTTGACCGATTCGATGACCGATCCGATTTTAATAACACTGACTTCGTGTATACCCGCCTATAAAATTCAGCATGATATGCCAACAATCTTAAAGCAAGATTCGTTATTGTATAACTATGTTGAAGTTACTGATAAAACACTAGCTTGATGTTTATAGACAGATGAGATAAAAGAATGCGGTAGCATTCTCCTGGATCAGATTGGATTCTGTTGATGAACCTGCGACGGCGTGCTGGTACGATGAGAGCAAACGCTTGCAGTAGATAACCGAATCGGCAGCGGGCGTTTCTCTAATGAGATAGAAGAAGATGAACTGATGACTGAAGAAGAGGCAGCCACAATGGATCGCTGGTTGCTGCCGCATCATCAAATTGATGAAACCCTAAATGGGTTTTGGTTTAATCGAAATTTGGTTCTATTATTTTTGTTTGGTCCAATTTGTTCGTCTTATTGGGTCAATTTTAATATTAACCAAATTTTATTTTGTACTGATGCCAGCCAGGTTTATGAGATAAGGAATTATTTTAACTTCAGCAATAAACAAGTTTGGCTTGTCTGAACTTATGGAACAAGTCCAACACAACATGGGCTGGAGTTAGGGCTTCGGTTGACAATTTGAGTTGGATTGACGTGGATCAGTCAACTATGGGGACCTGATTTTATTGAAACCCATTCGGCTGAAAGAGGATCAACCGAAATCGGTTCAATCACTTATTAATTCATTTTATTTGCTCATTTGCAATTACTTAATTTGAATTATGATTGATTCAGATAATTCTGGAAGCTTAAACTGGAGGATTGGCTTGATCAATCGAAAGGACCCGATTTGGTTCACTCAGGTTTGATGAAATCATGTTACATTTAAAATGTAATCATGATTCAGTTTATGATATTGAATCTGATTTGATTTATGAGTCATTCTATTTAATTTCATACTTAATCAAGATTGATGCGATCTTATTGATTTTAATGCTATCTAACCCTATTTAATGTGGCTTAATTGCATGATGGGATGAGATGAAGTTGGCTCAAGTTAGATTTCATCTAATCAAACGCGCAGAACACAAATATGAAATGTACGTGATATTTCGGTGGCTCTCAATGTGGGGCAACACCTGCTGTAATAAGGTGTTGTACCACCTTGATACTGGCTACGATCAGGAACAGACTTGCGAGTCTAGTTCGAGGGATAGACCTGTGAGTCTAGTTCCGGGAATATACCGAGGGTATAGTTCCAACTATTTGAGTGGCACGAGTGCCTATCATATTGCTTGATGAATTTGGGTTGTATATCCAAATATCAATTTGAAAGCACAAATTGGGACTTGCTTTGAACAACACAGTAGCATATGGGTCTACATTGTGATGTGATGAAAATAGTCAAATGGCCTGGTGAACTTAGGTTCAGCGAGGGGCATGTTGGGATTGAGCTTGACTATTAGACCGTCTTTGAATTTTGATATTGGTGGATTAAAAGAGATGAACCAAGCGGAGGATGCTAGTTGGAATCATAGATAAATAGTGGATGAATGAGTCAAGCTTGCTGTTGCAGTCAGACTACTCTAGTAGATGAGCCAATTCAGTCAAATTGCGAGATGCTGGAAAGCACAAAGAGAGTTCGATTCGTTGTGTCGGAGCTCCCTGATCAGATCAGGTCCAGTGACCTGACTTTCAAATGTTGTTAGACGTACGAGTCTAATTACAGGAGTATACCTGCGAGTATAACTCCAAAAGTTACGCGACACGAAAACAATAGCACAACAAGAAGTGTCAAAGTTTTGATGGAGGCAAAAAATAGCCGTGGGCCACACAAGCTGAACAGTAGTAGGCTGAGCAGTGCCCCTCAGGTCAATCATGATTGGATCTCTTATGGATGGATCAAGTGTGGGTAGACAAAGATCAATTAAGGGGATATCAGATAGGTTGACCATGTTGACAATGATCAAACCTAAGTTGAGTTTTGGTTCAAGGGAGTGAACCTGTTTGGTTTGATACACACTTGTTCCAATATGGGGGCATACATGATGTAATGAGATGTTATATCTCTTAAGGTTGCCTACGTCGAGGAATAGATTTGTGAGTCTAGTTCCAGAAATATACTTGCGAGTATAGTTCCATACGGTAGAGTGACATGACTGCCCGCCGTAGTGCTTGACGAAGTTGGGCTGTGTATCCAAATGTCAACTTAAAAGCAGACATGTAATTTGTGTTGAAGCAAATGTGATCGAAAGTCCTTTTCTAGTGTTGAAAGCGATGTGAAAACCCTTGAGTTAATCCTTAAATAGTGAGTTATGTGATTTGAGATACAGGGTGGTAACAAGTATTTTGTGATTTTCATTGATGATAGTACAAAAGATTGTGAATATTTGCTTAAATATCAAAGATGTGACAATTGAGAAAAAAACATGTCATGGGAAGTTGAATATCAACTTCAGAGGTGGAGTAGCAACTTGATGAGTTGAGGAAAGTGATACTGGAAGTGAACATGATTACTCCATCTAACTCTTTTCATTCGAACAGTGTTTCGAAACGAAAAAGTTATACTTTGAAAGAGATGATTAATGTAATGATGGTAAGCTCCGTGTTACCCTAAGGAATGTGGGGGAGGCCATCTTATCAGCAAAGTATCCTTTGATTAAGATACCTGACAGATGCTTGTCGTCAGAGCAAATGTACAAATAAATTTATAAGTCCGCTACTCGCGACTTCACTACTGGGTAGCAAGTGGTAAGTAGGGGTCGAACCCAAGAGAGTCAGTGTGGATTAGTTGTTCTTTAATGAAGCTTATGCAGAAATTAAATGCGATTGGGGTTGGGTTTAAGTGTGCTTTGAGAACTGAAAGTAAATTACAATAGTTGATAATAGACTGTAAGGAAAGGATTCGGTTTAGAGGTTTCATATCATATCATCGTTCATCATTGACCCTTAATGATCCTACTAAGTGTTCAAAAGTGTATCAAGGCCATTTCAAGCGCTCGTTTTGCCACAGTGTCTAGCCCATTTCAAGGTCATAGAGCACTTGTTCTATTTAGACTAGCACCCCATTTCAAGGTATACTAGCCTATGTGCATCCATTTGAACAATCATTTTCCGATCAATCCAAATGGTGTTTTAGAGAGGTCGAACTCCTCAGATAAGCTTTGCCATTTCAAGCATCCACTTACCCGAGTATGTTCACGAACCCCACGGAAGAGTTTTGCCATTTCAAGCATCCACTCAACCTTGGAAGTTCTGACCTAATATGTGGCACATAGAACAAGTTTTGAAACACTAAGTAGCATTAAGCATAGAGTCTAGAACAGTTTATGATATAAATACTCCCTCTACCGAATACAAGCTTTAGCTACTTGTATTCATGTCAAGGAATACAAGCAAACTATGGCTTTGAACAAGGATATCGAAAAGGAGAATAACTTTTAAAGTAAGAACAAAATATACGGAAAGTAATTTTGTACCTACAATAAGTGGAGGAGAAGAGCTCCTAAGCAAGGGAAAGTAGCTCCAAAATGAAGAACAAAGTGTTTATTGAAAGTGAAGAGAAGAGGGTTAAGCCCTCTATCTCTCTAAAGATTTGTGAAATTATGGGATGGGGATACAAGGGGAAGGGGAGGGGGTATTTATAGCTAAGGGGAGGAGGAAGATGTGGTGGAGGATGAAGACACATGGCATGAAGCCATGGACTCTCCAAAAGCCTCCCATGTGAGGAGGAGCAAGGTGGCTTGGTCTCCAAAAGCCGCCGGTCACATGGCAATGGGAGGAGGTTTTGTGATTTTTGTGATCTTTCACAAAAGCCATCGGTCCATTTCAGCTCCGGACTAACTCTGGTTGCTCTTCGGTTGGATTTGTTTTGAGTGATTCCATGTCAGGTTCATGATATTTCTTCAGTCGGCATCTGGTCTTGACCTTGGAATGACTCGTAATATCTTTTCAGCTTAAAAACTCCTCCTTAGCCTGTATTCTCTCTAGACTCCAAAATACCCTGTAGATAAATATCGGAACTAACAAGCAAAAGTTAAATAGACAAAGAGTCTAATTTGGTGGGTTTAACTGTGTTTATGATTCATACAATTATGGTCCTTCAGATTACCCCACACTTTTAGTTGTTCGTCCCGAACAATGCTATTAAAGGGCGGCACACTATCTAAGTAAACTTTTAAAATATGAATGTGAGACTGTGGGACTAGATTTATCCTAATTCATGCATTACTACTTATTACCAAATTAAACCGTGTAAATAAATAGAAGAAACTTGATACTTGTACCTCCGTGCCGAGATGCAAATTAATTCGGATGTTTCGGGAGAGCCCTTTTTAGGCTCCTGGACTGCATTCTCGGGACCGTCTCGCACTATATGGTTTCCTTGTAGCTTTCTCTAGCACGTGATTCGGTTCGGGTTTCACAGATGAGTTGAGCCTTTTTGATTTTCTTTTTGGCGAGGGACAGCTTTTTTTGTAGTGAATCGGCCTTTGGCCTTTGATTTGACTCTTTGAGTACTTCACTTTTGTTCGGTTAAAACCTTCACAACTTTGGCCTTTGATTAGCTCTTTGAGCTTTTGCTTCTTTGAGCTTTTGCCTTTTTGTGGCTTGCTAGTCCATTTTCTCAAGCCTTTCTTTGGGAGGTCCAATCGTCGCCCGCAAGCATATAGAAATACCTCCCCGCTCTTTCTCATCCTCGCCGTTTCGCGCGGGTCAAGATGAGGGTCACTCATCTATTTTCCCGGTTACTAGGACTAGAGATAGGACGGTTTGATTCCCGTCCCGCCTCTAGCATAAACACCGCACGGCGGAGATGACTTCAATCTTCACTGAACCCCGAAGTGCAGCCTCCACTGACTTCGAAAACCATATAGTTAGATTCGATCCTTCGAGTGCTTGCCAAGCCTCTCTAGGGCAGTTTATATCAACTCCACATCCCCTGTTTATCTCAGCACAAAGGGACAAATGAGAAGTTACATTCTAAGTTTTTAAACAGTTGAATTTTCACAAGGTTAATGCATGAATTATGATCTATCTTTTTCACATTCTCAAGTTCATATTTTCAAAAAGATAATATTAAGGGAAAAAGAAAAAAGAAAAACATGTTATTTTACTATGTACACAGGCGGTTCTCACCCCACACTTTTGAACGAAGGCGTGCCTTAGTTCAAAAGCCATGCAAGCAGATATTATATGAGAAGGAAATGACATTAAGGAAAAGGGAAGAACAGAACTCCCTTTAAAGTGTCGAGCGGACGTCATGGCATGAGGCTGGATAATCGAGGGAGTTCGGCTGGGGCCTTGAACTCTTGGCATAGGCCTGGCTGGCTTGATGTTGCACCCATAACCGATTCCTGAATAGTCATTTCATTCTATGCACCAAGTGGGTGAGAGCGACTTATTGGTAAAAACTAAATGACAGAAAATAAAATTGATAGAAAGTAAATGACTGAAAGTAAGATAGGCGTCAGGTTACGGTTACCTCCCGACTAGTGCATTTGTTTAACGTCGTTGGCTCGACGATACCTCACTCATGGATCATAAGTAGGGATCCCATGGGTGCTTGAGGTCGAACTTCTTCTCGGCAGCTCTTTTGATTCGAGAGGGTGAGGCTTCATTGATCATAGCTGCTGGTCTAATGAGTCGTGCTTGCTTGTTACTCCTTCCGGGTTTCCATTCTTTCGGCCCATGTCTTTGCCGCTTCTTCATGTTTGAATAAATGGCACCTTGGCGAGTTTGGAAGTTTGGTTTTGTGCCATTAAATGTAGGCGACATTAAGCATGCGCCTCTGCCAATCCTCTTCATTGTGGCAATGATGGATTGTTGTCTTGGAACGAGTGAGTTTTCAGGCAGTTTTCCTTGGCTTGTGACGAGTGAGAGTTCCTTTGTCGGATTCTTTGGATCATGCTCCTCCTCTAACTCCCCTTGCACCTCATCATTATTGATTATATGATCTTCGGTGGCTATGATCGGCATAAAACACGAAGGGTTAAGTTGAGGCACTTCGACCATGAGGACTGGGTCTGTTTCAGGTGCTCCGACAGTGAGGACCAGGTCTTTCTCGGACAGTTCGGCAATGAGGTCCGGGACTTCCTTGGGTGCTCCGAGCGCTAGGACCGGGCCTGACTTGATTTCTTCGGCCGCTTCGGCAGTGAGGTTCGGGATTTCTGTTGGCTCGGCAGTTAGGACTGTGATTTTCTCGGATGGATTGGTGATAAGGACCGGGCCTGATTTGGGCTGTTCTTCTTCTAACTCCCAGGGATAATCTGAATGGAGCTCTTCTTCAGGCAACCATGGGTCCTCATCCTCTTCCGGCTCTTCGGGTTCTTCCGTCCTTTTTATTGCCCATGATTCGGTTTCGGCCGTGAATTGGTGCATCAAGGCATTCAATTGCTGTATGTCTACGGCCAATTGCTGGGTGCTAGCTGCCAGCTCGTTTTCTGCTGCCCATAACTCAGTTTTGGCCCTGATTTGGTGCATTGTGTTGTCCAGTTCTTCGCGCCGCATGGCCTGATCTTTTCTTTGTCTTGACCTCGCGGCCAAATCATCTATTAAGTTCCAAAGATCATCTATGTCTAAGTTGTTCACTGATGGACCAAAGTTAGACGAGTCAGAAACACAGTAAAACCCCCTGAATTAGACTGTTTGTATGTCTAACATCTACGTGTTAGTCCCGATATATTTCCACAGGGCATTTTAGAGACTGAAGTGAAAACAAGCTAAGGAGAGGATTTTAAGCTGAAAAGATAACAAGAGTCAATCCAAGGTCAAGATCATATGCCGACTGAAGAAATGTCAAGGATCCTGACGTCAAATTGACCAGAATAAATTAATCAGAAAAATCAGGAGTGAAGTCAAGACATCCCGGGGAAGGAACACATTGACAGTTTTGTGAAAAGACTGCACAAAACTGTACAAAATCACACATTTGGCAAAGATGACCGGCCACCATTCAAGGAGGTGGGCAAGGGAGGAGCTCCTCCCCCTTGGGTGACCGGCAACCGGCGGCGCCACCCTCCTCCACCAAAAGCCGCCGGCTCCTCCTCCTTGCGCCACTTGTCTCCTCCACAAGCTCCTCCTTCTCCTCCCTTGGATCAAAAGACATGTGCTTCCATCTCATCCATCCATTCCTCCTCACTTTGGCTATAAATACCAAGCCAAACCTCATTTGTAAAACACACCAATTCTCAATTTCACTTCTCTCTCTAGAAGTTGTAATACTTGTAACGTTATAATCTTGCTTTGGAAATAAAGGATAGCTCCCTTGGCGCTTCAACGGTTGTAAGTATCTCTTAGTATTTATTTAATCAACTGTTGTCTTTAATTCCTTAGTATAATGTTTAGCGCGATGAATAGTAGCTAAACTAATAGTTCGGTAGACGGGGCGCACTTGTATTATAAAATGTTTTAGACTATTAACTTAGTGTCTCGAATTAGTAATCAACACTGATTCTATGTGCCATGTATAAAAGTTAGAATGTCTAAGGTATAGTAAACCATTTGGGAATGTGACCATAGGGGTCCAAATTCGTAAACTCTTCCTTAGATATTCGTGATCACACTCGGATAAATAAATCATTTAAAAACTGGGCCAAGGGGATTAAATGAATAAACTATTCGAAGAGGTCGACTATCAGAAAAACCATTTGAAAACTGGGCCAAAGGGATTGAATGGATGCACATAGGCTAATATAACCGGAAATGGAGTATTAGTCTAAATAGAATTAAGTGTTCTACGTCCTTGGAATAGGCTAGACAGTGTACGCAAATCGAGTGCTTGGAATGGCCTTGATACACCGTAGAATACTTAGACGATTCACTAAAGGTCAATGATAAACATGATATAATACAAGCCCCCTGAAACCGAACATTTCTTTTAATTATAAACTGTAATTTACTTTCCAGTATTAAAATCAACCAACCAACCAATCAATCAATCAAAATAGCTGGTAGCTTTAAAACCAACCAACCGACCTTAAACACGCTCTCCCGTTAAACAACCCCCCTCAAGAACATCTATTCCCCTGATTCCTTTGGGTTCGACCCCTACTTACCAAGTACTACCCAGTAGTATAGTCGCAAGTAGTGGACTACTATAAATTTATTTGTACAAATCGCTTCGACGACGAGCGCTTCTGTCAAATTGGCGCCGTTGCCGGGGAATCAGCCATCGGATAGTTGTTCTTTCTCTCCCCTTTCTTTTTTCTTTCTTTTCTCTATGACAGCACCCATTACGCATGCATGGACAACACGATTTCTACCCCTGTTCGGAGGAACGGAAGGAGAAGACCCTGTACAGCACTGCCGAAACTTCCACCACGTCTGCCACCACATCAAACCTGAGAACGAAGTGTTAGAGGAATTTAAGCTGAAATGCTTCAAATTCTCTCTAACCGACTTCACCACGATATGGTACTACACATCCACCGCTTGCAGTGCAGAACGTTTCGTAGACCTCTGCGTTCCGTTCCTGAAAGAATTCTCCCCACCATCTTTACGCCAAGAAACCCGTGAGAAGATCATGAGCCTTCAACAATCCCGGGATGAGACTTTGGACGAATACTACATGAACTACGATGCCATCGTCTCAAGCTGCCCGCACCATGGATTTACGAAGAAAGTTCTTCTCCAAAAATTCCTTCGTGGGATGAGGGCTGAAGAGCTGGGAAGAGTTAACGAAGCTATGAAAAGGTCTGCAACAAACTTCACCGTTGTAGACATGTGGTACCTTATAATCGGCCTGGCCGCTGCCACAAGACGAGCACCCCAAGCCGACGAGGAAATGCAGACAGAAGAAGCTGACCCAGAGGCTAATGAAGGAGAAACCACCGAGCCGTCAGAAGAGACTCCCGAACCATCCGAGGAATCAGACATGGAAAGCACCGGAAGCAACAAAGTAGAAGTCCAGAACACTACCGACGAGCTGCCTATTCCATACCCGACTATCATTACCCAGGCAGCTGAGACTATCTACGATCAGTTCTTCACGAACCAACATAACGAGGCAGAACCAAGCCTCATGAGGCCTTCCCGACTTTTCCCCTTGATCAATGAGAAAGTCGCAGCGAACTATGCGATCCAAGAAGAGGCTGAAAAGCGGATGGGAAAAGGACCTATGCAGAGTAACCCCCCGATGGAGCATTGCTATGCCGCAACTGGACTAGGCAGTCCCAAATACAAAAACTTCAAAAGGCTAGTAGTGAAAAGCCCATCACCCCCTCCGGGGTATTGGAAGGAAAAAATCCCGAAACAAAGGAGTCCTGACCAAAACACAACATCCGGCAAGAAGTCAGGAAGAAACAACACAGGAATGGTGGCAAAGTTTGACCTCAGCCACCCATGGGACCCAAACCAATGAACCACAAACGAGGTATCGTCGAGCCAACGACGTAAAACAAGTGCACTGGTCGGGAGGTAACCCGACACTATCTTACTTTTCCGCACTTTAATTTCTGTCATTTAAATTCAGTATTTAGTTTTAAGCTTGCATGACTTTTGAACTAAGGCACGCCTTCGTTCAAAAGTGGGGGGTGAGAACCACCTATGTACATAAATAACATGCAGCTGTTTTTTTTTCTTCTTTTTTAATAAGTACCTTTTTGAAAATATGAACTTAAGAATGTGAAAAAGATAAATCATAATTCATGCATTAACCTTGTGAAAATTCAACTGTTTAAAAACTTAGAATGTAACTTTTCAATTGTCCTTTGTGCTGAGATAACTAGGGATGTGGAGTTGATATAAACTGCCCTAGAAAGGCTTGGCAAGCAATCAAAGGATCAGATCAAACTATATGGTTTTCGAAGTCAGTGGAGGCTGCACTTCGGGTTTTCAGTGAATAATTGAAGTCAACTCCGCCAAGAAGCATCTATGCAAAGGCGAGGACGGGAATCAGACCGTCCTCTCTCTAGTCAAAATAGCCGAGAAAATAGATGAGCGACCCTCATCTTGACCCGCGCAAAACGACAAAGACGAGAGGAGCGGGGAGGTATTTCCATAGGCTTGCGGGCGATGATTGGACCTCCCAAAAAGGCTTGAGAAAATGGACTAGCAGTCACAAAAAGACGAAAAGCTCAATGAAGCAAATCAAAAGAGGCCAAAGGCCCAAAATTGTGAAGGTTTTAACCGAGCAAAAGTGAAACACTCAAAAAAGTCAAATCAAAGGCCAAAGGCCAATTCACTACAAAAGCAGTCCCTCGCCAAAAAAGAAGAAAATCAAAAAGGCTCAACTCACTGAAACCCGAATCGAATCATGTGCTAGAGAAAGCTACAAGAAAACCATATAGTAAGAAACGATCCCGAGGCTGCAACCCAGGAACCTGAACAGAGCTATCTCCCGAGACATCCAATATAATTTGCATCTCAGCACGGAGGTACAAGTATTAAGTTTCTTCTATTTATTTACGCAGTTCAATTTGGTAATAAGTAAGCAATGCATGAATTAGGATAGATCGAGTATCACAGTCTAATTTTCATATTCCAACGCCAGACTTAGAACTTACGCCCTTTAATAGCATTGTTCGGGACGAACAACTAAAAGTGGGGGGTATTCTGATGGACCAAAGTTAGACGAGTCAGAAACACAGTAAAACCCCCTGAATTAGACTGTTTGTATGTCTAACATCTACGTGTTAGTCCCGATATATTTCCACAGGGCATTTTAGAGACTGAAGTGAAAACAAGCTAAGGAGAGGATTTTAAGCTGAAAAGATAACAAGAGTCAATCCAAGGTCAAGATCATATGCCGACTGAAGAAATGTCAAGGATCCTGACGTCAAATTGACCAGAATAAATTAATCAGAAAAATCAGGAGTGAAGTCAAGACATCCCGGGGAAGGAACACATTGACAGTTTTGTGAAAAGACTGCACAAAACTGTACAAAATCACACATTTGGCAAAGATGACCGGCCACCATTCAAGGAGGTGGGCAAGGGAGGAGCTCCTCCCCCTTGGGTGACCGGCAACCGGCGGCGCCACCCTCCTCCACCAAAAGCCGCCGGCTCCTCCTCCTTGCGCCACTTGTCTCCTCCACAAGCTCCTCCTTCTCCTCCCTTGGATCAAAAGACATGTGCTTCCATCTCATCCATCCATTCCTCCTCACTTTGGCTATAAATACCAAGCCAAACCTCATTTGTAAAACACACCAATTCTCAATTTCACTTCTCTCTCTAGAAGTTGTAATACTTGTAACGTTATAATCTTGCTTTGGAAATAAAGGATAGCTCCCTTGGCGCTTCAACGGTTGTAAGTATCTCTTAGTATTTATTTAATCAACTGTTGTCTTTAATTCCTTAGTATAATGTTTAGCGCGATGAATAGTAGCTAAACTAATAGTTCGTTAGACGGGGCGCACTTGTATTATAAAATGTTTTAGACTATTAACTTAGTGTCTCGAATTAGTAATCAACACTGATTCTATGTGCCATGTATAAAAGTTAGAATGTCTAAGGTATAGTAAACCATTTGGGAATGTGACCATAGGGGTCCAAATTCGTAAACTCTTCCTTAGATATTCGTGATCACACTCGGATTAACCATTTAAAAACTGGGCCAAGGGGATTAAATGAATAAACTATTCGAAGAGGTCGACTATCAGAAAAACCATTTGAAAACTGGGCCAAAGGGATTGAATGGATGCACATAGGCTAATATAACCGGGAATGGAGTATTAGTCTAAATAGAATTAAGTGTTCTACGTCCTTGGAATAGGCTAGACAGTGTACGCAAATCGAGTGCTTGGAATGGCCTTGATACACCGTAGAATACTTAGACGATTCACTAAAGGTCAATGATAAACATGATATAATACAAGCCCCCTGAAACCGAACATTTCTTTTAATTATAAACTGTAATTTACTTTCCAGTATTAAAATCAACCAACCAACCAATCAATCAATCAAAATAGCTGGTAGCTTTAAAACCAACCAACCGACCTTAAACACGCTCTCCCGTTAAACAACCCCCCTCAAGAACATCTATTCCCCTGATTCCTTTGGGTTCGACCCCTACTTACCAAGTACTACCTAGTAGTATAGTCGCAAGTAGTGGACTACTATAAATTTATTTGTACAAATCGCTTCGACGACGAGCGGTTCTGTCATTCACCGAACCTCCCGCTGCATTATTTAGCCAATTCCACTCTTGTGGTATCATCCCATTGAGAAATCTTTGAAGAAGATCGTGGTTGGTGAATCCATGGTGCGGGCAGCTCGTCACAATGGAGTCAAAGTACACCAAGTACTCGTCCAAAGTTTCATCCCGGGATTGCTCTATGTTATTGATCTTCTTGCGGATTTCAAGTTCGAAGGGTGGTGGGGAAAACTCCTCTTTGTTCCAAGGCTCCATTCCGTAGTAGTAAGACTTAGTGAATTGCATGATAAAACAAACAAAAACAAAAAAACAACTATTCCGATTCACAACTCCCCGGCAACGGCGCCAATTTGACAGATGCTTATCGTCAGAGCAAATGTACAAATAAATTTATAAGTCCGCTACTCGCGACTTCACTACTGGGTAGCAAGTGGTAAGTAGGGGTCGAACCCAAGAGAGTCAGTGTGGATTAGTTGTTCTTTAATGAAGCTTATGCAGAAATTAAATGTGATTGGGGTTGGGTTTAAGTGTGCTTTGAGAATAGAAAGTAAATTACAATAGTTGATAATAGACTGTAAGGAAAGGATTCGGTTTAGGGGTTTCATATCATATCATCGTTCATCATTGACCTTTAATGATCCTACTAAGTGTTCAAAAGTGTATCAAGGCCATTTCAAGCGCTCGATTTGCCACAGTGTCTAGCCCATTTCAAGGTCATAGAGCACTTGTTCTATTTAGACTAGCACCCCATTTCAAGGTATACTAGCCTATGTGCATCCATTTGAACAATCATTTCCGATCAATCCAAATGGTGTTTTAGAGAGGTCGAACTCCTTAGATAAGCTTTGCCATTTCAAGCATCCACTTATCCGAGTATGTTCACGAACCCCACGGAAGAGTTTTGCCATTTCAAGCATCCACTCAACCTTGGAAGTTCTGACCTAATATGTGGCACATAGAACAAGTTTTGAAACACTAAGTAGCATTAAGCATAGAGTCTAGAACAGTTTATGATATAAATACTCCCTCTACCGAATACAAGCTTTAACTACTTGTATTCATGTCAAGGAATACAAGCAAACTATGGCTTTGAACAAGGATACCGAAAAGGAGAATAACTTTTAAAGTAAGAACAAAATATACGGAAAGTAATTTTGTACCTACAATAAGTGGAGGAGAAGAGCTCCTAAGCAAGATCCAAGCAAGGGAAAGTAGCTCCAAAATGAAGAACAAAGTGTTTATTGAAAGTGAAGAGAAGAGGGTTAAGCCCTCTATCTCTCTAAAGATTTGTGAAATTATGGGATGAGGATACAAGGGGAAGGGGATGGGGTATTTATAGCTAAGGGGAGGAGGAAGATGTGGTGGAGGATGAAGACACATGGCATGAAGCCATGGACTCTCCAAAAGCCGCCCATGTGAGGAGGAGCAAGGTGGCTTGGTCTCCAAAAGCCGCCGGTCACATGGCAATGGGAGGAGGTTTTGTGATTTTTGTGATCTTTCACAAAAGCCATCGGTCCATTTCAGCTCCGGATTGACTCTGGTTGCTCTTCGGTTGGATTTGTTTTGAGTGTTCCATGTCAGGTTTATGATATTTCTTCAGTCGACATCTGGTCTTGACCTTGGAATGACTCGTAATATCTTTTCAGTTTAAAAACTCCTCCTTAGCCTGTATTCTCTTTAGACTCCAAAATACCCTGTAGATAAATATCGGAACTAACAAGCAAAAGTTAAATAGACAAAGAGTCTAATTTGGTGAGTTTAACTGTGTTTATGATTCATACAATTATGGTCCATCAATACCTCGTAAAGAGTATGAGTCTCTTTATAAGTCATTTAAGGAAACGACGTCTTCCTATAAATACTTCCAAGTGTGGGGTGCCTAGCTTTGGTTATGACCCCTGGTCCTAAGAGTATGAGGGTAGGACCAAAAACCATTGAGTATGATTTCATTGGTTGTGCGCAAAAGAGTAATGCGTATGGATTCGATGTGTATGAATCGAAAAATTCAAATATACACAAGAATATTATAATGGAATCAAAGAACGCGTCGTTCTTCGAAAGTGTCTTTCCTTATAAGGGTAATGAAGGTATGCCGGGTTCTTCTCAATTACTTGAGGATATTGAAGAAGTATCTTAAGAATGAGAGAATGAGGAAAAACTTGAACATGAGATCGATTCGGAGAAATCGAGACAAAGTAAACAAGGAAGGATATATAAATCATATGAACTTGATTTTCTAACCTACATGCTTGAGGATGAACCTCAAACGTATAAAGAGGTCGTCAGTTTAGTGAAGGGTATCTTATGAAAGAAGCCATAAGATGTGACTGAGACTCAATCCTTGAGAGCCATACTTGAAAGTTGGTTAACCTCCCTCACCGATGTAAATCACGTGGTTCAAAGTGGATCTTCAAGAGGAAGATGAATGCAAATGGTTATGCATCGATATACAAGACGAGACTTGTAATAAAAGAGTATAGATAAAAGAAAGGTCTATACTACTTTGATACTTATTCTCTAGTAAAGAGAATAACATCAAAGATGATAGTGGTCATTACTGCTTTGCGCAATCTGTAAATACATCAGATGAATGTAAAGATAGGTTTCCTCAATGGAAACTTGAGGAAGAGATTTACACTGAACAACTTAAGGGTTAAGTTGTTGTTGCTGGGCAAGAGAACAAAGTTTATGAATCTCTATCGCTTAAAGTAAGCGCCAAAGCAGTGATAAAATATTTGACACTGTAATGACGTCAAATGGCTTCAAGATCAACAAGTGTGACAAATGTGCAGACATTAAGAACATTGAACACGGATACGTGACTTTGTGTCTTAATGTTGATGACATACTCATTGCTGGAAGCAATGAGAAAATAATAAAGTCCACCAAGTGCTTATTGAACTGATAGTTTGATAAGAAGGCTTTGAGACTGACTGATGTAATTTTAGGAGCTAAAATTACACAAAGTTTAGAGGACTTGATTAAGTTAGTCACACTACGTTGATAAACTCTTAGACAATTCTGAAAAAGACAATCCAAGACTATCTAGAATCGTTGTTGATGTGAAACAACACTTGTCTAAGAATAAAAGTGAATGCATCTCCCAAGTGGAATATGTCAAAGTTATACGCAGTCTAATGTACTTGATGAATTGTACTAGATCAGACTTCGCTTACACTATGAGTAGATTGGTGAGCTTCACGAGTAATCCAGGAAGTGTACACTGGATGGTTATCGTGAAAGTACTATAGTGCCTACGATTTACTCGTAAGTATAGTATACACTATACCAGATATTTGGAGGTCATTGAGGATTTCAATGACGTTATGCCACGAGTGGCTACGGGTTCACTGTGGGAGAGGCAAATGTGTCTTGGAAATCCTCCAAACAGACTGTGTTAGTCAAAGTCAACTAAAGGCTGAGTTTTTCGCATTAGATAAATGTGAGAAGATGTTAAGTGGTCAAGGAAGTTAGAGGAGGATATTCCTGAATGGACACAACATGTGCCAACAATGTGTTTACATTATAAGAATCAATTATTGATTTCTAGGGCACATAGTGTTATGTATAATGGTTAGTCTCGACATATATATCGACGATATAATACCATTAAATAATTTCTCTGCACCTGAGTCATATTGACTATATGAGGTCCAAAGAAAATAATGCGGATCCGCTAACCCGATGGTAAAGTAAGGACCTAATATAGAAGTTGTCCAAAGGGAATGTGTCTGAAGCCTTTTGATTATTAATATCAAAACATAGGCTTAAGCCCTTTTGGAAATAAAGTAGAGGCAACGGAAAACCCTTCCATGATGACTGGAGATCCCAAGAACTTGGTTCAAAGGGACCACCTAACTGCTAAGACTATGAGGTCACTGTGAGGGTAACACCCCAGTCCTATTCCTTGATAAATAGTGACTCCCGCACGAGGCTAAGATCGGAGCTTTTAATGCTTCTAGTAATTTGACTAGTGAGATTCAAATGGGTAACGCGGGATTATTTGAAAGAATCACTTATGTGAGAGAGAAGTGAGGCCGCTTCAAAGGAGAATTCAACGGGCTTAATTCTCTAGAAACTCTTGCAGAACCAGGGACGGGGTGTCATGGCCAGAAATGAACCCACCAGTGAGAATCAAGTATGGTCAGGAAGATATCTGTAGGAGACATGACTTTCGTTTACATTATAAGACGAACAGTTCAAAGACAATGACGTCTACTGAATAGTCAGTAAAGAGAACATGTTATCCCAAGGGAAGGTTCAAGGGCGTTGCCTACCTATCCTATGCAGATATTAACCGTAGAAGCTATCACCGCATTGAGTTGAGTTTTGATTTTTATTAAATGAATTTCTTCATGTGGGGGATTGTTGGAAAAAGTGTTATTAAGGGTGAAGAAAATTAAGCAAGTAATGCCTAATTGTACATTAGCGTGACTAATGTGACACCTTATGGGCAGAGATAATTAAATAGTTAAATATTGATTTAATTATTTAATTAATATTATTATCATCCGACTATGGGCTGATTTTAATAAGTGGGCCCATTATTGATGGACTTAATAACGTGGGTTTTCTTATATAAAGAAAACACAGTGCGTTATTTGGAACAGAGCAAAAGAAAAACCCTAAATACGTTTCCAGCTTTCCTGGCATGAAGGTTTAAGCCGGCCGGCATGTTTGTAAAAGTTTTTCTTCGCGTGTGTACGGTGATAGTTGAAGGCCAGAAAGGTTCGATCGACAAAGCTTGGTGCTAAGTTGTTGTCTAGGATCGTTTTATCCTGGGAAGCATACTGCCAGTGAGTTCCAAGCACAGTATGGCGGCAATCTTGCTTTAAGGACATCGTCCAACGTGACTCGATACACTCCGGTTTGCGATTATTTTTCATTTACATCGAATCTGTGCTGCATAGTATTCTGTCTAATTACATCTCAGTATTTTATATCTGTTATTCAGTAACTTCGTGTATACCCGCCTGTATAATTCAGCATTATATCCAACAAACTTGCAGCAGATGTCTGGAAAACAATGACAGACATGAAGTCCTCTGATGTCTTCCAGTTGAAGGAAAGGCTGCAGACAGACGAGGTGCGGAGACCTGAAAACTCCATGAACACATTTCCCTGCTATAGCCTATAAACGGTTAAGAGCAGCATAGTTGAGCAACAGGTAATAACAGCAGTATAAGATGGAATGGGAGCAACAATAGGACCTGCAGGGAGGGTTTGACTACAAAAAGTGTAGCCACAGACATGATTAGAGCAGAGCGGGAAACGAGCAAGGCAAGGCTATGCAGAGTTTTAGTATAAGGATTATGGACAGTGGGCGGGGAGTGATTGTTTGTAATTTGGCACAAGTCAAGTTAGAGATGGAGAAGACAGACGTATATGGATTGAATCAAAAACAAAAACACAATATTAGCTCGAGGATGAGACAGTGGAGCCCTCCCATGCAATGTATGGCTCTAGTTCCAGATGCCCTTGTTTGTTTTACATCTATTTAGCGCACTGAAAGATGAATAGAATTTAGCTTTTCAAGAAGTCAACAATCAACATAGCCTAGCTCACTCATTATTCAGCAAATGTCAAGCCACGCGGTCACACAACTCAGCATAAGCTCAACGCTAGGACACCAACAAATCATGCCACCTGGCACCTGCTACCCGAATCTATCTCATTCCCTTAGAACTAATGAACTATTGAAATACTCAAATGGGTTCAACCAGCTTTTAGTTAAGCAACCGCCTCACTTAGAAAGAGCGATAAACTCTCCACCGCCTCAAGCTTTCAACCAAAGCCGACAACCAGCCCGCCATCGATCTCACCTCCTCCACCGGTTCTAAACCTCTCTCCGGCACCTTCCCTGATCCCACCCGCCCCTTAGCCACTTCCTCTCCCTCGCTCTCCTCTTCTTCCACTCGACAGCCAGTGACGGTAGTGTTGATTTGAAGCTTGGGATGGCGTTGGGTGCTGCAGGTGGTTTGGGCGACGGATGGTGCCATTGGTGGTGTTGGATGGTGGGTTTGGACTGGACGGATGGGGTGAGGTACTTTTTGGTTTTCTTGTGTATTTATTCCCTCTAAGCGAGCTCCGCTTATGAGGGGTTTTTTCTCAGCCTTTAGGGTCTGAACTGTTTTCGTCGTGTCTGTTCGGACATGATCTTTGTGTAATTATGTTTTATTTCGATGGTGTTTCGATCGGTGCTCTTCTTGCTTTGGGTGTGCCGTAGGTTGGCGATTTCCAGCTGGAGTGGTAGGCTCCTGTCTTACTGGATTTCTTTGAAGAAATGTGGGCAGCGCTTGATGGATGCTTTGAAGTTGATTTCCGAACCGCTTCGTCTGTTTGGCCATTTTGGCGTATTTTGGATCTTGAAGCCTCTCATCTATGAAGATATTATAGCAGCTGACGGCTGGACAAGCCTTATACGGATTCCGTTTCCATATTTTCTGTGTTTGTTGGCTACATTTTCATTTTCATATGTGGGATTGTTTCCTGATCTTTGTACGCCTTTGTTTTATAAAAAAAACAGCTTTCAGTTGAAGTAACAAAGCACATGGCTCATGGCTGGCCTGCTATTTGGTAGGTCTAGCAGCTTGAAGTTTCACTTTGGAAATTAGCTTCCCAACATCAGCTTGAATCATACAGTACAAAACAACCAAAAACACAAGTAACGAAATTGTACTTGTTGTAGGGCATTAATTTATCACCAAGTCAGGCATAGCCAACTCTCTGATAACTGAGTACACCTGCGCGCATCAGTAAAAGTTCATGACAATGTTTTATATTCCTAGGACATGAAACTACAAATAATATGAACAAACAGATTTAGGAATAAACATTGAGCTTCTGCTCCGTACACTAGTCTAACTTGTACTACTATGTCATTATTTATGAACTTATGATCAGATAACAAATTCAGCTTCACGAACATAAAAAGGGAGAGGGATTCTGTTATTTTTAAAAGCTTAGATTGACAATGACAAAGCTGTCAAAACACCATTAGGGTTGGAATATTAACCGAAGTACATTAGCAACTGTTGCGTGTATAAATAAGCAAGACTTTTTAACTCACACTCCATCAAAAAATAAACTCACTCACACTGATATGAAATTTGTCAAACTGTTATAACAATGCTATTAAACTGAAAACCTGCATATATATGGTACATAGACTTGGGCAACAAAGAAAAAAAGAAGAAGAGAATTCACAGAAAATTCCAATACATAACAATTGAAAATGCACCATCTGTCATGTACAAATAAAAATGTTAGTGAGCTTGCGAAATGGAAAACAGTTCATCTAAAAGATATTGAGGCTAGAACCATAGGGAAAGCAGACAGCGCAAAGTTTTCTTTGAAAGCCTAGAAAAGTAACTTCAAGCAGAAAAGCTGTGCAAATGCAAATGCTTCCGGACACACAATAACAGAACAAACAATGAGTCACGCATTCACGCATTATAAAAAATACGTGTAATGTTGAAGCTACATTATTAAGCCTGTTACAGACATGTCACCCGATTCTGCAGCAGTTTTCTAACAAAATGCAGCTGCAGCTTTTCTTCCTCCAACATGTTAGCAGCCATGGCATGCTAGCCTATTGACCATTAGTAGACTCAGCAGCAATAGAATAGAAACAGTTGGGAGCTATTTAACTGATGCTAATACATGACAATATATAATGTGAAAACAAAAATGCTCATTGTTATGCATTGCAGAGTGATGAAACAACCGTAATCCAAAATAACCTAATCTTCAGAGAATAAAGCCTGGGGTCATTTATAGAACCACTAAACACCATAACTGAAAGTGATAAGTTTTCATTTTCAGCTACAAATCACACTAAAATGAAGTGCTGATCTAATATGTGGGTCCATGCACATAACTATGCCCAGAGCTCAGTCCTTATCTATTCATTTCTGTTCAACTAAAGTGACTTTATAAAGAGATGCATACTAAGGTCATCTACAAATCACAAGATTTGCTGCATAATTAATTCATCGTCGAAACTGCAACAGACAAATGCGAAAAAAAGACAACAAGTACCTGGTGTGAACTCAGGGAAACCAAGTATTCCTGTCAGGCACGCGATATATGAATCATAAGAAAGATATAAGAAAACCATCTAGAGGCCTTAATAAACAGCAAAGACACTCAAAATAGTGGACACATATGGATAGAAACTTCAGATTCGGCAAAGAGCAAATGAGAACCATGTTTTAGGAGTAAATAGTTGTGAGTTCGCTAAAAACTGGCATATATATATATATATGATCAAACCCTGAGTATCTGAAGCTTATTGGAGAAGGCTATGGCGACCCAGTCGGGCTGAGAGGAAGACCACTGAAGCTGCTGAATTTCTGCACCAGCTGTGTAAGCCAAGATAGGATCGAGTCCACCATCGACAGGTTGTCCCATTGATGAAAGGTCCCAAATGAGGGCCTGCGAGTCATCGCCAGCAGTACATATATGACAAGCGCTATGAGGAGCCCAGGCAACGGCATTAACACTATCCTGGTGCCTCTGGAGCTCAACGACTGGGAGAGTAGGGAAACGGATATCTAAAACAACAACTTTGCAAGTATCCATGATAATAGTAGCCATGTATCTGGGGTCCTGTTTATTCCAACCCAACCTAACAAGAGGAGTGTCAGGCTCACAACTCTCGTATATTATAGTGGAGTGCTCCTTATCCCTCAAATCGAAAACCCTAACTGAGCCATCAGCAGAAACAGATGCGAACACACCTGCTCCTCCCCAAGCGATGTCATAAACCTCCTTATCGTGGGCAATCAGCTGAGTATCGACGGTCTCTCTCTCGATGTCCCAGATAGTGCAGGTGGTGTCAATACTGGAGGTACCGATCCGCTTGGGCTCGGCCTCGTTCCAGTCGAAGGAGGTGAGGGCCCCGCAGAAGTCGCTGTTCTTGTTGCCGTTGAGAGCGCTTTTGAGAACGACGCGGCTTTCCTCGATGCTCCAGATGCGGAGGAAGTCGCTGGAAGTGGCGAGTAGGTCGGGCTTTTGGCACTCCTTGTCGGGGATGAACATGGCCTTGGTGGGAGGGTAAGGGTGCTCGAAGGCAAGATTTGAGTCGGATCGGATCTCGCCTGTTGAGTCGTCGAGTTGGACGATTTCGACGCGGTTAGGGAATTGCTCGAGGAGACTGGCGATGGCGAGTCGGTACTTCTTGTCGCGGCGGACGCTCCAATTCATGGCGTAGATATTCCATGGAGCTTCGTACGTGTAGATTTCCGAACGCTTCTGCTGCTCGTCGGAGCCATCTACCGTCGGGTCGCTGCTCGTCCCCATTTCCCTTTTCAATCTCCTCCTCCTCGACCTGCGACTGATATTGACAGGAAAGGGCACCGGTAAATGCATTTATATTAATTTTTTATTAAATAAAAGGAACAAAATACCTTTTAAATTTTTTCCTAAGCAAATCGAATTTGAGGTAATGTCCAAATGTGTCACGTTCGGGAATGATTCCTTAATTGATTTTGTTTTTGAAGGTGTACAACAGGGAAACAAAACAGAAACAAAACAGTTAGCTAACTAGGCTACTAAGCAATGGAAGATCTCTTGGTATAGCTGCGTCATTTGACCACTTCCACTTGTAAATCCTCGCCTTCTTCGCTAGCCAGTCTGCCAAGCCATTTGATTCCCTACCAATGCCACCTACCTCCCAATTTGGATGATCATCCAGCAGCTGTAAGCACTCCTTGATCTCCTCTATGCATGCATCTTGTCTCCATGTGCCCAAGTTCAGTGCCCACAGCGCCTCTGTGGAGTCCGTGAGAAGCATAACCTTCGACGAATCTATTTTCTGTGCTAGCTCGAGACCCAACTTCAGTGCTTTAATCTCCGCCTCCATAACTGAGCTAGTGTTGCTAAAACAGTCCGCTTTTACATTCTGAACTCTTCCTTCAGATATCAAAACAGCAACTTCAGATACCTTTAATCTTCTCAAAAAATAAAAAAAAAACATTGATACCTTTAATGGAATACTAAATGATTTTTTTTATTTAAAAATTATAAATAGGTTATTAAGGATAAATTAATTATTAAACTAAGATTTCGGATCAAATACAAAGCAAGATTATATATAAAAACTAAAGAGTTTGGATCAAATACAACCCACTATTATAAATAAAAACTATAAATCCATAAAAAAATTTACACGTGTCAAAATTAACCAATCAAAATTCATCCGAACTTTCATCCCATCGGGGTTCTTTTTGTAAATAAAAAAACACACGTGGACTTATTTAAAAATATATAAAAGATAGGAGGGGTATAATTGTCCAAAAATTTGCTACAGTAAAATTCGACTTTCGCTACAGTACGTTTTTAAGTCTGATCATTATGCGTTAAGTTTGATCATTTAGAATAAATTTTGACTTTTGCTATAGTAAAATTTTGCCTTTTGCTACAGCAATTTTGACTGTCGCTACAGTAATGATCAGACTTAAAAAAACAATGATCAGACTTAAACCAGTAATGACCAAACTTAAAAAAACAATGATCAGACTTGAAAAAAATAATGATCAGACTTAAAAATAATGATCAGACTTAAACCAGTCATGATCAGACTTAAAAACAATGATCAGACTTAAACCATTAATGACCAGACTTAAAAAAAAAATGGTCAGACTTAAAAAAACAATGATCAGACTTAAAAAAATAATGATGAGACATAAACCAGTAATGATCAGACTTAAAAACAATGATCAGACTTAAACCATTAATGACCACACTTAAAAAAACAATGATCAGAATTAAAAAAATAATGATCAGACTAAAAAAAATAATGATGAGACTTAAACCAGTATTGATCAGACTTAAAAACAATGATCAGACTTAAACCATTAATGACCAGACTCCAAAAAACAATGATCAGCTTACAAAAACAATGAACAAACTAAAAATAATAATGAGCAGACTTAAACCAGTAATGATCAAACTTAAACCATTAATGATCAGACTTACAAAGCAATGATCAGACTTACAAAAAACAATGATCAGACTTAAAAAAACAATGATCAGACTTAAAAAAAACAATGATCATTAAGTCTGATCACTAGTCTTTTAAGTCTGATCATTGCTGCTTTTTAAGTCTGATCATTTCCAAGTTTAAGTCTGATCATTAAGTCTTTTAAGTCTGAACATTGCTGCTTTTTAAGTTTGATCATTAAGTTTTTTAAGTCTGATAATTAAGTCTTTTAAGTCTGATCATTAAGTCTTTTAAGTCTGATCATTAAGTCTTTTAAGTCTGAACATTGCTGCTTTTTAAGTCTGATCATTACCATTTTTAAGTCTGATCATTAAGTCTTTTAAGTTTGATCATTGTCTATTTTTAAGTCTGATCATTAAGTCTTTTAAGTCTGATCATTAAGTTTTTTAAGTCTGATAATTAGGTATGTTAAGTCTGATCATTAAGTTTTTTAAGTATGATCATTAAGTCTTTTAAGAATGATTATTGTCTATTTTTAAGTCTGATTATTAAGTCTTTTAAGTCTGATCATTACTGCTTTTTAAGTCTGATCATTTCCAAGTTTAAGTCTGATCAGTAAGTCTTTTAAGTCTGATCATTTCTAAGTTTAAGTCTGATCATTAAGTCTTTTAAGTTTGATCATTGCTACTTTTTTAAGTCTGATCATTAAGTTTTTTAAGTCTGATCATTAAGTCTTGTAAGTCTGATCATTAAGTCTTTTAAGTCTGATCATTGCTGCTTTTAAAGTTTGATCATTACCATTTTAAGTCTGATCATTAAGTCTTTTAAGTCTGATCATTAACAACTTTTGGACTAATTTGAAAATAACATTATTAGGTTTATACCCCTCCGTGTGGAATGCCTATTATACCCCTCCGTGTTTTGTCCGGGATTTTGACTAAAATGGGATACGTGTCAGCTTAAGAATCGGTTTGTAGTTTTTATTTATAATATTTGGTTTGTATCCGAACCGCACCCAAAACTAAAAATCCAATTAAATATTGCTACGTGTATCATTCGACCAATCATATTTCGGGGTCTTTTTTAAATATGGAAAATTAAATTGGACTTGTTTGAGAGTACACAATATAAATGAGGGGTAAAAATATCAGTCTATTATAACGACGTTAGAGAGTACATTTGAATTAAACGTAACCAACAATTTTAGTCTGATCATTGTCTCTTTAAGTCAGATCAGTATCAATTTTAAGTCTGATCGTTACCAATTTTAAGTGTGATCATTACAAATTTTAAGTCTGATCATTACAATCGTAGTTTAAGTCTGATCATTGTCTATTAAGTCTGATCATTACCAATTTAAGTCTGATCATTATCAATTTTACGTCTGATCATTGTCTCTTTAAGTCTGATCATTATCAATTTTAAGTCTGATCATTACCAATTTTAAGTCGGATCATTACCAATTTTAAGTCTGATCATTGTCTCTTTAAGTCTAATCATTATTAAATTTAAGTCTGATCATTACTAATTTTAAGTCTGATCATTACCATTTTAAGTCTGATCATTACAATCGTAGTTTAAGTCTGATCATTGTCTATTTAAGTCTGATCATTACCAATTTTAGGTCTGATCATTATCAATTTTAAGTCTGATCATTGTCTCTTTAAATCTGAACATTATCGAGTTTCTGCGATTGTCGACGGAGCGTTCAGAAATGGTGATTTCACCACCAGTCAGACCACCAAGAATCACACAATTCCTCAAGCAATATGTCCTAAAGATGCACTTCACAAACAAGTACGTCAATGCCCAAGTGATCCACTCCCCAACAGCTACAGTGCCTCTGCAGCCAGCTCTCAGGAAAGAGCTATAAGAGAGTGTATGAAAATCAACGTGATGTTGCAGCTGCCGCGAAGATAGGGAAGATATTAGCAGAGCGCCTCTTGCAGAAGAACATACCTGCAGTCACTGTCATCTTGAAGAGAGGTCAGAAATACCATGGCAAGATGAAGGCTGTCATCGATTCTATTGTAGAAGCTGGTGTGAAACTCATTTGAATAAGAAAAATATTGCACCTTCAGCATCTGATTGCTAGCATATAAAATCGAATTTCTCATTGGAACAGAACACATCCGTGTGATGTTTTATGAGAACACAAATTCAATTTCTTAAATTGAATCATAAATCTTTCCCAATTCTAAGAAAAAATCTGATCATTATCATTTTTATGTATGATCATTACCAATTTTAAGTCCGATCATTACCAATTTTAAGTCTGATCATTACAATTTTAGTTTAAGTCTGATTTTATCGCTTTAAGCGATCATTACCGATTTTAAGTCTGATAATTACAATCGTAGTTTAAGTCTGATCATTGTCTATTTAAGTCTGATCATTACCAATTTTAAGGCTAATCATTATCAATTTTAAGTCTGATAATTGTTTCTTTAAGTCTGACCATTATCAATTTTAAGTCTGATCATTACCAATTTTAAGTCTGATCATTGTCTCTTTAAGTCTGATCATTATCAATTTTAAGTCTGATCATTACCAATTTTAAGTCTGATCATTGTCTATTTAAGTCTGATCATTACCAATTTTGCGTCTGATCATTACAATCGTAGTTTAAGTCTGATCATTGTCTCTTTAAGTCTGATCATTATGCAAACAATATATAAAAACAAGACCATAGGAACGATTTTACAAACATGCAACGACGCTGGCTAAATCGTCCATATCTTACTCGACTAACCCTAAAATCAGATTGAATTGAATACATAACGGAGTTTCCAAATCAGGGACTAAATTGAACTAAAATTAAGTACGAAAATAATGGGATTATGTGTAATGACTATAATACCCGTCCGTGTTATATCCGAGATTTCGAAGAAATTGAACACGTGTAGCTTGAAATCCAATTTTTAGTTTTCATTTATAATGTTGATTTGTATCTGAATCGCACTCTTAAACTAATATAATAAAACATATCTCATAAATTTCCTGTTTGTTAATGTCATAATGGGTCACGTTCGGGAATGGTTCCTTGATTGAATTTTTTTAAACATTAATACCTTAAATTGAATACTAAATTAGATCAGGCAAAATAAGAATTTTTTTTCAAAATACTCAAATTTCCCTTTATATTCAATTTCTTTGTCACGTTTTCTAAGGTCCTGTTGTCAACGGCGCCTTAGATTTAAGCTGCTCTTCCGAACGATGATTTAAGCCTCGTGACATATTTAAGCAAAATAATGCTGCTAACTGGGCACAAATTGCCAAGTAAGCTTAAAACGATGTTCCCCACAGTGTCCAATGCTAAGCCGCAGTCGGTCAGGGCGGTTTAATGTAATCTAATATCTCAGTGGGCAGTGAGGGCTTGGTATGCTCACATGACTAAGCGCAGTGAATAAAAAGGAGAAAGACGCAAAAAGGCGAAATGGGTCATTAGCCTAGGCGAGAGGCGAAAGGCGATCGCCTTTTGGATCAAGGCGTTCTTTTGTACACCTTTTTTTTTATAGATCACAAATAATGTCATTGTAAAATTATGTAATAAAGTATTCTGTTACTATAAGCATTAATCAAGTCAAAAATCATGATATTTAAGGTTCCCAAATAGTAAACATTCAAGATACTAGTACTACATAGCACTACAAATTTCGGACAAAATTATCGATGACATTTTTACGATAACAGACGTTATCGTAATTATTGCGCGACAACGGAAGGTTAATTTTTACGATAACAGAAAAAAATACGATAACTTTTACGACACATTTACAACGACTATATTTACGATAACTGGTTGTCGTCGTATCTGTAAAAAATATGATAACTTTTACGACACATTTACAATGACTATATTTACGATAACCGATTGTTGTCGTATTTGTGACGTTTAATTTATTGAGTCAATTTTTATTGTTTTTCTATTTTTAATTAATCCCCACTTTTCATGTATATTTTTCCAAGTGCAGTTGACGAAAACACTTAGTACTTTTTAGTTGACAGCCCAAATCACTCTAAATTTTTCATCCCACCGCTTCAGTCGAAACCCTACCATTTAACCACGGATTTGTCTAAGTTGAATCGCAGCAAACGTGTACTCATTCCCCACCCATCCGCGACTAGCGACGACCGAACGCATACCATTCCCTCCTTCGTCATTCGTGAAATTTCAAGTCGACGAAGCAACGTTCTCCGCAAATTGAAATCGACGATGGAGACATGGAAGCGACTGACCCTCTACGTTCCCCAAATATCCGCGACCGACCATCCGCGAGCGACAACGACCGACCGCAAACCATTCGAGGCCTTCGGCGAAACCGTGGTATGTTTCCAGTGTCAATTTCAGATCTAGGGTTAACAGATTTTGTCGAAATTGTTGGCTTAAATACAGTTAGGGTTCTGCGGAGTAGTTCTAGTCTAATGTTAATTTGTGTGTGTGCGCTATGTGTGGGCTGTTGGGTTGTTGTTCCCTGTCGTTCCCTGTGTTTGCGTCTGTTTTGGTTGGAGTGTTTCCTCGTGTTATTGTTGCCCTGTGTGGCCGGTTGAATTGTTATGTTTACTTATGTTATGTAGTACTTTGAATTGTATATATTTGCTAACATAAATGTTTAATGTCACATATATGGATACAGAAAACATGGAGCAGAATGATTTATCAGAGCAACAACAACAGCCATTGAAGGGTCTGGCTCGCTCAAAAAAGGGGCTCTTGGACGCGTTTGGGAAAAGTTGGACGCAAGGTTGATCGGAAAAGATAAAGCACCTTCTCAGGCCGCCTTAAGTTTGGTCTCAGTTTTATTCCTTTTCTGTTGCTGCTGTGGTTTTGTGTTGCTGCTGTGGTTTTAGTCTGGTCTTGCTGATGTGGTGAGTGTTGCTGCTGCTATGGTGAGTGTTGCTGCTGCTGTGGTTTTGTGGTTTTGATGTGGTGAGTGTTGCTTTTGTGTTGCTGCTGTGGTTTTGCTGCTGTGTTGCTGCTGTGGTTTTTTTATATTCCTTTTGTGTTGCTGTTGTGGTTTTAGTCTGGTCTTGCAGACCAAGCTTATCGACTTTGTCCCAGGGCATCTTTGTTAGCTAGGTTGTAACTTTTTGTTACCTATAAGTTTGGCTTCTATAAGCTTGTGACATTTACCTGAATGCATGTTCTTTTTTGTATATGTCAGCAAAAACTGAAGGCAGTGCACGACGCTCTTAAAGTTAAATATGATGGTCAAGTGCCACAAGCCGTTGATTTTGAAGTTGGAGCAGATATTATTGGTACGAACATCAGAACAGGGCTTCCATTAATCATCGCCTCTGCTGCCACTTTAGTCGAAGGTTCGAAGTACCAAAGGCTAGCTAACCTACGCACTGCATCCCATGAGCCATCTAGCAGCACGCAGCTCGCTGCTCTATCTCAACAAGTCACACAACTCCAGCAAAATCATGAGCAGATGATGGATTTCCAGCAAAAGCATCAGGAGATTATTCTCAACTTGACCCAGGCTCTTTTGAAAGCCACCAGCTCTTAGCCTCCTAATCGCAATGAAGATGAAGAAATGGAGTCTTCTGATTAGTGCGCTTCTGTTCGTTGAATGTTTTGGGATCATGTATAAATGATCAGAACTATATGATGCATATGTTGGTTTAGTATCATTTTGAATGTTCAGAACAGCCTATGTAATATGTGTAAACAGGAATGTTCAGTAATGCAGGGATTTTGTTTAATTAAAATTAGTTTTATTTCTAATACAATTATCATAATTAGGGTTTAGAATTATCATTAATTACAAATCCTAATTAGTATATTAGACATTTGTTACTCGTTTCTAGTTTAAATAATGTTATTGTAATTTTTGTCGCACAACATTTACGACAATCAAAATGATATCGCACAGTTATCGTAAATTATTACGATAACAATACGCAAAATTTGTGACAACCCGACGTATTTTTATCGAACAGTTATCGTAAATTATTTACGATAACGATACGCGAAATTTGCGACAACCCGACGTATTGTTATCGTACCGTACACGCACGTTGTTACCTTTCCGTTATCGTATTAAAAATACGTCGATCAAAAATGCGATAACGTGTGTCGTTATCGTTAAGTTAACGTAAATTTCTAAATTACGATAACCGTACGTTACTTTCGCGTTATCGCTAATTTAGTCCGAAATTTGTAGTGTAGTACATACGTTAAATTCATGCTCAAAAACAAAAAGAAACAAGAACATCGAAGTAGTTTACTAATTATCCAAGTCATCATCTTCGTCACCATCTTCATCACTATCTTCATCACCATCATCATCTTGTAATTCCATGTTAGGCTCCTCTTCATCATTCTCTTCATTCAATTCAAATTCTTCTTCTTCCTCTTCTTCAACTTCATTCATGGGAGCCTTTCCTTTATCTTTTGCTTGCTTAGCCTTTGACCTACTAATAAGGCTCACTTGCTCCACTAGCTTGATCCACCATGCTCCATGTTAAAATATTGTTGTCAAACATTTTCTCCTTCCATTCTTCCAATGAGCCACTCATTTGATTCATCTATCCCATTTAACATGATAGGCTCAACCCTATCTTTAAGGTTATGGCGACGAATCAAAGCCATGTTATATTTGACGAATACTAAATCATTTAACCTTTCTTGAGATAATCGATTTCTTCTCTTAATATGAAGCTGTAATAGAAACAATAAATAAACAGCAAACGTAATAAGTAACAAGTTAAATGTAACCAATAATTTCTAATAGTAATAATAAAATGATACGAAAGAGTCAAGTTGTTTCTTACTTGTTGAAAGACAGTCCAATTCCTCTCACATTCGCTTGATGTACAAGTGAGGCTTAAGATAGAGATAGCAAACTTTTGTAGCTTTGGGGTTTCGGATCTGTATGCCTTCCACCATTCAGCTAGAAACAATAAAGAAAACAATAATAAACATTTTTAGTAGCATACTAACATAAAATAATTATAACAGATACTAGATAAGTATCTACCTGGAGATTTTGATTTCATTCCTCTTTTAGCACACTCCCTAGTAAAGAGTCCTTCACCGCCTATGTACTTAGACATTTCTTCTAGAACTTCATCTTGATCTGTTTTAGTTCGCAACAACCTTTCTACACAATCATAAAAGCCAGTCATGATAGTACTGTTTGCATAAATTCCTTGAGGATCACTATAGAATATAGCCGGGTTCAGAAAGTAGCCGGCTGCATGCAAAGGACGGTGAAGTTGGCATTCCCACCCCCCGTCGATGATTTCAAGAGCCTTCTTACACTTGTTTTTTTCATTATTAAAACCCATCAAGATAGTTTCTTTTGCTCGATCCATTGCAGAATAGATGTAGCCCATAGAAGGTTTGTCACTATCAACCATTTTAAGCATTGTAACTAGTGGACTCGCTAGTTTAAGTGCAAAGCGAATGTTCTTCCAAAAGCTGTCCATGAGAACAATCTTAAAACATGTTCTTCCTCCAACTTTATTGGACCATTTGTTTTTCTCCAATCATCCGAAGTGAACATTCTTCTCAAATTGGCCTTCTGATCATAAAGTGACTTGAAGGTTATAAATGTTGTAGCAAACCGTGTGATTGCGGGCCTTAGCAATTCTTGTTTCATGGTGTACTTCCACATAAGGTTCAGAACTCCAATATGATTGTAGATGTAACTATTTAAGATAATAGCACTCTTTATAGTTCCTTTGATCCGAGGAATTTTTCCTATATCCTCTAACATCAAATCAATACAATGAGCTGCGCAGGGAGTCCAAAATAAATGCTTCCTTCATTTTTCCAACAGTTTTCCTAGCAATAAGCCAAACAAATATAAAATCAGTAATGTAATCTGATGCATTTTGTGCATAAAAACAGCAAATATTGATTATAAAAATCAGCATATGTAAAACAAAATGTTAGTGTTACCTACTGCGACGTAATTTGATGCATTTTCGCTCACTACTTGAATCACATTTTCTTCACCGACTCGTTCTACCATTGAGTCAAGCAATGAGAAAATTTGTTGCGCATCTTTAGTTTTGTCAGAAACATCGATGCTTTCTAGAAATACCGGCCCTTTTGGAGAGTGAACCAAGAAATGTATGATTTCCTTATTCACAACCGAGTCACGCCAACCATCTGACATAAGGGTACAACCAACTCGAGCCCACTCTTCTTCATGACCAGCCAGGGTATCTTGGATTTGCTTCTTTTTCTTCCGTAATAATGGCACGCGTAATTCATAAGCACTTGGAGGCTTCAAACCTATCCCGAATTGACCCACTTTGTCCAATGCTTTTTGAAAGCTTGGATACTTTTCCGTGTGAAATGGAATTTCGGCTTCATAAAACCAAGCAGCTAAGTCTTGTGCTACTAGCTCTCTTAGCTCCTATCTCGCCAACTCATTTATAGTGGCTTGTTTTGCAAAACTTTTCTTCGATTGTGAGTTTGGCTTGACAAACATGTCCATAGGACCTATGTTTTTCATGCCCTTCTTAGAAGATTGAGAACTTTGACAGCCTTGTGACTGAGTTTTTTGTTTTATAGACACAAGTTCTTGTTCCGCTTCTCCCTCATCCTCTTCAATATCAAGACCATAAGCATCAAGATCATATGAGTTATTCATTGTCATCTCCTTTGATTCCTTAATCTTGTCCATGTAAGACTGAATCTCTTCCTTCACACTTGGAGGACACTTGAAGCATGCCTTGACTTCTGAATAACCTCCAACAATATACTTCTTCGCACGACATGTACCACCTTTTGTTGTCTTTCCGCAAAAGTTACAAGTAATATTATTTTTGTTGATTGGGTCGGCTGTAGCATATTTCCAACAAGGATCCTTCTTATTATGCTCCATAAAGCATAAATGTCCTGAAAGCTGAAACAATAACAAAACGAAGGGAGTGGAACTCGGTGAATAAATTATGAAACTACTAAGTACAAACAACAACAGAGAACAAGGGACAAATAAACAACATCAGTGGACAACACTGCAGAACCAATACACTACAATTCAATATTAAACAAATAACTGGACAACTAACATCTCAAGCATATAACTAACAAGCACTACAAACAAAAATATTCAGGAGGGAGGACGAATCAAAGTCGAACCTGAGAACAAGCTTCTGCACTGGTCGCTGTAAAGCTGTGCACAAGCAGCATTAAAAACCCCTAAAATCCGCATTTAAAAAATAAACTTAAAGTTGAACGACGTCGTTTAGCAAATTCAATTTTTCAAAAAAAAAAACAACAACTTTAGCCAAGAGGCGCTCGCCTATACGCGTGCCCGCCTCAGCGCCCAGGCAAAGAAGGCGCTCGCCTTCAGAACTCCGCCCGCCTGAAACCCCTAAAGGTGATTTGTTGGTCGCCCGAACGCCTAGGCGTTGCCTTTTTATTCACTGCTAAGCGCCTGTCGACACAGGCGCCTAATTCCTAAACCGTTGTTCAACACAGCAGTTTGATAGAATCTACTAACTCAGTGGTTTTGTTTGTTGAAAGGGCAAAGAAATAGCGCCCTAATAAGCTCAAGTATTAAGCCGCTGTCTTTGACAGCGGATTAGGTAATTCTGGTCAAGTCGTCGTCCTTGATAGAGCCTCAACCGAAATTCATTCCATATACAATTTGTTTTGCCATGAACCCAAACAACCTGCAAAAAAAACTTAATAACATACATCCTAGCCAAATCAGTCACCACAACATTAATCCATTACCAGATAATTTCAATCACCACCACTGAATATAAATCCATCACTCATAAGCGATGACTTCCAAAAAATTTCAAAAGTAACATAATAAGAACATGTAACGTACATCATCATCGTTACGTTGCTCAAAATAAATGAATGTCAAAAATTTTATAACGAAGCAAAAGGTTGTGTTGTCTTTCCAATGTGTGTAGATTCCCTCCGAACTGGACTCCTTCGTGACTCTGCTTGAGTCACTTAAGAATGGCCAACTTCCTTTATAGCTTGCGGCAAGTGAACTTCTTCATCTGAATCTACATTCACATAAAAATGGCTAGTTAGACATAAGAGGTGTACAAACAATGATTCAAAAATTGGAATAAATTCATATACCACTATCAATATGAATTTGTGCCACATCAACATTCAAAGCACGACCCTCTCCAATTTTTAAAAGGTCGCCATGAGTAGCATGGAACATATAATGCAATACTCTCTTGGTATCCATATCGATTGTCATTAAGAACAACCCAGTAGTTGCCTTGCATTTTTATTAAATATGGTTAAGTCCAAAGTGTGAAGTTTGCAATGGGAAACCACTCACAATTAAAAAGGATAAAAAAAATTGGTCCCAAGAAAGATATGGGAGGGAAGTCCCTAATAAAGAAAATAAGAAAAAATATATTTTAGCTAGGGAGGTAAGTCCCTGCCAAAGAATAAATATTTTTACTTAGGACTTGTATCTTACCAAAACTCGCCATAAGCGGAAACTCCATTTTACACTCTATTAGCTTTTATTTAGTTTAGAAATGATTATCGCACATGAATAAACCTAGGTTAAAATATGTTTTGTTCTTACTAAATTTCAAGCTCCTCTTCATTTACGAGCATATGCGGAGACCTTTGCACTTCATAATGCGCTTTGAGCTAACATAACATGTACTACCCTTCTTGGTAGCACAAGCGAGTAGCGTAATAGTTCTGAATTGTGTGAAGTCAAAACATATTGATTGTTAAAAATAGTATAGAAATGATGCCATAGTTGAAACGCTATTGACATTCAACTTTTTGCCTGCATTTGATAGTCTGAAAAATATGTTGATTGTTTTTATTTGAAAACTAAAAAATACCTTTCATTCTTATACCTTCGTGAGCATTTCATAACATCCATCATACAGACATGTGGGCATTTTATTTCTCGAAAACTATCAGGAGAGAACGCTCCTCTACTAGGCAGCCTAATGATTTAACGGCTTGATGCATGTGCTAAATGCAGATGCAGTTCCTGCGATAGTAAGTTACGATTTCACAATTTCAATAATTTGAAATTTTAATAAAATACATAATTCACCTCTCCATGTTCTTAATTCTTTCATTCGCATGAGACGAACAAATCTTAAGTGGAGTGTATGATTGGTGAATTTTTTTATCACTTTCTAGACTCCATTATTTTTTGTAGATTTCAGAATTGTCTGAGCGATGTAAGTTGTTTTAATGCGTCTTTTGAGTATTTTAGCTCACATGGATAAGAAGACGGTCAAAACACAAAATTAGACAAAATTAGACTAAAGTAAACCAAACTAGAACAAAGGCGTGGCATGCTTAAGGAGTGACAAGCTATTTTTAACCCTTTATAGTTGTCAAGTTATGACTTTTAGGGGTCAAGTTGCAGTCAAAAATAATTTATAAACCTTGGTAAGCCAAGGGTCGATCCAAGGAACAACGTGTGTGAATACTAGCTACCTACCAAGCGACCTATTTAGCTATTCCAAATAATAAGAGAAAATCTGATGTAAAGAAATTCCTAAATTAAATGCAAAAAATAAGAAACGTGGATTTTATCAGAGAAGGAAATCTCAGGATCAAACTTCACCTGTGCCAACCCCACAAATCATGTAACAATGTCACTCAATTCAATCATGCTCTAAAGTATAGAAATAAACGAGAATAACACTAAACAAGCCGCCCATCCACGGATCATTTTTTATTAATCTCAATCGTTGTATGCCGCTCATCCACGGATTATCAACGATTTCGATTATTAAGCCTAGGGTTTTTCAAACGATAAAGTTAACTTTCCTATTAATTCATGTACTACATGCGTGTCTACCATGACCTAATATCAGTTTCATGTGATCCAGCTAATACCTAAGACCCATCCATCTTTTGGTGATTAACCTAAATACGGTCTTGCATGCAAACATCCCATTCAATGTAAAATAAGCAAGAACGATAAAAAGAAGCACAATGAAATCGAATACTCGAATTGATTAATGAAAAATGTTCTATTGATCACATGAAGAGTTGGGTACGAAGCAAGGGATCCATAGGATCCCGGAATAAAGAGACTACTCACTACTCATGGTAAGACAGCCAAAATTAGTGTATAATTATCAAGGACGAAGAAATCGTGTTGATGAGTTGGCTCATTGAATCTTCAATCTCTTGTTGCGCTCTTCTCAGTATTCTTCTCCAAGCTAGGTCTGATGATTTATAATTCTGTAGGGAGGACTTTTTATATAGTGTTTAGAATTTCCAAATATTGGTTGGGTAGAATCTTTAAAAGGATTTCCTTATTCTTCTTTTTCTTCTTTTTTTGAAAAGGATTTCCTTCTAAGTCTTGATTTCTTACTCCCCAAGAATTTCTAAAAATTAAGACCTTTGATTCTCCTAATATCTTTTGCTTATTCAGCCAGGAGATAAAATATTTTGGGATTAGAAATCAAAATCGTTGATGTCATCATGATGCGTTCATGCAAGCGAGAATCTCTGCCAGAGTTTCAATCTTCACTTTCACTATCGGTATGACCATCCAAACAACCTCTTCATCTCTTGGTGTGAACTGAAGAATTTTAGAGCTTTGAGTTAGCTTCACAACGATATATAACTCACATTTTTCGGATCTTTTGTTTGCTCCCACCACTCCGTTAAAACCTCATAGGTCTAATCTGCCATTATGTTGTTTTGACACCGGAATGTCTCCTTTTGGATGACATGAGAGAATACACACACGAATAAAACTATTTCAAGTCCTAGACTCTGAATCCAAAAGAATGATCATCAATAAAGGAGGTCCGTAGAAAATGAGGATTTTAGTCTCGATACTTAGACAGTTGAGCATATGCATAAATGAATGTGTGACATGCGATGTGTGTGACAATGCGCTACCCAACACTTAAAAATGAGTTTAGTCCCTAAGCGAATAAATAAAATATGAGAATAGTGTATATGAATTTCCCTTGTGTGTCGATAGGTCGATATTCGCAGTTATTAAAAGATTCCCACGGAATGCAAGCACAGAGCATTGGCCATGCTCGACACACTCCACACTTAAATTTCTCAATGATCACACACAAAGGACACCATGCGAATGCAAAATGTGACTAACTAATACTTACAGTTTGGGATACTCCCCGAGGAGGCCTAGTTTAACGTCTTGGCGAGACAAAGTCTGGGGCATACATCTAGAAGCATTCTCGAGAAGTCCCTTGTTGAGGTCCCTTCCCAAGAAGATAGTTGTTGTCAATGCCCTCTGGTGGATTAAAATACTTCGACGAGCCTTGGTGAATTTCTGGGAAGTTTTTTTGTCACATCGGTTCTCGGTCTTCCCATTGAATTTCATCTTCCAAGCTTCCTTATATGACCAACCGTCTTTGTCAGTCGCTTCATCAGATTTTCCAACTACGCATATCTCCAAGGGTACGAGGCATTCCTACGTCAAACTACAACACTCAAAAGAGGTTAGTGCAATCGTATCATTAATAACGTAGGAGTCTAAGAGGTTACACTTTGAAGGTAAACTAGGGCTCTTTTAAATGTTAGGTAAACAGAACTCGACTCGCTCACTACCTACATTCAATACTAGTGAATCCTTTTTAACAACAATTACTACTCCTACGGTGCATAGGAAAGGTCCACCAAAGATAATTGGGACGTCCTTATCCTCGACAATGTCTAGAACAACAAAGTCTACGGGAACATAGATATTTCCCACCTTCACAGGAACGTCTACTAGAACTCCTCTTGGAACTCTAAAAGAACGATCTGCTAAGTGGATAGAGAAGTTTGTAGGAGTAAGGACACCCAAATTTAGTTTAGCATGCAGAGAGTAAGGCATTATAGACACACTTGCACTTAAGTCACATAGAGCATGACTAAGAGTAGTACCACCAATTTCAAACGAGATAGAAAAACTCACTGGATCTTGAAACTACGCTGGTAGTGGCTGCAGTGCTCACTTAGGGCCACTGTCTCGTCCTCATTGATCTTCCTCTTACACGTGAGGATGTCTTTCATTAACTTGGCATATGTTGAGATCTGAGTCATAGCTTCAGTGAGCGACATCGTAATATAGAGAGTGCAAATCTTGTCCACATGTTTTCTGAATGATTTGTCAGTCTTTCGTGCAGCCAATCTCTGAGGAAATGGAATAAGAGGCTTGTATGGTGCTGGTTCTACACTCGTCTTAAACTCCTTTGGCTTGCTGGTAGTTCCTTTTGACTGTTTTGGTTTAGCTGGTCCAAAGGTGGTAGCATCTGGATTATCACCCCTAGTAGACTGAACAAGAATCATCTCGACTTGTTTGCCACCTCTAAGGGAAATGGCATTCACCGACTCTCTAGAGTCTGGATCAGGCTTCAATAGTAGTTTTCCTGGTTCTCTGCCGCTGCATTTGCTTGCTGAGCTAGCTGAATTTCCAGCATCTTGTTCTGAATAGCTAGCTGCTCGAGTGTCTGCTCTACTCCTTTCAATCTCATATCTTGCTCGGCCATGAAGCTCGTCAGTCAGGATTCAAGGTTAGATGAGGTGCCATAATTCTGGTGCTGGGGTTGTTGCGACTAATTACCGAATTACCCGAATTCTGGTTTTGCTGTTATTGAGGCTGATTGTTGTATTGGTTCCTCGGCTCATTGGGAGCATTTTTCTACTGCTGAATGTAAGGGAATCCTGGAGGTGCCTGATTCTACGGCTTATAAAAGATATTAGGATGATTTCTTTTCGGATTATCCCACCGGTTCGCGGCTGATCACGAAGTGAAACCATTTCCCTGGTTGTTTCACCCTTCATAATAGGCATCCTCCTGATTTCGCTTGTTATTATCTTGTCCTATTACTAGACAACCATTTGCAAAATGAGAAGGAGAACCACATATTTGACAGTAGACGACCACGTTAGCAACAACAGATGATTTCATAGAAGAATTAGTTTTAAGTGAATTGATCACATCTGCGAGCATCTTCACCATAGTGGTTAGTTCAGCAATATCATTAGTAGAATCATCATAGTTGAGATCATGTATACCTTCACTAACCTTATGATTACCTCGATCGCCCGTCCAAAGGTGGTAGTCTTGGGCTGCTTTCAATATGATGTCGTAGGTCTCTTCTAGTGGAACTCCATTAAGTCCTCCGCCAGCTGCTTGATTTATCAGAGTGCGCATCCCCTGGTCGATTCCCTAATAGAAAATGTCTATGATCTGCCACAACTCAAGGCTGTGGTTGGGGCACAATCTCATCAGCTCTTTGTATCTCTTCCACGGCTCGTAGAGAGTCTCACCATCTGTAGATCGAAACGATATGATATTGTTCTTGAAGTGAGCTGTCTTTTCCCACGTAGTGAAGGTGCCCTCTGTGTGACTATCTACCAATTTACGAGCCTTATCAGAGAGTGAGAGCGGGAATAGCCTGAGGTAGTAGGATTCTTGTGGAACATTGTTGGTCTTCATTATGTTATACATCTACACAAACTGTTTAAGGTGCTGGTGAGGATCGTCATTCATCTTTCTTGCGAATGGATTAGTCTTCACTATCTGAATGAGTCTGGTCTTAATCTCTCAGTTGTTGGTAATCACCTCGGGTGTCACAATAGTAGACTGAAAACCTGAGATGCGTGGGGCTGTGTAATCTCTTAGAGTCCTGCACATTGGTTGCTGCGTTGAAAGTTTGTGGTCATCCCGACCAACCCCATGTAGTGCGGCTGGATTCTGATTCATCCTTAGTCCTGCTAATCGACGAGTTTGTAGTCGAGTTAACGGAACATCGTCTTTGTCTACTCAAGGTGTCTGTTAGTTCCCCCAAGTCACTTTGATTGTTTGCTCGCGCCTTCTTCTTGCTCCTGGGTGTTTTTCTGACAATGAACTAAGTAATACCTGCAAAGGCCAAGAAAACAGTGAGTAAACCAAAACGAAGCAGTCAGAGATGAGCAACAAAAAGAGTGGAATAGTCTAAACTACACTCGTTAATTCTAATATCACGCTAAGCGATGTTCCTCGGCAATGACGCCAATTTGACAAGAGTATTTTTAACTCTTCATAGTTGTCAAGTTATTAGGGGTCAAGTTAGGGATGCACATCCGGTCCGGACCGGACCGGACCGGACCGGAATTTACGGTCCGGTCCGGACCGGTGGACCTGAATTTTTCAAAAGTTTGGACCGTGGACCGGACCGGACCGGGGTATATATGGACCGGGACCGGATTTTGTGTAAAAAGTGGACCGGATTGGACCGAATACCCTTCATTTTACGGTCCGGACCGGACCCGGACCGGACCGGACCGGAATTTTACGGTCCGGGTCGGACCGATGGACCGGAATTTCTGAAAAGTATGGACCGTGGACCGGACCGGACCGGAATTTTACGGTCCGGTCTTGGACCGACCCGTAAAATTCGGTCCGGTTCGGTCCGGTTTTCCGGTCCGGTCTAAAAATGTGCATCCCTAGGTCAAGTTGCAGTCAAAATAATTTATAAACCTTAGTAAGCCAATGGTTAATCGAAGGACCAACGTGTGTGAAAACTAGATAACGAGCGACCTATTTAGCTATTCCAAATAATAAGAGAAGTCTGGTGTAAAGTAATTTCCTAAAATTAAATGCAGAAAATAAGAAACGTAGGTTTAATCTGAGAAGGAATTCTCAGGATCAAACTTCACCCGTGCCAACCCCACAAATGATGTAACAATATCACTCAAATTAATCATGCTCTCGAGTATGTAAATAAATCGAAATAACACTAAACAAGCCGTCCCTCCACGAATCATTATTTAGATTAATCTCAATCTTTTAATGCCGCCCATCCACGGATTATCAACGATTTCGATTATTAACCATAGGGTTTTTCAGACGATAAAGTCAAACTTTTCTATTAATTCATGCTACATGTGTAGCTACCATGACCTAATATCAATTTCATTTGAGCCAGTTAATACCTAAGACTCATCCATCTTTTGGTGATTTACCTAAACATTCCATTCAATGTAAAACTTGCAAGAACGATAAAAATAAGCACAGTGAAATTGAATACTCAAATTGCATTAATGAAAAACGTTATATTGATCACATGAAGAGTTAGGTACAAGGCACGTGATCCGTATGATCCCGGAATAAAGAGACTACTCACTACTCAAGGTAAGACAACCAAAAATAGTGTACAATTAGAGATCAAGGATGAAGAAACCGTGTTGATGAGTTGGCTCGTTGAATCTTCAATCTCTTGTTGCGTTCTTCTCAGTCTTCTTCTCCAAGCTAGGTCTGATGAATTATAATTCTGTAGGGAGGGCTTTTTATATAGTGTTTAGCATTTCCAAATCTTGATTGGGTAGAATCTTGATAATGATTTCCTTCTAAGTCTTGATTTCTTACTCCCCAAGAATTTCCAAAAATTAAGACCTTTGATTCTTCCAATATCTTTTGCTTATTTAGAAAGGAAATAAGATATTTTGGGCTTTTTATAAATCAAGATCATTGCTGTCATCATGATGCGTTTCTGCAAGTAGGAATTTCTGCTAAATTTTTAGTCTTCACTTTGACTATTGTTTTGACAATCTAAAGGACCTCTTCTACTCTTGGTGTGAACCAGAGAGTTGTATAACTTTGAGTTAACTTTCCACTGATATCTAACTCGTATTTTTTGAAACTTTTGTTTGCTCCCAACACGTCGTTGAAGCGTCAAAGGTGTAATCAACATATATGCTATTTTGACACCGAAATGTCTCATTTTGGCTGATTTCTTTGTCTTTTCGCGCATTCTAGCTTAGACCAAACCAAGTCTATGAGATAACCAACCTGACACCCTAGGAGAAACCATCAAATAACTCAAAATGCCGAGATAATCGAACTAATCCGTCATCGGGTGATGCGATTAATTGGTTAAGAATTTCACTGATCAAGGAGGCGCCGCGTAGAGGAGGGGCCGACTTAATTGCTTGAATATGAAAGGAAAGGTCAAAAACTTAAGGGTCAACGAGGCGCTGCATTTGAAGATTTTTGTGAATATAAAAATGGCTCATGGCTCATTCCTAAAGCAACTCGAAAATTGAAGATCCAGCTTCAGTAAGAGAAGTAAGGCATTCAGAGGCATGAAAGAGTACCTTGGGAGGAGTAGAGAGTAGCTTGGGAGGAGTAGAGCGAGGTAACGATGGTAGTGTTGAGTAGTTGTAAGTTTCGGATCGTTTAAGCTAATCGTGGCAATATACAATTAATATTTGTCTTGCGGTCCACTATTGATGTTGTTGTTCTCAATTTGTATAAACCTTTCAACTCCCTGATTTATGAAATACATGTTGGAACACATTGTACTCTATACATAGTTGTTAGGTGAGTACGAACTGCTCTTAGCTCCGTGCCTACTTCTATACTACTTGGTCAAAAAATCCAACCAAACCAAAAGTGTGGTTAGTTTAGATTAGTGGAAGCTAATTCTATCTTAGTGTTACATGCTAGTGGCTCCTTTCGACGGCCCTAAACTTACCTACACAATTACAAATTATTTTTGACTGAGTAAAATACATCAATGTAAGCAACCTTATCCAACGACGTGGGATTCCCCGATAAGAGATATGGAGATACCTATGCTTAAGGACGAGGATGTGGGGGTGGGGATTTAAACAATTGATAGATACTGTTGAATATTTACACACATTTTCCAACAGATATTTCCTAGTTCACAGCTAGAGATGGAAGTGGGTTACGAAACCCGTGGGTTGGCCCGCGTGGGTCGTGGGTCGACTCGACCCAGCCTGACCCGCGCAACCCAGCTCGTGGGTCGAGAGTGGTGGGTTCATCTCGTGGGTCGAGAGTGGTGGGTTCATCTCGTGGGTCGGACCCTTTTTTATATAAATTTTTAAATTAATATTTACTGAACCTTTTTTGGTTTGTTACTTAGATAATAAGTTATTTTAAATATAAATTGTATGAACAAATTTTGATATTTAATAACCAAGTATTTTAAAATTTTATTTTAATTAAAATTAATAATTTATGGATTCAACCCGTGGGTTGGATCCAATCCGACCCAGCTCATTTATGATGGGTCCGACCCGTGGGTTGGGCTGAGTTCAAATTTTTCGCTTCGACCCGGCCCGTGGATCGAGCCGAACTGTTTCAAGCCAGCCCGATCCATCCCGAACCCACACGAATTACACTGTTTTGACCCAGCCCGACCCGTGGGCCGACCCACGTCCATCTCTATTCACAGCCTAATTAATAGCAAGAAACTAAGTGTCGCTGCACTTGGAAGGCATGGCACTTGTGTGGTGTCGTTAGAGGGAAGAAAGGCAGCTAATCTTTTTAAGGTAGAAGTTATGAGAGAACCCACTAGAAAGGTTTCTGAGTCACCGAGGTGGACAAGTTCTTGAATAATGCTTTTGGTTGCTTAGTCAAGAGACCTCTGTCATGGAGTATCGATAAAAGTTTGAAGCGCTCTCTGGGGGACTAGACGGAATATCCAAAACTGATCGCATAAGGCTTACAACCCAGGTTTCTAGGCAAGGCCATGGCCCTGCCCAACTTGTAAAAGAACGAGGGAGTTTCGAGAGAAGTAGTGGAGTAGTTAGTAGTTACTCGCGAGTAATGAGCTACGTGGGCCTAATTACGCCTGCGTTAGGGGCTAACCCGCGAGAGAGCATCGAGAACAACCTTGAGTAACTATTTAAATATTAATTAGAGGATCCGAGACAGCTTGATCACTAAGGATGTAAAGAAGACCTGAGTGGACTTTATCAAGGAGTTGAGAAAAATCATAATGATCTTACGGAGAAAAGAAGTCTGGATCACCTGAGCTGAAGGAACCCATGAGACGATAAAGGATGTATATTTTAAGACTTTGAGAAGGCCTTCTCACCAAGGCGAGCACATGTCACTTTATACTGCTCAGAGAGGCATCCACGGAAAGTGTTAGATCATTGATAGAGGAACTCGAGAAGGATACATTTCCATTTTCCATGGAACAAGTAAGCGAGTGAAGCCTTCCAAGAACTCAAAGAAAGCAAAGGAGCAATAAGTAGATGTTCACACGTGGGATGTCAATTTCTTGGTAAGCGAGCAAGTATTTGTAAAGCCAAACCCAACTCAAAGTTTTTTTTAGGCCCTATGAAAATTAGCTACACAAGGGACCCGTGTGTTAGCAACACATGAAGTATATATAACCAAGGCCGACTGAGAAACAGAATGGTGGCAGCAGCTCTGACTACCTCAATGCTGGAAATTGGGAAGGTCGGGAACTTGTTTATATTTAGAGAGGAGGAAGTGATACAAAGAAACATCATCACAACTATTATTTGGCGATTGAAGTTTAAATTAGCTTGTATAGAGAACAAATACAATAGTGTACATGACAGGGATTGGTTGCTGAGTATGGGTTTCAGTGCTTAGTTCATTCTCTTGTTAGGTCCTGATGTTTCCTTTTTGTTTTAGTCTGTTCCACAGTTTTTGGGGGTTTTTGTGTATATGGTAGTCTGTGGTGTTCCCAGGTAGTTTTGTGTACCTTCTTTTGAATGAATGATATCATCTTTTTTCAAAAAAAAAAAATCAATGGGACCCGTGGCCTAAGATCTATTAACTCAATTTCACTTGATTTTGTATGTTTCACTGGAGTTTTTTTTAAAACTGACCCTTTTGAGTTTCCGCATTTCAAAACTAACCCCTTCGAGTTTCAAATTTCAAAACTGACCCTTTTTATAATGAAACCGGATTTCCTATTTCCATTTTTTTTAAAACCGGATTGCCGAGTTCCGGTTTTTAATAGATCTAGCTGATGTGGACGACGGCAGAATACGTGGCTTCCACGTAAGACCGGAATTCGTCATTCCGTGTTTTTAAAAAAACCGGAAATAGGAGTTCTGGTGTTCTACGAAATTAAATTTGTTTTATTTAGCCCGTTATTACGGTCCGTATTTTAAATAAAAATATACAGCAGTTTAGAAATCGTTGAAAGTTGGACATTAGAAACATAGTTGTAGTAAAATAAAAGTGAACAACAACAGTACTATAGGTACTCTGATATTGGATTTAGCTTGCATTGGCGAAGGGACAAGACCTTCTGTTATGACCAGTTTGTTGGCATAATTTGCACCTTTAAATTCTGCCCGGGGGTTGTGATGAGGAAGCCTCTCCTTGAGTGGACTGGCCGACATCCCTCTGGTCCATTTCAGTACGCCTTCGCCTTGTCAGATTTCTACCGACGTTTGTACGTTTGAAGTGAGGATTAGGCTTATGTGGAATTCCAACATAGGGTTCCCACGAATCAGAATGAGGTAATGGACTGAAATGGTAACTCCAGGTCATGTTGTAAGCTGCAAGTGTATACTCATCAGGCACATAGTCGCTGTATTCCCTGTTCGTGGACTTACAAATTGCAATTGCATGACTTCATGGAATATGAAATGTCGTCCATTTTCCACATGAACATGTTTTCTCGGGTATGCAAACTCTCCACATATGATGCTTAATTCCCGTGGTAACCTGATAAATTCCCTAGGCCGGGTTAAAAAGTACGACTCTGTGAAACTGTGCCCTTTCTCGGAGTACCTCCAACCTCTCGTGTACCTTTGGTGCAAAAGCTGATTCCGTATTGTCGTAACGATAACGAAGGGTGTGGAAGTATTTATTCAACTGTTTGAAAGTGAACATAACCAATGCTGAAATTGGTAAATCACGTCCGTGCTTGAGAACGTTATTGAACGATTCCGAAGTGTTCGTTGTCATTGAGCCGCATCTCATACCATCCGTATCCAATGCCAAAGACCATAAATGAGGGTCCACGTTGCGCAACCAATTTCGTACGTCAGGTCTGTCTTTCAACTCCTTCATCAGCTCCTCATATTGAGCTACAAACTTGTACTCTTTTTGACATATGCAACCTTACCAAGTTTTTTTTCAAATAAGAGTCTATAATATGCAATTAAATAATTAAACATTGTTATATGACCCATTACCTTCAATGCAAGTTTTTTTAAACATTGTTTTTTTTTCCAAATAAGAGTCTATAATATGCAACTCGTAAGTCGCGGGTCCATCTTTACGACATCATGACCCATTACCTTCAATGCCTTGTCAGACCTAAATTCTGAATCCATCTATAATATGTAATTAAATAATTAAACATTGTTATATGAAATGAATTGAAAAAAATTTAATTAATGAAAATCATACCTGATTTCTCCAAATCGCTTCAGTGCGATGCTCCTTTTGCATCGTCAACAAGGATGGATCGATAGGTCCAGGATGAAGATAATCATCCATATCCATGTTTGGATTAGCAGTCGCTCGTGAAGAAGACGGCACATCGCGTTGGCTAGTGCTTCTTCGCCTGTTACCTGACGACATTTCTGTAAAAACAACAGATATTCATTATTACCAATTCATGAAAAAAACACAATATATATCAATACGCTAATTCAACTACAACAAAAATTGTCCCAATTCCAATATACTAATTCAAAAACACTAAAAAATGCACAAAATTCACACAATTAACCGCACTAATATCAAAAACAACTATTTCAACAACACTAATATCAAAATTCACAACAACAATTCTTCACAAACAATTCAACAACACTAATTACACAGTTTATTACCTATCAATTCACAAAATTCATACAATTAACCGAACTAATATCAAAAAAAATAATTCAACAACACTAATATCAAAATTCACAACAACAATTCTTCACAAACAATTCAACAACACTAATTACACAATTTACTACCTATCAATTTCGGAGGTTGTGAATGTGGGAGAAATCGGACGGATTCGAGCCGAATTGGGTACGAATTTGGACGAAATTGGGGTAGGATTTCAAAATTCAAGAGAAATCGGACGAAAGTGTGGAGAAATCGGACGGAATTGGATGAGTGAAGTAGATCCGGCGGGTTTCAAAATTTTAGGGTTTCGAATGGGGAAGAAGAGAAGAAGCTGCGTCGGCAATTTAATTTCGCAGAACACCGGAACTCCAGTTTCCGGTTTTTTTAAAAACACGGAATGATGCATTCCGGTCTTACGTGGAAGCCACGTATTCGACCGTACTCCACATCAGCCAGATCTATTAAAAACCGAAACTCAGCAATCCGGTTAGTTACAAAACGTAACTAACCGGAAATTGAAAATCCGGTTTTTGAAAAAACGGAAATAGGAATTCTGGTTTCATTAAAAAGGGTCAGTTTTGAAATGTGAAACTCGAGGGGATTAGTTTTGAAATTTTCAAACTCAAAAGGGTCAGTTTAAAAAAAACTCGTTTCACAGATATATACATTCACGGGAATATTGACCAATCTAACCCATTTTCAGACTCATATCACCAAGCTAATCCATTTGAAACTCAAATAATCAATCTATCCTATTTTTAATATTCTCGGTTTCAGTAACACCGGTACTCTTATGGTCCCAGTTCCCCTCCAACCGGAAATGTATGAAAATGAAATGTGGCTCGTTTTGGGGCTTACGTGGACCAAAACAGATGAGGTGGTGTACACATCAATATCGATTCCAGCGGAACCGTTATCATAATGAGACCGCTTTTTGGGTCACCGGGAATAATCAAATTACCGGTTTGTCATTGACCGTCGGAAGATAGTACCAGTTTGTTATTGGCCGGTTTTCGGGCCAGAGGGGTAATTTGGTCATTTTGGAAGATTGAAAATGACTGTTGGACACTTTTTCAAATGTGAAAATTACCGCAGAAATTCTGACTTTTGTGTCATAGATATTTAGTTACACTGTTCCGTAGATTCATGCAATCTAATTGAGCCGTCGAACCGATTATTTGTACGTGCGATGATCTTTGTGAAGATGATGGTCTGTCTGAGTCCATATCTACATCACAAAAATCAAAATTCATAAATATTTCAATAATTTCCTATTATGAAAAATTCAATATCAGCAAAACTTCAACAATTCCACAATTTATCATCAATTTCATCAATATTTCAACAATTCAATATTTTAAAATTTTCAATTCAACACAACTTCAATAATCACACCATTTCATCACCAATAATCAAATTGAACGATTAACAATCCAAATAGACTATTAAAATCAACAATTCAATAAAATTCCACTATTAAATTCAACAATTAACAATCAAAATCAACAATTAACCAAACCATATTCTTCAAAAACCCTAACTCATATTCACAATTAACAATTAACCCTAAAATTAACAACTACTAATACAAACCGACTACATACCTGGTGTTGGCGAACCGGGAATCGTCAAAGTCGGCGGCAGGCGCGTTCGGCGACGGCTGGAAAAACCTCGGATCGAATGAGGGAGAAGGAAAGAAACCCAGAGTTTTAATTTGATTATTCCCGGTGACCCGAAAACCGGTCTCATTATGATACCGGTTCCGCTGGAACCGGTATTGACGTGTAGGCCACCTCATCTGTTTTGGTCCACGTAGGCCCCAAAACGAGCCACCTTTCATTTTCATACATTCCCGATAAGATAGGAACCAGGACCATAAGAGTACCGGTTTTAATGAAACACAGACTATTAAAAATAGGGTAGATTGGTTATTTGAGTTTCAAATGGGTTTGATTGGTGATATGAGTTTGAAAATGGGTTAGATTGGTCAATAATCCTCATTCACGGGCCACCAGATTCATCGAAGGTTCTACCTCCTGGGCACAATTACGCAAATTAGCCATCATATACCTTAAAGCTTTATTTGTTATGAAAAATTATTTTTTGGGAGGCAAGAAATAGACAATCCCAAAATATGCCTTTAGATGCATTCATTAACGTTGTAGTTTTTAGGTGTGTTCATTATTTTTTGGAAGGCAAGATACATGTCCTAGACGATTAGAATAAGGCCCGTATATCTATCAAGTCGAATTCCACCCCTCGGTTCCTTCTTCGACTTTAGGAAGATATACCTTAGACACACAAGTCTCAATCCCTCAATGTATTGACTCGTGTTAAACTCACACTCTTCAATCATCAACTCTCGTTGCATGACCAAGTCATGTGAATTTACTACGCTCTAGCCTATCTCAATGTTAGGATAGGTCACCCTCGTGAAAACCATCTAGCAAGGGTGATTTACTTGCTTTCAAAAACATTTGGCGTCCACCTCTCGGTTACTTAGCCTAAGGTTCCTTATTGACTCGCTATCTAGATACTTTAGCGTCCATCCTCCGGTTACTTGCCCAAAGAATCATAGAAATTAATCTCCTAGATATTTCCTCAAACCCTAGGTGCTTAACTCAAGTCATATACCAAAACTACACACTTAGGCATTTTCTCAAACACCTAGAGTGCGTAGTTTGAGCATATAATCAAACCAAATCACAATCATCTCAAATTATGTATCTAGAATTTATTCATTATAGATGATAAGTCATTACACATATAAGGTCCATAGGACCCTAGAATACAAAAGACTACTCATAAATCATGTTCATAGACAAACACAAATGTATGAGTAGACAAAAGATGAAGATACAAGGAAAGAATGAACCAATCTAGTGTAGATGATCTTCTTCAACCCCTGGTATCTTCAATCTTCAATGGATGATCCTCCCATTGAAGCCTTGGTCTTTTTCTCTCTAGAAATGGGTCTCAAAACCCTAGTTTCAAATCTCGTCTCGGGGGTTTCTCCTTTCTTCTATCTCGAGCCTTCTATTTATAGTTCAAGGAGAAAAGATCCAATTTTTAGTGCTCGAGAGCCCCAGACAAATTTCTTTTGGTTGTTTCATGCTGGCTCGAAACGCCCAGACAGTGAAGCATTTTGGGCTGGCTCGAGACACCCCAGACAGCAGGTGTTTTGGGCGTCTTGGGCTGTTCTGATACCTTTGTCTATTGCGGTTCTATTTTCTTCATTTTGGCTCCAATTGTCCCAATTTTTGCTCCATTTCGATCTTCAAGGCTTCGAGTGAGATGAAATACAATTTATTACCTATAAGACCAAGGAGAGGTTGAATGGCATCAAAAGCATAGGAAAACGAATCAAAATCTGTAACGAAGGTAGAGGAAAATAAGTCAAGAATTTGATTTATCATTTATAGGGTTTGAACTGTCTACCTCTCGATTATTTGACCAAGACTATGACGGCTAGACCACTACTCCTTCTGTATACACCCAAAGCTTTAAAATAAGTACAAAAATGGTTGGATGTCCTCAAAATTTTGATGATATGGGCATTATTACCCGACCACAATGCAACATGGAAACCCATAGAGCGTTGGCAGAAGAGGGTGATGATGCAACCTCGGACATAAGGACCTTGGAGAATCTAAATTATAACAAGATGTGATAAATTTGATTGTTTTATTTCATTCAAGATTTAACATACATATATACAAGATGATTCGGAATAGGAAATGAAAAGATCACCACACCAAGAGTTTCACCTTAAATGACTATACATAATGGCACATAAACTTAGTATTTATATCTTGTTACCCCCCTCAAGTTGGAGCGTGAAGGTCTCGAATACCCAACTTGCGTAACAAGAATTCAAATTGTGAACGACCCAAAGCTTTTGTAAAAATATCCGCCAATTGATGCTTCGAAGGCACATAAGATGGACAAATTAAGCCGCATGTAACCGCATCTCGAACGAAATGACAATCCGCCTCAATATGTTTCGTCCGCTCATGAAATACCGGATTTTGTGCTATTTATAACGCAGACTTACTATCACAGTAAAGTCTCATGCCCTCCTTAAGTTGTACACCCAACTCTCCAAGCAAATGTTTAAGCCACTTGAGTTCACAAGTGATAGATGACATCGATCTATATTCCGCTTCAGTTGATGAGCGTGAGACAGTTGGTTGCTTCTTAGTTTTCCAGGAAATAGGAGAAGATCCTAATAACACAACCCAACCACTCAAAGAACGTCGTGTTAGCGGACAACTTGCCCAATCAGAATCACACCATCCTTCCAAAATTAATTTGCTATCAGCATGTAATAATATCCCTTGGCCAGAACTTTTTTTCAAATAGCGAACAACACGCAACGCTGCCTTCCAATGCTCTTCTCTGGGCTGCTGCATAAACTGAGAGAGAATGTGAACCGAATAAGCTAAATCAGGATGAGTAACACCCAAATAAATCAGCCGTCCAACCAACCGACGATATCGCTCTGGATCATCTAAATACTTTCTAGTAGCCAATGCTAACCGATGGTTTTGTTCCATAGGGAACTCGGCAGGTTTAGAGCCTAATAATCCCGTCTCAGAAATAATGTCCAATGCATATGTTATTTGGCAAATGAAAATGCCTTCTAAACTGTGAGCAACTTCAAGGCCAAGAAAATATTTCAAGACCCCCAAGTCTTTCATTTTGAAGCATTTTACCAGATAGTCTTTGAATATCGTCAATGCCATTTTATCATTGCTAGCAATAATCATATCGTCCACATATACCAGCACATTAATCTGAATTGCGCCCCTTGTCAAGGTGTATAAACAGTAATCTGAATATGATTGCTGAAATCCATAATTTTTCAATGCCGTTGCAAGCTTAGCAAACCAGCATCTAGGTGCTTGTTTTAAACCATATAACGATTTCTTCAATCTACACACCAAATTAGATCGATTTTGGTCGAATCCCGGAGGTATTTTCATGTAGACTTCTTCGGCTAAGTCACCATGTAAGAAGGCAGTATCTACATCCATCTGATGAATTTCCCACTTTTTGACGGCAGCTATTGCAAGAAAAGTACGGACTGTCACCATTTTCGCAACTGAAGCAAAGGTCTCGTTGTAGTCAATACCTTCAATTTGATGATTCCCAAATATGAAAAGTCTAGCTTTCAATCTCTGCAAATTTCCTTGTGCATCATACTTCTCAGTATACACCCATTTACTTCCTAAAGCCTTCTTTCCGTGTGGCAATTTTTGCAAGATCCAAGTACCTTGATCCTCTAAAGCCCGTATCTCCTTGGCCATCGCTGTTCTCCAACCTTCATGTTTAACAGCTTGCTGAAAAGTTTTGGGAGGATTGCCTGCAGTGACTGCTGCTATATATTTTCTATGATTATCAGAAAATTTATCACAAGATACAAAGTGTGAGATAGGATAAGGGGTACCTGAGGAAGTTGAAGAAGATGAGTTTGTAGATGGACTTTTCTTTTTCACAATGGTATGAGTCACAAAGTCACGTAAACGTGTATTAGGAAATTTAGAACGCTTTCCTCTTCCCAGTTCTTCTACCATCTCTGCATCATGAGCATCATTTGTAGGTATATTTGCAACTACCGACTCTAGGGCCACCTCCAACCCCACTTCATGACCCTGTCCATCATCATCTACCATCTACATCATTGTCTCCTCCCGTGTCACAATGTCCCCATTGTCATCATTCAAAGTCTCCCCATCTAAGCAGACTCATCAAGATTCTCTTCATAGAAAGATTGTGGATCCACAGTAGACACGTCCTCAAAAGAGTCAGCTCTTTGTGTAGAAAATGGAAATATATTTTCAATAAATCTAACATCCCTAGAAAAAATATCTCTTTTTTTCTAAATCGTACAATTTCCATCCCTTTTTCGCAAATGAATAACCCAAAAAAATGCACTTACGGCTTCTGCTAGCAAATTTGTCACCTTGATGTTTTTGATTATGAGCGTAGCATAAACAGCCGATAATCCGAATGTCTTGTAAATTAAGAGCATTACCAAACAAGCATTCATAAGGAGTCTTATAATCAAGCACACTGGAAGGCGTCCGATTGATTAAGTAACATGCCGCCATCACACACTCTCCCCAAAATTGAATCGGCAAATGTCCTTGAAACCTCAAAGCACGAGCGACATTTAAAATATGTTGATGTTTACGCTCAACTCGACAATTTTGCTGTGGTGTCCCAACGCAAGAAGTCTCAAAAATAATGCCATGTTTTTAAAAATAGCCAGTTAAGCATGTAAACTCAGTTCCATTGTCACTTCGAACACGCTTAATGTGCTGATTAAACTGTCTCTCAACCAATGCAACAAAATCTTGAAACATGATGCCAACCTCCAATTTGTTATAGAGCAACTAAACCCATACTGTTCTTGAAAAATCATCCACAATCGTTAAAAAATAAGAAGCACCACAGGAAGAAGGAGTTCGATATGGTCCCCACAAATCACAATGAACAAGTTCAAAAATCCTACTAGCCCTACTAATACTAATAGGAAAGCTGTCGCGATGCTGCTTTGCCCGAAAACATACCTCACAACCATTTTTATTCAAACTACTGAACTGTCTCATAAATGGAAACATCTACAAAACTTTCTCCGAAGGATGCCCCAGACGCTTGTGCCATAACTCCATGGACTCACCACCATTAACAGCTAAAACTTTGATGTAAGGAACACCACGGAAAAAGAAAAGTCTATCCTTGCGCTCACCCACTCCATTCAACTTCCTCGTTACTCGGTCCTGTATAACACACAAAGTATCAGTGATTAGAACAACACATTTATACTCATCCAAGAGTCGCACCACAGATATCAAATTACAATCCAAATTGGGAACATATAACACATTGTTAAGTCTCAAATTGCTGGATAGCATCACACTTCCTTCATGAGTAGCAGCTGTAGAGCGTCCATCTGGTAGTTGAACATGGCAATGAGTGATACTCTTCTTATCAATTAACCCATCTAATGTACCTGTGACATGATGAGTGGCCCCAGTATCAATTATCCATAAATACTCACCTGACAAGCGATCTTTGGGCTTCTGCAAATTAAGAAGATCAAGAATAGATTGCCATTGAGTCGGCGTAATGCCAGAAAAGCCAGATGCCTCTGAAGTATTTGGTAATGACTGAGAAGTACTCACTTGTCCTGAAGACATGGTAGTGATTTTATTTGCGCGGACTGACTGATTATCACTATTGCCTCCACTTCTACCACTTCGACCACTAGCCGCACCATTATGGCCACCACCTCTGCCTCCGCGGCCAGGACCACGAACACTGCGAGGTCGATCCCCCCACCAATCCGGGAAGCCATGTAGTTGAAAACATGAATTCTGATCATGGCCTTGACGATTGCAATGCACACAAAACTTGTCAGAATTATCAACAGAACGAGATTTACCGTGAAAATCCGTCTTGAGCTTAAAAGCCATGATACTATCACCTCATCATTCTCATGGTGAAAATTTCCGCTCGGCAAGCGTTCCTCTTGTATCAAAGTCTTGTATGCCTTGTTTAGTCGTCTGAAGTATGATGCGATAGTTTCCGTTTTTCCTTGCTTGCACTCAGCAAGAGATGCTTTTAGTTGACAGATTCGTGTCCCATTCACTACGCAAAAACGTTCCTTCAAGACCGTCCGTAATTCTCGCGCATCATCATAGTACGAAAGATTGGAACGGAGCGAAGGATCAATGGTGTTCATCAACCATGCTACCAACATGGAATGCACCGTATACCAATCTTCAAGTTTGTCCTCGTCTTTGGGAATCAAGATGGTTCCATCTAGAAACCCAAATTTCCTCTTTGCTTTCAAGGCAGTGCGGATAGCTCTTGCCCATTCATCATAATTATCTCCTTTCAATTGCACCGGAGTGATGAGATTACCCAGATTATCATTTGATCCAAGTGAAAAAACATCTTTCCTTTTCACGCCACTAACGCTCTTGTCTATGGCAGCCACACCATCGGTCATATTGAAAAAAAATCACACACCAAACTCTTGGTGAAAAAAAATTATCCTCAAACCTTTGGCTGTGATACCATGATAAATTTGATTGTTTGATTTCATTCAAGATTTAACATACATATATACAAGATGATTCGGAATAGGAAATGAAAAGATCACCACACCAAGAGTTTCACCTTAAATGACTATACATAATGACACATAAACTTAGTATTTATATCTTGTTAAGATGAACTAACAAATTGACTATGCAAGGTCTCGGGCGGGCTAACCCAAGACACCCGAGCAGCTCAAGGCCAAGGGAAACGTCTTCTTGAATCGGTGGAGGATCCGAGCAGTTGAAGGAGTCTTCAATTAAAAGTGCGTCTCAAGGGAGGTTCAATTTTGAACAAGACCAAGGGACGCTAGTCCAAAGGATGCGTCCAATGGACACGAGTTAACATAAATAACAGACATCGAAATGCACTGAAGGAATCAAAGAAGAAAACTAAGAGTACTAGTACACGGTTTTTGTTTGTAGCAACGATCAAATTCAACCTAAGACACAAAGGTTGTTCGAAAGAGTTCTATCATTATAACCACTAAAAGACTTATATTTTCAACACAATTTCGAGTTCCTATCAGGATCCCATCCACAGTTTTGTTAAAAAGAACAGACGAGAAACTAATTCAGGAATGCAAGCATTCTTGACTAAACTGGCTTGGAAGGTGAAATTTGAAAATTTTGATTTCTTTCATGTTCATGGCAGGGGTATCCAGAATGGAGTATAAGGCTCTTTATGGTGCCAAGTTTTATTTGAGTCCAATAAAGAAAACGGTAGAACCTTAGCTGCTCTAATTGCTTTGAGTTAAATTGTATCTGGCGTGGTTTGCAAATAATGGAGGATCGAGTTCCCATTTATGCATGGTTTCATATATATACTGTCAAGGGTGTTTTGTTTTTGAGAATTAGCAGCTATCTTTCTTAAAGTTACCAGCCTATTGGCCTGGCACTTGCTTCAGATCCTTCATCAATTTCCTATCTGGAGTTTGCGTCCGCCACCTTGTTTATAGGGCACCCAAAAAAGTAGAAGCAACCGAGAATGAGAGCAAATTTTTGTCTGTCTTGGTATGAAATGATACATGAGGCAAAAAATTAAATCACTGTCCAAATGACTGCCACACTAGGCTGTCGGAACAGTTAGATTTTCACTACATTCCTATCATCTGTACTTGATAGCACCATCTGTCATGGCTGTACATTTATGCTGACACAACATATGACCACCAATTGAGAACACATGTAGCTCCAACTACCTTCAACTCTCATCTCTGAAGCTTTAGCTGGAAATTATGAATAGCTATTTATATATATGAGCAATGTCTGCTAATAAGTCAGGTTTGATATGTTTCTGTGGCTATCAGCAAACTCTCGAATCAATCTTTTTAAAACCCTTCCTCCTTTTCCATGCATATGCCCATTACTGCTCTTCCCACACTCAAAGTTCCTGCTCTCCAGATAATCTGAAGCTGCACTTGTGAGGGCTTTCAACCAGACTGGCACTAGTGCCTCGGCTTCACCCTGTTTCAAATACTCTGCCGGCAATGTCTCCACCTGAAAAGGAATTGACGATTCATTCAAACCCATGGCAAAGTATCTAAGTTATTAGTTAAACATGCAAACAATTAAAACGATGCTAGAGGGACAACCATGTGTGACAAATATACATATTGAGACGGCAAATCAGTTAGAGATTGTGCACACTACACACTGCACACCACCCATACACTGGGGAAAATAAGGAATTTCACATGCATGGTAAGTCTACTTATATTATTTGCACATGAGAGAGAGAGAGGGAGAGAGGGAGAGAGGGAGAGAGGGAGAGAGGGAGAGAGACCGCTGATTGTAACCATCCACAGAAAGACTCCCAGCTAAGGATTGTTTTACAGTTTGTTCTCTCACTTAAGCAGCAAATGGCAGCTAACTGTTGCAATATAGTTGCACACTTGTGAACCTATCAACATAAAGATGAACAAATTAATTGCAACTTCCTAAGTCGCTAATCTAAAAGTCAATAAGATTATGCAACATACGATATGCGATAGTCGAGATACATAATAAACATGTATCTATAAATGTTGCTTCATTCAGCATGACAGGAATTTGTGTGGATGTGGAAATACATTTTAAATAAATAGTTCAATAATTCTTTAGTTTTATCTTTGAAAATCCTCAAAGGAGCTTGTATGTGATAGAGAACCACAACCTACCCTTATGAAAGGCACGATATGGCTATCATTACTTACTCTTGAAATTGCTGACACCCCAAGCAATGCATACACGACATTTGATACGAGTCCTTCACCACTATGTGATGTGACCCGAATTGCCATGAGGCTAACTGATCCATCCGCCACACAGTTAGCAGAATCCAGCAAAAATGTAAGGGAAGCCTCCAGGAAACCTGTGAAATAACTAACATTGTCAGAGAACCACGACGGTAGCCTAGCTACCCATTTAAAAAGCATTACAGGACTTAAGAGGATATTTTTGTCACATTGGCATCTGCGATTTCATTAGACAGTAGATGGTGAACTCATTTTTAATTTAAGTACTCCTGAAAATCATATTCGATCAAGTTGGTAATGTCCATAGAGACTATACATAAATAGAGTGAACTTTACATAAGAGAAAAATGAAGACTAGAAAACTCTGACAGCGCGGTGCAGAGAGAATCTACTAATCCTACTACATTAAAACGTCCTAGAACCAGAGAAAGAAAATATAAGATTATTGTGACTGCATAATCATTATCTTGAACAACATTGGCTTCATAAAGAAAATTACAAAACCATAGAGCAATATGCTTACAGGACAAATATGACATCGCTGCCAGCGCAGCCCCGCGATGCATGGCAGTGCAACATATAGCTGCCTTCTGCAATGCAGTTTCAAGTAGGGAACCAGATGCCACCAATACTTCCTGAGAATACATCAAATAACAAACAAGGTTCATCATTTGACTTTAACGAAATGCACTGTTCATTTTCCTCCGAAAACCAAAAAGTTTTGCATTCTACTACACAAAACTGCTACAAGCATATTATTAACTTGGTTGATACTAACCTTAGGACAGCATCGAATGAACATTGATGTGAAATTGGTGTAAGCTTCAATAAGATCAGGCTGTTGATCACATATATATGAAGATGTGAGTGCTGCTATCGACGTTGCGTAGGTAAACCGTTCGAAGCTGCTGATGAAAAGAGGGCCAAGTTCTTCTCTATGACCAAACTCTTCTATGACGATGGCAGCTGTCAGAAATGATAAGCCAAAGAACAGATTTGAAGTTAGAAAGAGGGTTCAGTGTCAAAAGCATACTTCCATCGTCTTACACCATCTCTCTTGGACATAATTAGTATTCTTATACGTAGTTAGTTAAGTACCATTTTTAAAAAGCTTAATCTTCCACTCATTTTAGATATGAACCTTTGAATAATAAGGGAAAGGATCAAATGAGAACCTCACATTTATGTTAGAACTCAGAACCAGTCCTATCCACTCATCTAAATCAAATAATGATTCAGATTATTTCATAATTAATAATTCATTTTAATTAATATATACCAAAATAAAGGCACACTCATCATTTTTTATATTTATTTTACTGAGATATCATATCTTATGCTTATCCCTTAATTTTGGGATTCAAAAAATTATTCTTCTAAAAAAACAACTGGTACGCTAGTTTTAACATTCATTTTTATTTTATTAAATCAAAACTAATAAATATTCCTTAGTTTTAAGAATCACAAATTCATTATTTACAAAATAAATACAACTTTTTTAGACTCACGAACTATACACACGAACTATTGTTCATGGTACTAATCAAAATAGTTCATGAGTTTAATATAACAAAATCACGAACTATACATGTTTTTTTTTATTCTTAGGTGGACTAAGCCACCAAAAAGGATGCTGATACAAACACACACTAGAAGCAAACAAGAGGCATAATAAAACTATAACAAAAACTCTCTGATCTGTAATACTATTCCTCCCCACCACACTACTTCTAGTCGTCCGGACGCTCTCCTATGCCCCCTGGAGGATACAGCCTATCTTCCTCCTGCTAGACTCCCAGGCTCTAGCTCTCGTAAAATAGCAGAACTCATTTTGCTAGGAATTTTCCCTTACTTCTTTTATGCATCTTTTGATGGTTCCCACCGAATAAGGACATTTAGAGCTTCTGTATTTTGACCACCAAGCTACCCTGGCCTTAACAAGCTCTCCAATCTCTTCCACCGATCTTCTTTGTTCTTTAAAACATCTCTTGTTTCGCTCGTCCCATATGGACCACAAAACTGCATAACACAATGTTTTCCACATTCTGTTGAAAGCCCTCGTTTCTCCTCCCACCTGCCAGCTTTCCAACAGGCTTTTTGATGTCCCCGGCACCACCCAAACACCACCCCACCATGTAAGGCTATAAGCCCATAGCTTCCAGCTCCACTGACAATGAATTAGCAGATGATCTGTTGTTTCTTGCTCTATACCACACAGGTCGCACTTTAGATTATGTTCCCTTCTCAGAATCTTTCTTCCATATAGCATCATTTTTTAGGGGAGGCTATCAGAATAGACTTTCCAGATTAAGAGCTCCACTTTTGGAGGAGCCAAACCAGTCCATAATTGGAACGGGATCGGTTCCCACTTCCTAATCTTCTCCCTGATTGTCATGGCCGCTGTCATTAGTGTGTTGGTGCTAATTGCTAAACCAGCCATCTTTCGAGTGTATCCACGCAACTCTGTCCACTTCCTTTCTCTTCAGCTGGACCTGAGATAGCCCCTCCATCAGGATCACTCTGGACTCCTCTTCCCATTGGTACAAGGGTCTCCTGAAAATCACCTGCCACTGCCAAACTTCATTAGCCCAGTGTCCCATCTCCTCTACCTTCCCTTTTTTGTTCACTGCCAGCATATACAATCTCGGGAATTGATCCCTAAGTGTCTCTTCTCCTGTCCAGCAGTCCTCCCAGAGCAGTATCTCATCTCCTCTACCCAATTTCAATTTTATTCCTTCTCTAAACGCGGACGCAATTTCTGATTCACCTTGCACTGATTTGATTATGTCTCTCCAAGAGCTAGATAGCTTTCTACTTCGACATGACATAGTAACTGGGTGATGAACTCTCTTGAAATCATATTTTTCTATAATCATTTGTCTCCACAACCCTCCATTCCCCGACGCCATCTTCCACCACCACTTCGCTAGCAGTGCCAGGTTCTTCTCAATCAAGCCCTGGATGCCTAATCCTCCGAATCTCTTTGGTTCTTAACCGTTTCCCACTTAACGTAATGAATCTTACGTCGAGATTCTGTCCCACCCCATAAGAAGGTCCTTTGTATCTTTTCCATTTCCTGACTCACCGAGCTAGGCATCTTATAGATGGACGCATAGTACAATGGAAGACTGCACAAAGCCGACTTGATGAGCACCACTCTCCCCGCCATTGACAGATTAGCTCTCCTCCAAGAGGCCAATTTCTGCTTGAATCTTTGAATGATTGGGTCCCAAGATGCCTTCTTCGCTGGATTCCCACCCACTTGGACTCCCAGGAATTTCATTGGGAGCTTCCCCACTGGACAGCAGAGCTCCTCCGCAAATCTCAGAGATTCTTCTTCCTCTAAGCCCACTCCATAACACATACTTTTGGAGTAGTTAATCTTCAAGCCTGAGCAGCCCTCGAATGTTGAAGGATCCTCTTCAGATTTTGAACTTCAGACATCTCTGCCTTGCAGAACAATATGGTGTCATCAACAAATTGCAAGTGCGTCAGTCTTCCACTGTTTTCCAGCCAAACCACTCCTTCAAACACCCCAGCCTCCGACGCTTTAGTGATGAGTCTAGAAAGCCCTTCTGCCGCTATTAGAAATAAAAATGGGGATAGGGGATCCCCTGGCGCAGACCTCTTTCCAAAGGGAAGAACTTGGTTGGGCAGCCATTGACCAGCACTGCCATCTTCACTGTCGAATAGCACTCCCGCATCCACTTTCTCCATGTTGATCCGAAGCCCATACATTTTTGAATCGTCTCCAAATACTCCCAAGAGACAGAGTCATACGCTTTCCGGAAATCCAACTTTATAATCAAGGCTGCTCTCTTTTCCATCTTCAGGGCATGGATGAGCTCGTTAGTGACCATAATGCCGTCCAGGATACTTCTATTTGCGATGAAAGCTGACTGATTTTGGCTTATGAGAAGCGGAAGTACTTCACTGAGCCTTCGAGCTAAGCATTTAGCCAGAAGTTTGTAAATAGAGTTGACAAGACTGATCGGCCTGAAATCGTCGAAGCACTGCGGATGTGACTTCTTTGGGATTAGGACTAAAAACGTCCTATTAATACCTTCCGGAAGCCTCCCATTCTTCCAGAATTCTTTCAAAAAGCCCACAACCTCCTCACTGATGAGGCCCCAGAACTTCATGTTGAATCCATCTGGACCCGGGGCCTTACTCCCATCGCAATCCTTCGGAGTGGATATGATCTCTTCCACACTGATTTGTCTTTCCAAAAACCGCCTCTGATTGTCATTTAGGGAATAAAACATGTTTTTTAGGGACCAACAGCAATGATCTGCCTTCTTAAACGCTGCGGCAAAATGATCTCGAGCTGCACTTTTTAGTGCTTGCAATTCGGATATGCGAGGAGAGAGAAGCTCTGAGTCTGAGTGGAGGGGAGGAAAGAGAAACGCTGAGTGGAGGAGCTGGCAGGCATGCAGAGAGGAGAGAGAAGAGAGTTTTTTCAAAGTGAGAGGTAGGACAGCTTGGGTAGGAAGGAAAACTAAACGTCCGAGTGAGAGGAGGGGCGGCGAGATTTTCCGACTCAGAGAAACCCTCTTTAGTTTGTTTGTAGACAATATTCCGGTTAATAGGGATGAGAGGTGGATTCGGGCCTTGTTCAATATGGCTGGACAAACGATGGATATATTCATCCCGGCCAGAGAGAGGAAAGCTACGCGAAGCAGATTTGGATTTGTGAGGTATAAAACGAAAGGAGAAGCGGAAGCTGCGATTAAAAGATGGAACGGATGCAACGTGGGCGGCGCAAAGTTAGTGGTTACTCTCGCGGACGACGGAGGTAGACCAAGAGGTGGACCCAGATCTGAAAGAACAAGGGCGACAGGTGAGGGTGGAGCTCAGAGGGAGGGAGGAGCCAAGTCAGTATGGCGACCGAAGGCGGATCGAACAGCCAAGATTACGAGAGGATGCGAAGTCGTTAAGAAGGAAACCGGTGGGCAAAACCAAATCAGACGAAGAGTGAAGTTGGAGGCATATCCGGAATTCGAGGTCTGGGTCAAAAATACTTTGGTGGCGGAAATGAAGACCCTCAAACTGGGGGAATTGATTGAGAATGAGATGCGTTCCGAAGGCATTTCATTCGTCAAAATTGTACCAACAGGGGGGAGGAGTGTGTTGATCCAATTTGAAACCACGGAGGATATGGAGAAGTGCCTGGTTGAAGACTACAGGACCATCCTTAGCAACTTCTCTAAGCTGCAACGCTGGCGAGAAGATTTGATGCCGTCTACCAGATCTGTGTGGATAAGTGTATTTGGACTACCATTCAAGGCTTGGACTGAGAGAAACTGCGATCTACTGGCCGCTCCGTACGGTGCCTGCCTGAAACTAGACGACCGGGACGTTCGATTTGTTGGTGTGGGAAGGGCGAGAATGCTGATAGAGACAAGGTGGGTAGAGAGAATCAGTGGGACCATAGAAGTTGAGATCGAAGGTTGCTGGTATGTGATTGGGATTTGTGAGGAGTGTTGTCTAGGCGGTTGCGAAATTGATACGCCTCAGCCGCTGGAAAACGAATCGGAGGGGAGGGCGGTTAGGGTTTCGTCGTCGTTGCTGAGTAGGAATCTGGGGAGCAGATCAAGTGGTCGTAAGTCTGTAGAGAAAATGTGGAAGGCTAGTAGCCGGAAAGAGGGAGATCGCGAAGTCGGAGGGAGTAGCGCCTGCGAACCGTTGCCCCCGGCGGAGGAGAGGTCCGGCGGCGGCGGGAGGTGGGGTTCTGTTGGGTTAGGGCTTCCGAAGGAGAAGGTAAACGTAGGTTCAAAATTTTCAAAATTTGAATCGGGGAGAGAAACCAAGGTAGCAGAAAGCAGGAGTACTGTCAGTCCGTCCCACGGTTCCAGAGTCTGACTTGCAGGAGGAAGAAATAAGTCGGGGTTTGGAGTCTATCCCAGTTTGCATGGAAATAGCTAAGATAGGAGGAACAGAGGCAGAGGAGACAAGATTAGAGAAACAGGTGAAGGTCAAAGGGAGGGACGTTTTCATCTCCTCTCTGTCAGATAGAGCCTCAAGCCTCGGGGAGAAGCAAACACACAAGGACACCTCAGAGGTGTCAGACATTGATGGTTCCTTTGCACTTTCCGAAAAGTACCTACACATTCGAAAGAAGGCTAAAAGGACGAAGTCGAAGGAGAGACAAGATATTAGGTATCAAAGAAGGAAATTATTACAAGCAGCAGCGTCAGAACATAAGCAGATAGCCAGTCCAGACCAAGTTTCAGAGAATGCAGAGGAGGAAACGGAAGCCGGGAAGGAAGAGAGGTGTAGGAGGGTCAGAAAGGAGGCTGAAAACACGTTCAGAATAGCTTCAAGATTGGGCATAAAAGGAAGCTTACCTGAGGAGGGGATTATCCAGATTTATGTCAACTTACATAGTGAGAGAAGTTAGAGAAGATCATAAGTGAAGATGCATCTGCTAAGCTGGAATGTAAGAGGAGCTAACGGAAGGAAAAAACAGCAGGCTTTCAGCGCTTTGAGGAGATCTCGTGGGATGGATATGGCGTTTATTCAGGAAACGAAAATAAGCAAACATGAGGAAAGGTCGGTTGTGGCTATGTGGGGAGGTGAAAAATGTTGTTGGAGAGGAGTAGACGCTGAAGGAAGCAGAGGAGGTCTTCTCACCATTTGGGATCCGGATTTCTTGCAACTAAAAAACGAACTTAAAGGGAAAGGCTTCATCATGATTCAGGGAGAGGTCAGATGTGGCCTCCATTTGGCTCTTATTAACTTCGTGAATGTGTACGCTCCATGTGGAGTTAAAGAGAAAGCTAAGCTGTGGGAGTTTTTGGTGTCTTTGAAGTCTCTTTACGAAGGTGAATGGGTGGTCGGAGGAGATTTCAACTCTGTCTTGATAGAAGAGGAGAGAAGAGGCTTCAAGTTCAGTGAAAAGGATGCTGCTCTATTCCATGATTTCATCCGAACTATGGGCGTAGAGGATATCCCGCTCAGGGGGAAGAGGTTCACTTGGGGCAATAAAATCGGAGCAAGTAGGTTGGATAGGTTCCTTCTGTCCCCAGGAATGCTATCCCTTTGGCCGAAACTGGAGCAGAAAGGCCTGGACAAAGGACCTTCAGATCACACAGCAGTAGCATTAATGGAAGAGGAGAAAAAATGGGGAGCAAAACCGTTCCGGATCATGAATGTGTGGCTGGAGCATCCTAAGGCAAAGGAGTTAATTAGAGAAGCATGGGAAGCGTTGGAAAAGCCAGGTTGGAAAGGGTATACCTTACAAAGAAAGCTTTCAAGAGTAAGAGTGAAACTGGCTGCTTGGAACAGAAGAGGCTTTGGAGCCATTAACCATATACTAAGAGAGACCAGGAGAGAATGGGAGAGATTGAGTTCGAAGCGGGATTTGGTAGGCCTATCGGAGGAGGATTCTCTGAGGATGGCAGCACTACAAAAGAGATTATGGCATTTGGAGCTGCAAGAAGAGAGGATGTGGAGCCAAAAGTCGAGAATTGCATGGTTAAAAGACGGAGACCAAAATACTAAATTCTTTCACAGGAGCGCCTCTTGGAGAGCTAGTAAGAATAAGATATCGAGTATCCAGGTAAAAGGTAAATGGCTCGAAGATCCGGAATCAATTAAGCAAGCAGCTCATGACCACTTCAGATCAATATTCAAGCAGGCGGATTTATGCAGCTGGGATCTGGAGGACATGCATTTTGCAACTCTGAAAAAGGTACAGACTGAGGGCTTGGAGAGAAGTATAGGTGAGGAAGAAATTCGGCAGGCGTTACTGGAATGTGACGGTAATAAGGCGCCTGGTCCGGACGGGTTCAATATGAACTTCTACAAGAAATATTGGCATATAGTTGGAGAGGAGGTCTGCGGCTTTATCAGGGAATTCTGTGAAAATGGGAGGTTGTCGAAGGGGATTAACAAAACATTTATAGCACTCATCCCAAAAACTTCTAGTCCGCTTCAGTTCGACGATTTCCGGCCGATAAGTCTAGTGAACTCAATGTACAAGATCCTGTCTAAATGCCTTGCTAAAAGGTTGAGTGCTGTCCTGCCTCAGTTGATTAGTCCCAACCAATCAGCGTTCTTAGCTAACAGGAACATTCTTGATGGTATTATGGTCACTAATGAATTGATTCATGCCATGAAGTCGGAGAAGAGAAAGGCCCTGATTATAAAGCTTGACTATAGGAAAGCATATGATTCTGTATCGTGGAATTATTTGGAAATGATCCAAAGAAGAATGGGCTTCGGTAGTAAATGGATTAGTTGGATGGCGGAGTGCTACTCTTCGGCAAGGCTTTCGGTTCTGATCAACGGTTCCCCTTCTAAGGATTTCGCGGTGGAGAGGGGGCTTCGTCAAGGGGATCCTCTCTCCCCCTTTTTATTCCTTGTGGCGGCTGAAGGCCTCTCTAGGATTCTAGACAAGGCGGTCAAGGAAGGAGTAATCGAAGGTGTAGATTGGATGATCAATGGGGATAAGTTGTCTCATCTGCAATTCGCAGATGATACTATCTTATTTTGCAGGGCGAACGAAGTAGAAGTTCAAAGTCTGCGGTCGATCCTAATAGCGTTCGAAGGCTGTTCGGGTCTGAAGATCAACTTCGACAAGAGCCTGTGCTTCGGGATAGGACTGAATGAGGGAGAAGTTCGCGAGTATGCTAAGGTATTCCGCTGCCCTGTGGGAGGCTTCCCTATGAAATATTTGGGGATGCAGATTGGCGCAAATCCAGCGAAGCGTAGCACTTGGGAGCCAATTTTACAGAAGTTCAGTGATAAGTTAGCATCGTGGAGAGGGGCAAACTTGTCTATGGCAGGGAGATTGGTCCTCATCAAATCAGCATTGTGTAGTTTACCCCTATATTATGCTTCCCTATATAAGATTCCTATATCAGTGGCGCAGGAAATGGAGAAGTTACAGAGACAATTTCTGTGGGGCGGTTCGGAGAAGAGTAGAAAATTGCATTACGTAAAGTGGGACAAGGTCACTAGACCGAAAAATTATGGTGGTTTGGGAATTCAGTCCCTGATAGAGAAGAACTTGGCTTTATTAGCCAAATGGTGGTGGCAGTTGATATCCGGGAAGGGAGGCTTGTGGCGTCGGATGATTATTGAAAAATACGACCTTAAAGGGATGATGGACCCGAAAAGGGTTTCAACATATCCAAGAAGACTGTCAAATAGTTGGAAAAATATTCTGGCGGTAGTAAAAGGGAATGACGAAGTGGGAACTGCCTTCAGGGAAGGAGTGAAATTGAAACTTGGCAAAGGCAACGAGCTGTCTTTTTGGGAAGATGCTTGGGCAGGGGAGAGATCCTTCAAAGAACTATACCCGAATCTGCATAGGCTAGCAGTGGATGGCGATGCAAAGGTGGGAGAGATGGGGTTCTGGATAGATGGGTCTTGGCATTGGAGCCTAAGGTTCACAAGAGTTTTACACCACTGGGAAGAAGTTCTCAGAGCTGAGCTCCAGGAAGGACTGGAGCACTTGCAGTTAAAAGAAGAGGAGGATGATAAAGTGGTGTGGGCATTTTCGGAGGATGGGAGGTTTAGCACCAATTCACTTTTGAGAGCAGCATCTGCAATAAAAATCAAGAAGGAGGGGTGGGAAGTTATGCCAACCCAGATATGGTTGGGTATAGCTCCCCCTAAGGTGGAAATGTTAATGTGGCGAATCTTCCTTGACAGCCTACCATCGAAGGCACTTTTACGTAGAAGAAGAATTTTGTCCAAGGACGAGGACTTATTTTGTGTTCTATGCGGCTGGGAAATAGAGACTTCTGATCACCTCCTGATCCACTGTGAGTGGAGCTGGAGACTGTGGGTGGAATGCATTAATTGGTGGGGATCAAGTTGGGTAGCACCTCAAAATGTAAGAAGCTTGCTAGTAAGTTGGGAGCTTGGAGGAGCGTCGAAATCATCAAAGAGACTAGGGAAAGTACTTTGTTATGCTGTTTTGTGGTCTATTTGGGAGGAGAGGAACAAGAGATGTTTCCAGAATTGCAAGAGAAGAGTGGAAGAGATTGTGGAGCTTGTCAAAGCTCGGGTTGCATGGTGGGGAAAATTCAGAAGAACTAAATGTCCCTATGCACTGGCCACTATCAAGAGTAACATAGTAGAAGTCAAGGAAAACTGTCATTAGCCCAGAGTTGAGATCAATTTGAGAAGCGAGAGAGGCTAAGAGTGAAGCAACCCATGGAAAACCAAGAGATCAGGATCAACTAAGGCTGGAAGAGCAGTCAGAAGGATACAAGGGCAAGGACATTCGGAGTCCTTAAGAGTAACAACGAAGTAATAGTAGCACTCTAGGTTGTTATTCAGTAGATTGTCTTCCTTTCTGGTTCTTTGTATTGACACTTTCGGTGGCCTAAGTCCACTAATGAATCAAAAAAAAAAGATGAGGTTCCTCCAGCCAGACATCATTGACCAGGATACTAGCGATCTCATTCGTCTTTGTTCTCCAGATAGCAGCCCTGTGGAAATATTTTGTGTTCAAATCCCCCTCTTTCAGCCAATTGATCCTCGACTTTTGGCGCCAAATTCGTTCATCTAGGACCTCCAAGTGCCAAATCCTCTTCCGCAAGGCTTCCTTTCTAAGAGATTCCTCCTCCGACAAGCCTCTCGAATCTTGAAGTAAACTCAGTCTTTCCCACTCTACGCCGGCTCTTCTCAGTTTGCTTCTCACATCTCCAAACTTATTTTTATTCCACTGAGCTAGGACTCTTCTTACTCTGGATAACTTCTTTTGAATTGAATACCCTTTCCACCCCTTGTCCTCTGAAGACTTCCAAGCCTCTCTGATCCTCTCCTTTATTCCTGGTTGATCAAGCCACACATCCAGGATTCTGCAAGGCTTTCTTCCCAGAATATCTCCTCCTCCGCAAGGGCCACTGCTGCATGATCCGAGGGCCCTTTGTCTAAACCTCTCTGCTCCAGCTTTGGCCACAATGATACAACTCCCGGGGATATTAAAAACCTATCCAATCTGCTAGCGCCGTTCTTGTTCTCCCAAGTATACTTCCTCCCTCTCAGAGGAAGATCCAAAACTCCCAAGGCCTGTATTGACTCATGAAACATGATGGCATCTCTCTTGTTAAAACAAGAACCTCTTCTTTCCTCCTCCACCAGGACTGAGTTGAAGTCCCCTCCTATGACCCACTCCCCTTCGAAGACGTCTTTGAGCTCGACCAACTCCTCCCAAAGCTTTAGTTTTTCCTTCTCCCCGGTTGGGGCATAAACATTGACGAAGTTGATCAGAATCTCTTGCTGATTGTACTCTACTGAACCGTGTAGCAGTATGAAGCCCTTCCCCTTCACTTCCTTTATGACTTTCAGAAAATCCGGGTCCCATAAGATGATCAGACCTCCTTTACTACCCTCTGCGTCAACAAATCCATAGCTCGATTTCTCATTTCCCCACATTGCCACTGCCACTCTTTCATCAAATTTACTAATCTTCGATTCCTGAATGAGGATCATGTCCATTCTGAATCTGCTCCGGAGCAAGCGAACTGCTTGATGTTTTTCCTACCATTCGCTCCTCTGATATTCCAGCTTATCAAGTGCATTTTCTTCTCTGGACGGCCTATCTACCTCCTCCCATTCTGGATCTTCCAAAAAATCTGGATCATATCTTCGTATGGTAAGTCCCCTTCAACCCCCAGACTTGCAGCAAAAAGAAGTGTTTTCTCGGCCTCCTTCCTCTCTTTCCTTGCTCTTTCTTGCTCTTCATTAAGGTATCCTTCTTCACTGGACAACCGGACTGGGCTGCATTCTCTCCAGTCAGGTACACTACCTTCTCTCCACTAAGCTCCTTCCTTCTTTTGTAAATTATCACTTTCTTATCCCGAACCTTCCTCCAGTCAGCCAATTTCATGATGTTAAAGTGCTTTTCTGGGTATGACAATGTGTCTACATCGTCAGACTTGCATGGGCTACCCTTTTCCTCCTGTCCTTCTGATTCATTACCTCTACACAAACTAGACCCATAGACTCCTCTCTGCCGATCCTGGGAATCGGTTTCCGGAACCAAATCGGCCTCTTCTCCAAAACTTACCTTTTCCATGCTTTTTATCTGCAAGCTAGCCGACCTCCTTGTAGCTACAATACTCGAAGATGACTCAGGCCCCTTTTGGCACACAAAATCTGAGATCTTGCTTTCGGCTACCACTGTTGAACTTTCTGAATCAAAGTTTGAGATGTCCTCTTCAACTTCGACGTTTGTGTCTTCCTCCTCGGACCCATACCCTCCCTTAGCACTCCTTGACTGCGGCCCCGCTGCTGTGAAGCCTGATACAGCTACTAACCCACCATCACTGACGCCCACACCGGAGTCACCCACCTTACCTACACCTCCGCCCTGCTCCTCCACCGGACTTCCACCGACTTCCACCGAAACTTGTGATTCCGGGTCTTCCAACTCACATCCGCCCAAACAGCACTCTTCACACAGCTTGATCTCGTACTGTTTCCCAGCGATGTCCACTTCTAATACCTCGAGGATTTTCTCCACCATCCCGGTCTCAATTAGCATCCTCGCTCTGCTAACACCAACGAAACAAGCATCCCGGTTGTCTATCTTCAAGAACTCGACGTGAGGCTCTGCGAGGCGTTCGCAGTTCTTGTCTGTCAATGCTTTGAACGGGAGACCTAAAATACTTATCCAAACAGATCTTGATGACGACATAGCCTCCGCTCTCCATCGTTCCAGCTTTGAGAAGTTCCGAATGATAGATCTGAAATCTTCAGTCAGGCATCTATCCAGATCCATCTCGCATGCGAATTGAATCAAGACTTTTCTCCCACCCATCGGCACCGCTTTGACGAAAGCTATCCCTTCCTCGCGCATTTCAATCTCCACGCTCTCCACTACCTTGCTGGTTTTTAATTTTGCCACAATTGCTTTTTTGAACCAGTCTTCGTATTCCTGATATGCCTCCAAACTGAGTTTCCTTCTAATTTTACTCTGCCCCACCAAGTCTTCACTGGGATCCTTTGTTGCCTGCTTAGGCTGATCTGCTCTGTCCCTCTTTGGTCTCCATACTTGCTCTCCTCCAGCCCTTCTTTGACGCCCCGCAATCTGCACTTGCCTCTCCCCCACGAAACTCCGGGCCCTTGGTTTGCCCTCTTTGTCCGCCAGCTTTACAACCAGTTTCGCTCCCCCCACATTGGCTCCATTCCACCTGCGAATAGAAGCCCTCGCCTCCACAACGGTTTTGTACCTTACAAATCCAAACCTGCTGTTTGAAGCCTTCCTTCCCCTCCCTGGGATAAAAACGTCCATTGCTCTCCCATCCTGGCTGAACAGAGCTCTTAGCCATCTTAAGTCTTTACTCGGAGGTATATTGTCGATAAAGATGGAGAAGAGTTCTTCCCGTAGCCTGTGAAAATCCTCCCTCCTTGTCCTCTGGAAGTTTCTCTCTCTTAAAGTTTCTCTCTCCATAAGTATGGAGACTTGCATTGGGTACAAGTACAGACTTGGTCGGGAGTGTTGTGTGAAGTTATGTTTCATTACGAACTATACATGTTAAGCTCACGAACTGTATGTTGTTCGTTGTACTGATCCAAATAACTCATGGAACTAATACAAAAAACTAATGAACTATAAGTACCAAAGTCATGAACTTTAAAGTTCAACTCTCATATTAATCAAGAAATAAATTTGGTAGTAATTAATTAAAATAATTTCTATCAAAAAATTTAAAATAATAAAATTAATAATCAATTGTAATTATGTAATACAAGAGAATATATTCTTATATTAATCAAATTAAAAATTAACTAAAATCAGAATCACTAAAAACACGTGATTCGATTAATTAAGTTAGTTTAAATATTCTCTGATTTGCCCTCAATTGATTATTTTTAGTTAATAAAGTCAAAAAATATGATTTTTATCATTAATATTAGTAACTAATCCTATGCGTATAATTTTTGAAATCAACGAATCACATTGGTTCAAAAGTTCTCATATAAAATGTTTTTACCTGAATCGGACCCTTAATAATCTATTGCCGAATTTGAATTAGTAATTAATTGTGCATCCATGCCATAGTTGCTTAAAAAAGGATATGAACATACCTGTTCGTAAGTAGCATTCTTGATTTTGATATGACATAAAATTTGATGATAGGCAATCTAGAACCTGGGGAAGAAATGTTGTGAAGTGCTCGCCTACATATGAATGCGTGCAGACAGTGTGAAATTAGTAGAACTAAGACATGAATATTCATTTATAAGCTTTAAAAAGTTGAACATACTCCCATTTCGAATATAAATTTACAAGTTTCTTTTTATGCAATTGGTATCAAAATTCATTGAAGGACTATAGACAACTTCTCTGCATTGAGGTTTTGAGGTATCTAAAAGTTAGATAACTAATGTAAATCTGACCAAATAATGAAGTTAGAAGGCTAGATAACATGCATTCCTTCAACAATGGGTGAGGCAAAGAGTAAATTATTAAAATTACACAATTTACAAGCTATGTTATACTAATCTTGAAAAGATTTGGTACCTGAGGACTGAATTGCTTGTGAAAGGGCTCGACATGATGCCAAAGACAAGTTACCATTTCCCATATGCTCTGACCTCAAAAGTTTCTCTAGCGTGGGCCAAAAAACGCTCATTAGAGAAAAAACAGGATTTTCTGTGTCTGAATGAGGCGTAGCCAGATGATTGAAAACAGTTCCCGCCCTGATATTATTGATACCAGACTAAAATGTCAACAGCTGCAGTTGTAGAACGTTAATCTACAAAGTAAGATGCATTTGAAACAAGCACATAAAAAAATTTCTCAGAGAGAATTGAAACTGATTATTATTTGTTTCTAATTGCCAGTGATCGGGCAAGCTTATAGAGAGAACCAGAATCATACATTGCACCGCAAGGAGAAGATAAGCTCAGAAGGAGAAGATAAGCTCTAGCCTCTAAGATTCCCTATAGTAGAATCAGTAAGAAGTTCCATGATGACTGAAAAAGCAAACTAAACCCCAGACTTTCACTAGATTAAATGGAATCTGACATACAACTCAGAAGACATGTATGAAAACACATTGCAGAAATCATATTGTTCATTGCAAAATAGACATTCCAGTGTTAAGATTCATTTGAAAATTCGTGAGGAAGGAAAAACCTGTAAAGCCCTCTGGTTGCATGATTTAGGGCTTCAGTATAAGCTGTTGGATTCTTCTTCAAAGAATGATAGTTATTGTCACCAACCTGGATTCAAGATTGAAAATAAATACAAACAGAGATGATTATGATTTAGACTCCTTGTACCTTGGAATTTTTTGATTAAAATTATTAGAGTGAGATAATAAAATTGACTTCAGAAACTACAATGAATACTCTTTAACAGTCAATGCCCAGATGAAGCCTCAAATGTGGCTCCTCATATTGTGCAACCCACACCATCCACACATTTAGCTACTCTTAAGAAACAACAATAACATTTGACAGCATGTCGCCATGAGTGAGGCAATACACTTAAGAAATTTCTGTTGAATCACCCACCACGCAACCTATCAAGACTGTTTGAAATGGTGCTGTTGTGGAGCACCACAAAGGACGACATGGTATTAAAGAAACTAAACCCCAAAATCAATAATGAACTTAATGCTACAAAAGACAGTATAGAATAGGAGGCATATTACGATTTTACTTACAAGTTTTGTTATAGCTGCAAAACTTGAAGACAGCAATCTGACCAACATGTTGTTCTTTAGTTCGTTATTGGGTACGCACACAAGAGTCAGAGTGATAGCAGTAACAACTTCTTCCTCATCTTCCAGAGGTATATGCTTCATTTCCAAACTCTAAAGACATGAACATTATATATTAGAGCAAATAGATGAGATCAATGTCAAGTGAACAACTTCATAGAAACAAACTGTACGAATAACAGCTTCATTAAGAATCCAAGATACATGATGAGGCATATCTATATGACTAACTTAACTAGCTAATACCATCTATTTTGATACATTTGTATGCGGACTTTTACTCTCTTAGTATGGTTTTGCATTTCAGGTTTATTGGGGGCTCTAGGAGAATACGAGCTTAAAGGCGCATTTTAGATGCCAGTTCATCACAAAGGCAGATTAGACCATCGATCCTTCGAAGAGTTTCTGCGCACAAACGAGTACACCCCCCTTATACCATACCAAGGATTTTTCTGTAGTTTCTAAAAGGTGGAACAAGATATCAACATGTCTCACCTCTCCTATCCACATCAATATTTCCAGATTTGAGAGTTCGTAAATGATGGGAGAAGCGTCCTCGCAACATTTACGCAAGGCCGTGGCTGAGGCAGAAGACGAGAGGGGTTCTGACATTCCAATGGCAAGAAATAAACTGAAAATAAATTATCCTGATGTTTATTAGTGCACCAGATGCCATAGAATCAATTTCATACAGCATGCATCTAACACCTAATAAATAGTCAAATAATAATAAAGAAAATTGTTAATGAAAGAACCATATCTTACAGTAACGATCTGATATTATCTTGACAGGTTATCCACTTGGAGTACGAGCCAACAACATCAGCCAGCGCTCTGTGCACCTATAACAGATGTGCCGTTTGAACACACGCAGTTGTGAAAAAAAAGTAAAAAACCCATCATGAAACTTTATTCACAAAATTAGCATTTTGGTTTTCCTGATAAGGCCAATTCATACATTGGTGTTCTAAATGGTCTGTTTAAAACTGGTCAAGTATCTCTTTGAGTGCTGTCCTGATCAAGGTCTTCTTCACAGAAGGGTGACGGAGAGCATAACTATGCATTAGAAACTTCAAATTTAGATTTAGATTAATATTGATAGCCAAATCAAGCATCACAAAACAAAGATCACGGATGTTACTTTTATTTAATTGTCAAGATCAGCTTAGGAAAAAGGGATCCCAGAATTACCATGCGCATAAATCCTTTTGGCTCCTCATTTGGGTTCGCCGAAAAAACATTTACTAACTGCACAATCGCGGAGAAGTCAATCGAATGCTCTGCCGGTAGAAGTACATCAGCAACCTGGGGCATATGTGCCAACTTAGATGATATGACTGATCAATTTCCAGGCCGGGATATTAAAGTTAAATAGAGAGTACGTTAAGCCAAACAACTATCCAGAAGCTGCTAAACAACACGCTCAATGTATGTGCCAACTTAGAATAATATCATATGCAGACCACAGTTTTGACTGTAAGATGAGCCAAAAAAACTATCAAGGAGCTTCTAAGGAACACGCTAAAAGATAATAAGCCTAGAATCTCAACTTCAAATTTTGATTAGTTGGTCAATGTGGTTCGAAGAATTAGGGAGTGAAACAAAGAATGAGACAGAGAGAGAGATCCACATTATATTCTCACCGCGTGAAAAGCAAACATTTTAGATTCAACCTCTTTCCATGGAACTGTTATGTTTGTGGACAGCCAGCCACTAGGAAACAGCTACAAGACAAATATTAAGGGTTAGTGATTACATATAATAAATAAAGGAGCAAACAGCATTTCTGAAATCCCATGATTAAGGGAAGCAACTACTGGTTTATCACATGCAATTATGCCACAAACCTAAGATTAAGTGAAACATCTTTTGAGTTCATTCATTTTTAGTTTTGTACGCTTACAAAAAAATAGATTAATGGGGGCAGTGGAAGGCACACCCTTTTCAAAAATAAGTCGGTCTTGGTTTCATCAATGTCATTGTAAATACAAGGGGACATGAAGCTATTGATCAAAATAAGAGGTTGGAAGTAAAAGTATAAACCCAAAAGTACTATCTTAGAACTTTTACCAAAGAAAAAATGCCAAGCTACCCCAAATCTGGTATATATATTTAAGTTATGTACGATCTCAACTGGTGCTTCATTTAACTATCTACAAAACATGATAGTACGATTGTTGAAATGATATCAAAAAATCGAGCCACATACTATACATTGAATCACAGATGGCAACAGTTCTCTGTATTTTGATGAAAATCTGAAGCCAGGAAAAATGTATCTCACCTTTTGTACATAGGCTGAGGATCCGATAAGTTGGCAAATATCCACCAAAAGCTCAACGAGAGTCATCCTAAAAGAAGCAAGGCCATCCGGCAGGTCATACATTCCAATCTCATCATTAAACGTTGAATCATCCACCTGTCAGAAACTCTTTTAAGTTTTCTAATCTGCTAATTGACCCAAAAGCTAGACTAAATTTTTTGTGATATTCAATAACTAGTAGCTGCAAAAGCATCAACGAAGAATCATGAAGCAAGTTATATACATATTTAAAAATCATGTAAGGATACTGAAACAATTTTCAATTACGAGGCCGCAACTGATCACTATATTAGGTTAAAATGTATTAGACATCAGTTAAACGTATGTATTACTAAATAATATGAACATTTGCAAACCCAAAACCTTCAATTTAATTCATCGCACCATTATGTACAAGTATATCTGAAGAGGAAAACCACGTGTGACATGTACAGGATAGGACATACTTGAGCACGTAATAGCAAACCATCAAGCAATGTGGGGAATAAAGGCAAAAGCATATTTTCCTTGATTTTATCATTATTCCTATTGCCATCTCCCATGCTTAGAATATAGCTAGCAAGAGTACACCTGCAAGAGAGCCCAATATATAATTATGACTAATATGAGGCACCCATATACAGCTAATATCAATTATATAGCATAAATTAAGATACATGATACAAGATGAGAGAGAGTTGGATAAAATAATGTTTTGTGGCACGACTAAGAAAATTAAGGAATCAATGACGGTTGCAAGTTCCTGATTTTCTGAACCTACTATTGTCATTTAATTGAATTGAACCAAAACTACGAATATTAATTGTTGTCAATAAAATGTGAGGAGAACACACCATTCAGGCATTCATGGAACACCAATATTTATTATTACTTTCAATAAAGGTTTACCATATAAAATGTTTAGTTAAAAGATAAGACTTATGGCAACACAAACAAAATAGTCAACCTTTTAAGCTTTAATAGAATATTTTTTAGTGTAAGCTTGGTAAAAAAATCTATACAACGACACGAAAGATTGTTTATCTTTCAAGAATTAGTAAAAAGTTTTACCAATAAAAAGTTATAGTCAGCATTTTATTTAATTTCCTCCGTTGTTAACATCAATCTCAAGAAATCAGCAACCAAACCCTCCTACGCGTCCCATTTCTAGAATCCAACTTGATTTTGCCTTAACCAACAATATCCCAACTGATTATGGCCGCCTAAACGGAAATTGACAAAATAATGTCTTTTTGCTGAATTATTTGCAATTTAAACTAATATTTATTCATTGAACGAAGTTTAAGTCACGTTTAAACTATCAGAATTCTAAACAAATTATAAAAAAGATTCAATTTTCTATGAGTTTGAAGAAGAATTTGTATCGGATGAAGATGAAGAAACAAACTATGAGTTTGAGCCTGAAAATGAAGAAGTCTTTGAAGAATACAGAATCGAAGTAGACATGCAAGATTGTACCTTAATTTCTTTATTTGAATTTTCTTTTGATCAGTTATGAATGATTGGTGATTGGGTGGTGATTTGTGTTTATTATTTTGTTGGATAATTTTGTTTCATTGTCCCTACAATTTACTTGTTATATATTGTAATGACTTGTTTAGGAGAATTGCAAATTTGTTTGAATTGTTTTGATATTATTAGAAAAATATCGACGTTTGGTATAAGTTCTAAAGATATATCTATTATGTATTTACTTTTTTAGTACGATAATCCTATAATAAATAAAATTGATTGAACGTGATTCATTCCCGAGGACCCTTTCCGCTTGACTAGCGGCTAGCTCTATTTAACCTTGGTTAATATCCTAATAAATTCTCAATATTTTGATTACACTATAAGTTAGATCAGGGTCAGTTCCAATTGTAGAGGCATAAACCCCATACATATATGAATCATGCACGATGTTATACTCATGGTGATAAACATAAATTCTTTAGCCTCACTGGAACCTTTCAAGTGTCTATCATTGCCATATTATTAACACCACCCATTCTCTTGTATGATATCAACTTTAAAAGATTGGTAAATTTCAAACGGTAAGATGACATACCAGAATTGTAAAGTTGAGTCTGCAATCTCCCAATCTTCACTTGGATATGCTACACAACTAGTATCATTTTCAATCCATCAGATATATAACAGGTTCCAATTTGAGAAACGAAAAACAAGTTGGATAAATGGTGACACAGTACGGTTCACCAAGTATTTCGGTTTCCTTTCAAATAAAAGTTGGAAGAAGAAGCACAAAAATATCACCACAACAGATCTCAACAAATACAAGACTACTTCATTTTCTCATCGAATGAAGGTATTGATCCCACTTACTAAATTTTAACTCACGAGAGAACAATATTTTGACAGGTCGCATTTGCTGAGAGGTGTAAAATTTCTTTGCACACACAAAATGATACAGTTTTAACTAATGAGGATGACCCCACGTCAATATCTACTGAAAAAAGGCATTTAGGGTAATTTGCAAGAACCCAATCAATTAAGTTCACTTATACAGTTTCAGAAAAAAGTAACTAGTACAGTCCCTACAACACAATGGGGGGTAGTTGATGATTATCTCTAAGGCCGAGAATCACTAAAAAGTTAACCGCCGCATACAATTATTGTACAAGACCAACAACTATTAAACAAATGTCAAGTGGAGTGGGGGCAACAATCCATCCTATGAGGATAACAAAAGACAATGAGTATGAAGTCATTATATAGGCATCTCAAAAAAGGACTGCCGGTAACATCATTACAAAAAACAAGATCAGATATTTATGATAAGAATACCACCTCAAGAGAGAATTGGTCAGAACAAGTGCTTCTGGACTTGCTTCTACTATAAGAGAGGGAGCCTGTAGTAAACGAGCACATGAGAAATCTCAATCTGTATGAACATTCGAAAACAGATACAGAGTGGTTCTTTATTGAGACACTGTAAGAAAGAAATCATAGCTGATGCACTTACAGCTTGCCCAATTTCTGACATTAAGAATGCTATACCACTTATAACTTTATCATTCCTATTTGCAAGAGCTGGTAATAGAATTGCTTCTCTAAGAAAGTGCACTCTATTTAATAAAACCTTGAGCAGCCCCTGTAACAGGAAAGTATATATATTCATGGTTAAAAAAACAGGAAAGTTACATGTAAGACATGAATCAACATACTTTCTTTGCCATCTGTCAATATATAGGGGTAGATCAAATACAAACACGTTTTAAGATACAATACACGGGCCGCAATAAATCTGTGATTATAAGATATTCATTGATTCGACGTGATTTGTACTTTGTAGCTCAAAACATGGTCTGTATAGGATCTCTCCCCTATTTAGAGAGTGAGATTCAATTGAGAGCCTTAAATTCAGTGAGAGCCTTAAAACTCTCCTTATCCATTGATCTGATTTTATTCAATGGTTCATGGTCTTAAAGTCTAAGTTCAAATGGACCGAAGTCCAAGCTCATAATGACTGAGTTTAAAATCTAACCCTTGATTCAAATATCATTAACATCTGAAAGTGGTTCTTCAAATATCGCCAAAACAAGGAGTTCTCAGTTGAACCTTCATATACAAAAGAGTGTTTTGTAAAGAACCCTTATCATGCACTCACAACTGAACTGTGTACTTTATATGAATATAATGCACTTGTACAAACATTGTTCCTTGGCTACCGTTCATCAACTTGGACTGAGCTTCATAACCTAACTAGCTCTAATTAAGCAAATTTAGATTTAACTATTGATTCAAAATAAATGAAATGACCAAAAATAATTCTTAGGTTCACAAACATTTAGAAGTTTCTCATTTGAACCTTTGTAGCCATACATATACGCACCACGTGAAAACTCCAAGAAACAAAAACAAAAAACTTGATTACACAAAAGTAAAAACATAAGCTGTAATATAATATTTTTGCAAATTTAGGTACATTACTGTCAATAAGAGTAGATGTTATCACAATCAGCCATCAATATAAGGGCATTATTCGTGAAGTTTACTTTTAAAACAGTACATTACCAATGACCCGTAAAAAGCACATGATAAAACCATAAACCCTTGAACAAATGAAAAAGTACATCAGAACAAAACAAAATCATAAAAGTACATCATTCTTCGACAAGATACTCTTATTCTTAAAAAAATATACTTCATTCAGGTTCATTATGCATTTTACCCATTTTATCATAAGAAGTGCACTGATGTATTTGATTTATTTGGTTTTTTGATTTCCAATTTTTAAAGTGGTATGACACATTCAAAGGCCAGTATTTGGATCATCATGAGAACCCAAAATCCTCAATTAATTGTCACTAGTTCTTTTTGTTCATTGTATCTTAAGAAATAAACATAGCAAAACCTTGACCATAAGCTTAATACAAAATTCTTCACATAATACATCAAGAAAGTAATTCACATGTGACGCAGATGAATATACAATATATAATATTCAGAAGATTGCATCTCTTGAATTACTATTTCGAATAGTGGAATCATATTTGATTTCCTTACATGTAAGACTGTACAACTACTTGCTGAGCACAAATTAGTTATGCAACTTCATACCTCATACCGACTCACTAATTCAACAAGAACTTCAACAGCAGTGTCAAAAGAGGACGGAACCTGTCAAATATGTAAAAAAAGTTAAGCTAGAACTTCTTTAACATAGATTTCTAATTGGTCAGAATCTTACCAGTAGTGAACTGAAGACAAAATTAAGTAGTGGATGAGATGGCAAAGAGGAATGTGGAATCTCTGAGAAGCACCCAGCTCGAACCTGACACCAGAAACTTAAAGTGTGAGATAGTTATTTCATAGAAAAAACAATTGATTATGGAGTTCATATGTTTTTTTTATGGATGAAGTATCATCATAATGTTGAATAATAGAAATTGATTTCTAAATGGGATGGCTTCATCAGGGATATTTATGTCAGCTGAAAACCAGGCAAACTTTCACAAATGATAACAATAGATAAAAAAATACATAACGAAATGCAATCCAACGCACCCAGCTTAACAAACACCGCAATATCTTCCTGTTCTTTTCATGAAGGGTAATAGTTCCATCAAATCCTTTCTCTGATTGCTGAAACAGGAACTCCAAGACCATAGGAGTGTGTGATAGAAGCTGATTTTGATGACCAAAGGATCAGTGGCAGTAAAGAATATTTCAGGAAAACAAACCAAAGCCATAATTTTGTTGATGGTGGGAAATTGAAGTAGATATATGAAGTATGAACCTCTTGGCCATACTGACTTCTGCAGGTGGAGCTTACAGAAGCATCGAACTTTTGGTCCTGAATGACTTCTTCTGGCAGAACAGTGAGCAGCTCCAATACAGCAATATAACCACCTTCCTGACTTTGCAAATTCTGAAGACTGTAGAAGAGCTGTTCTATAGGTTTTCGGTGTTCAAGAGCACGAAGTATCAAAGCGGAGAGTGCGAGACATATTTGCATCAATAGCTGCAAAAGGGAATCATTCAGTTCGGGCACTGGACAACGAAGAATATGACACTGTAAGGAATTGTTCCAGGGAAGGAAAGGCACCTGAGGTGGACCTGAATGAAATCTGTTTGCAGCTAGAAGAAGAGCATTTAACAGTGAATCTTTAGCTCCAGGTTCCAAGTAATAACCTTCATTCTGTATCTGTGTGTGGAATTTAAAAGTAAAGGAATTGTTTTCCGAATAGTGAAAAGATATAAGTGAAGAGAATACATAGTACCTTGCGTTTGAGTATCTGAGCGGCGAAGAACTCGAGTTCGAAAGCGGAAGAGAAAGAGAATGAGAGATTTGGTGCAGTGAGAATGGAGGTAGCAACATCCCAAGCGGAATCGGAGTGCTGGAACTGAACGAGCCACTGATTAGCAGCAACGCGGTTGGAGGATTGAGTGTCGTGATTGAGGACGTGAACGGCTTGAGCGACCTTCGACTGCAGTTGCTCCATCATCAATCAAATTCAGATCATCATTTTTCAGTAATCTATATAAAATTCAATCACTTTAAATAAAATATGTTTACAAATACACGAAGAAGAAGAAGAACAAAAAAATGAAAGATGGGATTTGTTGAGAGCGGAATGGTTAACGCTGATGCTGGAGGAGAGAAGCGACGGCAGTGTGAGAAGGAGACACAAACAGACTGCGTGCGTTGTTCATTCAATCCTTGTAAAAGAAAATAAAAAAATCCACCAATATCGTCGAAATCAGATCACACGCTTTTCCATTGCCTCACCTCCGTTGATCTCATCTCATCTCATCTTCTTTTCTCTCTCTCTCTCCTCTCTCTCCTCTCTCTCTTTCCCTTTGCCCATTTCCCTAATTTATTTAATAAATACTTAAATTCAATTTTTTTGCCCATTTCCCTAATTTATTTAATAAATACTTAATTCAATTTGGAAAATATATAAAATGGTAATTCATCAGCAATTACATCCTTGTCATTATATAAAAAGGGTGCGGTTCGGATACAAACCAAATTATAAATAAAAATTACAAATCGATTCTTAAGCAGACACGTGTCCCATTTTAGTCGAAATCCCGGACAAAACATGGAGGGGTATAATAGTCATTCCCATTTTAGTTGAAATCCCGGACAAAACACGGAGGGGTATAATAGTCATTCCGCACAGAGGGATATAAACCTAATAATGTTATTTTCAATTTAGTCCAAAAGTTGTTAATGATCAGACTTAAAAGACTTAATGATCAGACTTAAAAATAGACAATAATCAGACTTAAAAGACTTAATGATCAGACTTAAAAGACTTAATGATCAGACTTAAACGACTTAATGATTAGACTTAAAAGACTTAATTATCAGCCTTAAAAAACTTAATGATCAGACTTTAAAAAGCAGCAATGATCAGACTTAAAAGACTTAATAATCAGACTTAAACTTAGAAATGATCAAACTTAAAAGACTTAATGATCAGACTTAAACTTGGAAATGAGCAGACTTAAAAAGCAGCAGTGATCAGACTTTAAAGACTTAATGAGCAGACTTAAAAATAGACAATAATCATTCTTAAAAGACTTAATGATCAGACTTAAAAAACTTAATGATCAGACTTAAAAGACTTAATTATCAGACTTAAAAAACTTAATGATCAGACTTAAAAGACTTAATAATCAGACTTAAAAATAGACAATGATCACACTTAAAAGACTTAATGATCAGACTTAAAAATGGTAATGATCAGACTTAAAAAGCAGCAATGATCAAACTTAAAAGACTTAATGATCAGACTTAAAAGACTTAATGATCAGACTTAAAAGACTTAATTATCAGACTTAAAAAACTTAATGATCAGACTTAAAAAGCAGCAATGATCAGACTTAAAAGATTTAATGATCAGACTTAAACTTGGAAATGGTCAGACTTAAAAAGTAGCAATGATCAGACTTAAAGACTTAATAATCAGACTTAATGATCATTGTTTTTTAAGTCTGATCATTGTTTTTTAAGTCTGATCATTGTTTTTTTAAGTCTGGTCATTGCTTTGTAAGTCTGATCATTAATGGTTTAAGTCTGATCATTAATGGTTTAAGTCTGCTCATTATTATTTTTAGTCTGTTCATTGTTTTTTTAAGCTGATCATTGTTTTTTAAGTCTGGTCATTAATGGTTTAAGTCCGATCATTGTTTTTAAGTCTGATCATTATTTTTTTAAAGTCTGATCATTGTTTTTTAAGTCTGGTCATTAATGGTTTAAGTCTGAACATTGTTTTTGAGTCTCATCATTACTAGTTTAAGTCTCATCATTATTTTTTTAAGTCTGATCATTGTTTTTTTAAAGTCTGATCATTGTTTTTTAAGTCTGGTCATTAATTGTTTAAGTCTGATCATTGTTTTTTTAAGTCTCATCATTATTTTTTTAAGTCTGATCATTATTTTTTAAGTCTGATCATTGTTTTTTTAAGTCTGGTCATTAATGGTTTAAGTCTGATCATTGTTTTTAAGTCTGAAGTCTGATCATTACTGGTTTAAGTCTCATCATTATTTTTTTAAGCCTGATCATTATTTTTTTAAGTGTGATCATTGTTTTTTTAAGTTTGGTCATTAATGGTTTAAGTCTGATCATTGTTTTTTTAAGTGTCATCATTACTGTAGCGACAGTCAAAATTGCTGTAGCAAAAGTCAAAATTTATTCTAATGATCAGACTTAACGCATGATGATCAGACTTAAACACGTACTGTAGCGAAAGTCGAATTATACTGTAACAAATTTTAGGACGATTATACCTCTCCTATTTTTTATATATTTTTAAATAAGTCCACGTGTGTTTTTTTATTTACAAAAAGAACCCCGACGGGATGAAAGTTCGGATGAATTTTGATTGGTTAATTTTGACACGTGTCAAATTTTTTATGGGTTTGTAATTTTTATTTATAATAGTGGTTTGTATTTGATCCAAACTCATATAAAAATAGGAAAATAGTTTGGACTATGCGGTTACGGTTAAGGGGAAAGATCATATGAGAGCTTGTAGTTTTCAAACTTTTTTTTAGATAGATTGTAGTTTTCTAACTTCGAACTTTTATTAATCGTTCGATCATCCTATATAATGACCCTGATATTTCATTTTTTTAAATCTACTAAATTTGTTTATAAGGTTTGGAGGGCATATTTATTTTTAATCATAAATAAAATCTAATCCCGTTAATTACGAAATTGTTTAGGGGCAAACTCACCCATTCAACAATGGGGGGCAGCTGCCCACAATGGATTTGTGAAATTTTTCCTTCATATACGATTAATTAAATAAATGTCCCCATTGATTTTTACATTTAGCCCCTAATCATCTTTTTTATAGAACTTAGAAGTAATTTAAATTGTATTCTTACTCAAAATAAGATTGACCATATAATCAAACAGATATTATCTCAGTTGATATTACTATTAGGTTTCAAACTCTTAACAAACTAGATAGTGTATAGCTTTCGATTCTTTGGGTGTCGGCAAAGAGAGATAGAGTGACAGGAAGCGGACGGTGACAAGACAATTTCACAAGTGATTTAAAATTGTTCCTGGGTTTCTTATGTAGACTAATTTTACTTTCTATGCGCCAAAACCAATGTTTTACAAATTCTCCGCCTATAAGGTACATTTCATGAATCTGTATCAATTATTTTGATATTTAAGGGTTGAGTTCTGGTCATAACCACTAGTTTTTGTCAGAAATCAGAACTTTTAATACCCGTTGATTTGATAGGAAAGGGATCATATGAGAAGTGGGTATTGTCGTGAGAAATAAGAAATTAAATTAGCCATTCGATCCAAGATCTTATGGCTGTTAATAAACGGCATATTTGGCATATAATTAATTATTAATTATTATTTAAAGGGTATTATCGGAAGTAAAGATTCAGTCGGGCGAAACTGTTTCACATGGCTGAAATTCGTCTGCAATCCATCTCCGTCGTCTCCTCTGCCTCAATCGATTGATCGATCTCTGTATATAAGTTCAACATGTCGTTGTCTTGTCGGTATTTTAACTTTCATCATTCTGTGTAAATCAATGATTTTGGCATTGTGTCGTTGAAAATCACGTCTTTATATTGTTACTCGTGTTTCAGGGATCTCAAAACCCTATATCTGTGATGGATTTTGCTTCCGTGTCTTCGATTTTGGGTTAGGTCATTAGAAGACGCAATTTTGTGGTTTGGATCTTGGCTGGGGAGCTAGAAATTGGGAAACTGTGTTTGGTTGGTTTTTGGGGATTTTGGTTTTTGGGGTGACATAGGTTTGATAAGTCGAGTTTTCGACTTATTAATGGCCATTTTTCAATATAGCTTTGGTTCGTTTTCGACGAGATTTGATGTCATTTAACCTCTTACCCTACATTTTATGTAGAAAACAAGATCTTCTCAGTGTCAACGCCTAGATATGAAAACTCGGGGAAAAATCAAAGATTAGAGCAAAAATATGGGGAAGGGAATGGCCAGCCGACCAGTTCAGAATCTCCCCTGAACCAGCCGGACGGCTGGATGAAGAGAGCAGACTTGATAGCATTCTCACCAATCGAGCCGATCGGTTGAACCTATCAGCCGGTCGGCCAGGAAAAGATCCAAGGATGCCTACATTCTCCTCAATCGAGTTGGTCGGATGGACTCACTAGCCGACCGGCTAGAATAAGTCTTCAGAAGGATCAACAAGTGCTCCCATCAAGTCGGTCGGTTGGACCTCAGAATGCTTGCCCAAGTAAATTTTCAACCGGTTGGCTCACATGCTCAACCGGTCGGCTGGATAAGGACCTCAGAAGGCTCACAATTTCTCACCAATGAGTCGGTCGGTCGGCTAATCCAACCGGTCAACTGGATGATCACTGCAGAAACAGACTGGATTTTAGCCACCAGCCGACCGGTTAGACCTGCTACATCAAATTTTTCTTCCGAGCCTATAAATAGAAAGAGGAAGGTTTGACCTAAGGAGCTGGCATCTTGGAGAAAAATTCTCAGAAAAAGAGATCAAATCAAGGTCATCAAGAAGGATCCAACAAAAGGAGAAGAGGGAAAGGTTTAAATTCATGTATACACACATTCTATTCAATAATCCATGATTTTAAATTCATATTTACTATGCTCTTCATGTATGACATGTTACTAAGTATATGATGAAATGCCTAAGTGACATGTTGATCCTAAAACCTAACCTAAGTATCGAATGGCCCTAGGAAAGGTTTAGATGTAGTAAATATGATCATATCTCGTGTTTGTGATGATAAATACATGGATAGGAAGTGAACTAGTCCCCTATGCCTATGATGTTTATTGGCTTGGGAGATATACTAATAAATGTTATAGAGTGAACCAACATTCCCGAATGAGTGAGGTTCTAATTAAGAGAGCTTGACTAAGAATAGATTCTCATGAAAGTTGTCTACCTTAGCCTAAGCTAGGTTCCAAACTATTTGACACCTTGAATGTGCATAATTCTTGTATACGTGATCATGAGAAATGCCAAGGAGGCGAATAACCCCTCGAAACTCTCTTTGAGTTGATATTGCAACCCCTTGAAACCATTTCATTGTTAGTGTTGACTTGAAAACCATCTCATAATTGAATCGTAGGAATAGCCAAGTGGAAAATTTGATATCTCTTAGCGCACAATCCAATTGCTCCCTTGGGTTCGACACCGGTCTTGCCGGTCTATAAATGTTTTGACATACTACCGACCCTCTTTTTCTTGAAGTTATTTTAGAGGTCATTAAAAATAGCTTGTCAAATGGCGCCGTTGTCGGGGAGCAATGGCTAGATTGTCCCTAGGACGAATCATTTAGTACTTCGACTATTCCATGTTTTTCTTTTGTTGTTTAATAACATTGGTTCTTGAGTTCATTCCATTGTCTTCACTTGCCTTGTTTGTTTTCCCCTTGTAGGTGCAATCCTAGCCAAGTAGTAAAAATGCTGTCTTGATGTTCATGCGAATGCATGCTTTGAACCATGCGAACGCATGGTCTCCTGCAAGTTGGGAAGTTTGATCGAGTGCGAGCGTGCTCTTGAAGTGTGCGAGCACACGAGATTTTCATGCAACGGGTCTGAGCTGTGCGAACGAATGAAATGAACTATGTGAACACACAAGGCTACAAAGTACATGCATGCGAGTGCATGCTTTGAACCATGCGAGCGCATGGCCTTGTGGAATTTGCGCTCCGACTTCCAACTTGCTCCAAAATGCTCGGTTTTGCCCCAAAATCACTGCCTACTTGTATTCTCAGCTTAAACTCTATAATTTGCCTGAAAAGACCCACAAAGCATTAAATAGAAAGTGAAATCGTAATAAAACAATCGAAACAATAAGCATAGAGGTCGCCTAAAATGCATATATTTTAGCGCTATCAAATCACCCCACACTTAATGTTTGATCGTCCCGAGCAAAGTAATAATAGAGATCAACAACAACAATGCACTTCACTCACTCAGGATCGGTTCAAAGAAAACTCCATATGGTTACGAAAACTAATTGAAAATACTAAGAAACAAATCTTACTTCTAACTAACCACTTTTGTAGGTAACACGAGTGCATTTAGCGAATGCACTAAGCCTTTAAACCCCTTAGCTACCCTAGTGGAGGAGTTGTAGTCTCCTGAGAGTTTTCAGACATGGGAATACTCACAAATCCCACAAAAAGAACAACCATCCAATTAGGCATTTTAAGTTCACAAATGTCAAAGTACTAGGCAAGGTGTTTTACATGAAGTTCATAATGTATTTAACTAGATATGTGCATTTCAATCACTACATGAAACCTCTTCAAATCCTTATGGAGATTCATGAATTATGACATTCAAGCAAATCAAAGCAAAGACTAATAAACCTTTAATCAAGGATTCTAGTCATTTTCTATATCAAATATTTCAAGAAAACGATCTAACAGCCGCAAAGAAATCTTGTTGGATCACTCACCAATGCTAGCAAGGAGGCTAGTACATTGTCTTGTGACTTTGAACTCATTCTCAAGCCTAGGACGCAAAGGTCACTTAGTCATAAGAGAAGAGGAGTTCCAACATTAAAGCTTTTATACACACTTGCAAATCATATCATGCCTAAGTATAAAAGAATACGAGGTTCGTCCCTTAGTGAATTCTTGCTAGTAAGTTTCAATTGTCTCATTAGTTTTCATGCTAGAGAATGGTGGAATAGCCGATTGTCAAGTCTTAGTGCAACTTTAAGGGGTAGCATGGCATTTGGCCGTGCTAAGCACTTTCGAGGGGGAACTTACCTTCCTAACCCTCGGCGCTTAGCACATAATTCTTTAGGCTCACTTCCTAATGGTGATCAATCATAAGGAAGAAACTTGGGGCTTATTACACATTTTTTTTCTTCTTTTTTTTTCTTTTTTTCTTTCTTCTTGCCCTTTTTTGACCCCACACTTAGAACTTTGACAAAGGGCTAAGTGTTAAAGATGGAGCATGACAACCCAACAAGACAAATCCACAAGACAAGCAAAGTCACTAAGGTCACTAAAGGCAATCATGGCGTGCAAGGTTTTTTTAAGATTTTCTTTTCTTTTCTTTTTTGCATTTCTTGCTTTCAAAGATCAACTCTCTAGTCTCAACGAGAAAAAGTTTAGAATAAAAGATAAAGAAGTGCTAGTAGATGCTTTGATCCTCAAGAATGAAAGTCAACAATCTAATCCATTAGTCATCTAAAGGATCAATTAAGTGAAATCATGCACACGACTAGTTGAATTAGGAATCAGATTTTTCGAAAATGTAGCCTTGCCCAGACTTTTTGTTTTCATTAAAAATTCGAGTTTATGGATGAATGTCAAAGTAGTGTAAGTGTTTCCTCTAACAATGCGAATTGATTGGGTTCTAAACATGAAAGCACGGCAAGCAAGCACAAACATCTCGTGTAGTCAAAACATATGCACCCCACACTTAGCAATTGCTTAGTCCCTAAGCAATGAATAGCATGAAAAGCAAAGAGAAAGTTAAGAAAAACTTCTCTCGTTTGGAGGTAGCCATTTCAAAGTAAGAGATGTTGCTTCGCGCGTCTAGTTCTTGGGCGACTGAACTTGCACAAAAGATTCGATTAATGATTCCCCATTTTCCTCTATAAGACAAGAAACTGAAAAATGAGAGTGTTAAGCACACAAGGTAAAGAATTCATCATCGTAAACATGTCAACATCATGCAAGTCAACTTATAACTCATCAAAAGAACACAACATCGAATGCCAAATGCCCAAATCTATCAAAAGCGCACCAAAACAAGTTAGAATGGTGCCGGATTCAAGCGAGTGCGCGCACATTCTGAAGTGTGTGAACGCATGAAGGCATAGCAGTGAGTTGAATGACTGTGCGAACGCACGAATGATATCGTGTGAACGCATGAAGGCTTGACACACTGGGAAAGATGAGCATGCGAACGCATGAATGGACTTGTGCGAACGCACGAATGCAGACAGTGGCACAGATTTTGCTTGCGGACGCATGGAATCATGCGACCAAAGCACAAAGTAGAAATAAACTAGGCATGCGAACGCACAGATAACATTGTGCGAACGCACAGCACTGGGTAGTGGCATTGTTTTTATGTGCAAGCGCATGAAATCTATGCAAGCACAATGAAATGAAGAAAAGGCCAATTATGCGAACGCACGAATGAAACTATGCGAACGCATGGAGTACGGACAAGAATTTCTAAGCCAAACTCAAATCGTACATCAACACTCATGCACAAAACTTCAAAACCCCACACTTATATCCTATCAAGACATCAAATTCACCAAGCATATGTGAAGAAAACACCATGCTAAAAGCATTCCAATCGCACATCGATCATTAAATATAGGCATTCACACATGCATAGTTCATATCTTTAAATTCTTGCACGAAGCAAATAGAAATCCAATCAAAATAGACATACTTAAAGATCAGAGGAGAAACACTCACAAGCCTGGTTTAACGTCTTGGCTAAGACGGAGCCGAGGCTTTATATATTTAGAAGCACACTAAGAGAAGTCCCGAGCGGGATCCCTTCTCTAGCGGTATTGCAGATAGCATTCACGAGGGTGCTTCCAACATGTTATGATCTCCATCAGCAGCATGATAGACTTTAACTCTCTACCCATTTGCTTTGAACACATTCCCTTGGTTGTCAACTAGCTCTAGGTGGCCATCATTGAAAACTTTATGAATTCTATACGGTCCAAACCACCTAGACTTGAACTTCCAGGGAAACAACTTGTACTTGGATTTAAATAGTAAGACTTTATCTCCTTCCGAGAACTTCCAGGGAAACAACTTGTACTTAGGAGCCCAATCTGAGATTCGAAGGTAAAGGTTTTAACTCTCCTTCGAATTCCTTACCTCTCGGCACCGGGTCTTCTTTACCTTCATGAGCATCTAATACTTGCTCTCCTTCGGCCAAAGTCAAGTCGCACATTTCCTTATCTTCCATATCCATCAATGAGGTAAAGGGCATGCTGGAATCATCTAACTTCATGACTTCACTCTCAAAAGATGTTAGCTTAAGATTTTCACAAGATATATCAAGCAAATTGCATTCAGAAGATGAAGTAGGAGCTCTCATGGCATTTTTCAAAAAAAATTTTAACTTCTCATCCCCTATTTTCAATTCAATAGATCCTTCGCCACATCTAATGACCGCCTCAATGATGTTAAGAAAAGGTCTACCAAGAATAACGGGTGTTTCTTTCTCATCATCCATTTCTAGCACATAGAAGTCTACGGGAATAAAGAATTTACCAACTTTAATAGGCACATCCCTAAGAACTCCCCTAGGAATTCTAGAGCTTCTATCGGCTAGTTTCAAAGAAATAGTAGTAGGATAGTGCTCACCCACATCAATTTTCTCAAATAACGAATAGGGAATTAAAGAAATGCTAGCTCCCAAGTCACACAGTGCTCTATCAATTTCAATTTTTCCTAAAGAGATAGGAATAGAAAATGAGCCATGATCTTGCATCTTCTTAGGCATTCTACTTTGAACAATAGCACTACACTCAACATTCAAGGCTACCATGCTAGATTCTTCAATAACTCTATGATTAGACACAATATCTTTTAAGAACTTTGCATAAGTAGGATTTTGAGTGATTACCTCATGGAATGGAAGATTGGCATACAATTTCTTCAACATCTCCACAAATCGTTGGAAGTGAGCATCTAACTTGCCTTTGTAGAGCCTTTGAGGAAAAGGTATCCTTGGCACATAATGCCTTGTCAAAACCGATTCTTCCTCCTTTTTCTCTTCTTCCGTAGGAGCCTGAAGTTCAACTTCAGAATTTTCGTTGGCAACTTCCGCTTCTATCTCCTTGTCATTAAGACTCGGTTTTCCTTGAGGAGCAGACAAGACTTTTCCACTCTTTAATGTGATGGCATTGATATGCTTGGTGGAATTTACATCCGGTTGAGAAGGGAGCTTCCCAAAATGCTTCAAAGCTACGGCTTGTTGAGCCACTTGATTCTCAAGCATTTTGTTATGAGCTTCTAATTGCTCCATCCTCTTATTAGTCTCCTTTTGATTTTCTAGCATTTGTGCCATCATAGACATCATCGCATTATCTTGAGTGTTAGAAGAAGCTTGTCCTTGTTGATGAGAAGTCTCTTGGTCATTCATAGGGGGTTTGGCTTGATAAGGCCTTTGATAGTTCCCTTGGTAGTTGTTTTGCCCTTGATTTTGGTTGGAAATTTGGCCTTGATTAGAGTAAGAATTTTGCCCTTGATTTTGGTTGGAGCCATACCCTTATCTTTGGTAATTCCCTTGGTAATTATTTTGCCCTTGAGGCTTAGAAGGGAAACTGGGGTTGTTGGACATTCTCCTTTGAGGAGGCTCATAGTTTCTTGTAGGGGGACTAGGATTTGGAGCATAATTCCATTGTTGATTGACATAATGCCCCTCTTCACAAACATCCTCATCATTTTCGTATTTCCCATCGGGACAAGCACTCGTAGAGTGCTTCGTACTAGAGCATAGAAAACAAGATTGTGGGGTCGGATTCTTCCCTTTGTCATTCTCCGGTTTAGATACATCCCAAGCATTAACCATGCTTATCATACTATCCATTTTCTTGACCAAATCACCGAACTGATCTTTAGTCACATAACTGGAAGAATCTTCTCTAGGCTTGGCCATCTTCTTGTGATCAACCCCTTGGTATCTATCAGAATTTGTAACGATCTTATCTATGACTTTGAATCCTTGGCTCGCCGGTAAATCCGTGATCGCACCACCACTAGCTGTGTCCATTTGGCTTTTGGCATCTTTGTTCATGCCGAGATAAAAGTACCTCATAAGGTCCGTCCTTCAAAAATTATGGTGAGGGCACTCCCTCAAATAGTGCTTGAATCGGTCGTAAGCCTGATGAAACAACTCATTATCCCTTTGAGAAAAGGTCAATATATAATCTGTGAACTTTTTTGTTCTCGGCGGTGGAAAGAATTTGGCAAGAAAAGCATTTGCTAGCTCATTCCAAGTCCTAAAAGATCCCGAGTCTTGGTTTTGCAACCATTCTTTTGCATCTCCGTACAGCGAAGAGGGAAAAAGCTTCAAGTATACATACTCCGCGGGCATATCTCTTGGCTTGTAAGTACGGAAATACTCTTGGAAATTAGCCAAGTGAGTAGAAGGATTTCCAATTCCGTGGTACTGATCATTGGTCACCATGTGGACTAAAGAAGACTTCACATCAAAATCAAATACATCCTCTTCCGGAGGTACTATAGCAGAACCATTCCCTTCAAGTGTAGGGGTCATGTAATCCCCGACGGGCCTCTCATCATCCTCATCATCGTATTGACAGGTGCCAATCGTCGTGACACTTCAAATTACAATTTATAAGTCCACTACTCGTGACCTTATTATTAGATTAGTAAAGCGGTAAGTAGGGGTCGAACCCAAGAGAATTAGTGGATAGAGTTGTTCTTTCGAAAATGGAAAATTAAGTAAGACAGTTGGGGTTGGTTGTGGTTTTAGTACTGAAAAGTAAGTTGTGGAAACAACCGAGTTCAATATCAACCGTACAACATACGTTTTGGTTTGTCGCACGCTGTGTTTCAAGCGCAATACGTGCCAAAATATATGTTTGATTGATGCTGAAAACTGCTGTAATGAAGGAACTAAAAGTAAAGGTGCAGAAAGTAAGTGTGGAAAATAAAGACTGAAAATAAAAGAACTGAAAATAAATGTGCTGAAAGTAGAAGTTAGGTACTGAAAGTAAAGTTAGTGACTGAATGTAAAGTTAGTTGCGGAATGTAAAGTACTGAATGTAAAGGGTACTAAAATTAAGCAGTTGAAAATTAGACAGAAAGTAGAATGAAGAGTTAGTGTATTGATCAAAGAGAAAGATTCGGTTTAGGGGCCTTGTATCACAACTTCGTTCATCATTGACCGCTAATGATCATACTAAGTATTCAAAGATGTAACAAGGCCATTTCAAGCACTTGCCACACCGTCTAGTCCATTTCAAGACATAGATCACTTGTTCTAGCTAGACTAATACCCCATTTCAAGGTATATTAGCCTAAGTGCAGCCACTTGATCTTTCATTTCCGATCAACTAAGTGACTTAAAGAGAGGTTGAACTCCACGGAAAAGCTTTTCCGTTTCAAGCATCCACTTAACCGTGTATGTTCACGAACCCCACAAAAGAGCCTTGCCATTTCAAGCATCCACTCAACCCTGTATGTTCTACACGAATGTATGGCACATAGAACAAGCTTGAACACAATAGTAGCACTAAGAAAAGGGTCTAAAACGTTTTCATGATACAAGCACACCCTTTCAACCGAATGAAGGGTTTAGCTACAAGTATCCATGGAAGTGGATACCATAGCTAGTGCAAGAAAAGTAAATGGTTTCGAAATCAAAGACAAGGAAAGTAAGGTTTTGGAAAAGTAACTCAAGAACAAACAAGAGTAACTCAAGAACAAACAAGAGTACTCAAGAACAAACAAGAGTACTCAAGAATAAACAAGAGTACTCAAGAACAAGAGAGAAGTTGGAGCTTTTAATTCCCAATTGTGTGTGTGTGTTACAAGACTTGTGAGTACAAATGTAACAAAGATCTAAACTAGTGAGATAAGTAACCAAGTACCCACAAGTACAAGTGATGAGTGATGTGTTTTCAAGGGCCAAGCCCCTCTATTTATAGGCAAAAGTGGCGGTTTATGGTTGGCATGGAGCCAACCGACTTGCCCTTGGTTGCTCCTCAAGTCCACCGGTTTGAGCTTAGTTTGTGCTCAAAGGGCAAGGCACATGGGCGGCTAGGGCATGGGTGAGCCAAGGGGCAATCCACTTGGACTTGGTTGAGCCAAGGGGCAACCACTTGGACACTTGAACTTGGTTGAGCCAAGGGGCAACCGGCCTTGACTAGAATGGCCAACCAGAAGAGAAATGACCAACCGGAAAAGTAATAGTTCGGTTTTGGTTGGACTTTGCCGGAATGTGGCCGGAGCAAGGTTATAACTGGCCGGAGCATGGTTGCAGGGATATGAGCTTGGTCGGAGCATCACCAGAGGCTGATCGGAGCTCGCCAGAATTTGGCCGAAATCTTGGCTGGAATCTTGGTCGGAGGTGCTTGAGTTGTGGACCACTGATTTCGAACGACAAGATCACTAGAAATTGGTTTCATCAAGGATGTTAGGCCGGATTCTGGCCAGAATCCCAAAATAGCCGAAAATCCCCTTGATTGGCCTTGACCGGGCTCGGTTCCTTGGCAATGCGTTCTTGTCCAAACGCCGATGGATCTAGCATGTTTGAGTGATTCCAAGCTGGGTTCATGAAGGTTGTTAAGCCGGAATCCGGTCGGAGCACGGTCGTGGCCTGATATGAAGCTCCTCCGGCCTTTGGTCAACCGGGCTCGGGCGCACTCGGACGCGGACGTGGGCTCTTTGCACTCACGGCACAGGTTCTCGGGCGTGGCCCGGCTGTGGATCTCGGCACTCGGCACATGCTATCGGGCGCAGCCCGGCATTCCTCGGCTGGCCCGGCATTCTCGGCTCATGCGTCTAGGCATTCTCGGCACTCTTCAACCAGCCCGACTGGGGTCCTGGAACGCGACCTGGGATCCTCGGCGCAACCCGGTTGTGAAGTCCGGTCCCGGCTGGGGCTCTCTTGGTCCGTTTTGACTTGTAATCCATTTTTGGCTCAAAAACTCCTCTCTTAGGCTTGTTTTCACTTAATACCTTCAAAATGCCTGAAAAGTAAAACGACACCAACAAGTGAAAGTTTTTAAGACAAAGCGTCTAATTTGGTGGGTTTAACTGCTTCGATGAATCGTATAAATACGGTCCATCAGTATCTATAGTTTCGATCATTCCGGTTCCTTGGAGGAGCGGGAGGATTCTGTAAAGGATTCTAATCATCAAGGTTATTCTGTCGGCCGGGAGGATTCTCTACCACATCCTCCATTCCAAAGCTGGGTGGTGTATAATGTATCTGATTTAGGAGTGGAGGTGGACGAGGTCTTGGACCTTGGAAAGCAGGAGGAGTAGGAGCAAGAGGTGGAGGATTCTTTCGAGGTCTACCTCTCCCTCTCTTAGCGGTTGGGTGAGGAGGGTGAGAAGTATTTGATGTTGAACCTTGCTCTATATGTTTTTGACCCTTGGATCTTGTGGTCATTCAAATGCCTGCAAGAACAAAGGAAATTCTTAGCAATGAAAGGCAATAGAAATAAACACAATTTAAGCACAGAACAAGCAATAACTATCAAGTAAGGGAAGAGTAGACAAACTAAACTATCTATTAGCACCTAGTTAATTAACATATCCCCGGCAACGGCACCATTTGATCGGTTGAAAATATATCTAAGTATTCAAATAGAATCCAAACACTTGTGTAAGTCATGGCAATTAAAACATTTGTATTAACTCGGGTGAATTGAGGTCGTAACCAAAGGATAGATGATTAAACCAATAATGCTAACGATCTAATTAGAATGTCTATGGTTTAGAGGGGGGGTTTTGTTCCTCTAAGAGAATGATAGTAGAGGATACTATCTAAAAGTGAGATTATATCTACTAAAAGTGGTTAACTATCAATTAAAAGATGACTAGGGATCACTTCTCCACCTAGACAATCATTGTGACAATGAAATGAGACACCAATGATGAAATCACATGCACATGCTTAGAAAATGGCTTATGCAATATTGATACTAAGTTCAACTCGCGCTGCAACTTAGTACAAAGAGGTTACATCTCGCATAGTACCTCACACTTGCGCTCTATTGGCACTATAGAATATGAATGTCTAGCCTCACACTTGCGCTTTATTGACTAGATAATCATGTTCTTGTTAAATTCAAGCAATTCTCATTAGGTTATAGAGTTATCTAACTAACACAAAATCCTAATGCTTCTTCATTTAGTTCATTGAAGTCATGATGATCAACCTGAGCTACATCAAGCATGAAATCAAGCAGAATTCCTATTGAGGAAATTTCACAAACACCTTATAGGCAACTCGAGACATTAAGTTCAAAGGAAGAAGAAACATGTGCAAACTCATTCATCATTAGCATCCAAGGTATTTACAATGTCACAAACATGTCTAGGGGATCATTGATCCCCAATCAAGGTCACTACTCACTCAAGGTGAGTTTACAAACGAAATCAACAATAAAAATGCAAACAACCATATGGAAAGTAGAGTTTAGAAATCTAGAACAATATGGAGATTCAAGAACACTAGAGGATCCGATCTTCGATCTTTGTTGTTGAAGTTCTTTTTGATCCGAGAGTTTTCCTAAAATCCCAGCTCAGCTCCAAAAACCCAGATGTGGGTTCAAAATCCCTAAGTTTCTATTTATAGCCAAGCAGTAAAAATGATGTCTTGATGTTCATGCGAACGCATGCTTTGAACCATGCGAATGCGTGGTCTCCTGCAGGTTGGGAAGTTTGATCGAGTGCGAGCGTGCTCTTGAAGTGTGCGAGCGCATGAGATTTTTATGCGACGGGTCTGAGCTGTGCGAACGCATGAAATGAACTGTGCGAATGCACAAGGCTGCAAAGTACATGCATGCGAGCGCATGCTTTGAACCATGCGAGCGCATGGCCTTGGGGAATTTGCGTTCCGAATTCCAACTTGCTCCAAAATGCTCGATTTTGCCCCAAAATCATTGCCTACTTGTATTCTCTGCTTAAACTCTGTAATTTGCCTGAAAAGAACCACAAAGCATCAAATAGCAAGTGAAATCGTAATAGAACAATCGAAACAATAAGCATAGAGGTCGCCTAAAATGCATATATTTTAGCACTATCACTACGCATTCTGTGGAGGGCACTGATCTTCATGGAAGATCATCTGGTGGAATCGTAGGCGAGGCTCTGATCTAGGGGCAGAGCCTAGTTAGCAATTACTAGAGTGTTAGAGGCTCTGACAGTTTGAGAGGGATTCTGTAAACGTAAGCTGCTGTACTCCAAACTCATCATTAGTGAATTGCTTTCCACCGGGTTGAGGTTAAAGCCCCCCAGACGTAGGCTCGTTAACGCCGAACTGGGTAACCATATTGCGTGTCTTTATTTTCCACACTGCACTTAAGTTAGTTAGACTTAATATTCTACACAAGTTGTTCTCGTCAACGTCCAGAACAACATCTCAACATACAAGCAAATATTTTAGAATACACTGGATATAATTACTGAATATGTATTTTTATACAAAATATGTTTGTCCAATCATTCACTTACTGCAACATATAATGTGAAGAAAAATCTGTACGGTGAATCTTTTCTTTGGGTTTCCTCTTCGTGGTTAAATACGTGAGTCATGGAAGTGATGACCCCATCCATCACCGACAGGTTTAAGTCCAAGGACTCGAATTCTATTCTTTCATAAGATGCATTATTATATTCGTACACAATATCCTTGCATTGCGCATCCGACTTTAATACACACCAAATTTTAATAATATATACATAACGGCAAACTGTTGTAAAAAGAATTGTTATCCTCGTTCAACGTGTAGACGGAATAACCATTCACATATTCTTTTGACCGACACACTCTCTGCGTTATGGATATTGGTTATTCACTCCACATATGGGGACTCTGCCTTATCTGACACACCCATCTTCCTTTTCTCAGCAACATGTGGTGCATTTTCTGCTCTGTCTGTTTCTTCAGATAGAATGTTCATTCTTGGAGCTGTAAAATCACATTGTCTAAACATCCTTTCTCGGTGCTTGCGGGGTTCTGTAACTGTCTTCTCCTGAGGGTGGGACCCTCATCCCCATTTGTATCATAAGATCTCTGTCTATTTGTTTTAGTTCTTCATTGTGCGGATAATACATCAACGCTTCTCCATATATGCTGTCAAAGTTAATCATGGCCTCTGAAAGCTGCTGAGCTGCGTAATGCACCTCTTCAATGCATGCTTGACCAAAAGTAGCCCATCAATAAATTCCATAAATACTAGTAAATAGTTTTCACTACATGATTAATGACTCTTCACTGTACCTTGGAGGGATTTGATGTACTGGATTCACTACACCATTTTACACATTAGGCGATAGTTTTTTTCCATCGCATAAAACCCTAAATAAGTCGCATATAGTTTATACGACCAGTGTTGCGTCGCGTAAAATAGGTCGCGAAGTCAAAGTAGCGTAATGTCCATGCGACCAAAAAAATGAACACATGTCCCGTTAAGTGTAACTCTTGTGCGGCATTGTTTTGTTTATCCCAATAACAATGGAACAAGTTCTTCTCTTTGTGGGCATATACTACATTTGCAATCCAAAGTTTGTTAGATTAACTGAGTTGCGTGATCAAAATTACGGATGGTAGTTTCCAAATTCATCGCGTAAACTTTTATACGCTTAAAACAGTTACATGTTAGCGTATGTAGTTTGATAACAACATATGCGCTTCCAAATTAGTGTTGTATAAAACTACTTACGCTTAGAACTTTAAATATATTATTATCGTATAAACAGACTTACGTTACGAACTTGAAAATATATTTGTCGCAGTAAGTCACATACGCTCATAACTTTAAATATTTTATTGTGTATAAACTTGCTTACGTTACAATCGTGAAAATATATTTGTCGCATTACGGCACATACGCTTATAACTTTTAATATATTATTGTCGTATAAAATAGCTTACGTTTAGAATGTGAATACATATTTGTCGCATTAAGACACATACGCTTAGAACATTACAGTACACATTGTGGTATAAAATAACATAAGACTAGAATAGCAGACAATAATAAATTGTCACATATAGAGGTTTTAGTCTGAATACCAAAGAGGAAATTGTTTTACACAAAATAGATGCGGCCGACAAAACATAATTCCGGCCAACATAGCACAATTTTGGCCAATAGAACACAATTCTAGCCAACATCAAAAGGGTACACACAACAAAAGTTCAGGTGTGTACCCAGCAACAAGAGAAAAAAAGTTTTACACCATAATCCACATTTGTATTTAAGCAACAAGTCCATTAGACGTCGCACATTCTGAAGCATTAATGTTTGCTAGGTTTGCTGATCCACCCCGTACCACCAGGTCCTCAAGAACACGAATTCTCTCTTCAAATGCTTTCTTCATTTCCACTAGCTCATCTTTTTGCTTCTGCAGTTGGTCTTTCAGCTTGGCATTTCTTACACCCCCTTTAGGGAGGGGTGGCCTCTTGACGGCTTTACCAGCTTCAGAAACGTAAGTTCCACACTTTTGCCCCACCACTTGGATTATAATGTTAATCTGCGTAGCAACCGGAAGAGATTCTTGGTTATCGAGGACAATGCCATCACCAACGTCATCACCATTCAAGTCTAGCGTCACTTGACAAACCCTGTCTCGCATTGGTGCATACATAGATATACATTGTTAAATGTAAATACAATGGCAGAATTAAGCTGCATGACGGATGATAATTACTTAGGCGACGCCTCTAGGTTAAATGAAAAATACAATGGCATTGATAATATTGCAGGCAAAATGCAAAATACAGTTTTGCATTGCGTTGCCATTAGCTTGCATACTTTGTTATACTCAAGTTTTGGAACTCAGGCAAACCTGGAATAGCAAAATGCCAAGTTTGGAGACAATAAAATTTACTGCAACATAGTACGCAACAATATAACAGATTTGAAAATATATTATCATTTCTTGATTAAATTCAACGTCGCACTTAAGAAGAAAAACAACACAAAAATTTTCCACTTAAGATGTGCATGACATATACCAAGAAGAACAACACAATTCACCAACGATTATTCACCAACATTAAACATAACATATATAATAACACAAACAATCAACGCATTCACAAAATTATTATTTGCTGAACATGTGGAACCAAATAACAACATATTATATATCAATGTACATGAAAACAAATAAATAGATACTTAACTACCAAGGCGGCACTGGCTGGATCAACAGAGTAGACCTGGTCGTATGTAACTATAAGGTGTGCCTTCTCTCCCTGCGCAGCGAGGTTTGCAGCCCTCTGATAGAACGTGACCTTTCCAAAATGGTGGTTGATGCGATCAGGGTCATTGTCTCTCTCCTTTTATAACAAAAAATAAAACAAGTTAAAGATTACTGAAGAAAAATGAAATATGTTAAAGATAAACATATAAGGATATTAACGAACTAAAAAAATGTTCGTTGATATTAAAACTGAATGCGTATATAACCTCATTTTTGGGTACATTGAAGTGACTCACAAGCGATTCCCACTAGTCATGGCGCTCTAAAAACTCCCTTGGAACTACCTCATGTCCATATTCTAAGAAGAAGCGGTTTTGCTTTTGGATTTCCAATCACGATACCTCTCGCTGGCTTTTCTGAAGATGTGATTCCACAGCATGTCATCTTTAGGATCAACAATAAAATTGGGCTACAATAAAAAAAACAGTGAATTAAAGTTATAAAGAGACATATTGCATGAAATGAGAAGTTAGAAAACTAGCTTGTACTTACACAAGTGATCATACACTATTTGTCTGTCTTTCAATTCAAGTTTTTTAAACGATGGGGCAAGCATGGGAACATTGTCCCTCACCGCACTACCAATCTCGTGCACAAGCAGGCTTCCCACTATTTGGTTTGCTGGCCCAGTTCCATCAGAAAGAAATTCCACCTTGATCGGCTATCCTTTATTAAATTCATGCTTATAGCTAGCCACCGTTGTTCAATTAGCAACCCCCTGACCTTCCTCTTATCTTCGCGTTCATCCCCTGTTATACACGAGAAAATAGCATATTTAATAACTACCTAATAAACTATAAGTAACAGAACTATTACGCACTAAAAGAATAACATGTTTGCACAAAATCGGTGCTCTTGCATCTGATGCTTGGAACATTCGCCACACTCTCTTCGGGCTCATCATCCGATGCACTATTGTTATCTGATGAATAGCTGGGTTCAAATTTAGAAGCTGGGGGTTCCAAGAAGGCCACCGGTGGGATGGGTTCATCATGGTGGGATATGACTAGTGATGGTGTGGGTGCAAGGGAGGGTTGGGGCGCGGGTGGACTAAAATTGGGCATGGGAGGTGGATTATAGCAGATTTTGGTATAGGCTCGACCAGCGTACTTAGACAAACACCTAGGAGACCTCCGGTATGCTAGAGGATTGGACTTTGGGGTGGCTGGTTGTGTACTAGGAGCTAGTGGTGTAGGGTTTGATATGGGAGGTTGTCTACTAGGAGCTGGAGGTACATGATCAGGTTCATTGACGACATGTACTGGAGGATTTGGGGCAGGAGTAGGGTTTTGCTGGGCTATTCTCTTCTCAGGTGGTCGGTTGGGCTATTCTCTTCTTAGGCCGTGGAGGATTAGTGGTCCACTGGGATTCTCTCATCTGGGGTAGCAGGGCTGTCTTCTTCACCGCACGCGGAGGAGTATCTCGAATGGGAGGAAGTGGAGGTGGAGTTCGAATGGCTTCCAGCTTCTTGTGCCACCTGGACTGCTTCATACCGGCAAGAACCTCTCTGGCATGCTCAGTGTGGACAACATTTGGCCCAAAATTAGGCTGCGAGCGTTCTGGAGACGAGGGTGGAGGTGAGCGCCTAGGAGGAGAGTCACCCGACAAAAGGCCAGTAGTTGGCTTTCTCGGAGGCTAGCAGAACTTGTGGGATGACCGAGGACTGACAGAGACCGCAACTTCATGGTTTTCCGATCGCTCCACTTCGACCTCATCCGGATATCTTATTATTTTATTCTTAGACATGGCCATTGTTGACGATGAGGTATGGTAGTGGTGGATGTGTGTGGGATGCGAAGGGATGAGGGAATTTGGATTTTGGGGGATGTAGATCTAGGGTTTGAAATAGTTAGGAAAATTTTGGATTTCGGGGGAAGTCGCGTTACAGGTCAGGCAATTTGATAGGTTATTTTTTTGGGCCCAAAACGTATGTTTAAGCGACAATACATATAAAAATGTAGGTTAAACGTTTTCTTAAATTTCAATTTGTTTACCCCCAAACTGGAAAATGATCTCCCACCAAAACGCATACATCTTTTGAGACATTTGCAACCTAAGTTTGTCCCATAATGGTGCGTCACAATGTACACAGAATTCAGACCCCTACTACAAACAATGGAATCCTTACAACAACATTTGAGACAACCAACAACATCAATACATATGCTGCCCAGTTTTACACATAGTACTAAACACAAAGAAAAAATGACACAGGCTAATCCGTAATAATCAATCCTCATCATCGATTGTTTCTTGCATCGAATCAACACTTTGATAATGTTCTTCATCCAACTCCATTTCATCATCTTCATCTCCTAGACTTTCATCATCCCCTGCTGCAAACATATCAGCTCCCTCATCATCCAAGTTCAATTGCCTCCGTGCTCTTGGAATTTCAACCATATTATTGTTGTCCATAGAGTTGTCATAAGGTTCTACTTCACTAGCTAGTAATGTTAGTGGACATTTGCTCCTGATAAGGACCATCTTCTTGAGCCGAAATTAATATTGTGTCTATTTCATTTTGATCTTCGCGCAAGGGAAGTATCACTATAGGTCCTTTTATGCGAAATAACATTTACGACTTTCCAATTGTCGCCAGCTTTTAGATCATCCAAGTACAAAACTTATCTTGCGGTAGTGGCTAGGCAATAAGGACAATCTTCATATCAAGTTGAGGAAGTGTCTACGGATAAAATTTCATAGTCCATCTTAGTGCTTCCTCTCTCTTTAGGATCCGTGTTAAACCATGTGCAATCAAAAAGAACGACATACATTCCATATGTTTCTTGTACCAGAAACAATTTCATGTTTCGTATGCAGACTTAATCCTTTATATGCGACAATTTTTGTTTGCTATTCTTGACGTATGTTCTTTTAAATATGTCTTTTAAAGCTAAAAACGTATGACCTTTTATGAAACATTTACCTATTTCTAAATCTAAGTGTAACATGTTTTATACGACAATAAGTTGTTAAAAGTAATAAGCATATGTCGTTTTATACGACAATATGTCTTGTAAAGCTAAAAGCGTATGACCGCTTATGCAACATTTACTTGTTTCTAAATCTAAGTGTAACATATTTTATACGACGACAATAAGTTGTTTAAAGTAATAAGCATATGCTGTTTTATACGACACCAGCATTTTAAGGTTGGAAGCGGATGACGTTATATGTGATTCATCCGGAATGTCACATAAGTGTGGTGTGTTCCAAATACCACATAAGCGTGGCGTGTTCGACAATAATTGGAAAATATGTCCTGTGTAAAATGTAGCATATGCCGTTAAGGAGTGAACTCGTTCCATTGTTGAAGGGACTAATTGAAAAAAAATGCCGCATAAGTGCTACATTTTATGCGACCGGTCTTCGGTTTCTATGTTGCACGGACTTTACACTACTAGGCATTAATTTTTATGCGACGCACTTTGTGTTCTCATAAACGAAAAGCCACTACACACGACAAATTTAGTGCTTCATTCGACAAAAAATACATACTCTAAGATGTTTTTTGGTGTAGTGATAGGGCTTTTTACAAAAAATGAATACTCGTAGAAGTAATTTTAATGTAATTTCATTTACATACTTTAAAAAAGAATATTTCGTCCCAGTAAAACAAAAATCTTAAATCCATCAGTAGTGGCGGATTAGTGGAGTACTGTAAAGGTGTTTCGAGAGTGGGTGGATGGATCGAGGGTCCCGGATGAATATACAGGAGCATGTAGATTTTGAGCTTTGTTGCCTTCGTGTGGTTGAGTTTTGTGGATTTGCAGAGTTTGGCTGGCTTGAATGTGAGTTTTTTTTGCCCTGTTTTGCAAACTCAATATTATTTTTGCCTTGCCTAAAACTCAAATCTCATTTTTGCCCTGTTTTTAAAAGAACCGATTTCGCCCAATTCAGTTTCATTGATTTTTGAATGAAACCGACTTTGCCCATATCGGTTTGGTTGATTTTCAACCAACCCGATTTCTCGAAAATCGGTTTCATTAACTCGACCCTACGTGGACCAGACGAATTCAAAAGTTATGACATGTGGCAAACCGGGTCGGCGTAAATCGGTTTCATGAAAAAATTTATTGAAACCGATTTTCGGTGAATCGGTTTTAAGTGGGACGAATTGGCTACATGTTAAAAAAATTATTGAAACCGAAGTGGGGTAAATCGGTTTCAAGGAAATTCAAACATGTCAGGCTTTTTCAGACAAGGCAGACAGGCTTTTCAGATTGATTTTGATATGAAACCGATTTGGGGCGAATCGGTTTCAATTCTGTATATAAACTCGGCATTTCAACAACAACAATCATAGTTTGCAATCGGCATTTCATACAATCATATATAAACTCGGCATTCTGTAGTGTGGAAATCGGCATTTCAACAACAATCATAGTTTACAATCCCCCCATCATACAATTTTCTTCCCTTACTTCATATCCCTTCCCTTACTCTAGTAAGAACTGAACCATCGATAGGACCGGGATGAATTATGTCGTCCGGTTCCATATTAGGATTCAAAGTCGACTGCGATGGGACATTTCTTTGAGATGATCGCCTCTGTGATGCCATACCTTCAATCAATAAATAAACATCCTTAAATAAATACAATTGAAAAATAGATATTGTTTATATATGTACAAAATCAACAAAATCATACTCAACCATTTAATAAGTATTCGAACAATTAAACACAATCAATAATAATTCAAACAATTCAACACAATCGACAATGATTCAAACAGTTCAACTAAATATCACCCAATTCAACATTTAAACACATACATTTCAACTAATTAACACTTAATTAAACAATTAACACTCAATTACAAAATTAACAACCAACTCAACAATTAACAACCAATTTAATAATTCAACACAAACAACACACCTAAGTACCACCCAATTCAACAATTCAACAACCAAAATCGAATAAAATTCTCCACCAAAATCGAATTTAACACAAACCGATTCAGGGGAATTCGGTTTTACGATTAGGGGTCACAATACCTGAATCGCGGAGGACGTCGGACGGGCGAATCGGACGGGCGATTGGACGGGCGAATCGCGGAGGTGCGGCTGAGAGGGAGAGGGAGAGGAGGGACGAGCTGCCGGAGGAAAAAAGAAGAAACCCTAGTATATTTCGTTTGAAACCGATTCGGGAGAGATGGGTTTCACTTAAGTGACACCGATTTACGCCGACCCGGTTTACCACATATCATAACTTTTGAATTCGTCTGGTCCACGTAGGACCGAGTTGTGACACGCAGGCACACAGTAATGAAATCGATTTTTGAGAAATCGGTTTGGTTGAAAATCAACAAAACCGATATGGGCAAAGTCGGTTTCATTTAAAAATCAATGAAACCGAATTGGGCGAAATCGATTCTTTTAAAAACAGGGCAAAAACGAGATTTGAGTTTAAGGCAGGGCAAAAGTGATATTGAGTTTGCAAAATAGGGCAAAAAAAACTCCTTGAATGTTTTAAGGTTTTAGGGTTTGTGGATTTTTTTTAAAATGTTTTTTTATTGAGGATTTTTTTTTTATGTTGATCGAACAGAGCTGTTGCGATTCTTATATTTTTTTTTCCTGAGTTTACAATTTTCATTTGAAATTGTGAATGTTTGTTCTGAATGGCTACTGATTGACCATGACGTGTGGTCATGCTTATACACTTAATGGTTGTCATCAAAATAATTTATTTTCAAACCCAGATAATCGGGCAGGACAAACCGATTGGTTCAGCCGAACTTATTAGTAATTATCAATGACAATTCATTAAATATCGATTCTTTGGAAACTAAAGTTACATCGTAAACTCCAAATACTTTATTCGCAATTTTAACACTTAATTTATGTAGATTGTTATCATAAAAAACCTTTCATATTAATGTAATAAAATTCAATAAGCATTAAACACAACTTTAACATGGTATATAAGTTCTAGGGAAAAGTACAGTTTGGGTACCGGAACTATCACCATTTTCCAATTTGTGGACTGAACTATCACCATTTTCCAACGTGTGGGTTGAAATATAAAAATATCCAGACATGGGGCGAACTATCAAATAATTTTCCATACAGTTAGCCAACTATCAAATAATTTTCCGAAAAATGTGTACCTATTTGTAAAAAATTAATAAATTAATATAAAAATTCAAAAAACTCAAAATTTTTATAAAAAGGAATATAAATTATTTGATAAATAAAAATTAGAAACTTTACAAAAAACTAAACACAAAATGAAAAATATTTTTCATTTTTTTGCAAATTTCCCCTACAATTTAATAATTGTCAAGTTTGGTTTGGTTTAATAATTGTCAATTTTTAAATTATTTTGCAAATTTCCCCTACAGACAGTATTACCTTTTGTTTGGTTTCACTATTACATAAAATGAAGTTTTTTTCTTCAATTATTAGGTAGAATTGACAAGGAAATTGAATGTTTGAAAATATTTCAATTTAATAATTTTTAAAGATTTAATTTGAAACGGAACTTTTTAAAAAATTTCAAAAATATTTTTCAATTTGTGTATAATATTTTTCTAAATTTTCTAATTTTTTTAAAGAAATTTGTAGGGGATATTTGCAAAAAAAATTTAAATTTTTTTTCATTTTGTGTATAATTTTTTGTAAAGTTTCTTTTATTTATCAAATAATTTATATTCCTTTTTATTAAAAATTGTATTTTTATAATTTTTTTGAATTTTTATATTAATTTATTAATTTTTTACAAATAGGTACACCTTTTTTGAAAAATTATTTGATAGTTCGTCTACTGTCTGGAAAATTATTTGATAGTTCACCCACTGTCTGGAAATTTTTATAGTTCAGCCCACACGTAGGAAAATGGTGATAGTTCAGCACACAAATTGAAAAATGATAATAGTTCCGGAACTCAAACTGTACTTTTCCCTCTTCTATAACTTTTATACAAGATATGTCGGTCCTAGTTGTTCTATATAAACTTCAGAGTTTCCATTACAATCAAAAATTATAATAATAGAAAACTATCGTGAAAGAAGAGACATGTCTTCGCATTATCTATCAGCGTATAATTTTAAACTGTTCATTTAACAATTTACGTCACACCACCCCACAATTTGTAGTGGCCCAAAACAATCTTATCAACTTAATCTGCAGTCGAACCAGTTCTCCCGAACATTGCAGACCCGTCATGTACTCTAACCCTGAAAGCATAGGGGCAAAAATCGACGATGTGGGTCGTATCATTATACACTTAACAAACCACAATGTTTCAGCAATGATAACTCGGGTTATTGGCCAGATTGCTCCGTTTTGAATCTCAAATAGTTCGTTTGCCCCCTTTCAAACTCAAATAACCGGATTGCCCCTTTTCTTTATATTCTCGGTTTATGATTTACCGGTAATATGGGTTTTCAACATTCTCGGTTTATTATAAACCGGTAATAATATTTTTGGTTTTTTGAAAAATTTGATTAAACACCCATCTTCGATCACTATATTTATGAGCTTAACCTTTGAATTTCATTTTCGAGTAAACATGAAAGTTATAGAACATTCAATTAGCTTTCTAACCATATAAAGAACATCTTAAACGGACACCGGATGACGCCTCTATGAGCTTCCGAATGTTAGCTCGGACCCCCTCGGTTTCGGCTAATTTTGAATTGCCGAAACCAAGGGGGTCCGAGCTAACATTCGAAAGCTCATAGAGGCGTCATCCGATGTCCGTTTAAGATGTTCTTTATATGGTTAGAAAGCTAATTGAATTTTCTATAACTTTCATGTTTACGTGAAAATTAAATTCAAAAGTTAAGCTGATAAAAATAGTGACCAAAGTTGGATGATCGATCGAAATTTGTCGAAACCGAGGGGGTCTGAGCTAACATTCGGAAGCTCATAGAGGCGTCATCCGGTATCCGTTTAAGATGTTCTTTATATGGTTAGAAAGATAATTGAATGTTCTATAACTTTCATGTTTAATTAAAAATCAAATTCAAAGGGTAAGCTGATAAAAATAGTGACCAAAGATGGATGATCGATCATAATTTGTCGAAACCGAGGGGATCCGAGCTAACATTCGGAAGCTCATAGAGGCGTCATCCGGTATCCGTTTAAGATGTTCTTTGTATGGTTAGAAAGATAATTGAATGTTCTATAACTTTCATGTTTACTCAAAAATCAAATTCAAAGGGTAAGCTGATAAAAATAGTGACCAAAGATGGGTGTTTAATCAAATTTTTCAAAAAATCGAATATATTATTACCGGTTTATAATAAACGGAGAATGTTGAAAAACCATATTACCGGTAAATCATAAACCGGGAATGTTGAAAAATCATATTACCGGTAAATCATAAACCGAGAATATAAAGAAAATGGGCAATCCGGTTATTTGAGTTTGAAAGGGGGCAAACGAGCTATTTGAGTTTCAAAAAGGGGCAATCTGGCCAATAACCCTGATAACTCACATTTCACATGAGATTGAGGTTGCGAGCGATCGTGATGAGATAACTCACCTTGAAGGGTGCAGCTTCATATTCCAGGCGGTGGCTGTTAGATTATTTTGTATAATTTAATAAATTGGATCATAATATAAACAGTTTAAGATGCGTATGCTATCATGGATTATAAGTCAATAATAATGTGATCTATTATACGTTTGACTTTAGAGTATATGAATTAAGGCGATCGTGGAATATTTAACTGTGTAGATGCCAGTCAATAATTACATATCTTTTAAGGGGAAGGATTTGTAAATATTGAAACTATAGAGATTCTGTACAACTCTATAAATTGGTAGTGGTTCCAGTCTTGTATATCGTTCTCAGTTTTATTTCTCTCTCAAATATTTCTGGAAAAGGAACGTGCGAAAAGATTGAAAGCACCACTGTGAAGCAATCAAAGTCCAGTGAAGTCTCAAGTTCATCATGGAATCAGGTCAGATCGATTTACTGTTCAATTAACATGAATATGAGATTTACGATAATATAAATTTTATCTAACAATTGGTATCAGTCGCCCCATATTTTCTGTGTTAATCGACCGGTACATATGTTTCTTGCTAAATGATTAAAAATTTTTTGGCCTGCAGGCTGCAACTGCTTGTTTTTTTTTGCTGCCAAAATCACATTATTCATCGAAAACTGCTGCAAACGGAATCAACGCTGCGAAACTCATGGGATTCATGTACGTTGCTGTGGACTCATCTCAAATCGGTCCATACCGCTGAGAACTGCCTGGAACGGCCGATAACCACTTCGAAAATCCTCCGCGGCGGATCTGATTTCTCAGCTTCAGTCGATCTCGCTGAACCTTCTGGTGAATCCCGACCGCCATTCCATCAATCGCTCGTCCTGATTCTGGTCGCCGCTGGCTGCTTCGATGGTGACACTGCCGGAATCAATGGTGTTTTCCGACGGATCTCGGAGCAGGCGAAGGGTTGATGCAAAATTCAGATGCGTTTCTGAAATTGAGTACCTTAATTGCTGCGTTATTGCCCGGCGTCGTGAATGAATTTCTGCCCGTTGAATGAGGCGTTGATTGATTGCCTTTCGCCCTTCCAACAATTTTTTTTTTGGCCGTCGTTTGAACGAGGAAACGTCACTGCGTTAATGGAGCGTGAATGAGTCATGGCATTGACTGTGCCGTTTAAATGCGTCGTTTTATTTTGATATCTCCTTTATTTATTATTTAATTGCTGAAGGATCAAACGGTTGAAATCCTAATGGGCTTTATATGGGTTTTTTGGGCCATGTTCTTTTTATTATGGGTTTTTTTAAGTTAAACAATTGAACCGGTTGCGGTTCAATTGGGATCAAACCAATTTGGTTCATTTGGAATTGATTGAATCTTATTCAATTAAAGTGTTTTTTGAACTGGTTTAGATATGCGGTTCAAATTCTATTTGCGGTTCAATTGGGATCAAACCATTCTGGTTCATTTAAAATTGATTTTGGTTGGGTTAAGATCAAATCAATACGATTCAGTTGGGTTTGAATCATTTCCTGTTCATTTTGAATCAATCAATTTGGATCAATGAGATTGATTGGTTTGGTCAAATACAGGGAATTTGGTTATTTTGGTCCAATTGAATTTGGTTCAAGTAAAGTAATTTGAGCCAGTTTTGTCCGTGGTTCAATTACAGTGAATTTGACCAGTTTGGTTATGTGGTCTAATTCAATTTTGGTTCAGTTACACTTATTTAATTAAATTTATTTGATTTAATTAAAATGGAGTGTATTACTAAAAACTAAAGTGTACATACATATATGACATATGGTTCATTTTTTGGACCACACTTAAAGTGTATTAATTAAAGAGTAATTGTCACAAAAGTGACCTCTTATGTGTAAGTTAGTACATGACGAGTGTTGGATAGGAATATGTATGTAATTTATATGGATAATCAATTGGCCCCAGGGAAAATTATTATCTAATGTAATTACATACATATATGTGGTAATGACATGTGATGATTGTCAAGATGAACTTGGAGATGGCTATTTATTTGACACCGTTTATCATCAATGTTTGATTACTACAACAAGAGTACCACTTACAGTTAATAGTACTATCTAAAGATTTGCTATTAACGTTGTGCTGGATATCTTGATATGTCATATTTAATTGGCTTATGTGAACATGAAAAGCTGACTTTTGTCTTGTTCTTTTTCAGCTTGCATGTCTGCCACTTCAGTTGCTGCCAACCTCAATAATATTCCCAAGATAAATGGGACGAACTTTGAGGAGTGGAAAGAAAATATTAAGATTTTCTTGGGTAGCATGTATCTTGACTTAGCATTGCAGGAGCCGAAGCCGATTCATCTCGCTAATTCAAGAAGTAAATCTGATCGTCATCATTTGAGAATGTGGGAGCATTCTAACAGACTGAGTATGATGATCATTCATCGCGGCGGCATTCCAGAGGCTTTCAGGGGTATAGTTCATGATGAGATTTCCAGTGCCAAAGATTACCTTGCGGAATTTGAAAAGCGTTTTGTTGAAAACGATAAGGCGAAAACAAGTGAGCTTTTAGCAAACTTGATTTCAATGAAGTACTCCTGCAAGGGTAATGTCAGGAGCATATTATGGAAATGTCTCAACTTGCTTCAAAACTAAAGGCCTTAAAGCTGGAGTTATCTGAGAACCTACTCGTGCATTTGGTGTTAATCTCTCTTCCTTCAGAGTACAATCATTTAGGATTTTCTATAACTGTCAGTGGGAGAAGTGGACTCTCAATGAGGTCATTTCGTTTTGTATGGAAGAAGAGATGTTTAAGCATGATAAAGCTGCTAATTCTAAGGCTCCAATTTTCAACACTCATGTTACATGTTATTTCTGTGAGGAAATTGGACATGTGAAGAAGAAATGTCCCAAGTGGGCTAAGTATATCGCTTGTCGAGTTAAAACGGGATTGTCTGAGCTGCCGATGACCTATTGACGCTGAAAGATGCATCTATTTGGGACTAGCTTATGCGGTAGATGATGCAATGGTGAATTTCAGATTATTAGCATTTGGTCATTTTTGTTTGGATTTAATAGACATTCGTTTATCGTCGATCAGGCGAATCTTAATTTATATTTCCATATTGAGCAAATTCGGTTATTCTTGTTCATTTGGTAATAGTAAATTTACTTCATCTATTAAACTCCAATTTTTTTTGGGACCAATATGCAGTGTTTATAATAATCTGTATATGTTGGAATTTTGTTTCATCAGGTAATAAATGCCTACATGAGACATGAGGCTCGAGTCATTGAATTTGTTCAAATAATTTAAGGCTAAAGTTGAGAGATGACTCAACTAAAGAATAAAGGGTGTTATATCTCATTGCGGTGGTGAATATCACAATAGATATGACCAATCAAGTGAACAATGTTACATGACTATTCACTAGACACCTAGAGGAGTGTAAAATAAACTCATAAGGACATGGTAAGGATTATAATTAGTCATTCCAACTTACCAGAAGGACTATGGGTGAAGCACTAAAGACAGCAGCTTATATCCTTAATACGGTACCAACTAAGTTTGGCGATCCCATTATTAAGTCAAATTTTGGACGAGAATTGTAACATTTTAAGGATATTGAGTTTGGGGGAGAATACAAGTTAGAAATACTGTTCAACCCAGACGGAGAATCAGAACACTATTTCTGCAAACTCAACAACCTTTTCAAATGTATAAATAAGGAAGTCCATTATGGATTTATGGAATATTCTCGTTGGTGGTACTTTAAGTTACATCAAGTGATAGTCTTGTATGATTTTGAGACAATCTTGATGGATGAATGTATGTATCACAAGTTCAGTGGGAGTAAGGTTTAAGTTCTCACACCCTCGATCGCTAAAGGAGACAATTCAGTCTTAGTTAATGCCTACTCTGGAAATTTAGGAATGTAGAAAAATCTCTTACTCTTCAGCTATATAGAGATTTTTATGTATATTAAGGTATGTACGAATTTTGGTTGTTGCGTACATTGTTGGTATGTCTGGCAGACATATAAGCAACCCATGGGTGGATCATTGGGTAGCAGTCAAGAAAATTGTGGGGTTCTTAAGGAGAACATAAGACTACATGCTCACATACAGGAAATCGGATCGGTAGGAGATCATTATGTATTCCAATTGCGATTTCAGAGGATGCCTATTTGGTGAGAGATCCACGTCATGTTGTGAGGCATCTAATTAGGGAATATGACTACAAAATTTTGTCACAAGACTGCACTTTATAGAAGGTATTGAAAGACCATTAAGGATATTGTGACAATAAGGAGGTAGTATATTCCAATAAAGTACAGAGTGGTCATATTTCCATAGAGCACTTTGAGACAAAAATCCATGATTAGCACCCAAGGTCTTTCACTAGCGTACTGCTTATATGGGTGTAATCAAATTTGAGAATATCCGGATTTAGTGGGAGTTTGTGTTGTGATTATGTTTTGCTCTATGCTGTATATGGATCCTATACATTTAAGTTCTGCAGAAATAAAGTGTACATTGCACTCTGTTGTATTTTGGTTTAAGGATTGATCTCCGTAAAGTAAAGGTGACCAGTTGGAAATAAGCATGTGTAGATCACAGTTCATGTAATTTCTATGCTACACATCCATGATTAATCTGTGTCATTTGGTTGTACTAATATACGTGACAAGTTTGGTTCCGTAACGATTAATGCTACGAATGCTGGCTTGATCCTATGTTAGTATAATTGATGGACGAGATTGTTTTCGGATATACTCTATATGATAGCACATTTGATATCACTAAGGTTACACATATAGTAGGATTTACATTCATGATCCAGTGGGAGATTGTTAGATTATTTTGTATAATCTAATATATTGGATCATAATATAAACAGTTTAAGATGCGTATGCTATCATGGATTATAAGTCAATAATAATGTGATCTATTATACGTTTGACTTTAGAGTATATGAATTAAGGCGATCGTGGAATATTTAACTGTGTAGATGCCAGTCAATAATTACATATCTTTTGAGGGGAAGGATTTGTAAATATTGAAACTATAGAGATTCTGTACAACTCTATAAATTGGCAGTGGTCCCCAGTCTTGCGTATCGTTCTCAGTTTTATTTCTCTCTCAAATATTTCTGGAAAAGGAACGTGCGAAAAGATTGGAAGCACCACTGTGAAGCAATCAAAGTCCAGTGAAGTCTCAAGTTCATCATGGAATCAGGTCAGATCGATTTACTGTTCAATTAACATGAATATGGAATTTACGATCCTGGGGAATATAAATTTTATCTAACAGTGGCAACTAACTTGTCAAGGGCGAGAATATTATGGGAAGCCTGGCAACTGGTTGGAGCAAGAGACGCTGCAAGCCGCAAGGGCGGGCATTGATGCTGTGAATGAGTGTAGACTTCAATATGGTGATGGGGAGTTTCCCTTAGTGGGACCTAGCCATGGTGTAGAATTTTTGTGGCTACGTGTGATGTTGCTGGCATGAATCATGACGATCCTCAACATTTGAGAAAAAATAAGTGACTTTGTGAAAGCGTTGTATCACAAGAATAATGGAATAAGATTTGCAGCCAAGCAAAAATTGCATAATTTGCATAAGGGGCGAGTTTTCATTGTAGGAGTCATAGTATTACAAACGACGTAATCTTGGTATTGTTTTATTTAAATTATGTCGTTTTCAAATTACTACATTAATAAACATTAGTTATCGTATTGTTTTACTTAAATTATGTCGTTTTCAACTTTACATTGTTTTGCCAAAACCTATGCCACTAAAAACTAACATGTTGTTATATATCATTCATATACAATAGTTTGAAGTATCTATGGAACTTTTGCTACGGGAACGGGTATTGATGTACAACATGCGCGTTCCGGAACAATAATGACGCCTTCATGGTTGGAGTGCGCATTTTCATAGAAACTGCTATATCACGAGTTCTTCTTCCTTATGGGGCTATGCTACATTTTGCACTGAACATATTTTCCAACCATACTCGCGTAAGCTAACATACGGGACAAATTTTACTGAACATATTTTCCAAACTTGTCGCATATAAAGGAATAATTCTGAACACCAAACATCAAATCATTTTTAATGAGAAACAATAATAAACCAACAATAAACTAAAGCACATACACACAACAACGAGTTCAGGAAACGCAAGTTCTGCGCTTCTGTCCCACAATTTGGGCTATAATTTGAATCCAAGTAGGGGTTGGAAGTGGATCTTGATTTTCCAGGACACTGGGAACTGCGAATTCAAACTCATGATCATCCATCACTTGACGAACCTTTTCTCTCATGCGTGCCTTTAAACATTGTGATGTTTAAATACATGAAAAACTGAACCACCCCAACCAAATGATAAGAATAAGATAATAAAGTGTTGGATCGTTAGGTTAGCCAACTATGTGAGGGAGATCCCAGAGTGGTATCCCTCAGACAGATGGCAGCGGAAATTAACTCTCGTACAAGAAATATAAAACAGATAGTAGATGCTCACGATTTAGAGTGGAAACCTTACTGCAACCTTTGCAGCAGGCTGAAAACCACTTGACTTCTGGACAGTTCCAGAAGGGCTTCAAGATCCGTGTTATTGATAAAGGAATATGCTTGCAGTTTGTTACACTTGTCTCACGCAGTGACAACTAACAAAACTACTCAATTCGAAGGATCAACTAACACGATCGTCTTGTCCGCACACAACAACACCTTGTCAACTCCGGAATTTGATCACTCTTCAATCTGCGATCGCTATCTCCAAAAAGCCGATTTGCTCTCTCTAAAAGCTGCCATCACAACTGAAGACTCCTCCTCCTTTTATAGTAGTCTTAACTCGGCAGATCTGATCTCTGTCAAAGATCTGATTGCTATCCAGCAGATATGATTTGGTTAAGATATTTCCATATCTTAACCACATCAAATATTTCCTTTCCAAATCTGGCTGTATCTTCCGATCGTATATACTGATTCGTATATCCAGTGTATATACCGATATAAATACTTCTCGTCAATTATCCTGCATATATATACTCGTATATCTCTGATTCGTATCGAGTATATTCTCGTCGATCCGATCTCGTCATAAGTCGGTTTGTCTCTCTCACGAAACGCATCTCTCTCGCAGCTCTGCTCTCTCTCAGAGATGTCCAGTAGATCTGATCTACATCAGAGATTTGATCTCCATCAGATATTTGATCTCCATCTTACGGATCTGATTCTGTTAAGATATTGCCATATCTTAACTCAATCAACTATTTCCCTTCCATATCCAGCTCGTATATTTCCATACCATATCTTGAGTATATCTGCTCAGATATTTCCGTTTCATATCTTGAGTATATATGCTCAGATATTTCCATATCACATCTTGAGTATATCTGCTGAGCTTGATCTCGTCTGTCACGCAGATCTCATCTCTTTCGTAGCGCTGAGCTCTCTCAGAGATGTCCAGTCACGTTTCTCTCAGACAGTCTGGACCCTGTGACTTCTCAGACAGATTTTTGATTTCTGCACACTCAAGTCAAATATTAGCTAAGTGTTTGTTATCAACCAAACACAAAGGGTCCAACAAATTCCCCCTTTTTGATGATGACAAACACTTCTTCACAAATAAGAAATCACATGCAACTATGACAGGGAAATCACATCACAATTCCCTATAGCAGCTAGCTACTTCAGAGTTTGGTCGCTAAGGTTTTATTTAGGTCTAGCAAGCGTAGTTCCCCCTCAGATAAGCATCCGCTTATATTTTAGTAATGATTTCCCCCTTAGTGAATGCACACATATTTCTTCCCCCTTTTGGCATCATCAAAAAGATTTGCAACCAAAGACACAGAGTAATGGAAAGAAAACATTTCAGTCATGCCAGCAAGTCATAAGTGTGTCACACGGACACAACACATCGAAGCAGGGAAATGAAAATGCATAGAGAAATTAAACATGAGATTCAAAAAGAAATTTCAAGGAAGCAGGGATATATGTGGTAGGGTTGGCAAAGAGGGGGGTCCATGAGACAGTCCAGACTAAGCATCATTCCGGGGCGGAACCTTCAACTGTTCTACAATCTCTATATCAAGGCTCTTGATCTGCATTGGGATCCCTTCAACTGCAACTTTCAGAAAGCCCGAGTCTACCTCTACTGCCACCTCCGGGGCTGCTAACCTCTCCTTCACATCCTGTAGCTCAGACCTCACCTCCTTCAACTCAGACTGAACTTCCTGCACCTCAGACCGAAGCTCCTTCAATAGTGTCATCATCTCACCCAAGCTATCAGTGGGGAGAATAGCTTCTTCACTCACAGGGTCAGCTACAGAACCTCAACAACATCTTCTTCAATAGGTGATGGCGATGGGGAGCGTGGAACTATCTATCCTTCTCCTGCAGAGTACTCCAGACCTCAGTAATCACGCTCATAGTAGGAGCAAGAAGAACACCAACTGCGCTACAGGACTCAAGATCTTCTTCTCATAATGTGCGTGACTCAACTGAATACACTAACCATCACTAAGACAAATCTTGCAGCACTCGTGGACCATTGTCCATACCTCACATTTCTATCACTGCAGCGGCAGGGCCTTCGTCATACCCTCTCTTGGGTTTACTCCCAAAGTTACTATTCTTGTCATTTTGAACATCTCAAAACTGTCATCCGGCATCCTTCACAACTTCTTGAGTTATGAATGCCTATTGCACAGCATCATGTTCTTTGCTGACCAGCTCAACGTGCACAACTTACTCTGTTGAATTTTCCATACAAGTCATCAACACAGCAACTTGGCTTGTCATCACTTTCCTTCAACTTCTGAACATTTCATCAGCTCAAGGATAGCCTTCCCGTCCATTCTGAGGGAAAAACTCAGGTCATCATCATTCTTCACACCATCAACTACATGAGAGTGCCCTGCACATAGCTAGCCACCCATCTAACGTGGTCTTCTCCACCACAAGGCACATCCTTTTAAGCACGCAAGACTTACTCTCTAAAACGTGGAAATCATCCTAACACGGCCATTCATCATGGGCTCGAACTCTTCAACACTGAATTCTAAGGTAGGAGAGCTGACATCATCTTTTCCTCACCATAACTTTTTCATCTCAATAATTGTTGCTCCGTTTCAGCAGCCTTAAAAATGACAGCAACCTCCATTTCCATAACTACCTTCATCTTTATCTTCAATAATAATCCATCCATTTTCTGAATGTCACGGATCTCCTTATCTCCACAACTGTCACAGAGATTGTTTCCCAGCCAAAGTTGAACCTTCCAAAGTGATAACTCAATCTGACCTGTCTCATGGGTACACAAGGTTTTTTGGTATGGTGTGCTAACTTTACCCAAATGGTACAAATAACACCACACACAATCATGCAAAAACAAATAAGATCATCCAAACACATTTTTATAATCTTCATACCTCATGTGGAATAACTCCAGAAAAACAAAACATCAACGGGCTCATAGGAATATCCCACATGAAGACAGGCTAGGGTTGGTCTAGAGTACCTCCTGGGCTCATAACGTGGGATCAACTATGGAGGTCTCTTTTGGGCAGAAAGAATTCAGAATTTCATGTTTTTCAATCTTTAATGCAGTCATCAATCACATAGCTAGCATGCATAGATACAGTGTGAACACAACCTACTTTTTCACTAACACGTAACATCCATGTTAAATTCTCCACCAGACGTGACTTGTATGCATCTAGTCTAGCCAATCACCGAGGGAGCAACATATGAGCATAACTCTAAGGAAAAGAAACCATACCTAGTTCAAGCCTCAGCTTCTCTTTGGGCTCCCTGTGCAATGCCTTTGTGAATATGTCCGCTATCTGTTCCTCAGTTCTGTAGTATTCCATTGCTATTGTTCCCTTTTATACACAGTCTCGTCGAAAGTGATATCAAATCTCTCTATGCTTAGTGCGTGAAAACCGCACAAGATTTTTAGACACATTAATAGCACTAGTGTTATCACACAGAATTTTAGCACAATCAGTAATAACATCATAGTCACTTAGCTGTTGCCTGACCCATAGCAGCTGCGCGCAGCAAGCAGCAGCGACAGTGTATTCCGCCTCAGCGGTGGAAAGTGCAATTGAGGACTGCTTCTTTTAAGCCCAAGAGATGAGACACGGTCCAAGATACTGAGCCATCCCTGACATGGACTTCATGTCTGTCTTGCAACACGCATAATCTGCATCAGTGTAGGCTACTAGGCGTAAGTCTCTTCCCCTCGGATAGAACAAGTAAAAATCATCTGTTCCCTTCAGATATCTCAGTATCCTCTTCACAGCTTTCACGGGGGTTTCTCTGAAACCTGAACCACTAGAGTGTCCTTCCCTTCCTTCAAAAGGAAGAAAGTCTTGTCCACCTCTCCTCTTGCATATCCGTGGGACAGTGGAAACTGTGATAGTCTCTTATACCATGCGCGGGTTGATTGCTTCAACCCATACAACGCCTTGTCCACGACATGGACATGATCAGGGTGAGTGCGATCCTCAAACCCGGGTGTCTGGCTCACATATACCTCCTCTTTCAGAACTTCGTTCAAGAAGGCCGTTTTCACATCCATCTGCTGTAGAGTGAAGCCATGGTAACTAGAATAAGCAATTAATAATCTAATTGCTTCTAACCTTGCAACTGGGGCGAATGTCTCATCGTAGACTATCCCTTCTTGTTGGTTGTACCCTTTGACCACCAGGCGGGCTTGTTCCACACTACGACTCCCTTGTCGTCCATCTTGTTTCTAAAGACCCATTCCGTCCCTATTACATTCTTGTCCTTTGGCCTAGGAGCCAACCGACATACCTTGTTCCTCTCGAACTGATGTAGCTCTTCTTGCATGTCATTGACCCATTCTGGATCCTTCAGCTCTCCTGCTACTGTCTTTGGTTCTGCAAGAGAGACAAAGGATGCAAATCCACAAAATGATACAAATTATCTAGATTTACCTGATCCTGCGATACGTAACACTGGTAGTCCCTCAGCCTTGCCGGTGGCTATATAACTCTCCCATCGCTTGTAGTCCTGGATTCCCCCTCAGTGCCCGGAACATCCCCTGTCCAGATACCAGGGTCGGGGCCTCACTTCTGCGAGAGAGAGATTAGTTTTTACGAACCCATACAAGCTTAGGCTTACTGGGTTTTGGGACAGTTTTAACAGCAGAAGGAAACTTTAAAGGACGGGAATCATTATCATCAGCGAGATTGATTCTCCTCCTGGGAGTTCTCCTAGGTCGTCCGTAGATAGCTGTGTCATGGTGAGACCGAACCCATTCGGCTCTGTCTTCCCTTCTATGAGGAGAAACCTTTCTCCTAGGGACATTAGTAGTACTGGCCTTTCTCTGATAGCTGTGACTCTTCTCGTTGGCTTCTTTCCATTTCTCAGTCTGATCTGTAATGACCAGGGTGACCACAGTGCCAGCAGACACGGTAATATAGACTACCAGTTTTCTTGTGTCTCTCTAAGGGCACGGGTCTCCTGTTTCTCCATGCCTGAAAGTCGATCGAGAAAGGTTGAAGGTTGGAGCTCATCTTCTTCCAAATTTCAAAGGCCTTCCCAGCCTTGAAAGGTCCAGAGTCACTATCATGAAGAGGACTCTCCTTCGGAGATGTGGCTGCTCTTCCCGACTGTCTTGTGGGTTCCGGCTTTTTCTGCTGATGGGAGCCCTCTCCGACTTCAGCCATTGGTCCCTTTCCTTTAGCAATCCTTCTGTTTGCCGCCTCTTCATCAGTCTCTTCCATATACCCAAGTTCAGGTCTGGCAAACTTTCTTTTGTAGTCCTGTTTTACCTCCTCGACCTTTGACTTCTCTTTCGCTCTGTCTCCTTTTGTTTGAGATCTGCAACAGTCTGACGAAGTTCCTCATTATCCAACTGGATCCAAATAGATTCTGCAATTGATACTACCATCCTAGTATCGTCAATTCTCATGCCCCTCAGTTCGTCACTTAGATCACTGATTTGTGCATCCCTTCTGTCACAGGTGGGACATTTGCAGATGTGCTCCTCCATTTCTCTCTCGAGTCGCATAGCTTTGGTTGACCAGAGACGATTGTTCTCCATGTCATCTTTATGTTCATCTTTCATGATCTCAATCTGTTCCTTAAGACTTGTGATCTTCTTCAGCAGTTCGGCAATAGTTTCTGCAAAGTCAGATTCACTGAACACTTTATTTATAAAGGGGTCAGATTCACTTACCTCACAGGTTGTGCCTCGCGCCATCAGACATGGCTCCTTAGCTCACTTCCCATCGCTGCGTTCCTCATCTGAGTCACCCCAGGCAGCGAACATGGCTTGAGCTTCCTTTGGAGCAGGTGGTTCACCCTTCTTTTTGATGTAGCAATCTCTAGAAAAATGCCCCCTTTTCTGGCAATGATAGCAGGTTCTTTCTTCCTTTGCTACCGCCTCCTCTGAGGTAGATTCCTTATCCCCCCTTTGGTTATTTCGTCCTTTGCCAGAGAAACCTCTGTTATGCGCTCTCCCTGTGTTCGCAATCATGAAGGCCCTCGAGAGAAGAGCAATCTCCATATCCTCACCTTTAGATGGCATACTAACCTGGGCTATATCCAAAGCCTTCTCGACTTTCAATCCTATAGCTTGGGATTCGCTTGCTTGCCTCCTAGCCATTTTTCTCTCTGCTATCCCAGCTTGGCTCTGCAGATTCGCCACAAGTTCTTCCAAAGTGACATCTTTGATCCCCTTCTGAGCTTGGAGAGATGTAGTCACTGTATCCCATCTGGAGCTGAGAGCTTGCATGAACTGATGGGTTATTTTCCACTGTGGAAGTACCTCATCCAGGGAGTTCAGCTGTGCGACAATGACTTGAAATCTGGTGTAGAAGTCTTCCAAAGATTCGTCCTTTCGCTGTTCGACAGATTCGTAATCCTTTGTGGCGGCTAGGATTCTCTTCCTTTTTATATCCCCGTTTCCCTCGTACAGTCTAGCAAGGCCATCCCACTGCTCCTTCGCAGTTTTGTACACAACCATCTTCACCTGATCTCCGTGTGAGAGTGCCATGTACAGAACCTTCTTAGCCCTGGCATTCTGCTGGAGAGCTTTGTCGTCAGCATCTGTGTACTTATCTTTCTCCTTCTCTTTCGGCTTGGTAGGATCTGTCACATCTAGAATAGGGAAGTTACCATTTTCGAATACTTGCCACATCTTCCCATCCAGGGAACAGACGTGAGCTTTGAACTGATCCTTCCACCAGTCATACTCTCCCGGACTGAGCACCGGCAACTTCCAGAACGAATCGCTTATGTTACACATGATTTCCTACAAAGGCTAACACAAAATCTAGAGCTTCCCGGCTCTGATACCAATTGTTGGATCGTTAGGTTAGCCAACTATGTGAGGGAGATCCCAGAGTGGTATCCCTCAGACAGATGGCAGCGGAAATTAACTCTCGTACATGAAATATAAAACAGATAGTAGATGCTCACGATTTAGAGTGGAAACCTTACTGCAACCCTTGCAGCAGGCTGAAAACCACTTGCCTTCTGGACAATTCCAGAAGGGCTTCAAGATCCGTGTTATTGATAAAGGAATATGGTTGCAGTTTGTTACACTTGTCTCACGCAGTGACAACTAACAAAACTACTCAATTCGAAGGATCAACAAACACGATCGTCTTGTACGCACACAACAGCACCTTGTCAGCTCCAGAATTTGATCACTCTTCAATCTCCGATCGCTATCTCCAAAAAGCCGAGTTGCTCTCTCCAAAAGTTGCCATCACAACTGAAGACTCCTCCTCCTTTTATAGTAGTCTTCACTCGGCAGATCTGATCTCTGTCAAAGATCTGATTGCTATCCAGCAGATATGATTTGGTTAAGATATTTCCATATCTTAACCACATCAAATATTTCCTTTCCAAATCTGGTTGTATCTTCCGATCGTATATACTGATTCGTATATCCAGTGTATATACCGATATAAATACTTCTCGTCAATTATCTTGCATATATATACTCGTATATCTCTGATTCGTATCGAGTATATTCTCGTCGATCCGATCTCGTCATAAGTCGGTTTGTTTCTCTCACGGAACGCATCTTTCTCGCAGCTCTGCTCTCTCTCAGAGATGTCCAGTAGATCTGATCTACATCAGAGATTCGATCTCCATCAGATATTTGATCTCCATCTTGCAGATCTGATTCTGTTAAGATATTGCCATATATTAACTCAATCAACTATTTCCCTTCCATATCCAGCTCGTATATTTCCATACCATATCTTGAGTATATCTGTTCAGATATTTCCATATCATATCTTGAGTATATCTGCTCAGATATTTCCATATCACATCTTGAGTATATCTGCTGAGCTTGATCTCGTCTGTCACGCAGATCTCATCTCTTTCGTAGCGCTGAGCTCTCTCAGAGATGTCCAGTCACGTTTCTCTCAGACAATCTGGACCCTGTGACTTTTCAGACAGATTTGTGATTTCTGCACACTCAAGTCAAATATTAGCTAAGTGTTTGTTATCATCAAAACACAAAGGGTCCAACATAAAGATTCCTAACACGAACATAACAGAGAACATGAACATCATAACCAATTAAGTCAACATGAAGATGCCAAATAACACAAACATGAACCAATTATTCATCGACCCATACTTCATATTATATTATAACTCGATCAATTAACACTTTAAACCATTTAATATTTGTTGAACTTGTGAAACAAAATAACAAACATAACAAGAAGATCCAAAAAAAGGGAAAGAAAAAAAAACCTTTCAAGTTGTTGTTTCGCCACCACCTCCAACACAAGTGAGCTCACCTGCACCGTAACAATGCCACAACAGCAGCTGCAACAAGTGGCCAATTCACCACAAGTAGCACACACTCCTATATATGAGTCCCTAGTTGAGACTGCAACGCATCCCGGCCCATGAGTCTACAATTGAGTTCTCGGGCTATTCAAATGACAGTTGTGGTGGAAAGTCGAAACACAAGATCGACCGCGAGATCAAAAGTCTCGTTACTCTTTGCTCTCTCCCCGCGTTAGGCAACTCCTACCCTTCCTCTGATGGAAATAATACTATCTCTATTCCAAAATATATATCATTTTTAAAATTTCTTGTATATTAAGAAACGAAATTGAATTACTTGGGTTACCACCATTTAATATATCAAGTTTTTTAAAATATGAGAGATAATTTATATATTGAATGAAATGTAAAGTGATAAATTTGATATTTTGTAGCTTAATCTTTACTTAATTTTAGTACGTGGACGGCATGATGATGATGATGATGGAAAATAAGTCACAACAGTAGACAAACAACAGCGGAATAAACTTCGTTCGACAAAACTTTCCCCACTTGATACTTCAACAAACACAGAAACCAACATCAATGTAGAAATCAATCACAAATGAGACACCGAAATTTTACGTGGAAAACCTTTCAAAACAAGAGAAATATGAAACTTAAATCCACTATCACCAATATGTGACATTAATACAAGTATTCTCTAGATATAATAGAGGCATATAATCATCGTATACTTGGAACAAATCACATCAAGATATATGTATCACTACCAAGTAAGGATGCGGAATAATGTCACCCAAAAATTCACTATTGTTCGAGGCTACAAATCAAAGACTTCCATACTTCCAATACCGATCTCCACTGTTGAAAACAAAGGCCAAGATGCTATGATGGTACTGCCAAAATTTCAGGACGATCCGACGCTTCCATCTCTGGGAAACAACTTATCTTTGTGGCTGAGTACTGCGGATCCAAAAATACTATCTTCTTCCATTTAAATTCTTCATTCACTTCTATTTATAAACCTTAAGCTAGGGTTTTTGGTAACCTAGCATTGGGCCTTTGTTGGGCTATTTCTCAAGGGTCAAAAATACCCTCAAAAAAATCTAACAAATCTCCCTCGTTTTGACTATGAGGAAGACACTGCCATGCCGACGATCAAGCAACATTTCTTGAGCTTTTCCCTTCCTAGAGTCTTTGTTAACATATCGGAACCATTATCATCAGTATGAACTTTGTCAAGTTCAAGCAACCCTTTGTCAAGAGCATGTCTGATGTTCCCTTGAGTGGCATGTTTTTGGAAAAACGTAGATTAGACAGTTCGAGCAGGAGTTCAGGGGGAGTTCGAACATATCCTAGTACTCATGTACAGCGCGGAACAGACGCAAGGATATTTCCTGGAAGGATATTGGACAGCGAAGATATCGTCAAGTTAAAGTCGGCCAGCGACTTATTCGAACATGAGATATTCGAATGGATATCTACATTGAAGGCGTCGTAGCTTACTTGGGCAAGAAGACTTCGTATATTCTTCCAACCGATTTGAGAAAGATATACATCAAATATCTAGGAATATTTCCTAAATATTTGATGGGATTATCTTGTGCAGATTAGGGTTTCGTCCAAGCATATAAATACAATGCTAGGGCGTCCTTATTCAACATCGCTTTCAAAGATCAACATCGCTTCCCATCCTTCCGCTAGTATTTCTTGTCAAACAGATCAGTTAGCAACACTTGTCTTTTATTGTCCTTTACCTGCAAATTAAATGATAATTATGTTGTGCAAAATTTAAGTGTTTAAATTATTTTAGAATATTATGTATTACCAGCTTCGCAATGTGAAAGTGTGCCGGTCTAGACCCAAATGCGTGCAATCTCGGGCCGTTCTTGGCAAGGTTGGCAGCATAAGTTTGCTTGTTCTTTTCACTGCGGTCTATGAATGATGGGTCCGTATTAAATCTAGCTGTTCCCGCATCTATGTGATCTTTGGTCAACCATTTCAGGCCTTTGGTTTTCCCGGTTCGTAGACCTCTCCACGCATCTTGTAGAACCTTAGCCGCCTTCTTCCTAAAGTTGGCCTCAATTTGGTCGGTGTGGATCGGATCCCACCGGTACAAGCTCTACATATACATTACATAGTTGTGTTACGAACAATGTAATAGAATCACAAAATTATGTAATCGGAAACAAAATTACCCAAAAAATAACGCTACAAATACAATTTTACTACATTTTACCTGGAAGTGTCGAAACCACTTCTGTAACAGCCCAGATGTTTCCCAGCTGTACTCGGGGTCATCTGCCCATCTATTTCAATGGGAGTAACTGTTATCCATGCCTGCAGGCCATGCACCCCAACCCACTCTCAGGAATTAATTCTTATTAATTGCCTGCAGGTTGTTGGCCCCGGGAGTCGAACCCGAGCACCATATTCAGCAGGTCCTCGAAATCGTAGTCATTCACATCGGGTAAGTTTCCTTCATCCATAGGTTCCACAGTACGGTCCGATACATGCATAGAAGGCCTGTAAAGGTCTGGACTTGGACGTCTGTCCTCGGTTGACGGTGTTGTACGTTGACTCGGATCCTCACCCCCTTGTCTCGTAGGGGTATGATCCTGTACAGGTCTGTACGCATCTCGATTTTGGCTGTTGTCCCCAGTTGATGCCTGGTGTTGCATGTCCTGACTCAACTGTCTTGGTCGGCGTATGTCAGTTAGCCGCGTTTGTGATGAACCCCCTCTACTAGCCACGGTATTCCTTTTACCTTGTTGTACATTTCTCTTGAGTGGTGCCATTTACCCTACAACAAAATTTAATTTAGTATTTTTAACCCAAAAAAAAGAAAACAATGTTGGCAAGCAAACAAATATACATTGTTCTTGTATCCACATATTCAACCAAAACAGCAAGTATTCGAGTATCTGTAAGACAAATTTTATATAGTACCCAAATTGTAACCAACTGACAATGAGCTGCATGCATTCCATCAGAATATGATAACAAGCGTTTATGATTGCAACAAGGTCCGAATATGACAACAAGTACAGCTAACACATAGGCCATAAACACAATTTGTCAGCTGACCAGTTTGGACCATTTTTGTACAGAAATTCTATGAGGCAGACACGAAGACAAGCCACACAAACAAATTTGGTGTCCAGTATCGGACACACGCGCATAACATTTGAAACACCTTTAATTTTATACAAATTGGATTCGAACAAACTATCAAACGCAGCCAAACAATATAATCACAAACTCAACCGAAGCGCACAGGAGACGGACTGAACTGAACCGAACTGAAGCGCACAGTAGACGGACGAACAATAGAATCACGAAGACGTTTACTTTTTCATACCTGGGCTATTAAAGTTGCTTACGGCGGATGTCGGATGTCGAACTCGGTGGCTTACGGTGGACGGCGGACGATTGTGTTCTAAGACGGACAATGAGGGTTTTCAACTGCGCATGTAATTTCAATTCACTTGGTTCAAACAAAATGTATTTAGTCTTTTTTAACCAAATTATTTAACTTGTCTACGCGGGCGAATACGGCGGGGTTTTTTTAGATATGGATACCACGACACTTTTCTTTATACGCGCCGTCTTCGGTACGTATTATTGCGCTTTTTTAAATAAGCGCTGTAGTTTAATGTTTTTACACGGCGCTTACACAACAAGCGCTGTTCTATATGTCCCATTATAACATCGCTTCTCATAAAGGCGCTGTGTTTTTATTACAATATGACATCATTTATTAAAGAAGCAACGTTTCTGTGTTCAGTTAAATAGCGTTTATTAAAGAAGCGCCGTTTCTGAGTTCAGTTAAACAGCGCATATTTAAGAAGCACCGTTTTTGAGTTCCGTTAAACAGCGCATATATATTAAGCACCGTTTCTGAGTAAACCATACATTTATATAGAATTTTAACATACCACCTATTTTTTTTTGCAATTCTAATATACTAATATCCTATTTTAGTTTTTTGGATTTTGAAATTTTAATATCCTAATATCCCACATTGCTTGCTGTCAAAAAGTTGGATTCACAAGTGATTATCAAAGGGGGATTAAAACCCAATACATCTACAACACCAAAATTCGAATTTTTGGCCTACACTAATCCTTGGGTTCTTGATTAAAATACAATGAATGATCAGACGGCACAATGACTCAATGCGTCAATTAATGATCAGGCTTAAAGTAGAATGAATGGTCAACCAAATGTACATGTTGATCATACTTTAAGAGTTAATGATCATACTTACAATATAAGGAATAATCAAACTTAAAGACTTAAACTCACGACGATTCGTCAGATTCTTCTTTGGTATCTGGATTATCAGCTACGTGCTCGTCGTTCCCGTCTTCTTCTTCTTCTGTGTCATACTCATACATCTCATCATCAGCGAGGTTCCCTACGGATCCAGTGTCGTTGACTAATACAGGCATTTCATTTCCCATTTCACCCTCATCTTGGAATGGGACATTTGCTACCTCCATGTCGACTGCGTTTGTTGGTTTCACAAGACAAATGGCTACCCAACCCTGATTATTTGGCCCTGCTAATCCCGGAAATGTAACATAGTAAACTTGCACAGCTTGCTGGGCAAGAATGTAAGGGTCGTAATGGGGGTATGGTCTATGAGTGTTCACGATGACAACCCCGTTAGATGGGTATGACCTAACAAACTGCGGGTCGTACCAACGTCACTTGAACAAAAAAACATTTAGGCGATGGTTGCTTCTACATCTCATATGAATTATTTCTTCAATCACCCCGTAGTAGTGTGTACCCTCTGTTCCCTTCACGTAAACATGACTGTTCACCGTGTTCCTACCTTCACTATGGCTTTCAATGTGAAACTTGTAGTTGTTCACTTTGTATGTCGCCGAACATGCAACGTCGGATTGGAATCCAGCGGACAAATAGTGAATCCATTGTGGTAGTCCTATTGTTTCTCCGAGCTCCCAAACCTGAACATAATATTAAGCGGTGTTTAGAAGGTGCAGGTACAGTTTAATTTCCTACATAATGGAACAAAATTTGCGTTGATTCTACTTACATGGGAATTCAGCCATTCTGGGAATTCCATTAATAAGACATCGTATTTTTGCTGATCATTAAGTCACGGGCATCTTTGTCTTAAGCCGGTCTCAAATAATTCAAAATATTGTTCAAGTTCAGTGGTGTTGCTAAAGATGTAATGAGTTGCTTTGTTAAATTCTCGGGTGTCTAATACCCTCCTTTTACTTTTGCTCCCACCAAATCCTGGGTAATTGAAAATAGAAATATGCGGGTCCTCGAAATCTGATGTCCCAACTTCGTTTCGTTTGTATTGTACGCCGGTTGTTGTTAAATCCGAACCTAGGTAGTCGGACCCCAAATACGAAGTCTCCAGCTGTATGTATGCGTTAATAATACTAGCTTCCACCTCAGCTCTGTTTCCCTTATGTCCCAACTGTTTAAGACGGTATATGAAATGCTCAAACGGATACATCCAACGATAGTGTACTGGTCCACCAAGTAGGACCTCATCAGCCAAATGAATTGGTAGGTGTTCCATTGAGTCGAAAAATGAGGGGGGGAATATGGACTCCAGCTTACACAGTGTTACTGATATATTGTTCTGCCAGTGTTCCATCCGCTCAACGTGAAGGGAAGATGCACATATATCTCGAAAAAATGTACACAACTCGGATACAGCTTCCCAGATCTTATTTGGTAAAAACCCCTTGAAAGCAATCGGCATGAGTCACTCTATAAATACGTGTGCGTTGTGTGACTTGTAACCAGCTAGTTTTAGTGCACTCAGATCTACTTTGTTCCCCAAATTAGATGAAAATCCATCAGGAAACTTCAGAAACTTTACCCAAATAAGTACATTTTTCTGTTCTTCTCTAGTTAGCTGATACTTACCCTTATTCGCTACCAAACGCCCGCGGCGTGTTTGAAGTTCCAACTCTGGTCTTCGACAATACAACCCAATATCCTTTCTACACTTCACACCGTCATCTTTTGTTTTCCCCTTTACATCCATGATGGTGTTGAATAAATTCTCAAAGACATTCTTTTCAATGTGCATGATGTCTAGATTATGTCTAAGCTTTACGTCCATCCAGTAAGGTAGTCCCCAAAAAATCGATTTCTTTGTCCAGTTGTGTTCCACACCGAATCCGTCGCAAACCTCATTCATATGCTGCTCCCATATATATTTAATATTCCTAACCATGTCATGAACTGCTTGACCAGATTGAAATTGAATTGGACCATGAAAGTCGGTTCGATCTCTGTAAAAATTCCTAGCATCACCCCGATATGGATGACTTTCTAATAAAAATCATCTGTGGCAGCCAAAATACGATACTTTTCTTCCATGTTTCAACATGAATGTCTTTGTGTCGTTCATACAGTAGGGGCAGCCGAGTTTTCCTTGAGTTGACCAGCCTGACAACATCGCACAAGGAAATCAGATACAGTCCACATGAGAGCTGCCCTCAACGTAAAACTCTGTCTGCGATTAGCATCATACGTGTCGACCCCAACATTCCAAAGATGTACCAAGTCATCAATAAGAGGCCTTAGATATATGTCCAAATGCTTCTTTGGACTAGACGGACCAGGGATTAGTATAGTCAACCAAATGAATCTCGTTTTCATGCACAACCACGGTGGTAAGTTGTATGGTGTAACCATGACAGGCCAAACGGAGTACTGTTTAGTGGACATACCCCATGGATTAAATCCATCTGTGCATAATCCCAATCTTACGTTAAGTGCATCCGAGGCAAAGTGAGGATGACACCGATCAAAATGCTTCCAAGATTCTCCGTCTGAAGGGTGTACCATGTGATGCACGTCTGCTTTGGGTAAAGCGTGCCAGTACATTTCTTTTGCCAGACTTTCAGATAAAAAAGTCTCTGTAAACGCGGTATAATCGGTAAGTAAAACATTTGCTTTCTCGCATTTCGTTGGTACGATGAAGAACTTTCTGTGCGTCTTGGACGATGATATCTTTGTTCTGAGCAGAAATGACATACTGTCAAACTTTCGTCGCAACCGTAGTAAATCATACACCCTCCCACGCAAATGTCAATCCTTTGGTACCCCATTCCGAGATCCAATACCAGTTTTTTGGACTCTTTGAATGAAGATGAGATCTTATTCTCTCCCCTAATCAGATTTTTCATCGTTCCACAAACAGCGGTAAATACGCCTTCTGATAGTCCGTAATTAGCTTTCGTTGCCAATATTTTCATGTTAATTGAAAGCTCCGTCTCCGTTGTGCAACCAGTGTATGCTGGTTCCCCATATGAATTTTGTAGATTGAAGAATCTGTTTGCTTCGAAATTTTCTGTTTGATGTTCAATATAGTTCGACGACTCGAGAATATCATCAGTTGTGCCAATATCTGGAACCATCTCTGTGAAGGCCTCGTCAGTCGAAATTTGTTCTTCAGTATCAATAACTGGGTAAAATGTAGTCGGTTCAGGTACAGTTGGGAATGTATTTGCGTACTGCATTTCTGCCAGATCTTCCCCGTGTAAGGTCTAATTGAAGTAATTTGGTGTGAAACCGTATTTGTGCAAATGCGCCTCCATCATTCTTACATTGATGAATCGCTTGTTTTTGCATTTTTTATATGGACAGCGGATTGAGTTGTCGCTGGCAAGAAAACCTTTTGCAACGGCTGTTTCAATAAAATTATTTACCCCATCGATGAAAACATCATTGGTACATGACGCACCCGCTTCGTACATCCATCTCCGGAGTTCATATAAATATGCCATGCTTATACTAATATCAGCTTTCAAAGGAAACTAAAATGTGAGTACCTCAGGTCGTGTCCGAGTCGAAGCAAATATCAGCACACAAGTGGTCGGTCACAATAGGAGCTTTGCCTTATTTACTGCGAAATTGCAAAGAAGCCATTTGAGTAAAATTGGAACAGTTGAATGTAAGCTAGAAAGATGGTGTTAATAGATGTGGTCTTTGCAAGTTTTTAGTAATTATATACGTCGTTCGCAACATTAAGTTTCGGAATGGAATTCTTAACAATAAACATTAAGGTTCAACTGTTTATGTTCAGTATTCCGTCTACAAGGCGATACATTTCCGTCACTTAATGATAGAATTACGACGATCTTTCGACGATGTTATAAGTATCCCTGCGCCAGCGCTTTATTTATAAGCGATGTTATAAGTATCCCTGCGCCATCGCTTTCTTTATAAGCGCCGTTTGAATCATATACTGAGACAACGGTTGCTTTATGACGGGAGTCGTTGTACCCGTCAAAAATAATATTTTCTTTTATCTCCGACTAGAAAGTGGTAAGTCGGGTCGTATCCACAGAGATCGGTATAAGAATCTGTTCACTAAGTAAGAGCGTGACAATGGGGGGATTTTGAAATTCAACAAGTAAATAAAAACGCAAGCAACAATGATCACTTATCAAGAGAGCAATCGTTACACAGATTCAAGAATCAAATATCAAAGAGAAGTGCAAGCTAGAACCTTCGACTATGATGCAAGACTAAATCATGGACCAAACCGTGTTGAATTCTAATGTTCTACAACTTAGAGCTCCCCGCTAGGTTGCACTCCCTGTTCTTATTCTAGTATTTAATCTCGCGGTAGCGATAATCAAGACCCTAACTCGCTAGAGTTGCATGAAGAATTAAACAAGTTGTCCTAGGGTTTTTAATCCTAGTGGTATATTACTCGTGTCCTAGTTTACTATCCCCGCTAGGTTGCTAGCAAACTTTGACAATTGGAATCAACAAACAAACAGAAGCTCCCCCGCTAGGGTTCCACTTATGCTAGCACATCAATTCCATAAACATTGCATAATAATATAACGCAAAAAATAGAAATCAATATAGGTCTCAAGTCAAAACATCACAATGTCGAGTTCTAGCCTACACATATAAGTTTAGCTACTCATCGTAATGGAATACATCATTAAGTGTTTGAATATAATGAAACGAAATTACTAATGATGAATTCTCCACCAAGCTGCAGCTCAACTCTAACACTTGAAATCGGCACGTAACCAAGCTATCTTCTCCAAAATCGGGTCAAACCCTAATTCTCCAAACTCTCGAACGTGTCTCTTGTTTCTTCCCAAACCGTGTCTCTTTTCCACACTGAAAATCGAGGTTCAGCCGCCTGGGGTTTTCCTCGTCTTATTCTCCTTTTATTCTTCCCGAGATGCCAAAATGAAATTACAAAATTCGACTGCCAGCTGGCACGCGGACGTCTCCTAAATTTGTTCCCCGCGGACGTCTCTTGAATTACGGTAATTTTTCAGACGTCTGCGCCATTAATCTTTAAGGCGTCCGCGTTCTGCACTGACTCAGACTTCAAGCACTTTGGACTTCATTTCTTTCCACGCCAAACATCATCTAATAGGCTCCCTTTAGCCGATATTCCTTCCATGGTCTCCGAATGTACATGCGAACGAAAACTACACACAGGTAGTGAAATAATATACAGGTAACCACTAAAAGATGGGGTTTTAACACAGAAAATAGTCGTACAATTACGACTTATCAAACTACCCCACACTTGAACTTGTTCGTCCCGAACAAGAACAAAGCCACAGAATGAATTACAATGTACTAGTCATGCTAATCCTTACATCTCAAACCCAAATCCAGCAATTAATCTTATCATACTTAAGATTCTAACAATGCGAGTATAGATAGATTTTCGATACTTGTTACCTCGCGAGTTGAAATTCAAATGACCTTGGATGATTTGGAGATAGTCCCCTATAGGTACCACAGACACTGCATTCTTTCCTGAGTTTTGGTCTTTTGATTGAGTCATCGGCTTTCTCTGACACATGATTAATTCACTGCTTTCGTACCGTTGCGTCTTGAATTCTTTGAGTTGTATGGACCTTGATAAATGACACATCTTTTCTTGAATCATTTAGATTTCTGATTTTTTTTCCTTTTTTTCTTTCTACTTGATGGTTTGCCTTTGGCTTTTGAATTTGTTTCGTGTCCACATAATCATTTGCGCCCTTGAACGACTCCAATCATAGCCTCCGGATAACAACATAGGAGTGCATCCTGCTCTTTTCTCATCCTCGTCTTTTCTGCATGAGGCAAGGTAGGGGTTACCCACCCATTCCCAGCTACTTAGACTAGAGATGGACAGTTTGTTTTCTCTGTCCCGCCACCACTGCGAACGCATGAATAAACTTGTATACTTGGTGACGGAGCTACTCTCAGGACTAGGCTAGTGAAGCGTCAACCTCCACCGCTTTTCTCAATCATCAGAACCAAAAACTCAGAACTTCCTGCAACTTGCCGTACCTTTCTAGGACATTTCTGTCAACTCCACATCCCTGCATATCACAACTCACAAGAACAAATCATTGAAATTTTTTGAAATTTCGCATTTTTAGTCAAATGAGCACAATAGTCATAAAAAGCTGGAACTAAGATTTCGACATATGAGAAAAGCATAGCAGTGCATCATCAGTTCATTACGACACATAACTGACTCTATAACATCCCACCCCACACTTAAATTGACCCGTGTCCTCACGGTACAACTCAAGAGATTAGACGGACAACAAAACAGACTCAAAAAAAATAAAAATAAAATAAAAACAAAAAAACAGAGGAACTGGTACTCCCCTAATAGTCTGGTGGTGGCGGTTGCTGCGATTTACCCTCTGCAATGCACCGCGGACGTCTTCTTCATTTGATGCCGCGGACGTATCTTAATTTTGCAATAATTGTTAAGGCGTCCGCGTAGCTTATTGTTCAGACGTGCGCGAAATACACTGATGTAGAATTCCTTTCTTCATTTAATCACCTGAAACCACCAGAAACAGAAAAGAAATGCACTCGGGGCGCATTATCAGATTCTCAATTCCACTAATTAACCTACTCCTAACATGATTAAAATAAAAACACACACCGGGTTGCCTCCCGGTAAGTGCCTTTGTTTCACGTACTTGGCTGGACATTACCTCTTTAGGGATCACAAGTTAGGATCCCAAGGCTGCTCCAAATCAAACTTACTGCTCAGCGTGCTCCTCTCCTCAGCACTTCCATGAGTTAACCGTTTCTCAATGTTCAGCCCGCCATCAACTGGCTTTGATCTCCAGTTCTTTTCTTTAGGTGTCCACCGCTTCTGCGCAGCCACCCCACACTTTTGTTTCTTAACTCACTTTTCATCTGGTAGGTGTGTTTTCCTTGTTACCTTCAGCTGCTCACTGACACCCTGAATCACACGCAGCGATTCAGCAGTTATAATATTAAAACAAGTCTTATCAGTTATCTCAGGTGGTTTTCCCGCACAAGGCTGATGGTCATCCTCAAAGACACGAAACTCAGCCATCTTGCCACCATATTTGAGGATTACAGTACCCTCCGCGACATCAATCTTCGCCTTCGTCGCAAACAAGATAGGTCGTCCTAGAATGAGAGTTGGTGACTCCTTAGTCTGGGTGTCCTCCATCTGCAAGACATAAAAATCTGCAGGCACAACAACTTCACCAACATTCAAGGTTAAATTCTCGAGCAAACCATAGGGATGAACACATGACTTGTTGCCTAACTCAATAGTTAACTTGATCGGCTTCACCGGTCCAAGTTTCAATGAACAATATAGATCATAAGGCATCACATTAATAGACGCTCCCAAATCATTCAAACAGTGGGGAATAAGCGTGTTACCAATGCCACAGGTCACCGTGAAGGCACCTGGGTCTCTAGTCCGATTGGTCAACGCTCCTTGTTGCCCTTGCTCCAATTCTTGTATTTTTGCGTTGGTCCTCATGTCTTCACACTCCTTCCGTTGAATCTCATTGTTTATAGCTTCGTGATGCTCAGTAACCTGCACGAGAAATGGCAATTGCGCAAGAGGGTTAGAACTCAAAATCTGGAAATTGCTTACTGGGAATTCCGCGCACGTCTCCTGATTATTGTCCGCGGACGTCTCTTGATTGTGCAGTAATTCATCAGGCGTCCGCGCTTTAAATGTTGAGGCATCCGCGTTCTCCACTGATGCTTAGTTCAAACCTTGCTCTTTTTCTTTTCCTCCAGCCTTCATCTCCTCTTCATCCTTTATCACGATCACACTCACATTTTGTCTTGGATCAGGGATTGTTTGCGAAGGCAGCTTCCCTTTGTCTTCACGCCTTTCGTATACATCTTTGGCAATTTGAGACACTTGCTTCTTCAGGTCATTAACGTCTCCAGCTTGTTGCACCATCTTTTCAGCGAGTTCTTTGAACATGCCTCTCACTTCATCCCTAAATTCCTTGATCGGGCTGTCTTCTCCTTGTTTGATGTGTGGTGGTTTGTACGGCTGCTTTTGTGGGTACGAAGATTGCCCCACATCGTAGTTGTTGTTCCTTTACCAACCACCCTCATTTTGCCTAGGCTACCATTTGTTGTTGCCTTGATATCCATCATACCTCCTTGGTGACAAATCTCCCTTGTTCATGTAGCCCACTATATTCACGCCTTCTGTTCTTTCCTGAAAAACAGCGTTCTCGTTATTCATTGAATTAAAAGTGGACTTGTTTACCTTACACTCCACTTGTTGATTTCTTTGTGGTTGTTGCGTCACTAATGGAGCCATCATATTCTTTAGTTCCTGAAATTCAGAATGTACATTCACGTTAGCAACTGGTGCAGGTTTATATGTTTCTTCTAAATACCTTGTGCTCTCGGTAACTCTCCCAATCAACTCCCATATCTCCTCGGGGTACATGTCAAGGATAGACCCTTGGGCGGAAGCATCTAGCATTCTTCTTTCCATTAGAGCCATCCCATCCGTGAAGTATTCGAGCAACATCCTTTGTGGGATTTCATGATTCGGACAATTCTCTTCCAAATGCCTAAACCTCTCCAAAGTGTCGAACAAAGTTTCTGCACGTCCTTGTCTAAGCATAGAGATCTCCTTCCTTGTTTGAGCCGCCTTCGAATGGGAGTAGTACTTGTCGATGAATTTCCTTTGCATTTGGTCCCATGAAGTGATCGAACCTGAAGGCAAAGACATTAACCAGGATTTAGCTTGACTTTCTAAAGAAAAAGGAAATGTCTTCAATTTAAAAATATTTTCCGAAACCGATGCTGTTTTCATGGACATGCAAACTCCATGAAATTCCTTCAAGTGCCTTAGGGGGTTCTCATCGGGCATTCCTCCAAACTTGGGCAAGTGGTGTATCACCCCACTCTTTATCTCGATGTCTTCTGCGTCCTCATCCAACCTAATGCATCAAGGTGCCTCATCAATATACGGCGCACATACTCCTCTCATAGTGCGTCCCAAATCTCGATGCCTAGCTAACTGTCCATATTGGTTTCCTCCACCGAGGTATTGACGATCCAACTCATCCTCGTAATCATCGTAATTCTCGTGTCTAGCTGCACGATGTCTAGCAAACTCATTCACAAATTGCTGATTTCTGGGGGTGGTAATCTTTGATTAACAGCGGGCAGTGCTTGCCTCTGTTCCTGCATGTTATCTCCTAGTACACTTCCTCGCTCTTCATCATCACGTTCAACACTTCTCTGTGACATTGTTACTTAAACGGAAAATAATCAAGTGACAAAAAAATAAAAGACAATAAAATAAAACTAAAAGAAAGAAAGAAATACTTAGTGAGATTCTTCGTTACCAATCCCCGGCAACGGCGCCAAAATTTGACGGGAGTCGTTGTACCCGTCAAAAATAATATTTTCTTTTATCTCCGACTAGCAAGTGGTAAGTCGGGTCGTATCCATAGAGATCGGTATAAGAATCTGTTCACTAAGTAAGAGCGTGACAATGGGGGGATTTTGAAATTCAACAAGTAAATAAAAACGCAAGCAACAATGATCACTTATCAAGAGAGCAATCGTTACACAGATTCAAGTATCGAATATCAAAGAGAAGTGCAAGCTAGAACCTTCGACTGTGATGCAAGACTAAATCATGGACCAAACCGTGTTGAATTCTAATGTTCTACAACTTAGAGCTCCCCGCTAGGTTGCACTCCCCGTTCTTATTCTAGTACTTAATCTCGCGCTAGCGATAATCAATACCCTAACTCGCTAGAGTCGCATGAAGAATTAAACAAATTGTCCTAGGGTTTTTAATCCTAGTGGTATATACTCGTGTCCTAGTTTACTATCCCCGCTAGGTTGCTAGCAAACTTTGACAATTGGAATCAACAAACAAACAGAAGCTCCCGCGCTAGGATTCCACTTATGCTAGCACATCAATTCCATAAACATTGCATAATAATATAACGCAAAACATAGAAATCAATATAGGTCTCAAGTCAAAACATCACAATGTCGAGTTCTAGCCTACACATATAAGTTTAGCTACTCATCGTAATGGAATACATCATTAAGTGTTTGAATATAATGAAACGAAATTACTAATGATGAATTCTCCACCAAGCTGCAACTCAACTCTAACACTTGAAATCAGCACGTAACCAAGCTATCTTCTCCAAAATCGGGTCAAACCCTAATTCTCCAAACTCTCGAACGTGTCTCTTGTTTCTTCCCAAACCGTGTCTCTTTTCCACACTGAAAATCGAGGTTCAGCCGCCTGGGGTTTTCCTCGTCTTATTCTCCTTTTATTCTTCCCGAGATGCCAAAATGAAATTACAAAATTCGACTGCCAGCTGGCACGCGGACGTCTCCTAAATTTGTTCCCCGCGGACGTCTCTTGAATTACGGTAATTTTTTAGACGTCCGCGCCATTAATCTTTTAGGCGTCCGCATTCTTAACTGACTCAGACTTCAAGCACTTCGAACTTCATTACTTTCCACGCCAAACATCATCTAATAGGCTCCCTTTAGCCGATATTCCTTCCATGGTCTCCAAATGCACCTGCGAACGAAAACTACACACATGTAGTGAAATAATATACAGGTAACCACTAAAAGATAGGGGTTTAACACAGAAAATAGTCGTACAATTACAACTTATCACTTTATAAGCGATGTTATAAGTAGATGGATGACGGAAAATTGGCAGAAAGTAGATGCATTATATACCTTATGCTGTGACCTTTTTTCTTTCAAAGATCTTCTCTGATTGCTTGTACAAGTCAGTCAACTACATTATATGCAGTATATTCATGACAGCTCCAATCTGTTTTCATATGTCGTCTTCAGAATTTGTCTCTCAATATGAACGACAAATTCAGAATAATAAAAAGGAAAACAGATTGGAGCTGATCATGAAACACCACTATATATAATACAGTTGATTCACATGTACTGCAAATCAAAAAACAACTTTGAAAAAATAAGTCACAGCATAACAAAAACGGCGGAATGGGAACAATTAGAACACTCGATTGTAAACGGAGGAAGGTTTAGGGTTTGCAAATGCCACTATTTATAGCACATTTTGAAGATTAGGTGGATAAGAAGGTAATAAATACAATTTGCTGTTCAGTCAACATTGAGGCTCTATTCCATCACAAAGTGACGGAAACACGTCGAATTAGAGTCGTTTTTATGCAACGGATAAATATTAATGCTAGCATTATTCCTCGCACAGTGAATTGATGGAATAGTAACGGAACAATGATGAAGCGTTTTCCGTGAAATGTACGTTGCATTTCTGATTCTGATGACGGAAATGTAAAGGAATAAAGACGTAAAAAATATGTTTACCATTTTTTGATCCAATTTTGTTATGGTTACATATATATATATATAGATGGACGTTCAAATGTTATGTGCTTCTTATTGTGTTATGTGTTATGTCGATTCTGATTGGTTAATGAAAAACAAGGAACCAATCAGAAGCGAGAAACACCGTAACTACGGTGCACCCTCACCCACACAACCCCCCATGCTTTGGAGGTGCACCGTAAGCCCCGTGTTCCTCGCTTCTGATTGGTTCCTTCTTTTCATCAACCAATCAAAATCGATATAACACTTTAAAAACATAACACTCTAAGGACATATAACATTTGAACGCCCCCTATATATATATATGAGCTGATCATCAACCAGCATCCTGACTTAAAAACTAACCAGGACAGACTGTCAAGTGCTCCGATGAAGTTGGGAGTTGATCACAAGCTGTTCAAGGGTGCCATGTGAATGATTTGAAGGACCCTAGAGTGAGAAGAAAGGATGCCCTTGAGTCATCTATGTGGAGGTTTGTTGCTGGAGCAAGATTGTCCGTTGTTGAAAGAGGAAGGATGCTGAGCGAACAAGAGATCATACTGGAGACAGAACAGGAGCAAAGAAAGAGAATCAACCGATTGGTGCGCGCCTTGACATATCCCAGTGATGATGAAGCTGATGAAGTTAATGATGAAGCAGATAAAGTTGATGAAGAAGACAGTGAGAATGATGGAGACTCCTCCGCCTGAAGGTTCATGCTAAAAACCTTGACTTGACCCTAACTTTTGAACATTTATCTTCTGTCGTAATATTTGATGTACTGTCTGTCATACTTTTATGTTTGAACTCCTATTTGGAACGCCCCTTGCCAATTTTGTGACAAAAAAGGGGAGTAATTTTGAGGACGACTTATTTCCCTCAATCTTACCAGTACGTCTCTAAAGTCTAGGTAGTTAGAAGTAGATCATTTGGTTTTGCTAAAAATGCCAAGGGGGAAATTGTTGTTCCTACGTATGGCATGGCTTTTGGCAAAACGTCTTCCGAGTGTTCAAGCAGAAGTCAAGGAGCTATTCAACCGAAGATTGGAACTCGCATAGCGCAGAACAGAAGCACGGAAGTTTCCTAATCTGGGAATTTCCTAATATTGAAGATATGCAGATTGGAGTCGGTTCTAGACAGGAGTCGGTTGAAGATTAGATTGGTTGGCAAGATATTCGAGCTATATTATCAAGATGCCAAGATTATCAAGGGTATATTCAAAAGATATTCAAAGATAGAAGATTTTGAAGCTTGAAAATATTTAGGAAATATTTCCTAAATACTCAAGATTGAATATCCTAACTGATTAAGGAACCAACCGTGTACTATAAATACAAGGTTAGGGTTTCCTGATCAATATCGCTTTTGGAGAAAAAGAAAACACGAGTGATCTTGAGTAGAGGAGGAGGAGCAATGGTCGGCTGATATTTCTACATCAGAGAATCAACGACGAAGAAGTAGTCTATTCAGTGTGCTGATCAGACTGTTCTTTATGAATAATCCAGTGCACACACACTGTCACCACGACACGCTTTCGGGAGAGGGCGTACGAGCTTCGAGAGAGGTTCGAGCAATTTCGGAAGGGAGTTTTGAACTCAATGGATCGAGGGGGAGCCGAGATCGCAAATCTGAAAGAAGAAGTGTTAGAGGCTAGGAGATTACATTCGGGAGATAATAAGCGTAAGACCATCTGTAGCTCTAAACTTTTCAATAAAGATTTCCTACCCTTTAGGGCGTGGGAAGCCCCCCCTTGAGTAGGCTGTTGGCCGAACTGGGTATATATCGTGTGTCACTGCTTTGTTCCGTTTCGGTGACTGTTTGATAAGTGTTCGAGACTCGGTTCGAACACCATCTGAATCTCGTCTTGAATAATACAACTAGATTTCATAAGTAATTAAAAAAATTATCATATAAAGTTATAAACTATTGAATATGTTTTTATTTTAAGTTAGTGATATATTTCCAAACAAATTTTTGAATAATGTCAAGTTATAATTTATTTATTATCACACGGTAATGAAGTAGAATAGATGTAAATGAAATCTAACTTTTAAATCTAAAATATGAGCAATGAAAGCTTGTTTCATCATTTGATAATTACAAACGAATGAATGATATAAAACATATCAAATCTAAAAATATAAATTACACTATTTCACTTTGACACAAATATATTCACGTTTTAAACGAGACGGATCAAAAGGGGTTAATCAATATAACTTGTTTAACCCACTGATAGTTTTTTTGATAGTTTTTTTATATCTCATACATATCAATCACCATTCGAACACATCTTATACATACTGTATGAGAACTTTTCTTATCGGGTACATGTGATATTCGACTGGTTGAGCACAGGCCACGCACGTCACCACCCGCATTTGATACTTGAATTGTGTCAATTCAAGCATCATCCACTTTGAAACCCCACGAGCATAAGCTTGCAATTAGCACCTCCACGCGCACTTGGAAGGAATAGACGAACCAGCAATGCGAACCTGCTGAAACAACACGTCCACGATGGACGAATAACACCTCCACAAGGGAGGGACAACAGTCCATGCCGAGGTGGGACGAAAACACATCTACAAGGGATGAATAACACTCACTAAATTGAGGAGAAAATATACTACTCAAGGGAGTCAAACCCTTGACCACTTGACAAATTATCAAGAGTTCAAGCCAACTCGACCAACACCTCTTTCGCAACCCGCTAATAGTTTAAACCGCTAATGTGACGAGATTTAACTCATTTATCTCATTTCATTGGAAAAAACTTTAAAACCCATCTATTACTCACCCCACCCGCCCGTTTTTTCTTGTCTAACATAGGCAACTAACACAAAGATGACTTGGTGAGTAATTGAGTACATATATTAAATTATTCGTATCGACTACTAATTTTGATTTCATTTCTTAAGTGCAATTCAAGAAATCGAATGGGTAACATAACTTGCGTCGTATAAGATTCGAAGTGACAGTACTTAAAACACAGTCATATAAGAGCTTAAGTGACAGTACCTTAAATGTGACACAAAAGTGTATTTTTTTAGAAGGTATCAATAATCATTTTCCTGCACAAAGTGTGTCGCATATGTGATATTATATAATGTCAGTCACGTAGAACATATTAAATGGCGTCCTTGTTTCAGTCATATAAGTATGATTGTGTGCATTGTCAGTAACTTAAGTGATGTAATGTGTTATTTTCCATGTCACGTAAGAATTTGTATTGTGCTTTTTTATTGTTACAGCCGCATAAGATACTGCAAAACGTCCCTGTTATAATTGTATAGCTAGTAATAATAACAGAAATCAGGTACGACAACCAAAAGAACTTATTCATAAGTACGCAAAACAGTTCACAATGTACATAGCTGGACATATCCAGCATTCAGTTTACATGGAAAAACTTGTGCACATCATAAAACCACAAGTTCAGAAAATTCATCGTAAGTATTCAGAGAGTTGGGAGAGCAAAACTCCCACCATCAGAAGTAGTACCCCCATGTCCAGAAGGAGCCCAACGCAGCATTTCTTCAAGAGCCTTCAGCCTATCCTCAAACTCGGCATCTTTTTTTGTAGCCTCTTCTTTAGCCCTTACAAGCTCGTCCTTTAAAGCTTTAGTAGCTGCCCCGCCTCTCGGGCGAGGAGAACTCTTAAAATTCCCACCCACTCCAGAAACTTGAGTCCCTTTTTTTTGCCCGACAGCTCTTGAAATTATATCCAGCTAGGTACTCGTTGGGAGAGGGTCGGCAATGATGGTTGGATCATCTGAATCTTCTCATCAATCAGCTGCTTCACCTCGACATTCATTTTGTTCAATGCAGAAGAGTAAAATAAATTCATCAATGAGCATTGATCTGATAACATTTACACAAAGAACACAAAAATGAACAGAAAAATTATAATTTCATGACAAACTTAAAAGCAACATGTTAACATAACAAATTTAAAGACAAATGATCATAACAAATGACAAAGTGAAATATGATAACATCTACACACTGAACAGAACAATTGATCATAATGTATTCACAGAAAAAATTCACAATATCATTGGAACATAATCCACCATATCATTCACAGGTTCCAAAACACAACTTATTTAGCAACACATATATAAATGAGAACAAAGATTAACAAGGAATACCACTATGTCAGCACTTTCAGGTTCCAGGGAATATGCATCTTGATATGATGTGACATGTTGGGCTTTGTGTCCTTTCACTTGGTGCTCGATTGCCTTCATAGAGAAAGGGGTCTTTCCGCAGTGATGGTTCATCTTTGCATCTCGGGCAACTTTCATTCTTTCCGATTTTGCCTTCATAATCAGATGGAAAGTTAAGAATTAAAACAAAAAAATCTCATAATAATTTTTGTTACCAAAAAAAATTTAGAAAACACAGTACCAGCTGTGCAGGCACCTTGAAGTGATTAACCAGCCAAGTCCACTGCTCCTAGCGGTGGACAAACGCCTTAGGCACCTTCTCCCCATACCTCAGATAGTGATGGAAGCAGTCTGACAACCAGTTCTTGTAGCGATTATTTACAGTTCTTGTTATATACTCCCACAGCAGAGTGTCATCCTTTGGCAAAATAAAATGAGGCTACAAAACAATTAGAATGGCACAAGTGAGCCACTGTTTAACAACACAATCAAACAACCGTTAAAACTAACACTGAAATAGTTAACGACAATTTCTTAGTCTTCTTCATGTAGCCGGCTGCAGGAGGGTGCTAGCATTGGAATCTTCTGTCGCACACATGCCTCAATTTGGTGGCACATCATACTCCGGACTTCCTTCATCACTGGTTCTTTGCATCCACAAACATTCCACTGTTATCCGCATCCCAAGTGTGTGAACCAAATTAGCAATCTTTGCGCCACAAACCACGCCCCGGCGCTTCCTCTTCTTAGAAGCTTCAGCTTCAGAAATAGGGGGTGCGTCCTCAAGCTCGTCGTGCATAACATTAAAATAAGATTAAATTAGTACATAAGTAATTCGATACTATCAAGATAATTAATAAATTGATAATGTTATTACCTTCAGACACAGAAGGCAACCTCTTCTTGCAACAGATGCTAAGTGGTTCTTCGACAACCTCCTCATTGTGGCTAACTGGTTGTCTGTTTTCATCCGACCATTCCACACGCTCTTCGAAGGTTTCAACACTTGGTTTATTAGGGCCATTTGTATGATCAGCAGGAGTTGGTCCTGGGGTATTTCTCGGTTCAACACTTGGTTCATTTTCCGGTGTCTCTTTTTGCTGGTCAAGGGGTTGATCCGAGACAGCATGTGAAGCTGTAAGGGAGGGATACTTGCTAGATTCTAGGTGGGAGGAAGACACAGTACGACTACAGTATTTCGAGGGGGCAGTATGGGAACTAACTGGGGGCATTCTTCAGTATATTCAGAAACTGGTGAATCTAGGGTTTGGGATGCCTCTTTGTTAGGTTTTTCTATTCTAAGCTTGCTAGAACATCGAGGTGAACAACGGAGGATTGTTTGTACTGACCTAGTTACTTTCTTTGGGCTTTTCATACCCCCAAAAGTAGGAGGGACGACATCAGTAGCGGTTGCAACTACAATCTGGGCTTTCTTCTTTGGACTACTCGCTCGGACTGCCTTCTTGGGAGTTGCAGCCTTCTCCGGCCTCTTCTTCAGAGTTGCAGGCTTCGTCTACGGTTTCTTGGCCAAAGGAGGCTTCTTATTCGCTGGTTTCAGTGTGTGAATCTTGGCTACCTTCCTAGAGTTTGGACTCCTTAGTTTCGTAGTCCCTTTTGCCTTCGTAGCCTTCGTCACCTCGCTTAGTGTTCTCTTCTTTCGTGACATGTTGGTATGTCAATGACAGGACGGTGGACGTATGGATGGATAGATGGCGGTGAGAATGGGGGATGCTTATGGGTTGTCACAGTTCGAATGAAGGGAGGAGGGAGATAGAGTACACGGCCATGTGGTTGTGTTTGAAAACCCTAAGTTATATGACATAAGTTCGATTTTAGGTTAAGGATGGACACACGTGTCCCTGATTTAGACACGCGTATGACATACTTAATTTTGTAAGTCACATAAGTGAACAAACAAAAGGAAATCTGAAATTGAAATCTTTCAGTGTATTTCATTTTCCCGCCCAACTTTTTGGACATCCCGCCTAAACTTCGGGATTCTTATGTGACTTACATACATATACGTTGTCACATAAGTGAAATCAGACTTTGCGAAAATAACTTCCAGAATACAAAGCAGTCCTCAAATCAAATGAAAAAACACATTGACAACCAAAAAACATAGTAACCACTGAATTTTGCTATGCCTCATCAACTCCTAGTATCCTCAATCCTCATCTTCATCAAATTCTTCTTCTTCTTGAATACCATTGGCATCATCATCCTCACTTACATCATGATCACTTACATATTGTAGTCCATCATCTTCTTCATCTTCATCTTCCAATTTTGATTCATCTTCTTCCTTTTCCATTCCATGATCACCATGGTCGATTGGTATATCAAAGTCACCATATAAATGGGGAATAACTCGTGGAGTTTCTAACACTTCCTCAAAATCATTATCTTCTTCAACCACATTAGACATGTAAGGGGGAACATTTGTTGTGGCATCTTCTTGATATGCTACCTCCACAACATGTGAATTCTCATTAGTAGAAAGACATGAGTCGCTATAAGTGCCTCTTTGAGTGACCACATTGATAACTTTCCAATTATTCCCAAATTTTGGATCTTCTAAGTAAAACACTTGGTGTGCGTGTTTTGCAAGGCAATATGGAGCATCATTGTACCATGTGTTTGATGTATCAATCGACAGAATTCCATGGTCCAGATTTATGTTTCCACCTTCCGTTGGATCGGTATTAAACCACTTGCATTTAAAGACAACAACCGACATTCCCTTTGCATACTTAAGTTCGATAACTTTAAGTAGAACACTATAATAGTTAATATCTCCTGCAAAAAATAAATGCCCCAACGAGTAAACTTTTTTTGTATTGCAAACAAATGGTTATTTGTAAACATTATAGAACATACTCACCTGCTTTAACAAGTACACCACTGTTTTGTGTCTTCAAATGTAGGTCCTTCTCCCATACAACAAACTTCAAACCATTTACCACACAATATGTGAAACACGACCAGAATTGTGGCTTATATGCCAATATGTGAAGTTCTTGGGAATAAGCATCCGATCCTTCATTTCTTAATGCAGTCATCGGCACATAATTAATTAAAGGCAATATATACGTCACACTTTTGAAAAAATGCCCAATAATATATTAGAACATCAAATGCATCTAACAATGTAATTAAATTTTTACCTTGTGAAGAAAATAAGAATGGAAATGATCAATCTGAGAGTCATTATCGTCATGAGGATTTTCATGCTAGAAGTCCTCCATATGTTGTTTAACATTCTCTTTTGCCTCCTCACAATTTACAATGACACACCAATGAACCACACCGATGTCATTATTATTGAGCCGAACCCTTCGATTGTAGCTCATCGACTTGATAACATGGGACGCAACTGAAATGTCCCAATACTCCTCCTCCTCTTTATTTTGTGAATCTTCAATCTCCCACATGTACAACTTACAGTACATGACACACTCTTGTGCAATGTATTGTTCTGCAATAATTCCTTCTTAATACCGTGTGTTCCTCACAAACTTCTTGTACTGTCCAAGTTGCCTGCATATAATACAAGACATAATTAAACGATGCATGGCACATATGTATATGTTCATATGAGGTAATAAATGACTATTTCAATACCTTTCCATGGGGTACATCCAACTATAGTGTACTGGTCCCTTCAAAATAATTTTTTTCAGGTAAATGAACCATAAGGTGTACCATTATGTTACAAAAGGCAAGTAGGAAAATCCTCTCTAATTGACATAAAATCTTCACTATATCCAACTTCAATTGATGGACCTCCTCTTTTTTAAACTCTCTACAGCAAAGCCTCTGAAACTAGTGGAATAATGCTACAAGCGGGTCAACCACATTAAATGGCAAGTAAGGTCGAATATAAACCGGCAACAGACGTTGGAACAACACGTGACAATCATGTGTCTTCAACCCAATAAATTTTTTATCCTCAAGATTAATCTTGCTCCTCAGGCTTCCTGTATATCCTGATTGATACTTAGCATCTTTTATATATTCAAGTATCTCAACCTTCTCACTCGGATTCACTGTGTAAGGTGCCCTTGTAACCTTTTCTTTACCTTTCCTAGAAGTTGAACCGGTTGGTTTGAACCATAATTTTCTTCGGACCCCTTGCTCTTCCAACCCTTTACGAGCATTTACATGATCCTTAGTCTTACCCTCGAGACAAAGTATCGTGCCGATTATGTTGTCAAAAACATTCTTCTCAATATGCATCACATCAAGTGAGTAAGGTTGAGAAAATGTTTGCCAATAAGGCAACTAGTAAAATGTAGAAATTTGTGATTAACAAAGCCTCTCAGTGCTTCCTCTGGGTTTAAACTTTGGATGCAAGCTAAGAGTGGGATAATCATGACCCATAATTTGGTGGAATATATCAGGATTAGAAATGATGTAGGGGGATCCCTAGTCTCAATTCTCCCATTAAATGTATTGGTTGCAGACCACCAGTCATGACCACTAGGGAGCCATCTACGGTGTCCTTGATATGACATTCTCCATGTTAGATGCATAGCATCAATTTCATATAGACATAAGGGACAAGCTTTGTACCCTTTTGTCTTAAGTCCTCCCAACATGCCTAGACCCAAAAAGTTACTAATAGTCCACATCACGGATGCTTTCATAATGAACGAAGAACAATCATATCGATCAAAAGTATACACTCCATCGTCAACTCTTCAATAAGAGGCCTCATGAAAACGTTCAAGCATTTTTTTAAAGATTTTGGTCATGGTATCAACATACAAAGTATTTTCAACTCTTTCTTCATACATACATGTGGTGGCACATTGTAAGGAATAAGAACAATAGACATGTGTTGTGGGATAGGCCCGATGCTCCGAATGGATTGAAACCATCAGTTGCTAACCCAAGTCGAACATTCCTCTTCTCATTTGCAAACTCTAGAAATTCCTTGTCAAATGTTTGCCATGATTCCCATCTGCGGGGTGCCTAATGTAATCCGGATCATCAACGTTTCTTTTGGCGTGCCACCTCATATGCCTTGATAGATCGGGTGACATATATAGGCGCTGCAGTCTAGGAGTCAATGGGAAGTACTTAACCGTCTTCTTTGGAACCTTTCTATGACTTCGAACTGTAGTGTACCGTTCCTCTCCACACACGGGGCAACTAAGAAAATCTTAATTCTCTTTGTAGTACAATATGCAACTATACTCGCAAGCATGTATTGTCTCATAACCTAGCCCCATATTCTTCAAAACTTTTTTCACATCTTTATAAGAACTTGGGTACTTGTTATCGTGAGGTAGAATTGCTTTAGTGACCTGTAGATATTTATTGAAGCTCTTGTCTGACATTCAACTCTCAACTTTCAGTTGCATTGCCCTCAAAATAGTTTCCACGGTGCTGTCACAACTACTATATAATGGAGTCTCAGTTTCGCCTATAAGATTAATGTACCTTCCGTAAGCCATCTTACTCCCTAAATCACCATCATCTGTATACATATTCATCTGATCCTCACGATCCATATGTTGAAAGGGAAATGCATCTCGAATAATATCTATAGTCGGGTTCCCTTGAGGATGCCTTCTGCCACTGCTCTACTACTTTCACCATACCTCTCCGCAAGCCAATGTTGCCACAACATGTACGCTGAAGGTTCACTACTCTCTTCACCATGTGATGTCCATGTCTAGTAACCATTCATCGTCCCATTATTAATCAAATGGACAAACATTTCCTTTGATGTAATTCTATCTCTAATCATCGAACACCTTCTACATGGACAAACATGTGTATCTTCTCCACTCTGCTTTGCAAACTCAACAAAATCAATAACCCATTGAATGTAACGAGTAATATCCCTTTCCGACCCCATCCTACTTTTATCCATGGCTATAATTGAAATGCACCTTCAAAATGATGATCATACAACACAAAAACAAGGAACAAAGTTAATATACAAAGTACATAACCTCAATTTAAAAAAAGTACATAACCAAAACATGATGACATTTGACGATGGAAAATGAACGTTTTGTGAACCTACATACATATATACATGGAAAACAACTTATTTAACATATTGGAAACATATTGGGGATTTGCTACAACTCGTCTAAAAGGGTCCTCCCCACACATCTATACATATAACACTCCTTATTTTGAAAAAATCCAAGTATTGTGCAAAGGAACTACCATTTGCAACTCAAAATACATTTGAAATGTACTTACCTTTCTGTTCGGGACAGAGGAGTGGCTGAGAAAACGACTTCAGCCATGGAGGAGAACTTGAGATGATGAGGAGAGGATAGAAGGTGGGTGTTGTGTTTATGTTTTTCCATTTAATGCTCTGTCCTTGTGCGATTGACGTTGAATATTTGTGTCGCTCAAGAAATAGTTGGTGTACCTTCCGACATCAATGCATCAAAAAGTTGTTTGACCATTAAATGGTCAACGGATTTCAAATATCTACCGCTGACATGGCTTTGTGCGAAATCACTTATGTGACAACCAACAAAACCATCGTCACGTAAGGGCTCTTACGTGATAGAGTCAGTGAGTTACATATGGTACTATCATATAAGTGACCTTATATGTCAGACTTTGATCAGTCAAATAAGAACGAGTCACATAAGAGACCTTAAATGACTGGTTTTGTTCTCTCAGTCGTGTAAGAACTCTTATGTGACTCGTTCTTATATGACTACATCAAAGTACTGTCGTATAAGGCGCAATCTGGCATAGTGAGTGCGGATTTCACCAGGAGTCAATCGCAACCGCTAAGTAATACTCAACCCTTTCTAGTAATGAGTACTTCTGAATAGCAAAGACTACATCGTCAATGGTAAAGCACCGTGAGAGATAAAACTCGTATTGCCAGAACTGACTATGATGTATTCTCACGTACTCATCTTGGGGTCGATAATCATCCCAAGCACCGACCGACATCATTAAAAGCATCAATATACCATACATATTAGCTTATAGAACCTTTATTGTGCATGTCTTCTTCGTCTAACTCCTCCATCTCGCCCAATCAAAATCATCCCAGACCAAAATGTCCAACGTTTCTGGTGTCGACATTACCATAGGATCATGTCCAGGGTCAGGAATGGAACTACATGCAAATAGGGGTGACACTTGTCACCCCCAAGTTTTTTTGAAATATTTGTTTACAATATAATATTATTAGTTCATACTTAAATAATAAGTTTAAATTACAATTATTTATATAATTAAACTACATTGAAATTTATTTTTACAAGTGTACAAACTGCTCACCTTCAAATTAGAAGTTTGTATCAAAATTTTATGTTGATAAGTTTGTATTTTGAGCGAGTTATACGGTTCTAATATTTGATTGAAGAAAAGAACAATTATTAAAACTTTAGAACAAGACAGTTTACATAGTGAATAAAATCATGCTCCAAAATTATAAAGGCCTCAAACTAATCATGATTTTGGAACGTGACACGATTTACAGTAAAAATATGGAAGTATCTCATTAGCAAGCTTGATGATGTTGGAAGAGCTTATATTAGTTTTGGTTGAATGGCAACAATTGGAAGATGAATTTTTATCGGATTGCTTGGTTGCCAATATTGACAAAGAATTAGCTAAAATATTTAGTACGAATTCAATAATAGATAATTATCGTGCAATACAAAAACATTAATTTTTAATATAATTGAACTCGCCACCCTCTATCCCAATTTCTGGGCGTCCCTGTCCAGAGTTGTCCGAATATGGGTTCCTTTTTAAAAAAAATTTGAATGAGGGTTCCTTTTTAAATTGATATGCCTAAAATCAAGCATGACATGGAAACAATTAATTAAAACACACATAAAACACATTGCACTTGCACCGTAAACCATTGACACTTTTTTTAATAGAAAGTTACAATTACTCAACAAAACAACAGGCTAAACCTGTCCAACATCAACAGGACAATCAAAAAAAAGCACCTAACCACACAGGAATAGAAAAGGGATCCTCCCATCTCCAAGCATCCTGCCTAGTTCTGCGCGCCAAGCAATACGCCAACCTGTTGCAATTTCTACTGATCAGGGACACACTCCAATCTTTATTCAGGTTCAACAGCTTGGACGCCTCCATTAGCCATGGCACACACCACTCCGCTATGCCCAAGCCCATGCAAAGGGCCTTGTACACTTTCGCTGAGTCAATCTCAAAACTGACTGTAGCAAGGCCACTTTCCTGTGCACATCTCATCCCTTTAAGCAAAGCTAAACCTTCCCCTTCGCTAACACATGTGCTTCTTCTGATCCAGTCCGCTGCAATCCTCTCAATCACCTTTCCCTGTTTACTAATGACTACCTCCACCCCCATTGTTGCACTATCACCGTCCTTAGAGCAGTCACAGCAAACTTTATATAAATTATTTGGACTAGACATCCTCCCATTATCAACCAATGTATTCCCCAGCCAGGTGACTACTTACTCCTAAACAGATTTAACATATTCCTCCGGATAAGAGCTGCAACGTTAACATCCCAACAAGGATCATCATGCCGCACCCTATTCCTATTTTTACAACAAAGCCACAAGGCCACCAGAAACCAGCGTAGCTTCTCCTCCTCCAGTGACCTAGCACACTGCCACAACCAATCCCATATCTCTGCATTAGACATTTCAAAAATTTCCGTCCGAATCCCAAAAGCAATTCTCAAAGCTTTTGCCCACAAGCAGTCATACACAACGTGAGCAACTGATTCACCTTCCCTTCCGCAAATCTTGCAATAGTTGTCAACCTCCACACGTCTTCTAATCAAATTCTTTGCATCCGACAGCGCATCATGATATAATCTCCAACAAAAAAATTTAACTTTGTTGGGAATCTCACATTTCCATATTGCGCTCCAGAATTTTCTTATAAGTGTCATACTGGATTGCTCCCCACCATCAACTCCACCCCTGGTTCTACACTTCATGATCCAGTTAGGAGCAGATTTTACAGAGAAAATGTCATTACTAGATAGTCTCCATAAGTACGCATTCCTCTCTTCATCCCAACACAGCCCTAAAAAATAGCTCTAGATTCCTCATAACTCCCCTCCAGATGTGAGAGGGTTTCCCTCCCAACCGTGCATTGTAAAGACTCCCTCCTTGAGAATCTTTTGCTTGCAAAACTCTGGAAACTAGCAATTGAGGTTGAGTCAAAATGCGCCAGCAAATCTTCATTAAAATTGCCTCATTGAAGCATCTCAACTCCTTGAAGCCAATACCACCATCCTCTTTTTTCTTTTGTCAAAAATCTCTTCTAATCCAACTTATACCTTTCCTCCCCTCCTTACCCCACCATAACTGGCCAATTAATTTAGCAATATCATCAAGGGTCTTTTGCGGAAAATGGTACACCGACATCATATAGACTGGGATGGCCTGAAGTACTGCTTTAATTAATACCTCCTTCCCCGCCATTGATAGGAGCTTGTTCTTCCAATCGTTGATTCTTTTCCACACTTTCTCTGTGATACACTTAAATGTTTCAGTCTTCTTTTGGCCAACCACCAAGGGAACAGCAAGATATCTAGAATGCTTCTGATCAGTCGTATTTATACGACTCGTCGAATCAACTAGTCCCATTTATTTCGATACTTTTATATGCGAACAGCTACTTTTTATTATTGTTTTACATCTCAGGTGTTTCGGAAGCTCAAGGAGGAAATACGCATAAAAGACGGCATTTCATGCCGAAAACACCACAATGGCAGATCAGACCTTTGGCCATTCCACTAAGTGCTGGGAATGAACCGCTGAGCAGAAAAATATGAGTTTTGCGTCGTTGCGTAGATGACTCAATTCCCTACAAGTCTCTAGTTCACACCAAGAGCAGCCGAAGTCATATAAAAGGTCAAATCCAGAGTCGAAGTTGGAACTGGTGCGCAGACTCAGTGGGGACCGCGCCCTATGAAGACATTACCCACTGTGCTAACGTCAAGGTTGGGCGCAACTAGTACCGATAACGTGAAGGCTGGGAGCGGTCGTTATGTCTACACAGGGCACAGAGATGACGTCTGTAACACATTTTGATGATGTCAGCAAGTCCGAAATTGGCAATTTGGCCCAAAAACATATTTAGAAACCCACAAACTTCTTTATTAAGGTTTTGGAGATGGGTTTCCATCATCATATAATCCTATGAAGACTGAGATAGCTCTGGAGAAGACGAAGAACGCGAAGCTTTCGGCGATACAGAGAATTTCTACTTCTTTTCATCAAAAATATTTGTGTTTATTTCCATGACAGTGAGTAGCTAAATTTCTCTTTCAGTTTAGGGTTTTGTTCATTGTGACAAACGTTTTGAGACTTTATTCTTAATGCAGTTTCTTGTTTCTCTAGTTCTTATCCTTAATTTCAAGGATTGAATTGTGAGCTAAGTGGATACTTACCCGTAAAGCTTAGGCGAATAATTCAGTCCCTATCGTTAATACTTGTTTGATACTTACCCGTAAAGACAGGTAGTAACACCGAGATTCGATAACACCTTTCCCGGACTGAAATCTACTTGTCTTAGTCAAGACGAGTTCCGGATGGTGTTCGAACTGCGTCTCGAACACTTGTTGGACAGTTCCAGGTTGTGTTCTACCAGAGACTGGAACACCTTAGCAGACAGTACCGTAAACAGAACAAATAGGAGCACACACACGATATGTTACCCAGTTCCGCTTCGCCAACTCTTGGGGGTTTCCCACACCCTAAAAGGGACACAAATCGTATTACGAGATTTAGAGCTACAAGTGGTCTTACTCTTACACAACACCTTGTTTGTAATCGCCTAGCCTCTAATTCTCCGTCTCTCGGATTTGCAATCTCGGTTCACCGCAGCTCCCCTCGATCCCCTATGGTTAGGACGAGACTTCCCTCTCGGCCTAGTCTTGGACCTCCCAAAAGTCCAGTCGCCTTGTCTCAAAGACGTATGTGTGTGTGTGCGCTTTGTAGTTCTTCAAGAACAGTCTAAACAGCACACTAAACAGACTGCTTCTTCACCGTTGATATTCCGGTGTGGAATAATCAGCCGGCCGTCGCTCCTCCTCCAATCTCACGAATGCTCTCGTGTTTTCTTTTCTCTCAGGAAGCGATGCAGATTGTGGACGCCCTAGAGGTCTATTTATATGTATGGGCGATCTCCAAATCTGCTCCAGATATCCTCATCAAATATTTAGGAAATATTCCTAAATATTCGATGTATATCTATAACCAATCTTTTAGGAAGATCACGAGATAACTTCCTCGACAAGTCGGACAATCCAATCATAAATCTGATCATGAGATATTCGTTTGAACATCTGAATCTTCGAATTCCTTGCTGGCCGACTTCAATCAGAATATTCTTATCAAATATTTTGGAGCTAAATATTTGTTAGATATTCTATCTCTTCCATATCCAATCTTTTGAGATTACTTCCGTGCCAAGCCATCCAATATTCTCGAATCCAAGCTGAAGATATTCATTTGAATATCTGATCTTTAATGATGACTCGTCAATTGATCCCAATCAGATAATTTCATTGATCTTCTGGATATGCAAATCTTCATGCGTCGGTTGTACGTGGTACTTCAGTTCTAGTCTGCGATTGAACTCTTCTTGAACACCTGCTTGAACTGTCTAAAGCCGTTTTGCCAACAGCATGCCATTCATGGGAACATCACGGACTATTGGATTTAGGAGAACTAGAAGTCTAACACCTTTACCGGATTAGATTGTGGTGTATTATCTTTCCCGAAATACTTTAGGTTATAACCTTTCCCGGAGTAACCACACTTCGAAACTTGAGATTTGGTTATTAGCAGTCAATGATAAACGTGTCACAATAGAAACCTTAAGCTGAATGTTTTCTCCGATTGTCTTCGTTAGTCTTTTCTCTCGTGCTTTACAATAATTGCTCACAAAAATCCCCTTTTATTTGTTTACAGTAACAAATTTACAAACCAGCTATCTTGGGTTCGATCCTGCTTGCCACTAGCTAGTTTCACGCAGGAGAATTATAAATATTAAGTTTGACGCGTCAGACGACGCGCGTCAAATTTTAGCGTCGTTGCCGGGGATCTGCGCTTCAGTGAAGTTGTTTCTTTTTGTTTTTCTTATTTTCTATTTTTTTTATTTTATTTAGTTATTTTTTGTGCTTCGCTACTTGTTCGCTATGTCTCGCGCAGGTAGCCAGGTCGACGAAGGTGATGATGATCATATAGAGCCGTATCAGCCCACGATGAAGGAGCTGTCTGCCCCTAACTTCCTCGACAAGTCGGCCAATCCAATCGTAAATCTGATCATGAGATATTCGTTTGAATATCTGAATCTTCGAATTCCTTGCTGGCCGACTTCAATCAGAATATTCTTATCAAATATTTTGGAGCTAAATATTTGATAGATATTCAATCTCTTCCATATCCAATCTTTCGAGATTACTTCCGTGCCAAGCCATCCAATATTCTCGAATCCAAGCTGAAGATATTCATTTGAATATCTGATCTTTAATGATGACTCATCAATTGATCCCAATCAGATAATCTCGTTGATCTTCTGGATATGCAAATCTTCATGCGTCGGTTGTACGATGTACTTCAATTCTAGTCTGCGATTGAACTCTTCTTGAACACCTGCTTGAACTGTCTAAAGCCGTTTTGCCAACAGCATGCCATTCATGGGAACATCAATCTCCCCCTTGGCATTTTTGGCAAAACCCAATCTAGGCTTTAGACACACTTGAGAGAACTAACCAGTCACCTACAAAATACTCCCCCTTTTTGCCACAAATTGGCAAGGGGTCAAATCAACCAACCTGGTCTCCTCGGCATCTGGAATCTTATCAACTCCCCCTCGAACGTAGCCTAGGACAGTGACACATACTGTGAGTCTGTCGGACCATGGTGTCTCACCAGCTGTTCCACCATGGGTCTGTCTTCAAATCTGGATGCTGGTTGATGATCAGCTCATATATAAGTGATGGGAAGATTATTCGGTGCAGAGACTTTGTAGATATGGCATGTTCTGCAATCTGGTTGATCATAATTCTTCCCATGTTAATGATCATCCTGTTTCCAATCTGGTAGAGCAGCTGTCCCATCTCTTTGCTGACCATAGTTCTATGAGATGTAGGCTTCCAGTTGACTATGGTGATGAATAACAACATCGAGTAGAATGTGGTCAGATCTGCAACTAGGATGGAAGTGTCTTCCACCGAGGGTATGCTCCAGCAGTTATACAGCTCGCTATCTTGTCATTGTTCTCCTCTTCCACCACTTCGTAAGGATCATCCATTGCAACGTACACATTGATGACCTCATGATCAATCTTGACCTTCTTTCCTCTTATAAAGACTATGCCACAGTCTTTATCACTATCAATCCAAAACTGTTTTGGTAGATCTGCAATAGCTTCTCTCACCAACTGTTCATCAAACGATTTGCATCTTTGGACGGTCCAAATCAGATCAGTATTCTTCAAGAGCTGAATAACCTCCTTTCCTTTGTACTTCTTCTCATCAAGCACCATCTACTTCTTCTCATCAAGCACCCTCTCAGGGATGATCTTTCTTTTCTGCACTGCCTTTCACTTGGCTGGTGCGTCTGTACTGGCAAACCATACTCCGTGCTTGGTCACTCCAATTGGAACAGACCTTGGAACACTCCTCTTTCGTTTCTTGGATGCACTTACTCCCCCTGCATCTGTTCTCTTACCATCCTTCTTAGTAGTTACTTCAGTCGAGCATGCTTGGATGATCACTTTCTTCTTCGATTTCTTCTTTTCGGACTCCTTGAGCTCAGCCAATGAAACTGAGTCCTCATCATCCTCCTGTGTGTTTTCAACCTCAAGCTCTTCTGGAACAGTCTTTAGCAACTCCACATCTGGATTGACTGACTGTTTTAGCTTCCTTGGCATATCAGTCACAACTCCTTTTTGACTAACAATCCCTTCCTTCTTCTTTCCTGTCTTCTTCAGCACGGAGCCAGTGGCATCTACCTTTGCATTCAACAGCTTCTGTTTATCAGAACCACAATCTTAGCCCTACTGGCTTCACCTTCTTCTGGAGCATCGGCCATAGAATCTACAGCAGGTTTCATACCCTTCGGCTTCCCATTAACCACTTTGTCACCCTTATGACTCACTGAATCTTTACCAATCGCCCGTACTTCCTCATCAACAAAATTGAGTGCAATATCTTGGGAGTGAGAATAAGGGATTACCTCATTGAGGGGTGGTTCAGCCATTGCCTGATTTTCCTTCGCAGTCTGCACACTCCCTTTAGTTGGATTAGGATCAGCCTTTGACGCCTTTGAAGTAGTCCTTAAGTTCTGTCACAGCCGCCTCTTCTCCCTTCTTTTTCCCTTCTCCGATCTTAGGGTTTGCTGATATTGTATCCTCATCCAACTTGGATTCAACTACCTTTTTGATTTCTCAAATATTTGGACTCCTCCACTTGCTAAAAACGGTTATGTGTATATCTCTTGAGATATTTGTCCAATCACCTCTCTCCTCCTTGATATGCTCCAACGCCTCAAAAAACTGCAAATAGGTTGAATTTAGAAATCAGTTCAAACCACGTACCATCTGTTCCAACCCTCTTCTTTGGTAGGTCAACCCATCTGATTTGCTGGGGTTCTACTCTTGGCTGACCTCCTTCTGGAACACTTAGTTGGCGATACCACGCAGACCCAGAGAGGATCTAAGTGTTTCGAACTGAGCAGCGTTTAGGTGAGTGGTAAGAATGTCAGCTAGCATCTTGTCGGTTGTCACATGGTTCACTGTGATGGCCTTCTTCTCTACTGGCTCACTGTGCTTTGTCTTATACTGTAGTACCAAATTTTTGGAACTACTACTGGTACTCATGTTGTCATAGTCAGGCGTCATCTCCTCCTGTTCAACTCCGTATTCAGACAACATCTGCTTCATCCATACCCACTGAGTGTAGCAGCTCCCTTCAGCGGTGCTCTCTTGCACTTCCAGCATCTGGTCAACATGTGTTCCAGGAAGGTGTTTCATCTCTCCCGCCATGATCAGCTGGAGCTCCTTTTGCATCCGTCTCACGAACTGTCCAACCAGCTTCTGTGTACTCGTGACGAACATATGCTGCTTCTCTACTCCCCCTCGCTCATAGCCATGGTCGATGAGGAACGTCTCGTACCATGCTCTGGGCGCTTGTGTGAGTCCGTACATAGTCCTCTTCAGTTCATGACTATGCGCAAGATGATATGCCTCCCATGCTTCAGATCTGGTGAACTCTCCCAATTCCACGTGAATGGCCACAACCCAAATCTCATCAGAAAATGTAGTCAGTTATCGATACTTGATCTCATTTGCTCGACTCTTCATTACTTCAGATGAATCATCAAGAGTTCCCGTGATTGGGTAATGCTTGAAAGATCTCTATGAGGGTTGCACCGCAAGTGCATCGTCAAGTGTCCCAGTTGGGGTTGGTGTGGCTTCATCAGCTGGACCTCCCTCTTGAATTTTATCTTCTGAAGACTTGGTCTGAATGGGTGTTTCAGATGAAGTCCCACATCTACATTTATCATCTTCTAGAACTGAGTGTGGGGCAACTTTGTCTCTTACCTTTCCAGAAGAGGACACCATACATGTCCCTTGCAATTCCATTTCATGTATCGTGTTTGTCGGACAGACAGTGGCAGCTCCTGTTCCAACTGTGCCTAGAAAGTAGCTTTTGTTTGATGACCTACTTCCTTCTATCAGAGTGTCTTCATTCATATCCAGTACTTGACAGGAATCACGAGTGAATGTAACAGATTGTCCTTCATCACACAATCTACTGATACTGATCAGGTTCACCTTTAACCCATCCACTAGCAGGATATCCTCGAGCTCAGGTAGATCCGGAACCTTCAATGTCCCACAGCCGATCACCTGGCCCTTCCCTCCATCTCCAAAAGTGACAAACTGACGCTTGCGAACAGGTTTAACATTGATGAGATATTGAGGATTACTGATGGACCATAATTGTATGAATCATAAACACAGTTAAACCCACCAAATTAGACTCTTTGTCTATTTAACTTTTGCTTGTTAGTTCCGATATTTATCTACAGGGTATTTTGAAGTCTAGAGAGAATACATGCTAAGGAGGAGTTTTTAAGCTGAAAATATATTACGAGTCATTCCAAGGTCACGACCAGAATCAGACAATGCTATCCAGGAAAATTCAGGCCTACAGAACTAAAGGGTGCAAACTGACTTTCCATCATCTCCTCTACGCAGATGACATGTTGGTTTTCTCCAATGGGCATAAAAATTCTATCAGACGGTTGCAAAAAGTGATTAACGGTTTCTGTGACGCGTCCGGGCAAAGTATATTTTTCCAGTCACATTAATGAAGAAAGAAGGAAGGCGCTGTTAGAGATCACCAAATTCTCTGAAGGTAACTTTCCGGTTAACTACCTTGGTGCTCCCCTGTTTGCTGGCAGAGCGCGGGTCAGTTATTTTAAACACCTGGAAGATGTGGTAAGGACCAAGATTTCCAGCTGGGCCAAGAATTTCTTATCTATGAGCGGCAGAGCAACCCTAATCTCCTCCGTGCTTGGGTCAGTGAGTATCCACACGCTATCAATTCTTCCTGTTCCAAAGGTGGTGATCAAAGGCATCGAAAGGCTTATGCGTAACTTTCTCTGGGACAGGGGAGGGTCCGCCAAGCACCACTGGGTTAATTGGGATCAAGTCTGCATGCCAAAAGATGAAGGTGGGCTTGGCATTAGGAAATTGTCTGATGTGAAGAAATGCTTATTCAACAAGCTGGCCTGGAGATTCTTGCAGAATAATTCAATATGGGCTAAGTTTGCTAGAAAGAAATACCTCCACAAATCCTACAGTTCTGCTATATGGTCCTCCCTCAAGCCTTACATTCGCAAAATGCGCCAAGACAGTTGCTGGGAGATTGGAAAAGGGGATGTTTTGCTTTCTCATTTCTGCGAATGGCTCAATGTGAAGCTTCCTAAGCATGCCGAGTCGTGGACCATCAAAGATGTGGTTAACAGCGATACGATAAAGGATAGCTTCAACAGCATGATTTCTGGGATCACCCCAAATGTTATTGACTCTTTCCATCTATCCAACAGTCCGGATAGGCTTTGCTGGAAAGAAGGATCGCCAGGTAGCTCCTCTATCTTCACTACTAAAGCCTCCTATGATAAAATCAGGAAGTCTATGCCCAAGAATAATCTTTTTGCAAATTCATGGCAAGCTTGGCTGCCCACTAAAATAAGTGTTTTCTTGTGGCGCTTATGGCATAAGGCCCTCCCCACAGATGACAATATCACCCGATGTGGCATTTGTGTGGTTTCCAAATGTTGGTGTTGCCAGAAATCCAAGGTAGAGGCGACAGAGCACCTGTTCCTTCACAGTGATATAGCTTCCTCCGTATGGGCGTTCTTGGCCGTCAACTTGGATAAGCCAACTCCTGGGGACATGGAGCAATTGAAGAGGGATTGGTTTATTGATCTCAAAAGGGGAGAATACATGTCCTCCCTCTCTCTTTGTCTTGCGGCAGTGACCTTGTGGGAGGTATGGATTCATAGGAACAACAAAATTCATGGTAACCTGAACAAGCTGTCGTCGTACCTGTGCAAAAACAATTTATAATCTCCTCACTTCAGACTGTGGATTAGAACAGCGGTAAGCAAGGGTCGAACCCAAGGGAGCTAGATGGTTACTACTTCGTTCTGTAATGGAGAAAAACAAGAAACTAGAGTGAAAGTATTGGTTAGTGAACACTGAGAAGGCACGAAAATTGCTGGGGTTTTATCAATCAGAGAAGATATTCAGGTTAGGGTATTATTCAATTGTGACTTGGTTTTATCATTGATTTCTAATTATCGTGTTTCTAATTCCTAAGTGTGGTTACTTCCCTTCCAAGTTGTAACCCTAAGCAGTGTCTTTCCGGACGCCTACACCACAATTAAACCTAATAATTCAATACTTCATTCCAAGATATATCGAATTAGTGCACTACTTGTTAATAGCTCTCTAGTATCAACAAATAGCAAATAGGGGAGTTGAATTGATCAGTTAAGCTTTGCCATTCCAAGCCTCCACTTAACTTCACAATTCAATCCAAATAATGAGCACAAACGATTTAATCGAATAACGAAACAAGCATTAAGATTCAAATCTCAAAAACATAAGTCACAATTATTTAACCCTAACCCGAATATGGGTTTTAGTTACTCATAGTCATAAGGAAATAATGCAGGGAAATAAAAGGAAAATAACAACTTCACTGATGACCGAGTAAACAATGGAGCAAGGCACGGCTGAATGATCGGATGGACTGGCGAGCAAGGGCGGCGCAACAATGGTGGCGGGTAGAGGAGAGGAGTCGAATGAGAACTGTGTGATAAGATTTCTCTCTGATTTTCGGATGGTTTGAAGACTGCAGGATCTCCTGTATTTATAGGGTTTGAGAAACCCTAACTTGGTGAATAAGCTACGAAACCCTAGCATCGCATGCACATTGGGCCGGCTGCTGGACTTTGGACGTGCGAATGGATGAGATGAGGCTCGGCTGGCCGGACGGATGGAGCTCGGATGGATCAGCGCTGGAGTGCTCGGATGGCCAGGCGCATGCCCGCTCGGATGGCCGGGCGCATGCCCGCTCGGATGCCCGGATGAAACAGCGCTGAGCGCTCGGAGGTCCGGACTGGGTCTTCGGCTGGGACGCGCATGCCTGCTCGCATGGCCGGGCGCATGGCCGGGCGCATGGCTCGGACAGCCGATCGGATGCCTGCCTTTTCTCGGACGTGGCCTGCTTCTCTTCGGCCATCTTTTGATTTCCTCGGGCCATTCTTCATTCTTCTCGGCCATTCTCCATTTTAAGTGCATATAAACCGGCCATAAACTCCTTGTGATGTTTTTGGCTCCAAAAGCCGTCTTTTGAATGCGATTCCTCTTAGAGCGTCCAAATTACCTGAAATGCGAAACAACACTAAGAAGTAACTGTTTGCATATAAAAGTACTGGAATTGGTGGGATTTGATGACTCGATGAGTCGTATAAATACGGCTCATCAAACCACCCCACACTTAAACTTGTTCGTCCCGAACAAGGGCTAGGTCATAAGAGGAAATAAATGAAGTACGAACATCACAAAGCTTCGGTCATCCTAGACGTGCTACATGGACATGAATCGATTACTCTAGATCTCGCCTGTTATGCATGCTTGCTACTAATGTCATTGTGCGAAAAAACATGGGGTTAATGATACGTGTTACCTTTGAAGCCGAGATGCAAACCAATTCGGATGTCTCGGGAGATAGCCCTTTTCAGACCCATGAACCCTCATTCTCGGACTCGAACTCGCTGCTATATGGTTATGCTTTGCCGCTTTTTCTTGCACGTGATTGATTCGAGCTTCAAAGTGTTGAGTGTTTTTCGGTCAGCTATAGTGTCTGATTTTGATGTATCAGTGGTACTCTTCACTTGTTTCGGTGTAAACCTTCACAATGATGATGAATTTGAACTTTTGTAGTGCGGATTGTGACTTGCTCGAACCGTGATTTCTTCTCCTTTTGACGCGAGTCAAGCCGAGGGTCGCTCGTCTATTTTCCCGGTTACTCGGATTAGAAACCTTCCTGCTCTCACTCATCATCGTCCTTTTGACACGGGTCAAGTCAAGGGTCGCTTGCCTATTTTCTCGGCCACTTGGACTAGAGCTTGGACGGTGTGAAGTTTTCCCGTCCCGACCAACCGCAAGGGTGCCGCAGTGGCGGAGCAGACTCGTACTTATGTCGTCTCGAAGTGCTAGCCTCCACGAGCTCTACATAACCATACATCCTGAGTTCGGTCTTTGAATGATCTGTCAAGTCTCTCTAGGGCGTTTCTATCAACTCCACATCCCTGTTTATCTCAACTAACAAAGGCACGTAAAGATTTTAAGATCACATGTTAGTCGCACAAATCAAGGTTCGTCAAAGACATGCATGTAAAATCGGCTATATCTATTTCACCTAATCATTATCCACTACTGCAAGTCTAGGAAATAGTGAAGTATCATGTACAAAAATTTTAAAAATGACTCGAAACGTGCTGAATCTGTATGGTGGGCATGCTGACTCGATAACTGACTCATAACTGACTCTCCCACCCCACACTTTTGAAATGAGCCGTGTCCTCACGGCACGACTCAAATCTAGACACACAAATGCATGCAATAAATAGATAAGGTAAGGAAAAGGGTAGAACGAGACTCCCCTGGGATGTAGACGGTGGTCGGCTGAACTCGGATCAAGTCCGGGGGCTAAAATGCGTAGCTCCAAGGGGATTTTCCGGCCGACTAAGTCCAATCCCTGCAAAATGAAACCGATTCCTTTCCAAGGTACAATGTGACAATAATGACTCAAAACAAACATAATAAGTAAATAAACTGGAAAGCAAAAGGTGCAGGGCTGCCTCCCTGCGAGCGCCTTGTTTAACGTCGTTGGCTCGACAGTACCTCCTCTAAGTGTCAGGAGGCTCGGCAAGAGGAATTTCATCAACGGTGGTGTCAAGGGGCTCGGCTAGGTCAAACTCCTGGGCGGGTATCTCGAGCTCTCCGTGGTAGTGCTTCACCCTCTGCCCGTTGATCTTAAAGCGTCGCCCATCTGCAGGGCACTCTAGCTCGAGCGCTCCATGGTTATAAACGTGAGTAACTGAATATGGGCCTGTCCATCTGGACCGCAACTTGCCTGGCATCAATCGTAGGCGTGATGAAAAGACCAGGACCTGCTGCCCAACTTCAAACGTGCGCCTGAGTATAAATTTGTCGTGGTAGAGCTTGGTCCGCGCCTTGTAGTCTGTTTGGCTCTCATAAGCCTCGAGGCGCAACTCATCCAACTCGCACAACTGTAGTTTCCTGTCTAGCCCGGCTGCCTGTAAATCTGGATTGCACTTCTTCAGTGCCCAATATGCCTTATGCTCGAGCTCAACCGGTAAGTGGCACGCCTTCCCATAGATCAACCGAAAAGGCGAGGTGCCGATCGGGGTCTTGTAAGCTGTCCTGTTTGCCCACAATGCCTCATCTAACCGCTGGCTCCAATCCTTCCTAGTCGGTCCTACCATCTTCTCCAGAATTCCCTTAATTTCGTGGTTGGAGATCTCCGCTTGCCCATTCGTCTGGGGGTGATATGCTGTGGAAGTCCGGTGATGAACATGGTAGCGCTTCAGTGTGGATGCCATGATGCGGTTGTAGAAGTGCGTCCCCTGATCACTGATAATGGCCTTAGGTACTCCGTACCTGCAAAAGATGTTAGTGCGCAAAAAGTCTACGACAGTTTTAGCATCAGCACATCTAGTGGCCTTGGCCTCTACCCACTTGGACATATAATCAACTGCAACTAAGATAAACTCAAAACCACATGAGGCAGGAAAAGGACCCATGAAATCTATCCCCCAAATGTCAAACACATCATTCACTAATATGGGGACCTGTGGCATCTCCTGTCTGGCCGAAATGTTACCTACTCTCTGGCATCTATCACATCTCTTACAATGATCGTAGGCATCTCTAAAAACATGTGGCCAAAAGAATCCACTATCCAATATCTTCCTAGCAGTCCTCCTAGGGCCGAAATGGCCTCCACACTCTAACTCATGGCAGAAACTAATAACTGAAGCAATCTCATCATCAGGGATGCACCGTCTAAGAATCTGATCTACACCTATTTTCCACAAGTACGGATCATCCCACACATAGTATTTAGCATCATGCTTCAATTTCAAACGCTGTGCCCTAGAATATGAGGGCGGGAACTTACCTCCGACCAGATAGTTCACTATGGGGGCGAACCAGGGCAGCTTACCCGAAATAGCATACAAGTGCTCATCTGGAAACGTCTCGGTAATCTGCCCGGCATCCTCCTCTCTGACAAGACGGCTCAAGTGATCTGCAACTGTGTTCTCTATGCCCTTCTTGTCCCGAATCTCCACGTCAAACTCCTGTAGGAGCAGGATCCACCTAATGAGCCTCGGTTTCGCCTCCTTCTTCGTCGTCAAGTACCTAATAGCTGCATGGTCAGAATAGACGACAACTTTAGTACATAACAGATATGATCTAAATTTCTCCAAGGCGAAAACCACGGATAGCAGCTCCTTCTCTGTGGTCGAATAGTTCTTCTGGGCCACGTCCAGTGTCCTCGAAGCGTAGTAGATCACCACGGGCTTCTTGTCCACCTTCTGACCAAGAACTGCTCCTACGGCATAATCACTCGCGTCACACATAATCTCAAATGGCTGAGTCCAGTCCGGAGCTCTAATGATGGGCGTGCTGGTGAGGGCCTCCTTCAGCTCGTCAAATGCTGCCCTGCACTGATCTGTAAACTCAAAAGGAACATCTTTCTGCAAGAGGTTAGATAAAGGCAGTGCCTTTTTCGAGAAATCCTTAATGAATCTACGATAGAAACCAGCATGCCCAAGAAATGACTTAATATCACGGACTGTAGAGGGATATGGCAGAGTAACAATCAAATCTATCTTAGCCTTGTCTACCTCTATCCCCTCACGTGAGACTATGTGACCGAGTACAACTCCATGAGTAACCATAAAATGACACTTTTCATAGTTGAGCACCAAGTTCATAGAAACACAACGCGCAAGTACCATGCTCAAATTTTCTAGACATGCATCAAAAGTGTCACCATGCAAAGTGAAGTCATCCATAAACACCTCAATAAATGACCCTATCATGTCAGAGAATATGCTAGTAACCACCCTCTGAAAAGTACCTGGTGCGTTACACAAGCCAAAAGACATCCGGCGAAAAGCAAACGTACCGAATGGACATGTAAAGGTCGTCTTCTCCTGATCCTCGGGTTCTATGGGAATCTGGTTATAGCCTGAAAAACCATCTAGAAAACAAAAATAAGGCTTACCTGCCAAGCGGTCGAGCATCTGGTCAATAAATGGAAGAGGAAAGTGATCCTTGCGCGTAACTGCATTCAGCTTCCTGTAGTCTATGCACATGCGCCATCCATTCTTGACTCGTGTAGTCACCATCTCGCCCTCGGCATTCTTCTCCACTGTGATCCCAGTTTTCTTTGGTACAACATGTACCGGACTTACCCACTGACTGTCTGAGATCGGGTAAATCACATCGGCATCCAGAAGCTTCTGGATCTCCTTCTGGACCACCTCCATCATGATAGGGTTCAATCTGCGCTGAGGTTCCCTCGACGGTCTAGCTCCATCCTCCAACAATATCCGATGCATGCAAACTGCCGGGCTAATTCCCCTGATGTCGGCCAGTGTCCATCCTGCGAAGTCCATCCAGCATATATTCCACGATCAACTTCTCCGGGAGCTCCAGATTGCAGCAACTCTTCTCCAAGGCAAGGAACTTTTCCACGTACTCGTACATGGTCTCGTTTGGGCCTTGCCTGAGCTCTTGCAATTGTCTCCGGACTTGCGCTGCACGCCCTGCTGGATAGTACTTGCTGAAGAACTGCCTCTGCATCTGCTCCCATGTATAAATACTGCCTGAGGGTAAAGATAGGAACCAATCTGTAGCGGCATCCTGTAGTGAGAAATAGAAGGCCTTCAGTTTGAAGTCATCCACTTCGACTCCGTGTGGCCTGAGGTTCAAGCATATCCCGTGAAAACGCGTCAAGTGAGACGTGGCAGACTCTCCCTTCCTTCCTGAGAACTTAGGCAAGTGGTGGACGACTGAGGTGCTGATTGCGATGGCTGCGATGTCTGGTCCTTCATGAATTGGCCATGACTGGTCTCTGAAACTAGGAACCGAGAGCTCGCCCATAGTAGGTCCTTCATCTTCGTCCTCCTCATCGTCTCGAACTACTTGCTGGCGTGGAGGTCTCTGAGGTGGTGGGTATGGATGTTGTGGATGATACGGTGGTGGTGGATATGGTGGTGGATATTGCGGGTAGGGCTGTTGCGGATACTGTGGGTACTGAGGTGGTGGATACTGCTGATATGGTGGGTACTGAGGGTACTGTGGGTACTGTGGTTGGGGTTGTTGTTGGTTTTGAGGTAGATGGTTTTGAGTTTGTTGGTTTTGTTGTCGTTGCTGGAACTGTTGAAGCTGATCAGGGATAGCCCCCCTGATCTCGCCATGTTGGATCATCGGTCCTTGAGGTAGTACTCCTTCCTCATTTCGAACATTCTGGTCTACTTCTTCATTGTTTTCACCAACTCTACTTCCTGTGTGAGACATGTTGCAAGAAATAACAAGCACCGAGTAGCAAACACCGTAATAGCAAAGACAGACTAGCAACAAAGGGTTCCCAGGAGATTGGAGGGGTCACAGCGGTCCCACTTAAAACCCAAAATCCTTAGACTCGTAAGTCTTGGTGACAGAACTCTCTGAGAGCTAGAAATTGGAAATCGAAAAGAATGAAAATCGAAAATCGAACAGTTGAAATTGAAATATCACCGAGATAAGCAACTTTCGAAATAATGCAAAGAGAAAAATAAATGAAAAAAAATAAAGAAGAACAAATTTCACCGTGCTTAGCTCCCCGGCAACGGCGCCATTTTGAACAAGCTGTCGTCGTACCTGTGCAAAAACAATTTATAATCTCCTCACTTCAGACTGTGGATTAGAACAGCGGTAAGCAAGGGTCGAACCCAAGGGAGCTAGATGGTTACTACTTCGTTCTGTAATGGAGAAAAACAAGAAACTAGAGTGAAAGTATTGGTTAGTGAACACTGAGAAGGCACGAAAATTGCTGGGGTTTTATCAATCAGAGAAGATATTCAGGTTAGGGTATTATTCAATTGTGACTTGGTTTTATCATTGATTTCTAATTATCGTGTTTCTAATTCCTAAGTGTGGTTACTTCCCTTCCAAGTTGTAACCCTAAGCAGTGTCTTTCCGGACGCCTACACCACAATTAAACCTAATAATTCAATACTCCATTCCAAGATATATCGAATTAGTGCACTACTTGTTAATAGCTCTCTAGTATCAACAAATAGCAAATAGGGGAGTTGAATTGATCAGTTAAGCTTTGCCATTCCAAGCCTCCACTTAACTTCACAATTCAATCCAAATAATGAGCACAAACGATTTAATCGAATAACGAAACAAGCATTAAGATTCAAATCTCAAAAACATAAGTCACAATTATTTAACCCTAACCCGAATATGGGTTTTAGTTACTCATAGTCATAAGGAAATAATGCAGGGAAATAAGAGGAAAATAACAACTTCACTGATGACCGAGTAAACAATGGAGCAAGGCACGGCTGAATGAGCGGATGGACTGGCGAGCAAGGGCGGCGCAACAATGGTGGCGGGTAGAGGAGAGGAGTCGAATGAGAACTGTGTGATAAGATTTCTCTCTAATTTTCGGATGGTTTGAAGACTTCAGGATCTCCTGTATTTATAGGGTTTGAGAAACCCTAACTTGGTGAATAAGCTACGAAACCCTAGCATCGCATGCACATTGGGCCGGCTGCTGGACTTTGGACGTGCGAATGGATGAGATGAGGCTCGGCTGGCCGGACGGATGGAGCTCGGATGGATCAGCGCTGGAGTGCTCGGATGGCCAGGCGCATGCCCGCTCGGATGGCCGGGCGCATGCCCGCTTGGATGCCCGGATGAAACAGCGCTGAGCGCTCGGAGGTCCGGACTGGGTCTTCGGCTGGGACGCGCATGCCTGCTCGCATGGCCGGGCGCATGGCCGGGCGCATGGCCGGGCGCATGGCTCGGACAGCCGATCGGATGCCTGCCTTTTCTCGGACGTGGCCTGCTTCTCTTCGGCCATCTTTTGATTTCCTCAGGTCATTCTTCATTCTTCTCGGCCATTCTCCATTTTAAGTGCATATAAACCGGCCATAAACTCCTTGTGATGTTTTTGGCTCCAAAAGCCGTCTTTTGAATGCGATTCCTCTTAGAGCGTCCAAATTACCTGAAATGCGAAACAACACTAAGAAGTAACTGTTTGCATATAAAAGTACTGGAATTGGTGGGATTTGATGACTCGATGAGTCGTATAAATACCGCTCATCATAACCCCTGCAGCAAGGTCAAAACAGGGGTTTTGAGATGGGCCCGAGCGTTGGGTCCCAGGATCAAAGGAAAATACTCCCCTTCCTTTCATTCTCAGTTTACCTTGGATAAGCTTAACATCCCCACTCCGGAGAACCACATGCGGGGGCGATGGAAAAAATGGAGTCCCAGCTCTAGTGGCCTCACCCTCTCTATTTCCACCAATAAGAATGTTTGTGGAGGTATTCTGAGAGATTGCAAAGGTACTATGGTCATGGGTTTTAAGGTAAATCTTGAACATGAGGATCTATCTGAAAGTATCATATCGGCTTGTTTGTTGATGGACGAAGAGGGCTGGCTGAGGGATTTGGCCTGCATTCAAAGCTCGCATCCGGATAGTAATCTCTTTGGAGCTGATAACTTCATGGGTACTTGGCCTTATTTTAGTAGATGGCGGGAAGCAAGGAGATTGATAGGTAACGCCAGGTTTAAAAAAATCAACCCCGAATTGAATAATGCTGCCATAGCCCTTTGCTTCCAGGAGACATCAGACTCCATTTACTACAGAGTTCAGGCCATGCCTAAAGCAGTGCGTGTGGCTGTAACAGCCGACTACATTCAGTTGCCTACTTGGTGCCGAACCAGCTCTAAAGCGCCATTTGACGCTCCCCTTACCCTCCTCCCTGGCACCCCCTGGTGCACCCCGCGTCAAAGGGACGACCGTTTTAGCCCTTACATCTAAGGGCGTTTTGGTTGTTGGTTTTTTTGTATGTTTGTTTGTTGTTTGTTCTTTGTTGTTTGTTTGTTTGTTGTTTGTTTGTGGGTTGTCCTTTTTTTCCTTGCGGCTCCTCTGCTCCTGGCCTGTTCGGCGTTTTTAAGAGGATAGGGATTATAACTATCCTCTGGCGCTTGAGGGCCTTGTATTCGCCCCGATCCAGGCTTTTTGGATCCCTATCAATAAAAGGTGCTGGCTCCGCCCAGTTTAAAAAAAAAGGTCACGATCAGATGCCGACTGAAGAAATATCATGTACCTGACATGGAATCACTCAAAACAAGTCCAACCAAGAGGCAACTAAAGGGCAACTAGGAGTTAGGATCCAACCGATGGCTTTTGAGAAGGAAAAGATCTCACTTCTCCTTCCCATCTCCTCACATGGGCGGCTAAACCATATGAATTTGCCACATGGGTGGTGGCTTTTGAAGAAATATCCCAACTCACACTCATCTCCTCACATGGGCGGCTAAGGGGAGTTGCCACCTCACCTCCGATGGCTTTTGCTTCCTCCTCTTCCCTTGTGACAAGTGGCTCCTCCTCCTCCACATCTCTTCATCCCCTTAGCCTATAAATAGACATCTTCCCTTCCCTTTGTAAGGCATCCCAAAGTGTGGAGAGCTCATCTCTCTACACATTCCAAAATCACAAATCACTTATCTCTCTATATTGAGAGCACAATCATGTAATCACTTTACTTTGGAATCGAAGCTTTAGCACTTTCAACGGTTTTTGTAAGTACTCTTTTCTTTACTTTACTATCTTTTCAATTCAGCAACTTTACTTTCATGTCTTTACTTTCGAAAACTTTACTTTACTGTCTTTTAAAAACCTTTACTTTTCAATGCACTTAGCTATGATGTCCTGTTCCATGAATAGTCGTAGCTAAACCCTTCATTCGGTTGAAGGGGTGTACTTGTATCATACAATGTTTTAGACCCTGCACCTAGTGCCTCTATGTGTTCAAAACTTGTTCTATGTGCCACATATAAGGTTAGAACTTCCAAGGTTGAGTGGATGCTTTAACGGGCAAAACTCTTCCGTGGGGTTCGTGAACATACTCGGGTAAGTGGATGCTTTAACAGGCAAAGCTTATCTGAGGAGTTCGACCTATTTTAAAAACCATTTGGTTGATCGTAACTGAAGATCAAATGGATGCACATAAGGCTAAGATACTTCGAAAGGAGGAATTAGTCTGTTTAGAACAAGTGTTCTAAACGATGTTGCAGGTCTTGTGCTAGAAATAGCCTCGATTCATCTTTGAACACTTAGTCTGATCATTAGAGGTCAATGATAAAATGAATATGATACAAGGCCCCTGAAACCGAATCTTTCCTTTAATTGTTATATCAAATGTTCCTTTACTTTCAGTACCTTATCAACTGCTTACTTTCTGTCAAGTCTTGTCCATCAAACACCTTACTTTTCAGTAACCAAAAACCAAAAACAACACCCCAAACTGCTTAATTTAATTCCCCCCTTTTCGAAAGAACAACTATTCACCTGACTCCCTTGGGTTCGACCCGTACTTACCACTGACTACCAAAAATAGTTAAGTCGCGAGTATTGGAGATATAAATTAGCTTTTGCACAGAGAACATCGCACCTTAACGACAGTGCGGTGGGCTCCGTCAAAACTGGCGCCGTTGCCGGGGAGTTAGCCTTCGATTAGTTGTTCTTTTTTCTGTTGTACCTAATTCACCATGTCTTCCTACTACGAAAGAGAGCCTTGGAATGATGGAGGCAGCAACCTTATGTTTGAAATAATTAGACGTCTCCCCCAATTCAGAGGTACCATTGAAGAGGACCATGTGATACATTGCCAACATGTTCACCACATCTGCCGCCACATGAAACCTGAGAACGAGACGTTAGAGGAGTTTAAGCTGAGATGCTTCAAATTTTCTTTAACAGACTCCACACTAGATTGGTATTACTCATATGCAGAGGATAAAGGTGATTATAGGGGTCTACAAACCCAATTCCTGGAGGAGTTTTGCCCGCCATCTCTCCAACTTGAAACCCGCGAGAAGATTCTCAATCTTGAGCAATTCCGGGACGAAACTTTGGACGAGTACTTGGCGTACTTTGCCTCCATTGTGGCGAGCTGCCCGCACCATGGATTCACCAGATTCAATCTTATTCAAAGGTTTCTCGGTGGAATGATGCCACTTGAGCGGAAAAGACTTAATGATGTAGCGGGATGTTCACTCATGAAGTTAACCGTGACTGAAGCCTGGCGCCTAATAAATGATTTGGCAAAGAACACAAAACAGGGTCAGTGGCACCAAACTGACGATAAGGCACCAACGATGGAAGTGGACTCAGTGCAGAACGAGCCCGACACCACACCCATTATGAGCTTGCCCGCAACAAAACCGAGAGAAGACATCAGTACAAGGGCAGTAATGGATGTGGAGGCAACTCTAAAGGAGCCAATATTGGAGCCCACGGAACCGACAAAGGATGAGGACTCTTGGATGGCCGAAGAAGAACTGCCCAAATCTGGCCCGGTCCTCATCACCAATCTGCCCGAGGAAGTCCCGGCCCTACTTGACAAGCCAAATGAAGTCCCGGACCTCACTAAAGAAGCACCCGAGGAAGTCCCGGACTTCACTACCAAACCAGCCGAGACATACCTGGACCTCACTGCCGAACTGACCGAGAAAATCATGGCAGGCCCGGTCCTCATTGAAGAGCTGCTCGAGAAAGGCCCTGTCCTTATGGCCGAGAAGCCCCTACTTAACCCTTCATGTTCTATAAAGATCACAGCCACCAGAGATGAGATGATCGATGCAGTGCTAGGCGAGTTGGAGGAAAAGCATGAGCCAAAACAATCAACGCAGGAGCTCCCACTCGTCACAAGCCAAGAAGAGCCTCCTGAAAGGTGTAAGGACCAAGGACGGCCAATCATCTCTGCCACAAAGAAGAGGGTTAGCAAGGGCGCATACTTGAGGTCGCAAGGCAAAAGACTGAACTTCCAAAACTGCAAAAGTGCCGACCGTTTATACATGAAAAAGCGACAAAGGCATGGGCCGAAGGAATGGAAACCCGGAAGGAGTAACAAGAAAGCACGACTCATTGGACCAGCAGCTATGGTCAATAAAGCCTCACCCTCTCGGAGCAAAAGGGCAGCCAAGAAGAAATTCGACCTCACACACCCATGGGATCCCACCTTATGATCCAGGAGTGAGGTATCGTCGAGCCAACGACGTTAAACAAAGGCACTGGTCGGGAGGTAACCCGACACCGATCTTACTTTCAGTAATTTAATTTCTGTCATTTAGTTTTTTGCCCTAAATCATTCTCACCTTTCCTGTATATATTTGCTTGCATGACTTTTGAACTAAGTCGTGCTGAAAGGCACGCCTTCGTTCAAAAGTGTGGGGTGAGAACTGCCTGTGTACGTAGTTAACATGTTTTTCCTTTTCCTTTTCCCTTAATATTATCTTTTTGAAAATATGAACTTGAGAATGTGAAAAAGATAGATCTAAATTCATGCATTTACCTTGTGAAAATTCAACTGCTTAAAAACTTAGAATGTAACTTCTAATTTGTCCCATTGTGTTGAGATAAACAGAGGATGTGGAGTTGATAGAAAATGCCCTAGAGAGGCTTGGCAAGAAATCGAAGGATCGAATCTAACTATATGGTTTTTGAAGTCAGTTGAGGCTGCACTTCGGGTTTCAGTGAAGATTGAAGTCATCTCCGCCGTGCAACGTTTATGCAAGAGGCGGGACGGGAATCAAACCGTCCTATCTCTAGTCAGAGTAGCCGGGAAAATAAATGAGCGACCCTCATTTTGACTAGCGCAAAACGGCGAGGATGAGAGAGAGAGCGGGGAGGTATTTCCTTATGCTCGCGCGCGATGATTGGACCTCCCAAAAAAGGCTTGAGAAAATGGACTAGCAAGCCACAAAAAGGCAAAAGCTCAAAGAAGCAAATCAAAGGCCAAAGGCCAAAGTTGTGAAAGTTTAACTGAATAAAAGTGAAGTACTCAAAGAGTCAAATCAAAGGCCAAAGGCCGATTCACTACAAAAGCTATCCCTCGCCAAAAAGAAATCAAAGAGCTCAACTCAATGAAACCCGAACCGAATCACGTGCTAGAAAAAGCTACAAGGAAACCATATAGTGTGAGTCGATCCCGAGAATGTAGTCCAGGAGCCTGAAAAGGGCTATCTCCCGAAACATCTGAATTAATTTGCATCTCGGCACGAAGGTACAAGTATCAAGTTTCTTCTAAGTATTTACACGGTTTAGTTTGGTAATAAGTAAGTAATGCATGAATAGGATAAATCTAGTTCATATTCTCACTTTCATATTTAAAGTGTTTACTTGGATTGTGTGTACCGCCCTTTAAAAAGCATTGTTCGGGACGAACAACTAAAAGTGTGGGGTGATCTGATGGACCATAATTGTATGAATCATAAACACAGTTAAACCCACCAAATTAGACTCTTTGTCTATTTAACTTTTGCTTGTTAGTTCCGATATTTATCTATAGGGTATTTTGAAGTCTAGAGAGAATACAGGCTAAGGAGAAGTTTTTAAGCTGAAAATATATTACGAGTCATTCCAAGGTCACGACCAGATGCCGACTGAAGAAATATCATGAACCTGATATGGAATCACTCAAAACAAGTCCAATCAAGAGGCAACTAGAGGGCAACTAGGAGTTAGGATCCAACCGATGGCTTTTGAGAAGGAAAAGATCTCACTTCTCCTTCCCATCTCCTCACATGGGCGGCTAAACCATATGAATTTGCCACATGGGTGGTGGCTTTTGAAGAAATATCCCAAATCACACTCATCTCCTCACATGGGCGGCTAAGGGGAGTTGCCACCTCACCTCCGATGGCTTTTGCTTCCTCCTCTTCCCTTGTGACAAGTGGCTCCTCCTCCTCCACATCTCTTCATCCCCTTAGCCTATAAATAGACATCTTCCCTTCCCTTTGTAAGGCATCCCAAAGTGTGGAGAGCTCATCTCTCTACACATTCCAAAATCACAAATCACTTATCTCTCTAGATTGAGAGCACAATCATGTAATCACTTTACTTTGGAATCGAAGCTTTAGCACTTTCAACGGTTTTTGTAAGTACTCTTTTCTTTACTTTACTGTCTTTTCAATTCAGCAACTTTACTTTCTTGTCTTTACTTTCGAAAACTTTACTTTACTGTCTTTCAAAAACCTTTACTTTTCAATGCACTTAGCTATGATGTCCTGTTCCATGAATAGTCATAGCTAAACCCTTCATTCGGTTGAAGGGGTGTACTTGTATCATACAATGTTTTAGACCCTACACCTAGTGCCTCTCTGTGTTCAAAACTTGTTCTATATGCCACATATAAGGTTAGAACTTCCAAGGTTGAGTGGATGCTTTAACGGGCCAAACTCTTCCGTGGGGTTCGTGAACATACTCGGGTAAGTGGATGCTTTAACGGGCAAAGCTTATCTAAGGAGTTCGACCTCTTTTAAAAACCATTTGGTTGATCGTAACTGAAGATCAAATGGATGCACATAAGGCTAAGATACTTCGAAGGGAGGAATTAGTCTAAATAGAACAAGTGTTCTAAACGATGTTGCAAGTCTTGTGCTAGAAATAGCCTCGATTCATCTTTGAACACTTAGTATGATCATTAGAGGTCAATGATAAACAGAATTGATACAAGGCCCCTGAAACCGAATCTTTCCTTTAATTGTTATATCAACTATTCCTTTACTTTCAGTACCTTATCAACTTCTTACTTTCTGTCAAGTCTTGTCCATCAAACACCTTACTTTTCAGTAACCAAAAACCAAAAACAACCCCCCAAACTGCTTAATTTAATTCCCCCCTTTTTGAAAGAACAACTATTCACCTGACTCCCTTGGGTTCGACCCGTACTTACCACTGACTACCAAAAATAGTTAAGTCGCGAGTATTGGATATATAAATTATCTTTTGCACAGAGAACATCGCACCTTAACGACAGTGCGGTGGGTTCCGTCAATTACCTGTCATGTGAGCCGAGCATCCACTGTCGAGGTACCAGCATTCTTCCTTCATGTGACTGAATGAGCTAAGAGCAACGAAGCACACCTCTTTCCTTGATTTTGGTTTCCAGACTTGTCTGACTCGAGGCGTGACTCTGGATTCCATTACTTTCTGCTCAGCCAGAAGTAGTCGGCACCTTGATTTGATGTGCCCCATCTGATAGCAATACCAACATGTACGATTGTTCCTCCTCCATTCAGTACCATGTCTTCCACAGTTGGGCATTAGCTGCTTTCTTCCATGATTCCCAAGCTGCTTCTCAGGGTAGTGGTTCACACTCTGTTCTGCTCTCTGTGCAGGTTTCAGCTTTGCCTTAACAGACGAAGTCTTATCTGAGCCACTGTTACCATTGAAGCCGAGACCTCTATGTCCATCTTCAATTCTTTGGGATCTTAGAATGGATTCCGAGTTCTTTGGGCATGAGTCCAGCATCTTCGCCGATCGTTTGAAATTGCTCAATTCTTTCATAGTAGCAGCATGATTATCTCTCTCCATCTGGATTTGTAACTCCAGGGATTCTACCTTGTTCAGAAGATGGACTTCTTTGCGGCTCAAGTCAACATTCTTTCTTAGCTTCACCAAGCCTGTAGGATGTATTTCTCTATTTTTCTTCAACTCAGCTTTCAGAACCGATACGGTGTCTAGCAGTTCCACCTTCTGTGCATGAAGAGATGAGCGATCTTGATTTATTCCAATCATCTTGTGCTTTAAAGCAGATATTTCCTCCTGATGTTCGACCTTCTGAGCAACGAGAAGTTCAACCTCCTGCCACTTTTGATCTTTTTCTTCTATCAGGCTTGCCACTGTTTCTGTGAGCTTCTTGTTCAGACCAATCACCAATATCCACTTCTCATAAAGTTCCTTGTACGTCTCGGCCGAGGTCTCATGAGCAAGTCCTTCATCATCACTGCTTGATGCGTCGTCAACAGGCTGTTCAGACAGTGCACTAAAGTATGGATTTTCACTTCTCTCACTGCAGTCTTCAATAGTGACTACAAGTCCAACGAGATTGACATTCTCATGCTCTTCTTCCTCATCGTTAGGTTCACTGTCTGGACCCTCATAGGCTATTGACAGATGGTCGTCGTTAAAGCAAATGTGCAAAAGTTAATTTATAAGTCCGCTACTCGTGACTTCACTATTGGGTAGCAAAACGGTAAGTAGGGGTCGAACCCAAGGGAATTAGTGGATAGTTGTTCTTTCGAAAATGGAAAATTAAATAAGACAGTTGGGGGTTGGTTGTGATTTTAGTACTGAAAGTAATGTGGGTTGGTTGTGATTTTACTACTGAAAAGTAAATGACTGAAAGTAAAGAAAGTAAATACAGGACTGAAAGTAAATACTGAAAAGTAAAGTGCTGGAACAGTCAAGTTCAATGTCAACCGCAAACACACTTTTGGTTTGTCGCACGCTGTGTCTCAAGCGTGATGCGCGCCAAAGTTGTGTTGGATTGATGTTGAACAACTCTGTAGTGAAAGTAAAGTGCGGAAAGTAAATACTGAAAAGTAAATTGCTGGAACAGTCGAATTCAATATCGACTAATCAACATACTTTTGGTATGGACTGATATTGAAAGGGTCTGTAATAAGCGACAGAAAGTAAATTACTGAAAGTAAATTGCTGGAAAGTAAATGTGTGGAAATTAAAGTACTGAAAGTAAATGACTGAAAATAAGCAGTTGATAATGAGACTGAAAGTAAAGTGACAGGTGATGTTTTAATTAAAGGAAAGGATTCGGTTTTAGGGGCCTTGTATCATAAATCTGTTCATCATCGACCTCTAATGATCATACTACATGTTTAAAATGTATCAAGGCTATTTCTAGCACTCGACTTGCCACATCGTCTAGTCCTTTTCAAGACATAGAACACTTGTTCTATTTAGGGTAATTCCTCCTTTCGAAGTATCTTAGCCTTATGTGCATCCACCTGATCAATCATTTCCGATCAACCAAGTGGTGTTTTAAAGAGGTTGAACTCTACAGAAAAGCTTTGCTCTTTCGAGCCTCCACTTAACCACGTATGTTCACGAACCCCATGGAAGAGCTTTGCTCTTTCGAGCCTCCACTCAACCAATAGTGTTCTAACCTAATAAATGGCACATAGAACAAGTTTAAACACAATAGAGGCACTAAGAGAAGGGTCTAAAACATGTTTTGATACAAGCACACCCCTTCAACCGAATGAAGGGTTTAGCTATGATTATCCATGGAAGAGGACATCATAGCTAAGTGCTTGAAAAGTAAAGGTTTTCGAAAGACAAAAAGTAAAGTTTTTTTAAAGTAAAAGACAAGGAAAAGCTTGAGCACTTCAAAAACCAACAAGAGTACTCAAGAACAAACTTGGAGCTTCCATTATCAAAGTAAAGTGTTTACAATAATTGTGCCTAAAATCTAGAGAGATTTTCTACAAGGACTATGAGACTTGAGACTACAACTTGGGACATTGAACAAAGGAGAGGGGATGTTGTATTTATAGGCAAGGGGAGAAGAGGAGGGCCAAACACATGGCAAAGGGAGAAGAGGAGGGCCAAAGCCGCCAGCCATAGGTGGCATCATCTCATGGAAAGCCGCCGGCCTTAGGTGGCTTTCCCCAAAGCCGCCGCCCATGTGTCACTCCCCTAAGCAAAGCCACCGGCCATGAGGTGGAGGAGGAAGTGAGTGGGTTGTGATATTTGTCTCCAAAAAGCCATCGGTTCCCCCTCAACTCCGGTTAGACCTTGGTTGCATCATGGTTGCTTCTTGGTTGCAATCAAAAGACAAGGCACAAGCCTTGCACATGGGTGGCTAGACTTGGCATTCACTTGAGTTCTTGATCTTTGTTGAGGTTTGGAACAAGTCATTGGGACATGTTTGAGTGATTCTATGTTGGGTTTATGAAGGTTGTAAAGCCAGAATCTGGTCGTGGCCTGGAATGACTTGTAATCCATTTTTAGCTTTAAGAACTCTATTTTAGCTCGTTTCATCTCTAATCCTCGAAATAGCCTGTACAACAAAAATGGAACTAACAAGTAAAAGTTGTTAAGACAAAGCGTCTAATTTGGTGGGTTTAACTATCTTAATGAATCATATAAATATGGTCCATCAGATCACCCCACACTTATACTTGTTCGTCCCGAACAATGCTATTTGAAAGAGGCACACACAATCCAAGTAAAAACTTTAAATAAGAAAGTGAGAATATGGGACTAGATTTATCCTATTCATGTAATACTTACTTGTTACCAATCTAAACCGTGTAAATACTTAGAAGAAACTTGATACTTGTACCTTCGAGCTGAGATGCAAATTAATTCGGATGATTCGGGAGATAGCCCTTTTCAGGCTCCCGGACTGCATTCTCGGGACCGACTCGCACTATATTGTTTTCTTGTAGCTTTCTCTAGCACATGATTTGGTTCGGGTTTCAATGATCTGAGCTCTTTGATTTCATTTTGATGAGGGATAGCTTTTGAAGTGATTTGGCCTTCGGCCTTCGATTTTGAATTGGAGTTTCTTCACTTTTGTTCGGTTAAAACCTTCACAATTTTGGGCCTTCGGCCTTTGATTTGCTTCTTCGAGCTTTGCTTCTTTGTGACTTGCTTGTCCACTTTCTCAACCTTTTGGGAGGTCCAATCATCGCCCGAGAGCATATGGAAATACCTCCCCGCTCTTTCTCACCCTCGTCGTTTCGCGCAGGTCAAGGTGAGGGTCGCTCATCTATTTTCCCGGCTACTAGGACTAGAGATAGGACGGTTTGATTCCCGTCCCGCCTCTTGCATAAACGCTGCATGGCGGAGATGACTCTAATCTCCATTGAAACCCGAAGTGCAGCCTCCACTAACTTCGTAAACCATATAGTGAAATCCGATCCTTCGAGTGCTTTCCAAGCCTCTCTAGGGCATTTTATATCAACTCCACATCCCCTGTATATCTCAGCACAAAGGGACAAATGAGAAATTACATCCTAAGTTTTTATACAGTTGAGATTTCACAAGGTAAATGCATGAATTTAGATCTATCTTTTTCACATTCTCAAGTTCATATTTTCAAAAAGATAATATTAAGGGAAAAGGAAAAAAGAAAGCATGTTAATTAACTATGTACAAAGGCGGTTCTCACCCCACACTTTTGAACGAAGGCGTGCCTCACAGCACTACTTAGTTCAAAAGTCAATTGCAAGCAAATATATACAGGAAAGGTGAGAATGACTTAAGGCAAAAACTAAATGACATAAAATAAAATGACTGAAAGTAAGATAAATGTCGGGTTACCTCCCGACCAGTGCCTTTGTTTAACGTCGTTAGCTTGACGATACCTCACTCCTGGATCATAAGTTTGGGCCCCATGGGTGGCTCAGGTCAAATTTTTCTGCCGCTCCTACCTTGATTCTAGCCTTGATTCTCCCCGAGTTCTTGTGGGATGATGTGCTCGGGAAAGGACTCCCTTGTTCCGGTGGTTTCTCCTTCCAATCCTCCCAAGTTGGTGAGGAAGTATTTACCATAGCTGCTGGTTTAGTTACTCTTACGGTCTCTCTTGGTAAGTCAGAAACCAGTGTATTGAGGTCCAAGGTGTGCACAATGTCCGGCGGTTTCCTTGTACTTGGGCGGCCATTATTATCATCGATGTAGAAATCTGAAATTCTGCCTCCAAATGTAAGTGATAACAAGCCCTTGCCCATGTCGATCCTTGCCTTGGTGGCGTAGAGGAATGGCCATCCCAATATGATTGTTGGAGGGTCGTCCTCGCAGGTATCTCCTGTTTGTATTACATAAAAATCCGCAGCAACGACGAGCTTCCCCACATGGAGTATTAGATCTTCAAACACTCCAACCGGACAGATACACGACTTGTCCCCCAACTCGAGGGATATCCTTGGTGGCTTCAATGGACCAAGCCCCAATGAGCAATATAGATGGTACGGCAAAATGTTGACAGCAGCTTTAAGGTCAATCAGGCAATGATGAATTTCAGATTCGCCGATAACACAGGTGACTGTGAAGGCTCCTGGGTCCTTATTCATTTCCATTTGTACCTCATGACTCCAAGTGAAGCGCTTCTTCGCCAGGCCATTTCACCCATTCCTTGGCTCCAATCCCTTTTCTTCTTTGTTCTTTTGGGTAGAAGGATCTTCTAGGTAAATGCTTTGCTCTGATGCATAGATGTTAGGTGAGGAGTCTCTTCTGGGACCATCAGAGTCTAAGCCTTCATTGTCATCCCACCCAGATGCTGGTACGTTAAAGTGTGTGATTGGCGGAGGTGTCATGTTAACGGTGAACGCTTAGCGTCCATTGTCAGTATGTGTGACCCACGTTCTGCCATCAATGGGTCGGTCTTTCTCTTGATTCCAATCAGGACGGAGCCTACGGTTGAAGTGCTTGACCGTAGGTTTGTAAGTTACGGTTCCTCATTATTGTTTTGCCAGTAGATCTGCCGTTTGTGCTTCTTTGAGTCTTTCTATGGCTATTAGTTCTCCGTATGTCTGGGCATACGTTTCATCTTCCCACATCATACCAAGGAACTCTTCCTTATCTACTTCCGTAGTTAATAGTGAGGGTCGTGCTGCTTCTTCCAGCGCCTCCTTCATGTCTGACATCGTAACCATGCAAACATTTCCTTTTGGGTTTTGGATGGTTTGTGAAGGTAGTCTGCCAGATTCATTAGTGAGCGCGGACATTGAGGTAGTGAGCTGAGACATTTGTTTCTTCAGGTCGGCTATTGCTCCATCATTTTTCGCCTGGTTTTGATGGACAGTAGCACTTAATTGATTCACAGTGCCCGATATTTTATTAATATTGCCTTGGAGCTCCTTCATCATGTCCTCAAGCCACTTGTTTGGTCCTTGTTGATTACTCGGGCCCGCCTGATATTGATTTGGTCCCTTCTGTTGATATTGGCCTGTCGGGTACTGGTTTGGTCCCCTTTGTTGATACTGGCCCGTCGGTGGGGCGTTCTTGTTGTACTGCCTGTGGGGAGGTTGGTAGAACGACTGAACTGGTTGAGGTGCGGCTTGTTGTGTCTCCCTCGGATGATGGTTCTCGTTCCGCCAATTAGGGCCGGTTACTTGACCATACTGTCGGCTTGGTTCGGATTTGTTGTTGTTGTTATTGTACCCTTGGTATCCTCCCACTGCATTGGCCTCCACTGGGTCCTCTTCAATCAAAGTTGGGCATGCGTCAGTCTTGTGATCCGTAGAGCCACAAAACTCGCAAGGTTTCATTTGAGCTGGCTGCTTTCATAGGATTTGCATCATCATTTCCTTTATTTGTTTCATCTCCTCTGTCGTGGAGTTCATTGGTATTTCGGCTCGTGCTACGTTCTTTGTTCGGGAGAGCTCATCTTGCCGAGTGGTCTCCTCTCTAAACCGAGCATTTTTAGCAACGTCGGTGATGAGTTGCCTTATGCCGCTCAATGATAGTCTCATCATGGACCCTCCAGCTGAAGCATCAAGGAGCTTTTTGTCTAAGGGAGTCAGTCCATCAATCAGCTACTCGATGATGAGCTTCTCGGGCAGTCCAAGAGTGCAGCAGCTTCTCTCCAGGTGGTTGAATTTTTCCAGGTAGTCGTACATGGTTTCATTAGGTCCCTGCCTTATGTCCTGCAGTTGCCTCCTTACTTGCATTGCTCTTCCCGCTGGGTAGTATTTGTCCAGGAATTTCTTTTGCATCTGAGCCCATGTTCTGATGCTTCCCAAAGGCAATGAAAGGAACCAGTCGTTTGCCGAGTCAATGAGGGAAAAACAGAACGCCTTCAACTTGAAGTCGTCTATATTCACTCGATTGGGCTTTAGATTTTGGCAAATGCCATGTAAGCATTGGAGATGAGTTGTCGCAGATTCTCCATGAGCTTTTGAAAACTTGGGCAAGCTGTGGGCCACTGATGCGTTGATGGTAATGTTTTCCAGTTCAGGGCCCTCGTAAATGCACCACGGCTGATTTTCGAAATCTGGGGCATTAAGTTCTCTTATAGTAGGTACACGGTAGTTGTTATCCCCATAGTAGTCATCAAAGACGGGCTCTTGTCTTGGCATTTGTCGATGTTGAGGGGGTGGGGGATGTCTAGGGGGTTGCACTGGACCAGCTTCATTTCGGTCCTCGGGTGGTCCTTGGTTTCTTCGAACGAGCTCTTTGGTTTCGGATGAGTTGTTCTGGATCGTCAATAAATGGAGGCGGCGCCTCATTATTTCGATCACACAGGTTCATCTCGTCGTCATCCTGATAGTCATGGTGGCTTCCTTCACGAGACATGGTTATGCAGAAGTGAGTTCAAAATCAAAGAACACTATCCGATTAATTCTAAATTCCCCTGCAACGGCGCCAATTTTGACAGATGCTCGTCGTTAAAGCAAATGTGCAAAAGTTAATTTATAAGTCCGCTACTCGTGACTTCACTATTGGGTAGCAAAGCGGTAAGTAGGGGTCGAACCCAAGGGAATTAGTGGATAGTTGTTCTTTCGAAAATGGAAAATTAAATAAGACGGTTGGGGGTTGGTTGTGATTTTAGTACTGAATGTAATGTGGGTTGGTTGTGATTTTAGTAATGAAAAGTAAATGACTGAAAGTAAAGAAAGTAAATACAGGACTGAAAGTAAATACTGAAAAGTAAAGTGCTGGAACAGTCGAGTTCAATGTCAACCGCAAACACACTTTTGGTTTGTCGCACGCTGTGTCTCAAGCGTGATGCGCGCCAAAGTTGTGTTGGATTGATGTTGAACAAGTCTGTGGTGAAAGTAAAGTGCGGAAAGTAAATACTGAAAAGTAAATTGCCGGAACAGTCGAATTCAATATCGACTAATCAACATACTTTTGGTATGAACTGATATTGAAAGGGTCTGTAATAAGCGACGGAAAGTAAATTACTGAAAGTAAATTGCTGGAAAGTAAATTGCTGGAAAGTAAATGTGTGGAAATTAAAGTACTGAAAGTAAATGACTGAAAATAAGCAGTTGATAATGAGACTGAAAGTAAAGTGATAGGTGATGTTTTAATTAAAGGAAATGATTCAGTTTTAGGGGCCTTGTATCATAAATATGTTCATCATCGACCTCTAATGATCATACTATGTGTTTAAAATGTATCAAGGCTATTTCTAGCACTCGACTTGCCACACCGTCTAGTCCTTTTCAAGACATAGAACACTTGTCCTATTTAGGCTAATTCCTCCTTTCGAAGTATCTTAGCCTTATGTGCATCCACCTGATCAATCATTTCCGATCAACCAAGTGGTGTTTTAAAGAGGTTGAACTCTACAGAAAAGCTTTGCTCTTTCGAGCCTCCACTTAACCATGTATGTTCACGAACCCCATGGAAGATCTTTGCTCTTTCGAGCCTCCACTTAACCAATAGTGTTCTAACCTAATATATGGCACATAGAACAAGTTTAAACACAATAGAGGCACTAAGAGAAGGGTCTAAAACATGTTTTGATACAAGCACACCCCTTCAACCGAATGAAGGGTTTAGCTACGATTATCCATGGAAGAGGACATCATAGCTAAGTGATTGAAAAGTAAAAGTTTTCGAAAGACAAAAAGTAAAGTTTTTTGAAAGTAAAAGACAAGGAAAAGCTTGAGCACTTCAAGAACCAACAAGAGTACTCAAGAACAAACTTGGAGCTTCCAATATCAAAGTAAAGTGTTTACAAGGATTGTGCCTAAAATCTAGAGAGATTTTCTACAAGGACTATGAGACTTGAGACTACAACTTGGGACATTGAACAAAGGAGAGGGGATGTTGTATTTATAGGCAAGGGGAGAAGAGGAGGGCCAAACACATGGCAAAGGGAGAAGAGGAGGGCCAAAGCCGCCGGCCATAGGTGGCATCATCTCATGGAAAGCCGCCGGCCTTAGGTGGCTTTCCCCAAAGTCACCGCCCATGTGTCACTTCCCTAAGCAAAGCCGCCGGCCATGAGGAGGAGGAGGAAGTGAGTGGGTTGTGATATTTGTCTCCAAAAAGCCATCGGTTCCCCCTCAACTCCGGTTAAACCTTGGTTGCATCATGGTTGCTTCTTGGTTGCAATCAAAAGACAAGGCACAAGCCTTGCACATGGGTGGCTAGACTTGGCATTCACTTAAGTTCTTGATCTTTGTTGAGGTTTGGAACAAGTCATTGGGACATGTTTGAGTGATTCTACGTTGGGTTCATGAAGGTTGTAAAGCCGGAATCTGATCGTGGCCTGGAATGACTTGTAATCCATTTTTAGCTTTAAGAACTCCTTTTTAGCTCGTTTCATCTCTAATCCTCGAAATAGCCTGTACAACAAAAATGGAACTAACAAGTAAAAGTTGTTAAGACAAAGCGTCTAATTTGGTGGGTTTAACTATCTTAATGAATCATATAAATATGGTCCATCATATAATATCTGAATCTTCGAATTCCTTGCTGGTCGACTTCAATCAGAATATTCTTATAAAATATTTTGGAGCTAAATATTTGATAGATATTCAATCTCTTCCATATCCAATCTTTCGAGATTACTTCCGTGCCAAGCCATCCAATATTCTCGAATCCAAGCTGAAGATATTCATTTGAATATCTGATCTTTAATGATGACTCGTCAATTGATCCCAATCAGATAATCTCGTTAATCTTCTGGATATGCAAATCTTCATGCGTCGGTTGTACGCTGTACTTCAATTCTAGTCTGCGATTGAACTCTTCTTGAACACCTGCTTGAACTGTCTAAAGCCGTTTTGCCAACAGCATGCCATTCATGGGAACATCACGGACTATTGGATTTAGGAGAACTAGAAGTCTAACACCTTTCCCGGATTAGATTGTGGTGTATTATCTTTCCCGAAATACTTTAGGTTATAACTTTTCCCGGAGTAACCACACTTCTAAACTTGAGATTTGATTATTAGCAGTCAATGATAAACGTGTCACAATAGAAACCTTAAGCTGAATGTTTTCTCCGATTGTCTTCGTTAGTCTTTTCTCTCGCGCTTTACAATAATTGCTCACAAAAATCCCCTTTTATTTGTTTACAGTAACAACTTTACAAACCAGCTCTCTTGGGTTCGATCCTGCTTGCCACTAGCTAGTTTCACGCAGGAGAATTTATAAATATTAAGTTTGACGCGTCAGACGACGCACGTCAAATTTTAGCGTCGTTGCCGGGGATCTGCGCTTCGGTGAAGTTGTTTCTTTTTGTTTTTCTTATTTTCTATTTTTTTATTTTATTTAGTTATTTTTTGTGCTTCGCTACTTGTTCGCTATGTCTCGCGCAGGTAGCCATGTCGACGAAGGTGATGATGATCATATAGAGCCGTATCAGCCCACGATGAAGGAGCTGTCTGCCCCTAATTTTCAGAATATTCATTGGTGCGTCAATGAGGATCAAGACTGCAGTAGTGCACTATCTACCGAAGTTTTTGGATCGGCAAGGGGAATCAGCCATCAGGCATCTGCAGGATTTCCACGGCATCTACCAGACTCATCGACCCTATGGAGCCACAATGGAGAATTTTAAACTTAAGGCTTTTCACTTTTCTTTAACTGACATGGCTCGATCTTGGTTTCAGTCTCTTCCTTCATGTAGCATCAGGACATGGGACTAGATGCAGAGATAGTTTCTTGCAAAATACTACCCAGCAGCTAAGGCAGGACAAGTTCGTAGACAGCTACAAGATCTCAGGGAGGGGCCTAATGAGTCGATGTATGACTATTTGGAGAAGTTCAATGCCTTGGAGTAGCGATGCTGCAACCTAGGACTTCCTGAGCAGTTGGTGATCGAATACTTGCTGGATGGGTTGAGACCACTCGACAGGATGCTGCTAGATGCCTCTGCTGGAGGAACCATCATGAATCTGTCCCCAGCTGAAGTGCGAAAGATGATTGATGGACCATATTTATATGATTCGTTAAGACAGTTAAACCCACCAAATTAGATGCTTTATCTAGACAACTTTTACTTGTTAGTTTCACTTTTGTTCTACCGGCTATTTCAAGGAGTAAAGATGAAACGAGCTAAAATGGAGTTCTTAACGCTAAAAGTGGATTACAAGTCAGAACTAGCCATACTCCGACAATACTCCGATCAAGCCACAACTAAGTCCCAATGACTTATTCCAACAAAGATCAAGAACACAAGTGAAATGCCAAGTCTAAGTTCCTCACCTTTTGATGTCTAAGAAGCAACCAAGAAGCAACCAAAGGGCAACCAAAGTCTAGCCGGAGTTGGGATGTAACCGATGGCTTTTGGGAGGGAAAGATCTCATTCCACTCACACTCACCCCTCCTCCACCTCACCACCGGCGGCTATCCCCTCCTCCTCTCCCCTCTTGCCACCTAGGCCGGTGGCTTTGAGCCTTGCCACCTTGATGGACCATAATTATACGAATCAAAAACACAGTAAAACCCACCAAATTAGACTGTTTGTCTATTTAACTTCTGCTTGTTAGTCCCGATATATTTCTACAGGGTATTTTGGACTCTAGAGAGAAAACACGCTAAGGAGAGGATTTTACGCTGAAAAGATGTTACGAGTCATTCCAAGGTCACGATCAGATGCTGAATGAAGAAATCTCAAGATCCTGACGTGGAATCACTCAATACAAATCCAACCGAGGAACAACCAAAGTCAGACCGGTGCGAAATTGGACTGATAGTTTTGTGAAAAGACTGCACAAAACTCACACAAAACTCATCCTTATCCATGGATGACCGGTGGCTTTGCTTGGAGGTGGCCAAGGGAGGAAGCCTCCCCTCCATGGTGACCTAGAACCGGCGGCTTCCACCTCCCCATCACCTCCCTTGGATGAAAACCACATGGTTTTATCTCATCCATCCATTCCTCTCCCTTTTGGCTATAAATACATGCCACCCCCCTCTCATTTGTATCATCCACATCCATTCCAAAATCAATAAACACTTATCTCTCTACATTTTGTTACTTTGCAAGTTTGGTTTGAAATTATAATACTCCTGTTGGTTCTTGAGTATTATAATACTGTAGAGAATACTCATGTTGGTTCTTGAGTATTCAGTAGGAATTGGGAATACTCCTGGTGGTTCTTGAGTATTCCACCCCCTCTCCTCTTACTGTTTTCAAAAACCCCCGAGTATTTAGCTATGGTATCCACCTCTATGGATATTCGTAGCTAAACTCTTTATTCGGTTAAAGGGGTGTACTTATATCATAAAATGTTTTAGACCCTGCACTTAATGCCGCTTTGTGTTCAAAACTTGTTCTATGTGCCATATATAGTCAGAATTTCCAAGGTTGAGTGGAAGCTGTAACAAGCAAAGCTCTTCCGTGGGGATTCGTGAACATACTCGGGTAAGTGGAAGCTGTAACAAGCAAAACTTATCTGAGGAGTTCGACTTATCTAAAACACCACTCGGTCGATCGTAACTGAAAGATCAAGTGGATGCACACAAGGCTAAGATACTTCGAAAGGAGGAATTAGTCTAAAGTAGAACAAGTGTTTTAAACGATGTTGCAAGTCTTGTGCTTAGAAATGGCCTCGATTCATCTTTGAACACTTAGTATGATCATTAGCGGTCGATGATAAATAACTATGATACAAGGCCCCTGAAACCGAATGTTTTCCTTGAATTACAAAACCCCCTTGTATTTACTTTTCTAGTATAACTGCCTTAATCAACAGCACTCAACTTCTGGAGGACTCGCCAATCACGCATCACCCACTGTAAGTCTTCTTCCTTCAATTTCCAGTATTTATTTTATGTCATTTACTTTTCCGCATAAAAAACCAAAAAACAACCAAAAAAATCACTTAGTTAATTAGCGCTAAAACTCAATCAACCTAAAAACACGCTCCCCGCCAGTATAGTTCTCAAAGAACAATGTATCCCCCTAATTCCCTTGGGTTCGACCCCTACTTACCACTTACTACCCAGTAGTGAAGTCGCGAGTAGCGGAAAATATAAATTTATTTGCACAGAGAACATTGCACCTTAACGATAGTGCAGTGGGCTCCGTCACACCTCATGGCCGGTGGCTTTGAGGTCCTCCACTCCCCTCTTGCCATGTGTTGGCCTCCCTCTCCTCCTCCTTGCCTATAAATACCAAGCTCCTTCTCCTTTGTAAATCATCCTCAATCCATCACACACCACAAGTCCATAGTCACTTGTTACTTATTTCTCTAGAGTTTGGGCACAATCCATGTAAACACACCACTTTGATATTGAAGCTCCAAGTTTGTTCTTGAGTACTCTTGTCGGTTCTTGAAGTACTCAAGCATTTCTTTTACTTTTCGTTGTTCTTGAGTTTACTCCTGTTGGTTCTTGAGTATTCTCCCCTTTACTTTCCTGTCTTTCAAAAACCTTTACTTTCCTGTCTTTCAAAAACATTTACTTTCCTGTCTTTCAAAAACCCTTACTTTTCCAAGTACTTAGCTATGATATCTACCTCTATGGATATTCGTAGCTAAAACCCTTCATTCGGTTGAAGGGATGTGCTTGTATCATAAAATGTTTTAGACCCTTCTCTTAGTGCCTCTTTGTGTTCAAAACTTATTCTATGTGCCATATATTAGGTCAGAATGCTATTGGTTGAGTGGATGCTCGAAAGAGCAAAGCTCTTCCATGGGTTCGTGAACCTTCGTGGTTAAGTGGAGGCTCGAAAGAGCACAGCTTAACTGTGGAGTTCAACCTCTTTAAAACACCATTTGGGTATTTGAGGCATCTTATTTCTAGCTGACATATTTCCTACTCTTTGACACCTATCGCACTTTTTACACTTCTCATATGCATCTCTAAATATACTCGGCCAAAAGAAGCCGCTATGTAGGATTTTCCTAGCGGTTCTCCTAGGCCCGAAGTGTCCTCCACATGCAAACTCATGGCAAAAGCTAATGACAGAAGCTATTTCATTATCGGGGATGCATCTCCTAAGTATTTGATCTGCTCCTATTTTCCATAAATAAGGATGATCCCATAAGTAGTGTCTAGCATCATGCCTAAGTTTCATGCATTGTGCTTTAGTAAAAGAAGGAGGAAATGTACCTCCTACGAGGTAGTTGACGATTGAGGCATACCACGGCACCTTGGTTGAGACTGCATAGAGGTGCTCGTATGGAAATGATTCGGTTATGTGCCCCTCTTCTTCCTTTCGGACAATCCTGCTTAGGTGGTCGGCCACAGTATTCTCGATCCCCTTTTTGTCCCTTATTTCCACATCGAATTCTTGCAGTAGTAATATCCACCGAATGAGCCTTGGTTTGGCTTCCTTCTTCTTCATCAGGTAACGGATGGCAGCATGGTCAAAATAAACTATCACTTTTGCTCCAAGCAAATAGGATCTGAATTTTTCCAGAGCGAATACCACTGCCAGGAGTTCCTTCTCGGTGGTGGAGTAGTTTCGTTGGGCGGAATCTAGGGTTCTTGAGGCGTAGTAGATCACACCTGCCTTCTTATCAACTTTTTGGCCGAGAACTGCTCCCACAGCAAAGTCGCTTGCGTCGCACATGATTTCGAATGGGAGTTCCCAATTTGGTGTTTGGATGATAGGTGTGCTAGTGAGAGCTTTCTTTAGATCATCAAAGGCCTCCTTGCATGCATTGGTGAATTCAAAAGGAACTTCTTTTTGGAGAAGAGTGGATAGAGGCAATGCCTTTTTTGAGAAGTCTTTGATGAACTGTCGGTAGAATCCTACATGGCTGATGGACCACAATTATACGAATCAAAAACATAGTAAAACCCACCAAATTAGACTGTTTGTCTATTTAACTTCTGGTTGTTAGTACCGAAATGCATTTGCAGGGCATTTTGGAGTCTAGAGAGAAAACACGCTAAGGAGAGGATTTTACGCTGAAAAGATAACAAGAGTCAGTCCGAGGTCAATATCAGACGCTGAACGAAGAAATCTAAAGATTCTGACCAAGGATTACTCAAATTAAATCCAACCGAGGAATAATCAAAGTCAGATCGGAGAGGAATTGAATTGATAGTTTTGTAAAGACTGTACAAAACTGTCAAAACTCATCCATTTCCTCCTCCATGACCGGCGGCTAGATGAGAGATGATGAGTCATGGGTGGCCTCCTCCCTTTCTCCTCCTTGGATGACTTGAAGACCTTGGCAAGAGGTGGCCAAGGGAAAGAAACCTTCCCCTTTTCTTCACCCCAACCGGCGGCTCTTTGGAGTCCACAAGGTGGTGCCATGTGGTGTCTCCTCCACCACATCCTCCTTGCCTCCTCCTCCACCCTTGATGTAAAAACACTTGCCTCCATCCAAGCCCTCCATTGCTCCTCCCCATTTCCTATAAATTGAGGCTTCACCTCTTCACAAATCATCACCACCACACTTCACAACTTATCTCTCTAGAAATTGTAATACTTTGTAAGTTTGGTTTTGATCAATAAAGTTACGATACTTTGCTATGCGCTACTCTTCCATGGATAGGCGTAGCTAAACTCCTCATTCGGCGGAAGGTACAATCTTGTATTATTTAATGTTTAATTAGTTTAGTTTATTTTCTCTGTATTTAATGCTTGTTCTATGTGCCATATATAAAAGTTAGAATGTTTAAGGTCGAGTAAACCATTTGGAAATGTGACCATAAGGGTCCAAATTCGTAAGCTCTTCCTTAGATATTCGTGATCACACTCGGGTAAGTGGACCATTTGGGAACTGGACCAAAGGGACCAAATGGAGAAACTTATCTGAAGAGGTCGACTATCCTAAAAACCATTTGGAAACTGGACCAAAGGGACCAATTGGATGCACACAGACTAGTACGCTTTAATCAGTGTTCAGACTAGTCTAATTAGAACAAGTAGCCGATGTTGCAAGTCTTGTGCTGTAACTAGCCTCGATTCATCGTTTGAATACTTAGAAGGTTTACTAAATTAATAAACATGTTATAATACAAGAACACCTGAAACCGAATACTTTACTCACAACTGTTAAAAACCCCCCTTGTACTTACTTTTGTAAACTGCTCAATCAACCGCAACCATCAACCACTCATATACCGGAGGAATCAACAATCACGCATCACCCACTGTAAGTCCCTCTTTGTAATTAATTATTTAATTTCTGTAATTTACTTTCCGCACAAAAAACCAAAAAACCAAAAACAGTAGCTTAGTTAATCACGCTAAAAGCTCAATCAACGTAAAACACGTCCATCGCTAGTATAGTTTTAAAGGAACAACCTATCCCCCTAATTCCCTTGGGTTCGACCCGTACTTACCACGTACTACCTAAAAAATAGTTAAGTCACGAGTGCGGTCTTATAAATTTATTTGTGCAACATTGCCTCACGACAAGGCAGTGTCTGTCAAATTGGCGTCGTTGCCGGGGAATTAGCTGTCGGATAAGTTGTTCCGTTCTCCCCCCTTTCTTTTTATATATTTCTTCATGACGCAACCGATCACGTACGCATGGACAACACGCCACCTCCCCCTGTTCGGAGGTACTGAAGGAGAAGATCCAGTGCTGCACTGCAGAAACTTCCACCATGTATGCAGTATCATAAGACCTGAGGAGGAACGATTAGAAGAGTTTAAGCTTAACTGCTTTAAATTCTCTCTAACCGACTACGCAACCATCTGGACTACACATCAACATCCTGGAATGCAGAACATTTCATGGACATTAGCGTTCCATTCCTGAGGGAATTCTTCCCCCCATCCTTACGACAACAAACCCGCGAAAGGATCATGAACCTTCAACAATCCCGGGATGAGACCTTGTGCGAATACTATGCAAACATGACGCCATCATCTCAAGCTGCCCGCACCATGGATTCAAGAAGAAGGTTCTCCTTCAAAAATTTCTTCGTGGGATGAAAGCCGATGATCTGACAAGGCATAACGAAGCAATGAGGAGTTCAGCTAGGAACTTCACCATTGCCGATGTATGGAACCTCATAAACAACCTGGCTGCAACCATACAACAAATTCCCCAAGCTGACGGAGGAATACAGATGCAAGAGGCTGGTCCAGAGACAGATGAAGAAGATACTCCTAAACCATCGGAAGTATCAGACATAGAAAGCTTCGGGAGTAACGAACCTTCATGGGAACAGAACGCCGTGTCAGCAATGGATGAAGTCCAGAATACCACCAGTATGCTGCCCGAGCCATACCCAGCTTTCTTCTCCCAAGCTTTCGAGACCATCTACAACCAGGTCCCCGCAGATGGACATGACGAGGCAGGACCAAGCCTTAAGATGCGACCATCCCAACTCTTCCCATCATTCAACAAGAAAATCGCAGAGAACTATGCAATCCAAGAAGAGGCTGAAAAGCGGATGGGAAAAGGGCCTGAGCAGAATGACTCCTGCATGGAGCACGCTTTCGCCATGACTGGACAAGGCAGCCCTAAACAGGAGAAAACCCAGTTCAAAAAGCTGATAATGAAAGGTCCCTCGCCTTCTCAGAGACGTTGGAAGGAGATACCATCAGAACTGGACCCAAACCCGTCATCTGCTAAAAAATCAGGAAGACTCACCGCAAGAATCAAAGTCGGTGGAATCAAGAAGTATGACCTCAGCCACCCATGGGACCCCAACCAATGATCCAGAACGAGGTACTGTCGAGCCAACGACGTTAAACAAGTGCACTGGTCGGGAGGTAACCCGACACTATCTTACTTTCTGCACTTTTATTTTCTGTCATTTACTTTTTCAATAAGTCACTCTCACCCACTTGGTGCATAGAAGAATTGATTATTCAGGAATCAGACGTGGGTGCAACATTAAGCCAGTCAGGCCTATGCCAAAAGATCAATGCCCCAGCCAAACTCCCCCGATTACCCAGACTTGAGCCTTGTCGTTCGCTCGACACCTTTAAGGGAGTTCTGTCTTTCCTTTTCCTTAATATCATTTCCTTCTCGTATAACAACTGCTTGCATGGCTTTTGAACTTCGTTCAAAAGTGTGGGGTGAGATCCGCATGTGTACATAAATAAAATATTTTTCTTTTTTAGTGTATCTTTTTGAAAATATGAACTTAAGAATGTGAAAAAGATAAAGTCATAATTCATGCATTAACCTTGTGAAAATTCAACTGTCTAAAAACTTAGGATGTAATTTTTCATTTGTCCCTTTGTGCTAAGATAACCAGGGATGTGGAGTTGATAGAAATGCCCTCGAAGGACTTGGCAAGCATTCGAAGGATCGAATCAAACTATAAGGTTTTCGAAGTCAGTGGAGGCTGCACTTCAGGTTTCAGTGAATAATTGAAGTCAACTCCGCCAGGAAGCATCTATGCAAAGGCGAGGACGGGAATCAGACCGTCCTCTCTCTAGTCAAAATCGCCGAGAAAATAGATGAGCGACCCTCATCTTGACCCGCGCAAAACGACGAAGACGAGAGGAGTGGGGAGGTATTTCCATATGCTCGCGGGAGATGATTGGACCTCCCAAAAAGGCGAAAAAAATGGACTTGCAATCACAAAGAAGCAAAAGCTCGAAGAAGCAAATCAAGAGGCCTAGAGCCCAATATTGTGAAGGTTTTAACCGACAAAAAAGTGAAGTTCTCAAAAGTCAAATCCAAGGCCAAAAGCCAAAGACCAATTCACTACAAAAAGCAGTCCATCGCCAAAAAGAAAGAAATCAAAAAGGCTCAACTCACTGAAACCCGAATCGAATCACGTGCTAGAGAAAGCTACAAGAAAATCATATAGTGCGAGACAATCCCGAGGATGCCAGCCTGGACCTGAAAAGAGCTATCTCCCGAGACATCCAATATAATTTGCATCTCGGCACGGAGGTACAAGTATCAAATTACTCCTACGTATTTATACGGTTTAATTTAGTAATAAGTAGTGATGCATGAATTAGGATAAGTCTAGTATCACAGTCTAATTTTCATATTTTAAAAACCAAACTTGCATAGAGTGCCACCTTTAAAAGCATTGTTTGGGACGAACAACTAAAAGTGTGGGGTTATATGATGGACCACAATTATACGAATCAAAAACACAGTAAAACCCACCAAATTAGACTGTTTGTCTATTTAACTTCTGGTTGTTAGTACCGAAATGCATTTGCAGGGCATTTTGGAGTCTAGAGAGAAAACACGCTAAGGAGAGGATTTTACGCTGAAAAGATAACAAGAGTCAGTCCGAGGTCAATATCAGACGCTGAACGAAGAAATCTAAAGATTCTGACCAAGGATTACTCAAATTAAATCCAACCGAGGAATAATCAAAGTCAGATCGGAGAGGAATTGAATTGATAGTTTTGTAAAGACTGTACAAAACTGTCAAAACTCATCCATTTCCTCCTCCATGACCGGCGGCTAGATGAGAGATGATGAGTCATGGGTGGCCTCCTCTCTTTCTCCTCCTTGGATGACTTGAAGACCTTGGCAAGAGGTGGCCAAGGGAAAGAAACCTTCCCCTTTTCTTCCCCCCAACCGGCGGCTCTTTGGAGTCCACAAGGTGGTGCCATGTGGTGTCTCCTCCACCACATCCTCCTTGCCTCCTCCTCCACCCTTGATGTAAAAACACTTGCCTCCATCCAAGCCCTCCATTGCTCCTCCCCATTTCCTATAAATTGAGGCTTCACCTCTTCACAAATCATCACCACCACACTTCACAACTTATCTCTCTAGAAATTGTAATACTTTGTAAGTTTGGTTTTGATCAATAAAGTTACGATACTTTGCTATGCGCTACTCTTCCATGGATAGGCGTAGCTAAACTCCTCATTCGGCGGAAGGTACAATCTTGTATTATTTAATGTTTAATTAGTTTAGTTTATTTTCTCTGTATTCAATGCTTGTTCTATGTGCCATATATAAAAGTTAGAATGTTTAAGGTCGAGTAAACCATTTGGAAATGTGACCATAAGGGTCCAAATTCGTAAGCTCTTCCTTAGATATTCGTGATCACACTCGGGTAAGTGGACCATTTGGGAACTGGACCAAAGGGACCAAATGGAGAAACTTATCTGAAGAGGTCGACTATCCTAAAAACCATTTGGAAACTGGACCAAAGGGACCAATTGGATGCACACAGACTAGTACGCTTTAATCAGTGTTCAGACTGTTCTAATTAGAACAAGTAGCCGATGTTGCAAGTCTTGTGCTGTAACTAGCCTCGATTCATCGTTTGAATGCTTAGAAGGTTTACTAAATTAATAAACATGTTATAATACAACAACACCTGAAACCGAATACTTTACTCACAACTGTTAAACCCCCCCCCCCCTTGTACTTACTTTTGTAAACTGCTCAATCAACCGCAACCATCAACCACTCATATACCGGAGGAATCAACAATCACGCATCACCCACTGTAAGTCCCTCTTTGTAATTAATCATTTAATTTCTGTAATTTACTTTCTGCACAAAAAACCAAAAAACCAAAAACAGTAGCTTAGTTAATCACGCTAAAAGCTCAATCAACGTAAAACACGTCCATCGCTAGTATAGTTTTAAAGGAACAACCTATCCCCCTAATTCCCTTGGGTTCGACCCGTACTTACCACGTACTACCTAAAAAATAGTTAAGTCACGAGTGCGGTCTTATAAATTTATTTGTGCAACATTGCCTCACGACAAGGCAGTGTCTGTCAATGGCCAAGGAATGATTGGATGTCTCGGACCGTGGATGGGTATGGTAGAGTCATGATCAGGTCGATCTTTGCTTTTTCCACTTCCATGCCTTTTTGTGAGACAATATGTCCCAAGACTATTCCGTGTGTTACCATGAAGTGGCACTTCTCATAATTGAGCACTAAGTTCACGGACACACATCGTGCCAAAACCGTGCTCAAATTGCTTAAGCAAGCGTCGAATGTGTCTCCATAGATGGTGAAGTCGTCCATGAAGACTTCAATGAATTCTCCGATCATGTCTGAAAAGATGCTGGTCACTACTCTTTGAAAAGTTCCCGGGGCATTGCATAGACGGAACGACATCCTTCTGAAGGCGAATGTGCCGAATGGGCAGGTGAATGTAGTCTTCTCTTGGTCCTCAGGTGCTATGGGGATCTGGTTGTAGCCTGAGAACCCGTTTAGGATGCAAAAATATGGCTTGCCCGCCAGTCGGTCTAGCATTTGGTCGATGAATGGCAGAGGGAAATGGTCTTTTCTTGTAACGGCGTTTAATTTTCCGTAGTCGATGCACATTCTCCAGCCATTCTTGACCCTTGTTGTCACCATTTTTCCTTCGGCATTTTCCTCAACAGTGATCCCACTTTTCTTTGGGACCACGTGGACAGGGCTCACCCATTGGCTATCCGATATGGGATAGATAACGTCCGCATCAAGTAGCTTCTGTATTTCCTTTTGGACGATCTCCATCATGATTGGGTTGAGTCGTCGTTGAGGCTCTCTTGATGGCTTTGCTCCATTCTCAAGTAGAATACGGTGCATGCATACAGCCGGGCTGACTCTTCTCAAGTCGGCTAGAGTCCATCCAATATCAAGCTTGTGTTGTCTCCGCACTTTTATCAAACTACGTTCCTGGCCTGCTTCCAAACCACTCTTGATGATCACTGGAAGTGTGTTATTATCCCCTAGGAAGGCGTACTTCAGAATCCCGGGCAAGGGCTTCAATTCTATTTTGGGAGCTTGCATCACTGAGGGCAAAAAAGTATTTGATTTGAATAATTTTACCTCGTTGACTTCATATTCTGGTGTGAGAGGCTCCGAGATTGTTAAGTGGGCTACTGTTTCATGCAAGCCTTCGATCAATTCATATGAGCTCTCAGTTCCATTGAGTACGGCTTCTAAGGGATCTGCTCTTGGTTCTGGTCGAACTTCCTGGACCAGGTCGTCCATAGTGTCGAGAGCGTGTACTTCCTTGAACTCCATGGGGTGCTTCATTGCTCGAAATATGTCGAAGCTGAAAACCTCTCCTTCTACTTCCATTGAGAGCATTCCACTTCCGCAGTCTATCTTCATTTTGGAGGTTTTAAGAAATGGACGGCCGAGAAGGATGGGTGCATGGTCTGTTGGTCCGCCATTCTCCATTTTTAAGACGTAGAAGTCTGCTGGAAACACCAATTCGCCTACTTGAACCAGGACGTCTTCTATTTTACCCTCGGGCTGTTTGCACGACCGATCTGCCAGTTGAATAGTGAGACCGGTAGGTTCGAGCGGTCCAATCCTAAGGCATGAGTAGATAGAGAAGGGAAGAACGTTGATTGATGCTCCAAGGTCTAGCATGCAGTTCTCGATTCGGATGTTGCCAATTGTGCATGGAATGGTGTAGGTTCCCGGATCACCACATTTGGGGGGCACTTTTCGTTGTATGACGGCCGATACATTCCTACTCATCAGCTCCTGATCATATCTAGTATTCCTCCTCCGGTTGGTGCAAAGTTCCTTAAAAAACTTAGCATATCGAGGAATTTTCTTGATGGCTTCCAAGAGGGGGATGTTGATTTCGACCTTGCTGAACAACTCAAACACGTCATCATCCATGACATGTTGTTTTGGTACATGGGCTGGTACTGGAAATGGAAGTGCTGTGCTAATTTTGGGGGTCTCGGTCTTGGGTACCGGGCCAGGCCTGCGTTCTTCAGACGCGTTCCTTTCTTCTTCAGTTGCGTCCCGCTCTTCCTCGGATGCTTCCTCATTTTTCTTAGTAGCGTCTTGCTCAAGAGTTCCAAGAGCCTTGGGCCTTATTTGTTCTTCTCCAGGCAACCTCGGGCTTTCGTCCTCCTCTTGCTCCATGGGTTTGATGGCAAGTTCTCTCCCACTCCTAAGGGTCACGGCATTGATATTTCCCTTCGGGTTTTGGATTGTTTGTTAAGGAAGTCTATCAGGTTCATTAGTGAGTGCGGACATTGCGGTGGCGAGCAGGGACATTTGTTTGGTCAAATCTAAAATTGCCCCATCAGTTTTCGCCTGGAATTGGTGTAGCGAAGTACCCAATTGATTTACGCTTCCTGCGAGTTCCTTCATTGTGTCTTCAAGCGATTTGTTTGGTCCTTGCTGACTGCTTGAGTTCGCTTGGTACTGATTTTGTCCCTTCTGTTGATATTGTCCTGTCGGGTACTGGTTTGGTCCTCTTTGCTAATATTGGCCAGCTGATAGAGTATTCTGGTTGTACTGCCGGTGGGGAGGTTGGTAGAATGACTGAGCTAATTGCAGTGCGGCTTGTTGTGTCTCTGATGCATGGACCAAAATTATACGAATCAGAAACACAGTATAACCCCCTTATTTAGACATTTTGTCTATTTAACTTTTGCTTGTTAGTTCAGATATATTTTTACAGGGTAATTCAGAGCTTAGAGAGAATACATTCTAAAGAGGAGCTTTTTAAGCAGAAAAGATGTTACGAGTCAATCCAAGGTCAAGATCATATGCCGACTGAAGAAATATCAAGGATCCTGACGTTGAAGCACTCGTAATAAATTAATCAGAAGAATCAGGAGAGGAATCAAGACAGCCCGGGGAAGAAACACATTGACAGTTTTGTGAAAAGACTGCACAAAACTGTATAAAATCACACATTGGGCAAGGTGACCGGCCACTTGGGAAAGAGGTGACCAAGGGAGGAGCTCCTCCCCTTCCACCACCGGCAACCGGCGGCTCCTCCTCCCTTGACCGGCGGCTTTCCTCCTCCTCCACATGTCTCCTCCTCCTTCCTCCTCCTCTCCTTCCTCCATGTGTGGCCATCTCCTCCATCCATTTTTTCCTCCAATCACCATGCAACACTTGCCTCCATCTCCTCCTCCTCCCATGGCTATATAAGGAGGAGCTCCTCCCCTCATTTCAATCATCCCTCACTTGTAAAAAACACTTCTCTCTCTAAGTTATGTATTTGTAAAGTTTGGCTTTGGAAATAAAGGATAGCTCCCTTGGCGCTTCAACGGTTGTAAGTAATTCTTAGTATTTATTCAACTGTTTTATTTCCTTAGTTATAATGTTTAGCGCGATGAATAGTAGCTAAACTAGTAGTTCGGTAGAAGGGGCGCACTTGTATTATAAAATGTTTTAAGACTATTAACTTAGTGTCTAGTCTTAGTATTCAAAACTTGTTCTATGTGCCATATATCAAGTCAGAGTTTCCAAGGTTGAGTGGAAGCTGTCACAAGCAAAGCTCTGCCGTGGAAATTCGTGATCATACTCGGTAAGTGGAAGCTGTCACAAGCAAAATTTATCGAGGAGTTCGACTTATCTAAAACACCACTTGGTCAATAACGTAACTGGGAGATCAAGTGGATGCACTTACAGCTAAGATACTTCGAAAGGAGGAATTAGTTTTGCTTAGAACAAGTGTTGCTTTAAACGATGTTGCAAGTCTTGCGCTACGAAAGGGCCTCGATTCATCTTTGAATACTTAGATAATTCACTAAAGGTCAATGATAAACAGGATATAATACAAGGCCCCTGAAACCGAACATTTCTCTTTAATTATAAACTGTATTTACTTTCCAGTATTAAAACCAATCAATCAATCAATCACTTAGCTGGTAGCTTTAAAACCAACCAACCGACCTAAAACACGCTCTCTCGCTGGACAACCCCCTCAAAGAACATCTATTCCCCTGATTCTCTTGGGTTCGACCCCTACTTACCAAGTACTACCCAGTAGTATAGTTGCGAGTAGCGGACTATTATAAATTTATTCTTGACATTTGCACATAACGACTGTGCATCCATCAGTCTCCCTTGGAAGATGGTTGTCGTTCCGCCAGCTTGGATTGGTCATTTGATTATACTGTCGGTTTGGTCCGGCTCTGTCGTTGCTGTTGTTGTTGTATCCTTGGTATCCTACCACTGCATTCACTTCTTCCGGTTCCTCTACTCTTAATGTTGGGCATGCGTCGGTCTTGTGGTCCGTAGATTTACAGAATTTGCAAGGCTTTACTGGAGCTGGCTGCCTTCGTAGGATCTGAACCATCATTTCCTTCATTTGTTTCATCTCCTCTGGCATAGAGTTCATCGGTGTTTCTTCAGCCTTTGCCACATTCTTTGTTCGGGAAAATTCTTCCTGCCGAGTTGTCTCTTCTCTGAATCGGGCATTTTCAGCGACGTCGGTGATGAGATTCCTTATGCCACTCAGTGATAGATTCATCATGGATCCTCCAGCTGAGGCGTCCAGGAGCATTTTGTCTAAGGGTCTTAATCCATCAATGAGGTACTCGATGATGAGTTTCTCGGGCAGTCCAAGGGTGCAGCAGCTTCTCTCCAGGCGATTGAATTTCTCCAGGTAATCGTACATGGTTTCATTGGGCCCCTGCTTGATGTCCTGCAGTTGCCTCCTCACTTGCATTGCTCTTCCCGCCGGGTAGTATTTGTCCAGGAATTTCTTTTGCATCTGAGACCATGTTCTGATGCTACCGGAAGGCAATGAAAGGAACCAGTCGTTCGCCGAGTCAACGAGGGAAAAGTAGAACGCCTTTAACTTGAAGTCATCTACATTCATGCCATTGGGTTTTAGATTTTGGCAAATGCCGTGTAAGCGTTGGAGATGAGTCGTTGCTGATTCTCCACGAGTTCCTGAGAACTTGGGCAAGTTGTGGACTACTGATGTGTGGCGGAGCCCACCGCACTGTCGTTAAGGTGCGGTGTTCTCTGTGCAAAAGCAAATTTATATTCCACTACTCGTGACCTTACTACGGGGTAGCAAGTGGTATGTAGGGGTCGAACCCAAGGGAATTAGGGGGATAGTCGTTCTTTGAGGGAATTGTACAGCGAGGGAGCGTGTTTTAGGTTGATTAAGGTTTTAGTGCGGAAAAGTAAGTGATTGGTTGGTTGGTTTTGGTTTTTAGTTCGGAAAAGTAAATGACATAAAAGTAAAGTACTGAAAATAAAAGTAGAAGACTTACAGCGGGTGATGCGTGATTGGCAAGTCCTCCGGAAGGTGAGCAGTTGATAGAGCAGTTTATACTAAGAAAGTAAATGCAGGTGGTTTTTTAAATCTAAGGAAAGCATTCGGTTTCTGGGGCCTTGTATCATAGCATGTTTATCTTTGACCATTAGTGATTCTTCTAAGTATTCAAAAGTGTATCAAGGCCATTTCAAGCACTCGATTTGCAGACACCGTCTAGCCCATTTCAAGGTCGTAGAGCACTTGTTCTATTTAGACTAGCACCCCATTTCAAGGTATACTAGCCTATGTGCATCCATTTGATCAATCATTTCCGATCAAACCAAATGGTGTTTAAAAAAGGTCGAACTCCTCAGATAAGCTTTGCCATTTCAAGCATCCACTTACCCGAGTATGTTCACGAACCCCCACGGAAGAGTTTTGCCATTTCAAGCATCCACTCAACCTTGGAAGTTCTGGCCAAATATATGGCACATAGAACAAGTTTTGAATAAAAAGAAGAGGCACTAAGTGCAGGGTTTAAAACATTTTATGATACAAGTACACCCCTTCAACCGAATGAAGAGTTTAGCTACAAATATCCATAGAGGTGGATACCATAGCTAAGTACTTACGGTTTTTGAAAGACAGTAAGTAAGGGAAAGGGGTGAGTACTTCAAGAACCGATAAGAGTACTCAAGAATAAAGAAAAGCTTGAGTACTCAAGAACCGACAAGAGTACTCAAGACCGAACTACAATACTCAAGAACCAACAGGAGTATTATAGATTTAAAACCAAAGCTTACAAAGTGCCAACTTTCTAGATAGATAAGTGAAATATGGATTTGAGGATAGATTACAAATGAGATGGAGGCATGTATTTATAGCCAAAGGAGAGGGGAACGGAGGGCTAAGATGAAACCACATGGCAAGCCATCAATGGCTTGCCAAAAGCCGCCGGTTGGAGGTCACCATGGAGGAGAGCTTGGTGGCTTTGGTCACTTCCTCCCCAAAGCCGCCGGTCATGGAGGATAAGGATGAGTTTTGTGTGAGTTGTGTGATGTTTTCATAAAACTATCAGTCTATTTCGGCCCCGGACTGACTTTGGTTGTTCCTCGGTTGGATTTGTATTGAGTGATTCCACGTCAGGATCTTGAGATTTCTTCATTCAGCGTCTGATCGTGACCTTGGACTGACTCGTAATATATTTTCAGCGTAAAATCCTCTCCTTAGCGTGTATTCTCTCTAGGCTCCAAAATACCCTGTAGATAAATATCGGAACTAACAAGCAAAAGTTAAATAGACAAACAGTCTAATTTTGTGGGTTTAACTGTGTTTTTGATTCGTATAATTATGGTCCATCAGATCACCCCACACTTTTAGTTGTTCGTCCCGAACAATGCTATTAAAGGGCGGCACACTAAGTTAGCTTTTAAAATATGAAAGTAAGACTGTGGGACTAGATTTATCCTAATTCATGCATTACTACTTATTACTTAAATTAAACCGTGTAAATAAATAGAAGAAACTTGATACTTGTACCTCCTTGCTGAGATGCAAATTATTTTGGATGTTTCGAGAGATAGCCCTTTTCAGGCTCCTGGACTGCATTCTCGTGACCGTCTCGCACTATATGGTTTTCTTGTAGCTTTCTCTAGCACGTGATTCGGTTCGGGTTTCAATGGTTTGGTCTTTGATTTTCTTTTGGCGAGGGACAGCTTTTGTAGTGAATCGGCCTTTGGCCTTTGATTTGACTCTTTGAGTACTTCACTTTTTTGTTCGGTTAAAACCTTCACAATTTTGGGCCTTTTGCCTTTTTGTGGCTTGCTAGTCCATTTTCTCAAGCCTTTTTTGGGAGGTCCAATCGTTGCCCGCGAGCATATGGAAATACCTCCCCGCTCCTCTCATTTTTGTCGTTTCGCGCGGGTCAAGATGAGGGTCGCTCATCTATTTTCTCGGCTACTTTGACTAGAGATAGAACGGTCTGATTCCCATCCTCGCCTTTTTTCTTTTTGCATAAACACTGCATGGCGGAGATGACTTCAATCTTCACTGAAACCCGAAGTGCAGCCTCCACTGACTTCGAAAACCATATAGTTAGATTCGATCCTTCGAGTGCTTGCCAAGCCTCTCTAGGGCAGTTTATGTCAACTCCACATCCCTAGTTTATCTCAGCACAAAGGGACAAATGAGAAGTTACATTCTAAGTTTTTTAACAGTTGAATTTTCACAAGGTTAATGCATGAATTATGATCTATCTTTTTCACATTCTTAAGTTCATACTTTCAAAAAGATAATATTAAAGGAAAAGGAAAAGAAAAACATGTTATGTACACAGGTGGTTCTCACCCCACACTTTTGAACGAAGGCGTGCCTTTCAGCACAACTTAGTTCAAAAGCCATGCAAGCAGACATTATGAGAAAGAAATGACATTTAGGAAAAGGGAAGAACAGAACTCCCTTTAAAGTGTCGAGTGAACGACATGGCATGAGGCTGGATAATCGAGGGAGTTCGGCTGGGGCCTTGAACTCTTGGCGTAGGCCTGGCTGGCTTAATGTTGCACCCATAACCGTTTCCTGAAAGTCATTTCATTCTATGCACCAAGTGGGTGAGAGCGACTTATTGGAAAAAACTAAATGACAGAAAATAAAAGTACTGAAAGTAAGATAGGTGTCGGGTTACCTCCCGACCAGTGCCTTTGTTTAACGTCGTTGGCTCGACAGTACCTCATTCCTGGATCACTGGTTTGGATCCCATGGGTGGCTCAGGTCATATTTCGCCACTGTTCCTGTGTTGATTTTGGCCTTGACTCTTCCTGATTTCTTGCGAGATGATGTGCTTGGGTCCAGTTCCCATGGTTCTGGTGGTTTCTCCTTCCAACGTCTCTGAGAAGGCGATGGACCCTTCACTACTAGTCTCTGGAACTGGGTTTTCTGGTATTTAGGGCTACCTTGTCTAGTTATGGCAAAAACATGCTCCATTGAGGAGTCGTTATGCTCAGGCCCTTTTCCCATCCTCCTTCTAGCCTCTTCATTGATCACATAGTTTTCTGCGATTTGCCTATTGATCAAGGGGAAGAGTTGAGAAGCTTGCATCTTAAGGCTCGGTTCTGCCTCGTTACGTCCGTCTGTGAGGATCTGGTCGTAGATGGTCTCGGATGCTTGGGTGATGATAGCTGGGTATGGCTTGGGCAGCATGCTGGTGGTATTCTGGACTTCTTCCATTGCTGACACGGCATTCAGTTCCCATGAAGGTTTTTCCTCGTTGCTCCCGATACTTTCTATATCCCAATCTTCTGATGGCTCGGGAGTTTCTTCTGATGTCTCGGGAGTTTCTTCTTCGTCTGTCTCTGGACCAGCTTCTTCTATCTGCATTCCTCTGTCAGTTTGGAGTATTCATTTTGTGGTTGCGGCCAGGTCCTTTATGAGGTTCCACATGTCTGCCATGGTTAAGTTCCTGGCTGATCTTCTCATTGCTTCGTTAATCCTTGTCAGCTCATCGGCCCTCATCCCACGAAGAAATTTTTGAAGAAGAACTTTCTTCATGAATCCATGGTGCGGGCAGCTTGAGACGATGGTGTCATAGTTCGTGTAGTATTTGTCCAAAGTCTCATCCCGGGATTGGTGAAGGCACATGATCTTCTCACGGGTTTTTTGGCGTAAGGATGGGGGGAGAATTCCTTCAGGAATGGAACGCAAAGGTCCACAAAATGTTCTGCATGACTAGCGGTTGATGTGTAATATCAAATCGTTGCAAAATCAGTTAAAGAGAATTTAAAGCATTTAAGCTTAAATTCCTCTAACATTTCATTTTCAGGTTTTATGTGGCAGCAAACGTGGTGAAAGTTTCGGCAGTGTAGTACTGGGTCTTCTCCATCCGTCCCTCCGAACAGGGGAAGATGTCTTGTTGTCCATGCATACGTAGTGGGTAGCGTCATGAGGAGATGAGAAGGGGAGGGAAAGAACAACTTATCCAACGGCTAATTCCCCGGCAACGGTGCCAGTTTTGACGGAGTCCACCGCACTGTCATTAAGGTGCGGTGTTCTCTGTGCAAAAGCAAATTTGTATTCCGCTACTCGTGACCTTACTACTGGGTAGCAAGTGGTAAGTAGGGGTCGAACCCAAGGGAATTAGGGGGATAGTCGTTCTTTGAGGGAATTGTACAGCGAGGGAGCGTGTTTTAGGTTGATTGAGGTTTTAGTGCGGAAAAGTAAGTGATTGGTTGGTTGGTTTTGGTTTTTAGTGCAGAAAAGTAAATGACATAAAAGTAAAGTACTGAAAATAAAAGTAGAAGACTTACAGCGGGTGATGCGTGATTGGCAAGTCCTCCGGAAGGTGAGCAGTTAATAGAGCAGTTTATACTAAGAAAGTAAATGCAGGTGGTTTTTTAAATCTAAGGAAAGCATTCGGTTTCTGGGGCCTTGTATCTGATGTTCCCTTGTGTGGCATGTGTTTGGAAAAACGTAGTTAGACAGTTCGAGCAGGAGTTCAGGGGGAGTTCGAACACTTAGTGGAACTACTATACAGCGTAGAGCAGACGCAGAGTTTTTTTCCAGAAGGTTCTAGATCGAATATCTCTTCGATCTGAAGTCGGCCAGCGAAGAAATCGGACTCCAGATATTCAGATGAATATCTTCTACATGACGGCATGGCTGACTTGGAGAGGAAGTCATCGTTTTCCCTCTCACCGATTTGAAAGATATGCATCAAATATTTCGGAATATATTCCTAAATATTTGATGGGATTATCTTATGCAAATTAGGGTTTTTGCTCGAGCATATAAATACCATGCAAAGGCAACCCTAATAGGCATCGCTTTCAAGATCAAAAATACATGAAGAAATCCTATCGATTGGAAAAGAAGAAAGTGACGGCCGTTGTGTTTTCCCCACTGGAAAAACATCGGTGTGAGCTCAGTCTGATACGTGCTATTCAGATTGACCAGAGGTGATCAAGTTCAGAGCACAAACAGAACAACCAGCTTTCAAGTGAAAGCGACCGAGCTTCAGGAGAGGTTCGAGTACGTTCGGACAGAAGGTCTGGACGAAGGGGATCAAGGGGAGTTGCGACGAACCTTGGTTGCAAATCTGAGAGACGGAGTAGTAGAGGCTAGGCAATTACAAGGTGTAAGTGTAAGTCCACTGAAAAGCTCTATACTCGTAATAAATATTTGTTGTCCCTTTTCCGGGTGTGAGAAACCCCCCAGAGTAGGCGTAGCCGAACTGGGTTATCAATCTGTGCGTACTCGTGTTTTATTGTTCTGTTCGTACTTGTTGTGGAACTGTGGTAGAAAGAGTTCAAGGTCTGTCCAAACACAACCTAGAACACTTGCTTGAACAGAGGATATAATTTCAATTGGTATCAGAGCAAACACTCGACACACTGAGTGGGATCCTGAACTGTTCAAAATGCCTCTGAAAGAAGGACAAAGCATCACCAGACCTCCGCTATTAGAAGGATCAAACTATGCCACCTGGAAACCTATGATGCGATCCTTTCTGAAATCCCTAGACGAGAAAGCCTGGATGACCGTTCAGAGAGGGTGGACTGAACCTAGGGTGAACAACCTCACTGGAGAACCTGTTCTAAAACCAGAAACCTTATGGATTGAAGAGGAGAACAAAGCATCCATGGGAAACGCAAAGGCAATGAATGCGATCTTCTCGGCAGTTGATGAAAATGTCATGAAGCTGATTATCAATTGTGAAGTTGCTAAGGAAGCATGGGACATTCTCCAAACAGCCTTTGAAGGTACAGACAAGGTTCGAAACTCTCGTATGCAGGCTGTCACAACAAAGTTCGAAGAGATGAAAATGAAGGAGAGTGAGTCCATCGCTGAGTACAACACCAGGGTTCTGGAACTGTCCAACGAAGCGTCTGCCCTTGGGAAACCCATCGACGAGGATAGATTGGTGAGCAAAGTCCTAAGATCACTCCCTCCAAGATTTGCTATGAAGGTAACAGCCATTGAGGAAATGCATGACATCTCCAAGTTGAAACTGGACGAGCTGACTGGTTCCCTCAGAACCTACGAGATCAATCATAATTTCCAAATTGGAGAAGTAAAGGGAATTGCACTGAAAGCAGATTGGGCAGAAGACAAATCAGAAGCTGACTGCTCCACTGAGCAACTGGCCATGATGGCTCAGAACTTTGGAAGAATGGTGCAGAAAATCAATAGGCGTGGTCCAGAACAGGGGCAGTCCTCATCAACCGGTTTCTGAAACTGGAAAACCGACAGGTCTTGGTCCAGTGACTCAAGGTAAGACTCCTCTGACAGAAGAAAGGAAGAAATTCAGTGTCATGAATGCAGAGGGTTTGGTCATATTGCTTCACAATGTGCGAACACACTCATGAAGAAGAAGGCAATGGTCGCAAGTTTCAGTGACAGTGAGTCAGATGAAGAAAAAGGAGGCACAGCCACAAACTTTGTGGCCTTTGCTTCAACTCTGGAGGAATACGGTAGCACCAGTGAAACTGTTCCACCTCTGTTGGAACTCCCAGCTGAAGATCTCTCAGACAGTGACGGTGAAGAACTGACGCAGGAATCTCTGGCTGAGACATATAAGGATCTATATGAAAAGTGGCTGCTACTGATCAAGGTAAACAAGAAGCTGAATGACACAGTTGCAAGCATCACTACAGAAAAGGATAAGGTCTGGGAAGAACTGGAGATTCTGGTCACACAGAAGGCTGAACTTGAAGGCACGATAACTTCCCTAAACTCTTAACTGGCTGATATGAAACAGGAAAGACTGTGTTTGCTTGCTCAGAAGACGGAGCTCCTGGGCACTATCTCCTCGCTGAAAGTCGACATTGAAAAAGACCGTGAAACTCATCCTGTTGGCATGACTGGGCTAAGAAAGGTTATCTCAGATCTAAAACGCAAGGAGGTGTTCCAACACAGAAAGATAGAACAGCTGGAACTCCAGCTAGAATCAGAAAAAATGGACCGAGAAGTTGCTGAAAAGGAGCTCACTCACTTCAAACAGTCAGTGAGGATGTTGAACTCTGGCTCAGAAAATTTAGATGAAATCCTCAACGCTCAAAGGATGGAGGCAGGACGTAGAGGATTGGGGTTCGTGGGAAAAAGGAGTTCAAAGGACACTATGTGTGTTAAAGCTAAATCTGTGTCTGAACAGTTGCCTGAACAGAAGGTGAGAAAGCACCCTAGACAGAAAGTGGATCTGTCCCAAGACAAGTCCAGGACTACTTACCTCAGTTCAAATCAGAAGAAAGACTTGCTGACATGTTGGTACTGCTACCAGATGGGACACATCAGACGGCAGTGTCGACTGTTTCTTGCTGAACGTCGAGGACACCAACAGCAATAGATCCAACCTCGACAGAAACAAGTTTGGATTCCGAAGGAACAACAGACAGTATGCATGGTAGCGTGCTGCTCATCGGGAGATACAGTACAAGCAAGTTGGTTCTTCGATAGTGGATGCTCTGCACACATGACAGGTAACTCTGAATATCTCTCTCATATTAGACCTGTTGAGCAGATGCGGTTTGTCACCTTCGCGGATGGTCGGAAGAGTCAGGTGATCGGCTGTGGAACATTGAAGGTTCCGGATCTCCCTGCACTCGAGGACACTCTCCTGGTTGAAGGTCTGACTATGAATCTCATTAGCATCAGTCAACTGTGCGACAATGGACACTATGTGTCATTCTCTCGTGACTCATGCCTCGTTCTTAACGAGAATGGTGATTCCGTAATGAAAGGGAGAAGAAGGGCCAATGACTGTTACACCATCAGAATGGGAAACGAGGAGCTAAGGTCTACTCTCCACTATGTTCAAGCCAAACATCGAGTTCTGCGAGGGGGAGTGAAAAAGACCCTACACAATAGAAGGATCGCACAAATCAATTTTGGCAACTGTACCAGGCGACTGCTGGATCAGAAGGTGTCACGGTTACAGTGAGAGTTTGAACAGAAGATTACACAGTTGCAAAAGGAGTTCAAACTGCTTGTACAGATGAATGCAAGTTCACCAGAAGAGAAATTGAATGAGATTCCTCGGTTTGGAACTCCCAGATCCTCCTTGGGTCTGCGTGGGTTTATGAACTGAGTGTTCCAGGCAGTGGTCAGTCAAAGGCGAATCCCCAGCTACAACAGTTGGACTGACCACCTAAGAAGGGAGCTGGAACAGATGGGAAAGTTCTTATGATCAAATATTTTATTCCGAAAAGATTCAAATTACGCCGTTTTATTTGGAAAGCGACTGGCGTATATTGAGAAGACGAAAAGGCAGGAGGATATTTTATTTTCAAATCTCAACTGTTGAGCGTGTCTTCTCTTATTGTCTCCGAAACCCTAGATTGGAAGTCTCTCTCGACTGCTCCGAAATCGACGATGGTGAACACAAGGAAGTCAGCAAAATCCAGTGCTATATCCGCATAGAAAAGGAAGGAAAGCATGCAAACCTCAAAGGCGGTGACAGCAAAATCAAAGATTCCAAAATCCAAGGCTGCGAAGATGAAAAGGCATCGCCTTTACACGAGATGTCTGCCGAGGAGATAACTGCTAAAACTTCTCAGACAGTCACAGCGGTTTCTACCCCTCAAGCGTGTCCACAATCGGAGGTAAATCCCGTCCTTCCTTCGGTTTCTGCAGTCGTTGAAAAATCTGTGGTTGTTGATGAAATTATTATGGGAGTTGAGAATGTTCGGAGTTTCGGTGCTGAAGCTAGGAGGGCTGTTAGTGATGAAGAAGCCGGTAGGGCTGAGATTTGTGTTAACGAGGAAAAGATTGTGGTTGGTGAAAAGGGTGATGAAGTTTCTAAATCTGTTGAAGAAACGGAACCCAGAATGTCAGTGTCAAGAAAGTCTGGTGTTTCAGACGTTTGGAAGGCAAAGATTCAAGCTTCCGGGTACGTTCGCCTGGGAGGTTTTCAAAGAAAGAAGGTGTCTCGCCGAGCTGCCTCTCCCAGTCAATGCCTAGCCAGGATCCGTTCTATCAGAGGGAGGGTCCCTGATATTTCTAATGAGGAAAAGAAGAGTATGAGGAATCTGGGTATGAAGGATGCACCTGTTGATAACTTGGTTGAGGAGATTGGAGTCTCAGAAGGTGAAGTTGCTGAGACTGTGAGTAAAGGACCAGATTCATCTGTAAAGAGTGTTGGGGAGATTGATGCTGTTGCAGAAGAGCCTGAGACTGCTGAAGGGGATGAAGACCTGGAGGATATGTTCAAAGACATAGATGATTTTGTTGAGAATCTACCAAAGGAAGTCCCCGGTGTTCCAGCTGAAGAGGAGTTAATTGATACTCCAGAGAATGTTGTGATTGAGGAAACGACAACTGTTCCAGATGCTGTTCAGGACAGTCACCATGGTGCTCAGATGGATATTTATGACTCTCAGAAGACTGACGTTGAAGCAGTTCCTCAGATGGGTGATGATGAGGATTTGGTTCCTCTTGTGAAGTTAAAGAAGATGTCAAAGGGGAAGGAAAAGGAAAAAGTGGCCTTTGCGAAGTCTACAAAGGATTCTGCCCAGAAGGGTGCTGATGTACGCAGTGGTGCAGGGGGAGCTGGTTCCTCCAAGAAAAGGAAGCGTGTCGCTCCAATGCCTGTTTCAGAAGACGCTGGGGGATGTGAAGTCCCAGGCCCTGATGCTGAGACTGTCCCAGTTGGCTTGGTTAAGAAGGGTGTATGGTTTGTTAACAAAGATGCTGCAAGAAAGTGGCCATGCATCCAGAAGAGGAAAATCATACCTGAAAAATTGCTAGATGAGTCCCGATATAAGGGAAAGGAGGTGGTTAAGGTTCTGAAAGAATCGGATCTGTTTTGGACGCTGGCTAGGTGCAAACCCTACAGTGAACAGCTTGTGCGTGAGGCATAGGCGAACTTGCCCCCTCACTTTGGGGTAGTTGGAGATCCTGAGTATGGAGTCTTCTTTGTTAGAGGGAGGAGAATTAAGATTATTCCGGAGCTAATCAATGTGTATTTCTCGATGGATGACCCGGCTGTTGACGAGGAGGAGGCAAATTTTGAGAAGATTGTGAGTACTATCACTGCAGGCTCTGTTAGGTGGAGACCTGAATCAGTTGTGCACACAGCAGACTTATCAACGTTTTATTCCATGCTATTCTTCATTGCTATCTTCAACTGGAGACCTTCTACACATCGATCAACAGTCAATAAGGACGTGGCTCAACTGCTGTATCAGATAGGGAACAAGCGGAAATTCAATTTGGGAAGAGTCATGTTCAAATAGATTGCTGAACATGCTACGTCAAAGAGGACTCTTCACCAGATCTGCTTCCCATCACTGATTTATGAGTTGATTGTTTATCATGCCCCTAATTTGATGTCCTCCATTGATCAGCTCTCAAAGTCTCCCAGCAAGTTTGTCGTAGACCACAAGCTATTTAAAGGGCGTCATATTAATGATCTCAAGGAGGAGACCTCGAAGAGCAAAGATATTGTCGGTCCATCAAGGCGAGGAGGAGCAAGGTTGGCCCGTGATGAGAGGAACAGACTTCTCATGGACCTGCATGACATCATTGAAGCGGACAAGGAGCAGCGCAAGCGTATCAACAAGCTCGCTCGTGCCCTCAGCTTTCCAAGTGACGATGAAGCTGATGTTACAGTCTCTGAGGAGGGCACTGATGATGGTTCGTCTTCATGAAGGTCTCCTAATAACTATTCCTCTGAACTCTGACCGTATTTAAAACTCTAGTTATTGTGTGCTTGTTCTGGCACTTATTGATTAACTGTTCGAACTCGATCGGCCCCTTGCCAGTTTGTGGCAAAAAGGGGGAGTATTTTGTGGTGACAATTTTTGTTCCCTCAAGGTTTCCTACTATCTAGATAGTTAGATAGATCTAGTTGTCTAGTAGATTTGGTTTTGCCAAAATGCCAAGGGGGAGATTGATGTTCCCTTGTGTGGCATGTGTTTGGCAAAACGTAGTTAGACAGTTCGAGCAGGAGTTCAGGGGGAGTTCGAACACTTAGTGGAACTACTATACAGCGTAGAGCAGACGCAGAGTTTTTTTCCAGAAGGTTCTAGATCGAATATCTCTTCGATCTGAAGTCGGCCAGCGAAGAAATCGGACTCCAGATATTCAGATGAATATCTTCTACATGACGGCATGACTGACTTGGAGAGGAAGTCATCGTTTTCCCTCTCACCGATTTGAAAGATATGCATCAAATAATTCGGAATATATTCCTAAATATTTGATGGGATTATCTTATGCAAATTAGGGTTTTTGCTCGAGCATATAAATACCATGCAAAGGCAACCCTAATAGGCATCGCTTTCAAGATCAAAAATACACGAAGAATTCCTATCGATTGGAAAAGAAGAAAGCGACGGCCTTTGTGTTTTCCCCACTGGAAAAACATCGGTGTGAGCTCAGTCTGATACGTGCTATTCAGATTGGCCAGAGGTGATCAAGTTCAGAGCACAAACAGAACAACCAGCTTTCAAGTGAAAGCGACCGAGCTTCAGGAGAGGTTCGAGTACGTTCGGACAGAAGGTCTGGACGAAGGGGATCAAGGGGAGTTGCGACGAACCTTGGTTGCAAATCTGAGAGACGGAGTAGTAGAGGCTAGGCAATTACAAGGTGTAAGTGTAAGTCCACTGAAAAGCTCTATACTCGTAATAAATATTTGTTGTCCCTTTTTCGGGTGTGGGAAACCTCCCAGAGTAGGCGTAGCCGAACTGGGTTATCAATCTGTGCGTACTCGTGTTTTATTGTTCTGTTCGTACTTGTTGTGGAACTGTGGTAGAAAGAGTTCAAGGTCTGTCCAAACACAACCTAGAACACTTGCTTGAACAGAGGATATAATTTCAGTATCATAGCCTGTTTATCATTGGCCATTAGTGATTCTTCTAAGTATTCAAAAGTGTATCAAGGCCATTTCAAGCACTCGATTTGCACACACCGTCTAGCCCATTTCAAGGTCGTAGAGCACTTGTTCTTAGACTAGCACCCCATTTCAAGGTATACTAGCCTATGTACATCCATTTGATCAATCATTTCCGATCAAACCAAATGGTGTTTAAAAGAGGTCGAACTCCTCAGATAAGCTTTGCCATTTCAATCATCCACTTACCCGAGTATGTTCACGAACCCCCACGGAAGAGTTTTGCCATTTCAAGCATCCACTCAACCTTGGAAGTTCTGGCCTAATATATGGCACATAGAACAAGTTTTGAATAAAAAGAAGAGGCACTAAGTGCAGGGTCTAAAACATTTTATGATACAAGTACACCCCTTCAACCGAATGAAGAGTTTAGCTACAAATATCCATAGAGGTGGATACCATAGCTAAGTACTTACGGTTTTTGAAAGACAGTAAGTAAGGGAAAGGGGTGAGTACTTCAAGAACTGACAAGAGTACTCGAGAATAAAGAAAACCTTGAGTACTCAAGAACCGACAAGAGTACTCAAGACCGAACTACAATACTCAAGAACCAACAGGAGTATTATAGATTTAAAACCAAAGCTTACAAAGTGCCAACTTTCTAGAGAGATAAGTGAAATATGGATTTGAGGATAGATTACAAATGAGATGGAGGCATGTATTTATAGCCAAAGGAGAGGGGAATGGAGGGCTAAGATGAAACCACATGGCAAGCCATCCATGGCTTGCCAAAAGCCGCCGGTTGGAGGTTACCATAGAGGAGAGCTTGGTGGCTTTGGTCACTTCCTCCCCAAAGCCGCCGGTCATGGAGGATAAGGATGAGTTTTGTGTGAGTTTTGTGATGTTTTCACAAAACTATCAGTCTATTTTGGCCCCGGACTGACTTTGGTTGTTCCTCGGTTGGATTTGTATTGAGTGATTCCACGTCAGGATCTTGAGATTTCTTCATTCAGCGTCTGATCGTGACCTTGGACTGACTCGTAATATATTTTCAGCGTAAAATCCTCTCCTTAGCGTGTATTCTCTCTAGGCTCCAAAATACCCTGTAGATAAATATCGGAACTAACAAGCAAAAGTTAAATAGACAAACAGTCTAATTTTGTGGGTTTAACTGTGTTTTTGATTCGTATAATTATGGTCCATCAATGCGTTGATGGCAATGTTTTCTAGTTCAGGACCCTCGTAGATGCACCACGGCTGATTTCTGAAATCTGGCGCCGACAGGTCTCCCATAGTAGGTTCGCGGAAGTTGTTATCCCCATAGTAGTTATCAAAGATGGGTTCTCGCCTTGGTACTTGTCGAGGTGGGGGATGTGGGGGATGTCTAGGGGGTTGCACTGGACCAGCTTCATTTCAGTCCTCTGGCGGGCCTTGGTTTCTTTGAAAGGCCTCCCTATTACGAGCTCTTTGATTTCTGATGAGTTGTTCCGGATCGTCAATAAATGCAGGCGGCTCATTATTTCGATCGTACAGGTTTATCTCGTCGTCATCCTGATAGTCATGGTGGCTTCCTTCGCGAGACATGGTTATGCAGAACCGAGTTGAAATTTTAAAAGAAAAAGGAAAGAACACTTATCCAATTGATATTTTCTAATTCCCCGGCAACGGCGCCAATTTTGACGGAGCGCACCACACCGTCGTTAGAATGCGATGGCTCTGTGCAAAAATAAATTTATAAGTCCTCTACTCGTACTCTACTATTGGGTAGTAAAGCGGTAAGTAGGGGTCGAACCCAAGGGAATTAGTGGATAGTTGTTCTTTCGAAGATGGACATTAAGACAGTTGGGGGTTGGTTGTGATTTTAGTACTGAAAGTAGCGTGGGTTGGTTGTGATTTTAACACTGGAAAGTAAATGACTGAAAGTAAAGAAAGTAAATACGAGACTGAAAGTAAATACTGAAAAGTAAAGTGCTTGAAGGACAAGTCTTGCTGAAAGTAATTGCTTGAAGGACAAGACTTACGGAAAGTAAGCAGTTGATATGGACTAAAAAAGTTACAGAAAGTAAATGACTGGAAAGTAAACAGTTGATAGTAAGACTGAAAGTAAGTGACAGGTGATGTTTGAATTAAAGGAAAGATTCGGTATCAGGGGCCTTGTATCATAGTCCGTTTATCATTGACCTCTAATGATCATACTAAGTGTTCAAAAGTGAATCAAGGCTATTCCTAGCACATGACTTGCCACACCGTCTAGTCTTTTGCAAGACAAAGAACTCTTGTTCTAGTATGTGCATCCATTTGATCATCATTCCTGATAAACCAAATGGTGTTTTAAAGAGGTTGACTTCCACAGATAAGTTGTGCCCTTCCGAGCCTCCACTTATCCACAGAAGATCACGAACCCATGGCAGAGCTTTGCTCTTCCGAGCATCCACTCAACCAATGGAATTCTGACCTAATATATGGCACCTAGAACAAGTTGAACACAAAGAGGCACTTAAGAGATGGGTCTAAAACATTTTACGATACAAGTACACCCCTTCAACTGAATGAAGGGTTTAGCTACGAATATCCATAGAGGTGGATATCATAGCTAAGTACTGAGTAAAATAAAGGTTTTGAAAGACAGGAAAAGTAAAGGTTTTGAAAGTAAAGACAAAGAAAGTAAAGGGAGAATACTCAAGAACCAACAGGAGTAAACTCAAGAACAACGTAAAGTAAAGGAAATGCTTAAGTACTTCAAGAACCGACAAGAGTACTTAAGAACAAACTTGGAGCTTTTGATTCAAAGTAAAGTGTTTACATGGATTGTGTTGTAGAATCTAGAGAGCTTCTCTCACTACAAAGAACTATGGATGTTGGGATGGAATGAGGATGAGATAATGAACTAAGGGAGGAGGAGCTCTCTATTTATAGGCATGGAGGAGGAATGAGGAGGCAACACATGGCAAGAGGGGGATGGAGGAGCTTAAAGCCGCCGGTGGTGAGGTGTCTCTCCCCATAGCCGCCGGCCACATGGCTTGAGAGGAGAGGTGGAGGGCTTAGCCGCCCATGTGGTGGAGGAGGGGAGGATATGTGTGAGTGGAATGAGATCTTTTCTCCAAAAAGCCATCGGTTGGAATGTAACTCCAGTTGCCCTTTAGTTGCCTCTTCGGTTGCCCTTTGGTTGCTTCTTAGTTGACATCAAAAGATAAGTCACTTATACTTGGCATTTCACTTGTGTTCTTGATCTTTGATGGAATAAGTCATTGGGACTTAGTTGTAGCTTGATCGGAGTACTGTCAGGGTATGGTCAGTTCTGACTTGTAATTCACTTTCGGTGTTAAGAACTCCATTTTAGCTCGTTTTCATCTTTACTCCTTGAAATGGCCTGTAGAACAAAAGTGAAACTAACAAGTAAAAGTTGTACAGATAAAGCATCCAATTTGGTGGGTTTAACTGTCTTAATGAATAATATAAATATGGTCCATCAGCCACCCATGGGATCCGAACTTATGATCCAGAAATGAGGTATCGTCGAGCTAACGACGTTAAACAAAGGCACTGGTCAGGAGGTAACCCGACACTTATCTTATTTTCAGTCATTTATTTTCTGTCATTTAGTTCTTACTTTGTCAGTCGCTATCACCCATTTTGTATAGAAGGAATGTCTAACATGTAGGAATCGGATTTTGGAGCAAGATCAGATCAGCCAGGCAGCTTCCGAGAAATACCGGGCCTGCGCCGAGAGTTCAAGGCCCCAGCCGAACTGCCTCGATTATCCAGCTTCGAGCCATGTCTTTCGCTCGCATGTCCTCGACATGTAACGACACCGTAAAGGGAGTTCAGTTCTTCCCTTTTCCTTAATGTCATTTCCTTCTCTTGTATATATTTGCTAGCATAACTTTTGAACTAAGTCGTGCTGTGAGGCACGCCTTCGTTCAAAAGTGTGGGTGAGAACCGCCTTTGTACATAGTTAATTAACATGCTTTTTCTTTTCCTTTTCCCTTAATATTATCTTTTTGAAAATATGAACTTGAGAATGTGAAAAAGATAAATCTAAATTCATGCAATTACCTTGTGAAAATTCAACTGTGTAGAGACTTAGGATGTAACTTCTCATTTGTCCATTTGTGTTGAGATATACAGGGGATGTGGAGTTGATATAAATTGCCCTAGAGAGGCTTGGCAAGCAATCGAAGGACTGAATTTCACTATATGGTTTACGAAGTCAGTGGAGGCTGCACTTCGGGGTTCAAAGAATATCAGAGTCATCTCCACCGTGCAACGTTTATGCAAGAGGCGGGACGGGAATCAAACCGTCCTATCTCTAGCCCGAGTAGCCGAGAAAATAGATGAGCGACCCTCATCTTGACCCGCGCGAAACGGCGAGGATGAGAAAGAGCGGTGAGGTATTTCCATATACTCTCGGGCGATGATTGGACCTCCCAAGAAGGTTGAGAAAATGGACAAGCAAGTCACAAAGAAGCAAAAGCTCGAAGAAGCTAATCAAAGGTCGAAAGCCAAAATGGTGAAGGTTTTAACCGAAACAAATGTGAAGAAACTCCAATTCAACATCAAAGGCCAAAGGCCAATTCACTTCAGAAGTTGTCCCTCACCAAAAGGAAATCAAAGTGCTCAACTCATTGAAACCCAAACCGAATCATGTGCTAGAGAAAGCGACAAGTTAACCATATAGTGCGAGTCGGTCCAGAGAATGCAGTCCAGGAGCCTGAAAAGGGCTATCTCCCGAAACATCCAAATTAAATTGCATCTCAGCTCGAAGGTACAAGTATCAAGTTTCTTCTAAGTATTTACACGGTTTAGTTTGGTAATAAGTAAGTAATGCATGAATAGGATAAATCTAGTTCCATATTCTCACTTTCCTATTTGAAGTTTTTACTTGGATTGTGTGTGCATCTCTTAAATAGCATTGTTCGGGACGAACAACTAAAAGTGTGGGGTGATCTGATGGACCATATTTATATGATTCGTTAAAACAGTTAAACCCACCAAATTAGACGCTTTATCTTGACAACTTTTACTTGTTAGTTTCACTTTTGTTCTACAGGCTATTTCAAGGAGTAAAGATGAAACGAGCTAAAATAGAGTTCTTAACGCTAAAAGTGGATTACAAGTCAGAACTGGCCATACTCCAACAATACTCCGATCAAGCCACAACTAAGTCCCAATGACTTATTCCAACAAAGATCAAGAACACAAGTGAAATGCCAAGTCTAAGTTCTTCACCTTTTGATGTCAACTAAGAAACAACCAAGAAGCAACCAAAGGGCAACCAAAGTTTAACCGGAGTAAGGATGTAACCGATGGCTTTTGGGAGGGAAAGATCTCATTCCACTCACACTCACCCCTCCTCCACCTCACCACCGGCGGCTATCCCCTCCTCCTCTCCCCTCTTGCCACCTAGGCCGGCGGCTTTGAGCCTTGCCACCTCATGGCCGGCGGCTTTGAGGTCCTCCACTCCCCTCTTGCCATGTGTTGGCCTCCCTCTCCTCCACCTTGCCTATAAATACCAAGCTCCTTCTCCTTTGTAAATCATCCTCAATCCATCACACACCACAAGTCCATAGTCACTTGTTACTTATCTCTCTAGAGTTTGGGCACAATCCATGTAAACACACCACTTTGATATTGAAGCTCCAAGTTTGTTCTTGAGTACTCTTGTCGGTTCTTGAAGTACTCAAGCATTTCCTTTACTTTTCGTTGTTCTTGAGTTTACTCCTGTTGGTTCTTGAGTATTCTCCCCTTTACTTTCCTGTATTTCAAAAACCTTTACTTTCCTGTCTTTCAAAAACCTTTACTTTCCTGTCTTTCAAAAACCCTTACTTTTCCAAGTACTTAGCTATGATATCTACCTCTATGGATATTCGTAGCTAAAACCCTTCATTCGGTTGAAGGGATGTGCTTGTATCATAAAATGTTTTAGACCCTTCTCTTAGTGCCTCTTAGTTCAACCTCTTTAAAACACCATTTGGTTGATCGGAAATGATTGATCAAATGGATGCACATAAGCTAAGATACTTCGAAAGGAGGAATTAGCCCAAATAGAACAAGTGTTCTAAACGATGTGGCAAGTCATGTGCTAGAAATAGCCTTGATACATCTTTGAACACTTAGTATGATCATTAGAGGTCAATGATAAACAGATTTATGATACAAGACCCCTAAAACCGAATCCTTTCCTTTAATTAAAACATCACCTGTCACTTTACTTTCAGTCTCATATCAACTGCTTACTTTCCGTAAGTCTTGTCCTTCAAGCATTTACTTTCCGCAAGTCTTGTCCTTCAAGCATTTACTTTCCGCAAGTCTTGTCCTTCAAGCATTTACTTTTACGCACTTACTTTCAGCAAGTCTTGTCCTTCAAGCACTTTACTTTTCAGTATTTACTTTCAGTCCCGTATTTACTTTCTTACTTTCAGTCATTTACTTTTCAGTACTAAAATCACAACCAATCCACTTACTTTTCAGTACTAAAATCACAATCAACCCCCAACTGTCTTATTTTCCATTTTCGAAAGAACAACTATCCACTAATTCCCTTGGGTTCGACCCCTACTTACCGCTTTACTACCCAATAGTAGAGTAACGAGTAGCGGACTTATAAATTTATTTTTGCACAGAGCCATCGCACATTAACGACGGCGTGGTGCGCTCCGTCAATGATTGCTGAGGTGGCCAAGAATGCTAGATTCAGAGAGGAGGCCAGCCGTCATGAGGAATTCAGCAGGACTAGAAACATTGCGAAGGCTGAGACCCAACCAAATCAGATGACTGCGGAGATTAAACAGATGAAGGAGATGGTGCAGAAGCTCATGATGAATCAAATGGTCTAGGTGAAGCCTTGCAAGTTTTGCGGTGCAACGAATCATAAAACAGATGTCTGTCCTAGTTTACAGGAGGATACACAGGCCAATATCAACAAAGTGGGTGCGTTTCAAAATTACAACAACCATGCACCCCAGCAGCCTCAGCAGCAGTACTATCATCCACCATATCATCAGCAGCAGGGTGGCTACAGTAATCAGAATCAATATCAGCAGCGAGGGCATAACTATAATCAAGCAGGCCATAGTAATCAGAGTTCCAGCAAGTCTCTGGAAGACGTAGTGAAGGAGATGGCAGCTAGCACCCAGCAAATAGCCCTGGCCGTTTCGAAGTCCGTGGAGCCATTGCAGAGCTAACAAGGCAGATGTCTCAGATAGCTCAGACCGTTCCCGAACTGAAGAGAGATCCAGGGAAGCTACCATCACAGACAGTGCCTAACTTGAGAGGTAATATCAATATATTGGCAGTGGTAGACGAACCGGGTGCAGAAAACGAAGAAAAAGAGTCAGAGTCAGTGCCTACCGCACCCACAGAAGACATTAGCTCGACGCTAATGTCTGAAGCAGACGAGCCCAAAATGTCTACATAGGACGTGGCTATAACGTCAAAGCCGGACGCGGCCCACATTGATGCATGTTCCAAAACTCATACTTCCCTTTTTCTGTGCAGGTAGGAGCTCCTGAAGGCTATGTGATCGATAAGGATGAGCTAGGAGGCAGATTAGAGGCGAAGCATGAGCTAAAAGATCCAACGATGGAGCGCCCACTCGCAACGAGTCAAGGAGATCTACCGATAAAGAGTAAGGACTCAGGTGCCATCACAGTCACCAGCGGTGTTGGTAAAACCTTAATACATCATTGTTTAATTGATTTGGGTGCTGCCATCAATGCTATGCCTTACTCGTTATATTGTTCTTTGAAACTGAGACCGCTGAAACCTCCTAAGCTCTTGGTAGAGTTAGGAGATAAATTATGTGTTCGTCCGGTTGGTTTACTTGAGGATCTAACACTCCGTGTAGGAGACTTTATTGTTCCTGCAGACTTTTATATATGTTTTGCAGATGGGAGATGCTAGAAACTACGATCCTCCAACACTTATCATGGGACGTCCATACCTCTTTGCCAATAAGACCAAGATTGACATGGAAACAGGCTTGTTGTCACTTGTGTTTGGTGGAAAGACATCAAATTTCCACATTTATGAGGATGCTGACCATCCATGCATGAAGAAACCACCAGACATTGTGCACACACCATATCTTGCTGCCATATCTCCCTACCTACCAGATTAGGCTAGACTTACTACGAGTTGTGCAGCTCGGCCAGTAGCTTTGATCGACGTGTCCTTGCAAACTCAGGAGGATGTGAAGGCGAACCCGCCTGATCGATGGAGAGCAGACACGAGCACACCACCCAATGAGGGTTATGGGCAGAATGCTGAGGCAAAGTTTGACCTCACACGCCCATGGGATTCTAACCTGTGATCCCTAAAGAGGTATCGTCGAGCCAACGACGTAAAACAAAGGTGCTCGTAGGGAGGTAACCTGGCAAATTTTTGTGTTTTTTGTTTTTTTGTATCGTTTTATGTTTGTGAAATCTACTTGTGTTAGTCAAGACGAGTTTCAGATGGTGTTCGAACTGCGTCTCGAACACTTGTTGGATAGTTTCAGGTTGTGTTCAAATAGAGTCTGGAACACCTTAGCAGACAGTACCGAAAACAGAACAAACAGGAGCACGCACGATATGTTACCCAGTTCGGCTTCGCCTACTCTGGGGGGTTTCCCACACCCTAAAAGGGACACAACTCATATTACGAGATTTAGAGCTACAAGTGGTCTTACTCTTACACAACACCTTGTTTGTAATCGCCTAGCCTCTAATTCTCCGTCTCTCGGATTAGCAATCTCGGTTCACCGCAGCTCCCCTCGATCCCCTATGGGTAGGACGAGACTTTCCTCTCGGCCTAGTCTTGGACCTCCCAGAAGTCCAGTTGCCTTCTCTCAAAGACGTATCTTGATCACCGTGTGTGTGTGCGCTTTGTTGTCCTTCAAGAACAGTCTGAACAGCACACTAAACAGACTGTTACTTCACCGTTGATATTCCGGTGTGGAATAGTCAGCCGGCCGTCGCTCCTCCTCCAATCTCACGAATCCTCTCGTGTTTTTCTTTTCTCTCAGGAAGCGACACAGATCTGGTTGCCCTAGCCTTGTATTTATATGCATATGCGAATGTCCAAATCTGTTCCAAATATCCTTATCAAATATTTAGGAAATATTCCTAAATATTCGATGGATATTTCCAATCCAATCTTTAGGAAGATCTTGATCTTTCTTTCTCGCCAAGTCATTCCGAATCTGGTTCTAACTGATGTGAGAATATTTATCTGAATATTTGTTCTCTCACGATGACTTGTCGATTGATCCCAATCAGATAATCTCGTCGATATCTTCTGGATATTCAGATCTTCATTCCAATCTTCAAGAAGATCTCGATCTTTTTTTATCACCAAGCAATTCCGAATCTTCTTAATCGACTCCTAATTGATGAGAGGATATTCATTTGAATATCTGATCCTCAAATTTATCATTGAGCCGACTCCAATCAGATCAGATCTTCGATCGTCCAGATTAGGAAACGTCTTTTCTTCAGATCTGCTGTATGCGAGTTCCAGTAGTCGGTTGAACACTCTTTGAACTCCTGCTAGAACTATCTAAAGCCGTTTTGCCAAAGCCATGCCATTCATGGGAACATCAGTTTGTTTGAGTCTTGAGTCGTGTATTTACATTGTCTTTTGGGAAAACAAGTTATTTTACAGGACAAAATAGGAGCAACTGCATTGACATTAGCTGGTCGCGCCCCGCATTGACATTAGCTAATGTCTACAATGGACGCGGCAGCTTTACGAGCAAAGTGGGCGCGGGTTATAGTTGACCGACTCGTTTGACCTGAATTTACACCATCACGCAACGAGACGAGAGGAGTACCTATTCACTATTACTTCTATTATCCTCATACTTGTGTGTCTTGCATTGTTGTGTCTTTGAATTTAAGTCGTACCGTGAGGACACGGCTTTGTTCAAAAGTGTGGGGTGGGAGAGAGTCAGTCAGTCAGTTGTGTCAGCACGTTTATTTTTCTTGCATTTGTACTGTGTCAACACGTTTCCTTTAAAAAAATAAAAAAAATTGAAAGTATGAGTTTCTCTCTATTTTTTGGATATGCAGTATTGAATTTTGATGATGTGAATTAGACGATGTTGATTAGATGCGTTCCTCTCGTGAAATTTTAATTGTGCTTTTACATGTGAATTTAACCTACTACGTGTTCTTTTGAGTTGAGATAAACAGGGATGTGGAGTTGATAGAAATGTCCTAGAGATACTTGACAAAGCATTCAAAGGACTGAATTTTGAGCTATATGGTTATATGGATTTCGTGGAGGGTAGAACTTCGAGACGATATGGTTCAGAGTGTGCTCCGCCACTGCGGCGTTTATGTAGGTAGGCGGGACGAGAAAATAGACCGTCCTATCTCTAGTCCAAAGTAAGCGGGAAAATAGGTGGAGGGCCCCCATCTTGACTCGCGTCAAAAGGCGAGGATGAGAAAGAGAGGGGAGGTATTTCCATATGCTTGCGGGCGATGATTGGACCTCCTTCAAAAGAAAAGAGGAAAGGAACAAGCTATTCAAAATAAAGGAGCAAAGCTCAAGAAAAAATCAGCCAAGTTGTGAAGTTTAATACAACAAAAAGTGAAGTACATCATTCATAAATCAAGAGCCAAAGGCCAAAGAAAGTCACTACAAGAGCAGACCAACAAAAGAAGAAAGAAATCTCAAAAAAACCTTGAAGCTCGAATGAATCACTTGCAAGAGAAAGCAATGAAGTATAACCATATAGCTAGAGTTCGGAACAGCGATTGCAGATCATGGGTCTAAAGAGGGCTATCTCCCATTCATCCAAATTGGTTTGAATTTCAGCTCAAAGGTAACATGTGTCAAGTTTATTCCATGCTGAGCATGATAATTTTAGTAGCGATTGAGTTATGCATAGAAAAGCGAGTCTAGAATAGCAACTCATATTCATGTAGCGATATTCAGGACGTCGAAGAAATTGTGGTGTTGCATTTATTTTCCTTCTATGACTTAGTTCTTATTCGAGACGAACAAACTTAAGTGTGGGGTAGTTTGATGAGTCGTATTTATACGATCCGTCGAATCAACTAGTCCCATTTATTTCGACACTTTTATATGCGAACAGTTACTTTTTAGTGTTGTTTTGCATCTCAGGTGTTTTGGAAGCTCAAGGAGGAAACGCGCATAAAAGACGACATTTCATGCCAAAAACACCACAATGGCAGATCAGACCTTCGGACATTCTACACAGTGCTGGGAATGAACCGCTGAGCAGAAAAATATGAGATACCCGTCGTTGCGTAGATGACTCAATTACCTACAACTCCCTAGTTCACACCAAGAGCAGCTGAGGTCATATAGAAGGTCAAATCCAGAGTCGAAGTCGGAACTGGCGCGTAGACTCAGTGGGGACCGCGCCCTATGAAGACATTAGCCACTGTGCTAACGTCAAGGCTGGGCGCAGCCAGTACCGATAACGTCAAGGCTGGGAGCGGTCGTAATGTCTACACAGGGCGCGACGATGATGTCAGCAACGCATTTTGATGATGTCAGCATGTCCGAAAATTGGCAATTAGGCCCAAAAATAGATTTAGAAACCCACAAACTTATATATTAAGGTTTTGGAGAAGGGTTTCCATCATCATATAATCCTACGAAGACTGAGACAGCTCTGGAGAAGACGAAGAATGCAAAGCTTTCGGCGATACAGAGAATTTCTACTTCATTTTCATCAAAAATATTTGTGTTTATTTCCATGACAATGAGTAGCTAAATTTCTCTTTCAGTTTAGGGTTTCGTTCATTGTGACAAACGTTTTGAGACTTTATTCTTAATGAAATTTCTTGTTTCTCTAGTTCTTCTGCTTAATTTCAAGGATTGAATTGTGAGCTAAGTGGATTCTTACCCGTAAAGATTAGGCGAATAATTCAGTCCCTATCTTTAATACTTGTTTGATACTTACCCGTAAAGACTGGTAGTAACACCTAGATTTGATAACACCTTTCCCGGACTATTGGATTTAGGAGAACTAGAAGTCTGACACCTTTCCCGGATTAGATTGTGGTGTATTACCTTTCCCGAAATACTTTAGGTTATAACCTTTCCCGGAGTAACCACACTTAGAAACTTGAGATTTGATTATTTGCAGTCAAGGATAAACGTGTCACAATAGAAACCCTAAGCTGAATGTTTTCTCTGATTGTCTTTGTTAGTCTTTTCTCTCGCGCTTTACAATAATTGCTCACAAAAACGCCTTTTATTTGTTTACAGTTACAACTTTACAAACCAGCTCTCTTGGGTTCGACCCTGCTTTCCACTAGCTAGTTTCACGCAGGAGAATTATAAATACTAAGTTTGACGCGTCAGACGACGCGCGTCTGCTTCATAACTTGATTTACTCTGAGCCTATCCCTTATGTTTTATTGAATCTCCATCGGCGTGTTTCGAATGAATACAACCTGCGACTTTTCAAGATTTATTCTCTGACAAGACACCATTTCATATTGCGCAAGGATACTTCTAAACCATACACACTTTTAATTATATATTAAGTATACTCCAATTTCCACAAAATTATCTCAAAACACTACATAATGCACACATAGCGCATTTATAACAAAAGTTTACCTTTTGATCGGCTCAAAACCGATGGAAACTATTGAAAATCAGAAGGGATAGAGAGTGTTGGATTAACGACCGATGTTTTGGGTTGTAAAATGAGAGGAGTATAAAGAGGTGAAAGGACCCTATATGCACTTCTGATCAACTTGCTTACATGGCATCCATCTAGGTCCGTTCGGGTCCACCTTATTTGATGACACTGGGAGCGCTAAAGTAGTTGGAAAATATAACTAGCCGGCACTTAGAGCGTCCCTTCGATTAGAAACAAGGCAAAATTGACACTCAAACTTAGAGCAAGGCAAGGACCAAAACAAAAGTTCAAAACGAGGCAAAATAAATTCAGTTTGTAGCTCAATTGCCCCAAATACAAACTCAAATAACCCAAATAGACCAGTTGAAACTCAAATTGTCGGACTGCCCCATTTTTAATAGTACCGGTTCCTCAGAAACCAGTACTCCTAATTTTTTTATATGTTCTTCTCCTACCGGGGGACTACACAAAATTAAAGACGTGGGTCGATTTTTGGCCTACGTGGACCAACCGGACCCTTTCGGTGCCAGCATGGCATCTAGCTGTAGTCCCTCCCGGTTTTTGGAAAATCGAGAATATGGTAGTACTGGTTATCGCGACACCGGGCTTATTCGAACATGCTTTTCAGACCTGGTCGGGGCATCACGGACTCAATTGGGATGTGACTAAACTAATAGGATACCGGTTTGGGGGAAATCGATACCTTTTGCAGCAAAAGATTCCGACGAACAGGATTTTCGGAGAAGACGGACCCGGTTGGGAATAATTGACTAGACGAGAAAGTCCCGGTCCCCATGCCACCGGTATTATAATGATCCCGGTTCCCATGAAACCGGTATTATAATGATCCCAGTTCCTGGGGAACCGGCATCATTCCACTATAAAAATGACATCAGTTTCTTCATTTTCAACACACAATTCAATCATCTCTCTTCAATTCACTCATCTCTCTTAATGTTCTTACCATACTATGAGTATGTCAAACATGAATGATGATTCTGATGACATGTATATGTCCACACTGGCTACATTGGGATAATCCAATAATAGACGAGTATAACCGTGATGAGATGGAGGAATTGGAGAATGTAGCTGTTGAAAATCTCGATGCCGAAACAGTTCAAGGTCGGATCGTCTGGGATCATCTGAGTTTCAATGATATCTCAGCGTGGGAAACATATCGACCATTTGATGAGAATGTGAGGGTCACCATCCTCACTCCCCGGATCTTCAAAAGGGTACTACTTTTTGGAAGAAAGAGGATGTCATACTTGCTGTGCAGAAATACTCAATTCTTAATCGGTTAGAGTATAAGGTAAGAAAGTCTGACACTACTAAAATGATATTAGAATGTCGAAAGGGTGAAGAAGTATGTCCATGGTGCCTTCGATTGGTGGTGATGCAACGAACAAGTTACTGGACGGTTCGCAAGTACGGAGGGGACCACATATGCCATAACAACAACATCCTACAAAGTAACATCCACTAGAACGCGGATTTCATGGCGAGGGAGATGTGGAATGCGATGAGTGAAAACACGAGGTTCTTTTCCGGACAAATACGGAATTTAATTCAGCGAGATTATGGGTATGAAATAAGTTACTGGAAGGCATGGAAATCACAACAGAAAGCGCTGGTCAACATGTTCGGCAAATGGGACGAATCATTCAATAGACTGCCACATTTGATGCAAGCTTTACAGGATTCTAGTCCCAACAATTTTGTTAAGTGGGTTGTCACACCACTCGATAATGGTACCATCCAGGTAAATCGTATTTTTTGGTCTTTTTCCGAATCCATCCATGCATTCAATCACTGTCGTCCCTTGATATCTATTGACGACACGCATATGTACGGGAAGTACGATGCAAAATTGTTGGTTGCAATCGGATTAAACGTGAACAACCACATACTTACCTTAGGCTTTGTGCTTGTGGAGAGCGAGAATACTTCCAGCCGGAAGTGGTTTATGTCCTGTATTTGGGAAGGAGTGACCCAACGGGACGGGTTGTGCGTTGTCTCTGACAAGCACAATGAAATATTGGCTGACATGCGTGAACCTGAATGGCAGGAGCCTATGGCATACCATGGTGTATGTGTTCGTCACTTGCAAAGCAACTTCATGACGAAGGAAAAAGATGAGGTTTTGAAAGCTAAACTTGGCGATGTGGCATATGAGAAGGAGTTGAAGTTCAAGGCGAGGTTTGCATAGCTCTTGAAACTATTGGATGATACGCCACTTTCTCGCAAATGGTTTGAAGATATGGATGTGGAACTATGGACACAGGCGTTGGACCACGCAAAGCTGGATCAAACTCCGCATCTGGCGGCGGTAACACGGCAGGTACTTTTACAATCGGCACACCGATACAAGACAGTCTGTCCCATGACCAAAATTGAATAATCAATGGCGCCCCGGCAAGTTGACTGTGTCCGATCCGGCACGCACTACACATGTTACTGTATAGATACGCCAAAATAGCACTTCCTTAACTGTAATTGCGGACCCTATCTAGATGCTCTAGCAATGGAAGAAAGTAGAGCGGGATGGTCTTACCGCTCTTGTCAGTGAACAATGTCGATCATATAAGAGTGAGGAGGTACGCCCTAGCGTATTTCTTCAATGTCTCGTCATTTACATCATCAGGAATATGCGCCAAATGGTTCGCGAACCAACGTCTCTTCTCCATATCGGGCGCTCTATCGAAGCAATCGGGGTAAACTCCAAGCAATCTCACACATTCCTGTTCAAAATTCAACTGCGACCTTCCCGTCACGGGATCTCCATCTACAGGCAGCCCAGTAAGAAGTGACACGTCCTGTAACGTGATTGTCGCTTCACCATCATTAAAATGGAAGGTGTGAGTTTCTGGCCTCCACCTCTCGACCACAGCTATCAAGAGTGACGGATCAGCCTACACATCACAAACCTGAGTCCATGGATAAAATCCAACAGCTACCACATAAGGGCGTAAACGAGCATCGAGGGCCAAGGCACCCCCTTTATGAACCTTAAGGGGTACGTTCGCCTTCCCTCTTGGATCCAACTGTCAAACAACAATGTAATTCAACATCAGTAACATATTAAATTACAAATGATAATTAACATATTTTATCATATTTACCTGTGGGTTCCAAATAGTCTCGGTACGATGAGTACCCTGCTGACTGAGGACTGATGCGTCAATCGGACCAGGATGAATTATGTCATCTGCATCCATATTCGGATGCAATATAGCTTGCGATGGTCTTTGTGAAGATGGTCTTTGTGAGTCCATATCTACATCACAAAAATCAAACTTTCAAAAATATTTCAACAATTCAATATTATAAAAATTTCAATATCAACACAACTTCAACAATTACACCATTACATCACCAATTTCATCAATATTTCAACAATTCAATATTATAAAAAATTCAATATCACACAACTTCAACGATCACACCATTTCATCAATAGTCAAATTAAACGATTAACAATCAAAATCCACAATTCAATCAAATTCGACAAATTAAAATCAACAATTAACAATCAAATTCAACAATTAACCAAAACATATTCTTCAAAAACCCTAACTTAATCAAAATCAACAATCAAAATCAAAATCGACTAATACCGGGTGTGCTTCCGAACCGGTCGGCATCGGGTGATTTTGATTGAGGGTCGGCGTTGGGCGGGTGTCGGCGTTGGGCGGAGGTCATCGGTCGGCGTGGGTTTTGATTGATGATCGCTCGATAATATAGTGTAAATATTCAATAAGAAATCGAATACTTATGCTAAGTCACGTTAAATCAAAACATTTGTAAAGATTCGGGAAACCCAAGGTCGTACCCAAGAGATAGATGATCAAACTAATTATGCTAAGGATTAAACTAGGTTGTCTAATGGTTTGGGGGGGTTTATGCCTCGAAAGAGGTTGATAGCAATGATTTACTATCCAAAAAGAGAGATTCTAGCAATGAAAAAGGTAAACAATCAATCAAGGATGACTAGGGATTACTTCCCCACCTAGACAATTATAGTGATGATGATATTAGATGTCAATTATGAATTTGCATGCACTTGAATAGAATTTAGCCATGTAACATTCCCCCTAAGTTCCACTCGTGCTACAACCTAGGATAAAGAGGTTACACCTCGCATAGGACCTCACACTCGCGCTCTATTGGCCCTATAGAACATGCATTTCTAATCTCACACTCGCGCTCTATTGATTAGATAAACATGTTCTTGTTAAACTCAAGCTATTCTCGTTAGAATTTAAGTGTCGCCATGTAACACAAACGTCCTAATGCCTCTTCATTCATTTCATTAAATTCATGTTGATCAACGTGAGCTACATCAAACATAAAATTAAGCTAAGTTCCCATTGAGGACATTTCACAAACACCTTATGGGCAACTCTAATCATGTAGTTCAAATGAAGAAGATTCATGTGCAAACTCATTCAATATTGACATCAATGGTATTTACATCATCACAATATGTCTAGGGGATCCATAATCCCCAATCAAGTCACTACTCACACATGGTGAGATTACAATCAAACACAAATAAAAGAGATGGGTTTAGGAGTCTAGAACCAATTTGATGAATGAAAAGTATGAGAATCCTTGTTGTTGATCTTCTTCTTCACTTAATCACCCTTGAGATTTGTGCTAGATGCTCCTCAAAATTCGTGCCAAAAATCCCCCAAAAAGTCCTCCTTCTCTCTCTTGATCACTTTCTATTTATAGCAGAAATTAGGGTTTCCGGTACTGTAGCAGGTCTGAACCGCGCGGCACAACCATGAAGAAGGAATTTGTGCCGCCCGGCACAACATGTGGGGAGATCGTCCGAAGTTTCTGAGAAGTTGAGCCGTGCGGCACAAATCATCGAGGAGTTTGTGCCGCGCGGCACGAGCAGGGGAGGAAATCCTTGGACGCTCTGAGCATTTGAACCGTGCGGCACGATCCATTGAGGATTTTGTGCCGCGCGGCACAAAACCCCAGAGGCTTCATTGCTTCGGATCTTCACTTCAACCGCGTAGCACAATTCAAGACCACCATTTGTGCCGCGCGGCACAATAGATCCTTGTGCACTTTTTGCTCCAAAAGCTCGGTTTTGCTCCAAAATCACTGTTCACTTGTGTTCTTAGCTTAAACGCTGCAATTTGCCTGAAAATGAACCACAAAGCGTGGCGGTTGCCTAAAGTGCATATGTTTTAGTGCCATCAATTGAGGGAGTCCGGATCGAATGAGGGAGAAGAGAAGAAACCATGGAGTTTTAATTTCATTGTTCCCGGTTCTTGGGAAACTGGGATCATTATGATATCAGTTCCGGGGAAACCGGGATCATTATGATACCAGTTCCTCTGGAACCTATATTGACGTGTATGCAACTTCATCCCATTTTGGTCCACTTAGGCCCATAATCGAGCCACGTCTTCAGATTTGTATAGTTCCGGTGGGAGAGGAACCGGGATTATAAAAAATGAGGAGTGCCGGTTCCTTAGAAGCCAGGATTATTAAAAATGTGGTAGTCCGGCATTTTGAGTTTCAAATGGTGCATTTGGGTAATTTGAGTTTGAAAGTGGGTTACTTTGGTGAAAAACTCAAATAAATTCTAGGGTTAATTACAATAAGGTTACCTGGACTACCATGTCGTTTCAAATCGCGGCCTGGACTATTCTAATTTTCATTTTAGTGTTTTTGGACTGAATTGCAAAAAAAATAAAGTAACGGTGTTAATTAAACCATTTACATTTATTATTAAAAAAATGGTAAAAGAATCCTTAGGGTTTATTTCAAATCGCAACTGGGAAATGCGAATGGGAGGTTTCGGCTCGGACGCCGCAGACTCCATTTGCCAAGAAGGAAGCGACGGACAAAACTTAATTTGTGGCCAGAGTGAAGCGACGGAGGAAGGGCAACTTTTTTTAGCGATGAGTATTTCTGAGCGACCAATATCAGTAATATCTGCAAAGAACAACATTTCGATTTCTCCCGGAGAGACACCAAAAAATGGTTGGACGAACGATTGCTGGAGGATGTGTCGGAAAAAACAACCAGTATCTGTGATTTCTTCGAGCAACACGTTGAACAAAGCCACATGGAACCTAAAAGAATACAGCAAGTTTCGGAAGATTCAAATGAGGATGATAAAGTTGAAGCTTCAAGTGATGAGTTAACAGACTTTTCTGAAAGAATACAATCTTGATAGTGAGGAGTCAAAAAACATGTTGAACACTCACTACGTGATTTGGGTATTCTTGGAGTTGAAACCATGAATAGAGATGAATCTGAATTTTCAGCTGAATCAGATAAATTGCTCACTGCAAGTGAATCAAGCGATGATGACCAATGCACACCTCAAAACAAATACCCTTATTTTAATGAGAAGATAGGCTTTTGAAAGAGATTGTATTGGATAAGGGGATTCAATTCAGAAACAAGCATATCTTCAATAAGGCTTTAAGGTACTACGCTGTTATGAATGGTTTCGATTTTTAGTATGTATCTAACAACAAGGTAAAAGTTTTTGCTCATTGTAAAACTGCTCATTGTCCATGGAGAGTTCTAGCCTCCTGGTTTAATGATAAATAAAGGTAGAAGTTTCATGATCAAGACTTGGTTAAGGTTGTCCGCGCAGATTTGAAAATTCAAAGGTTATTGTCCATTTTCTAACGGAACATTATTTGGAAGCTTTTAGAAATAATCCAAAATGGGAAGCTCAAGCATTTTTTAAACATGTGAAGGCTGATCTTGAGGTCAATGTATCTCGAATGAAGTGTTTTCGAGCTAGACAAAATGCTCTAAAGATTATTGATGGGTCAGTTAGTGAGTAATTCAAGCTACTGAGGCAATATTGTGGTGCTTTGTTAAAATGGTGCCCAGGTTCTACAATCTTGTTAAAAATTGATGGACCTCATTTTCAAAGGATTTATATATGTCTTGATGCATGTAAAAGATGATTTTTAACGAGATGTAGACCTATTATAAGTTTAGACTCATGTCACTTAAAGGGACACTATAAGGGGCAGATTCATTCAGCCGTTGGTCGAGATGCAAATGCGAATATGTTCTCGATCGCGTGGGATTTGTTTGTTTAACCCATCACCACCCAAAAAACTAAAGGTTTGTCGGATTTGTTTGTTTAACATATTAACATTTTACTCATGTGGTCTTGATTATCAATAATTAACATTCTTTTTGTGGTCTAACAGGATAGAAGAAAATATAAGGATCCACAGCCGAGCCGTATGCGGGAAAATCAAGTAAGTATATGAGATCACATGATATAATTTTTTTGTCTCATTGTATATTTGCTTGTTATTATTGTGTTTTCTTCTCGTTTTGTGGAACACCTAAATTTGTTAACATGGTTTTAGCGCATTGTAGTGTTTTGTTTCTATATAATTATTTTCGGCACCTTCAGTGCTAAATTAGGTTTCCAATCAAGTACCGTCAGTGAACGAGTGGACCATGGGATATGAAATATCTACCAGTGTTGTTACTTATAGGCCACCACGTCATGAAGGTCCCATTTATATCAATGGAGGTGTGTTTACTAGGCCAAAAGCATCGACTATACAAGATCAAGCTGCTTCAAACATATTTCGAGGAAGTCAGGGCGACAACAGAAGAATTTGACATGAGTGAATTTGCAGCAAACTTCATATTAAACGAAGTAGACTTTTTTCTAGTGAAAAAACAAAGAACTTTTTGCTGCTGGAAACCTAATTTAGCAATGAAAGTGGTGTTACTCTTTTGTCACAAATCAAGTAAACTTCCTGTTACATATCAACAAAAAAAAGTAAACTTCCTGTTAATATTTTATAGTTTTATCAGGAATTTGTTACGTGTTAAAGTTTTGTCAAGTTATTTTGTAAACATGTGGTTTGGCTTGTTAGACAACATTAAATTAGATGTGGCATTTATTTTTAAATAAAATAATAATAAATGTAATAATTAACACCGTTACTTTTACAATTTAGTCTAAAAATACTAAAATGAAAATTGAAATAGTCCAGGCCGTAATTTGAAACGACATGATAGTCCAGATAACCTTTTGTAATTAACCCTAAATTCTAATTAGAGAGATAATGATAGATCATCATGCTTTAGGGTATGTTGTCTTTTGTATAGGTTGAGGGGTCATAGTTTAAATGTTGTAAACTGTTTGAACTGGCGGTGGACTGTTCTCCCAACTAATTTGAAATCCATTTGTTTCTTTAACTTAAGCTTCTCCACTTCTCTCCACAGCGACCTTCGATTCTGATACTCGACTTCCAGTCGACGACGATTGTTGGCTCACATGGTATCAAAGCAACATTGAGGTTACTGTAGTCTGCTTTACTAATCCTTTTCTTGCTTATTGATTCGTTTTCCATTTTCGATTGAAATGTTTGATGTGGTTACTTATGGTGCGATTCCATGAATTTCCATGACTCTGAGTGCCTCGGATGATCTCTACTACGTGAGTAATAATGAATTGTCGATAATTCCATTGTCAGTGAAGTATTTATTAGCCAACAGAATTCTGTTCATCGGAGGAAATCGCTTTGCCCGATCGTTCGAAGCTTGCCTTTATGGGATGTGATTGTCCTAGAGGCGGTGATGCTATGCTGCGATGATAACAGTGTTGTAATGATGTCATCATAACATGGTTTATAGTCACCGGTTTGAGATAGGAATCAACATCCATTGTACAAGAATACACCACTAGTGATTTGAATGTGTTGTCTTTTAAGTTGGAAATCCCTGATGTAGCACATTCTGGCAGAGTTGCTAAATTCCGTCCAACCCTTGCAAGAAGGATAGGTTCCTATCTTTTTGTTTAATAATCACATGTACAACCTAACTATATACAGCAAAGAAAATACAACACAGTTCGACGAGTATCTCTAAATGTGAGATTATCCTCCACACTCACTGTACTCAAGAGCGGGTTAAAATCGTCTAGTAATATATTTTCTATCATTCAACTAGCCAGTCTGTCTTAGAACATAATACAAATACCTAGGAACGTGAGAAAAAGGATCATTCTGGAGTATATGAACAAGAATAAGACGTTCCGACAGACCCATTGCTCCATAATACACTGAGGGAAAAAAATCAGAGATACAGCTTATACAGAGACACAGTTATATCAAAACCCAACTATGAGTTCATTGTCAGCCTCTTGGAACCTTGCATCCAACTAGTAATCAGAATAACAAAAATAACCGAGCTCCAAGCTTACATGACCCTTATGCCTAGGTTATTTCTGTAAATGGAACAAAAACAATGTAAGTGCATCACTGTGATACAAAACATTGCAATCATTGGTATTTGTTCTTAAAAGATTAACAAATAAAAGCATCTGGTGAAACCAGGTAGAAACTAGTGCCTTTCGAGCACAATTAGAGATTCTAAATGTCAAAATTAGCAAACCACACCTTCCAAGCCATGAAGGCATCAATCAACCCTTATTTGGTGTTGGATAAACAAGCCCACATTCCAATAAAGAAACTTACATGTGATCATAAATTGTAATATAACTAAACGTTTTATACACGCACGACAAATGAGGAAACAAAAAAGTGTTAGCCTTGGGTAAATACAGTTTTTCAAACGTGTTATCTAGCAGATGTGCATACACAACCAATAACAACCAATCCAGCATAGCAGTTTCAGTAAATCACATGTGATGTATACAAAATGAGTCTAGTTGCTAGCTAATTATCATGATGATTAGCATTCTGTTGGATATATTAGTGTAAATATAATAAGAACTAAAATTCTTTACCTTACACCTATCTGACCAAATCCTTTCTGATTTCACAAATAACCAATGAAAGAAATTACAGTATAAGCTAACTTCTCAGCCAGCCACCTTTATTACATTCATTTCGTCCATTTTCGATGTTTTATGCTGCAAACACAGAAAGAGAGTTTTCAAGACAAGGTCACAATACTGTTTATTGGTGAACAGTAGATAAACCGTAAGGGTAAGATAATATATTGAGCCCCCTTCATTTTACCTTGCTTTTCTTTAGCTTGTGAAGATCGTTAGGATCTTCATCTCCATCATGCTTCCTTTTCTGATGCATCCATAAAATAAAAAAAATGAAGATTACTAGAGTGTTGTTACTTTCAGGAATATTAGTTACCAACCATTTTCTCATCACATGAAATGCTATTTTAATTAAACTGAGTATCATATTTGAACTTACAAGTGTTTATTCCTGACACCCAACACACCAATTCTTCAGTTAGGTGTTGTGAAAGAAATACTAATAGAATAAATTATCTTAAGCCAATAATATTAGACTTGTTACTTTCCTTTCACACATGAAGTGTCAGTTCCCTAGTTTAAAAGTTTTCTCCTATACATGAACAGCACTTTACTATCTAAAGTGGGCTCTAAAGATGTACACTACTAGCACTACATCGCCTCCAAGGAGTAGCGACACAGAAAACAGGACATAGCTGAATAAAGAACGCAGCACAATCAGTAGTAAAATGTCATACCTTGTCGTGGTTCTTTTTTGAATCATAGCCCTCCTTTTTTTTGTCCCTGTCTCTATCCTTGTCTTTGCTTCGGTCTTTGTGTCGATGTTTGTGTTTCTTGTGCTCCCTATCTTTCTCTCTGTCTTTATCTTTGTGCTTCCTGTGCTTTTTCTCTTTCTCCTTGTCTTTGGAACTACCATTAACCTTCCTAGGAAATGTAGGAATCCCCTTTTCAACCTGTGAAGAAAACATGAGCCATGGGAGTATTTCGTGATAGGTATCATTCTGATGCTAATACTTGCAAAACAGTGACACTCAGAATGTAACTTCTAACAAGAGAAAAAGCAAACTAGATGGTTGATCCTATACATCCTTAGTCAAGTGGTAAATTTGTGAGTCAATAAAAGCTGATAATAAACAGAGATATATTTAATTATCTTCCTTGGCCGAGAAATTCGGAAGAAGCTTGAACCTTAAGACATCATTACAATACAGACACATGCAGTATTAACACAAGCCAGCCTAAGATAAGAAAATTGCCAGGCCACCAATTCCAACTCACTGACAACTCAGACTCATTTTTAATTGTATGGTATTGTCTTTGATTATTATATTTTTGTTCAGAGCTTGCATATTCTAAAAATACACGTACTAGTGACACACAAAAAGCAGGTGCTCAAAGAGATCTCGTTAAATAGACTTGGCCTCATTCAGTTTGCAGTTTGTTTATCCATTATGTTTATTTTTGTGTGGACCGTCTTCCCAATCATTATACCAATTATAATAGATGGTCAGATGGACTCACGAGAGGCAGGTCAACAGGAGCAGCTTCCTTTAATTGAAATGCCTCCCTCAATACATCTAAATCAAATGGCTGTACGCGTGCATTCGTCTCCCTTGAATGTGATGGGTTTTGAATAAGCTGGTCTAATTGCATTCCTTCCCCCTTTCTAATTTCTGTGTCTCCTACTACATTGTGAAGGTAGTGTGTCTCTGAAACTGAAACAGGAAGCGCCCTCTTGCAAAAGAAGTCATGGTGGCTTAGTAACTTGAAATGATTTATAAGATCTACAGCACCAGTCAGTTCCCTAGGACCTACACAGGAAATGTGAAGCACCAGTTATAAGTGAATTGAAAAGAAGAGTGAAGCTGCTATTGACAATTTGACATACAATTGAACTATAACAGAGAGACTAGAGTCACTATAAGTTCAGCATTGAAAAATACTTCATATATATTTACTTAAATGATCCAAAATGACAACAGTGAAGTATAGTTGGCATTGTAACTAGACCCCTTTAGTGAGTCACTAACATTTGAATATCCAGATGAAAATACTGTATCTTGGGTCCCTATTGCATCAAATGGATGGATGCATCAATATTCACTAGAGTACACTAGTGAAACTGTATCCGGAAAAAGTCTGATAAGCTTCTTTTTATAGCCTACCAGGTGGGACTCGCCTTCAAACAACTCAGTCAAAAGATGCCCTTTTCGTGTGAGCTTGACAAGAAGGATTTTTCAACTTGATTTCTAGAACTTTGTGATACACAAGTAGATAGCTAACTGAATTAATGAACCTACATTTCAATCTAGCCGCAATACCTATGAACCAAATGAATGTGACCTTTTGGTCATGACTGCATCTTGCATTGGCTTTTTAGGAGTAAATAAGAGGCTAACAATGAAAAATATTCAAAAGGGTAATATCCAATTAGCTTCCACGCCTTTCTAGCATAAAAAGGTGAAGCATATGTGTAATTTCAGTAAAGGAAAATTTACATAGGCCGTGTATGAACACATAATAAAAATATGGGCAGAAACAATGAAGAAAATCAGTTTGATTTATATTCATCATACCACTTCCGAAGTTTCTCAGTTCGTCCATTAGTTCATGCCTCAGATATGACGCCCCCTTATTACCTGCAGATTGCAGTAAATGAAGAGCTATAAATAAAGTGCACTTTCACATATATAGCCAGGATGCTAAACCAGCATCCTCTTCTGGTCTAGAAGATACACAGAAAAACTGACTACCACAGTAGTGACAGCCTGGCCTGACACTGAGACGCGGTATTTTATATTTCTTGTAAATAAGGTTGTTGAACAACACAAATTATTTTACACAAACATGAAAAACCTTTGAAGCACACTATACCACTTTTGTGCTTCGCAAATAGAATGTGGAGAGTGGAACTTGTGACAAATAGTTGAACTAGGACATGTATTAACGAAAAAGGTGTGAATTTAAGAGCACTTAAAGACCCGAAGGAATGGCTAATTGTGATGAATGAAAAAACCAGGGACTGTAAATAGGCAGATTGATGCAGGACAGCTCGTGGGTTCCATTTAGTAATACAGTATCCTGGGGAGCTATGAGTTGATAGAACCACACGAATTTCGATCAACTCATTCTTAATACAAGAAAACGATAGAATAGATAGGCAATTGATGAACTGACCATTAGCAGGAATATCGTCCGTATGGTTTCAGATCTCAGGGTTTTAAAGACTTCAAGTGGAAAGTGAACAATAGCTCCCTGGTTTGCGGAATCGAATATCAAATACAGACAAGTTAATGAAACGAACTCGATCGAATCGGAATGCGGGCGATGGAGAAAGGATGGAAGGAAAAGGGGGAATCCGGTCACGGATTACGCAAAACGGAGTAGTGACTATCGACAAATGAAGGGAGGGAAGGAGCAAGAGATAGAAAGAGGGTTACGAAAATTAGGGTTTCGAGAGAAAAACGAAGAAGACGAACCAGGAAGAAAATAGAGGAGAGTTGTCATCAATTCGGAAACTTATATATTCCTTTTTTTTCTTTTTGTAAAGCACAATTGCAATCTATTATCCGGTCCGGGCTATAAGATTAAATAATTTTATTAATAAAAAATAAAACTACATCGTCTGTCCATGACCAATACGGTTAGATGAATGTTATGGTCCCTATTTATTTATTTATTTATTTATTTTGAGTGGTCTATTTTAAAAAAAAGTAAACGCTTACAAGAAAATAAAAAATCTTTGGTAATTTGGTGGAATCTGTCACTTTGTAATGGAATAGACACACCTGATTGTCCTGATTTGCAAATTATTGGATCAATCGTTAGGGGTAAAACCCTTTAAAAAAATTGAATTCTTTGAGTGAAAAATTTGTGTATGAACTTTGGTGAATGCAGAAGGAATAGTTGTTGAAATAATTTTTGTTGATTAATAGAAATATGAAGCCATATAGCAATTACACGCATACTTGTGAAGATCAGATCAATCCTCTCTCAATTTTATCGGTTCAATCAAAAATCGATCATTGAACTTGTTTGGTTTGATCAACGGACGGGTATATAGTACAGGTGACCGTGTAAAATTCATGTCTTTTTTATAAGGGTGTAAAATTCATGTTGAATCGGTCTGTTTTTATTAAACTAGTAACCTAACTAGACCACACCGAATCAACCAATTCAATGTTTGAAATTGAACTGTTTTTGGTAATATTCAAAGGCGTGTGAAAATGTTACTTTGCGAATTCAAGTCGTGAAAGGTTTGTTGCATAGTGGTGTGTTATTCCTATGTAGTATGGGTTTTGGCAAAACGATTTTAGAGTGTTCAAGTAGAAGTTAAAAAGTTTTTCAACCAAATATTGGAACACGGATGTTGCACAGAACTGAAGAACGAAAGTTTACAAAATTAAAATTTCCAAATATCGAAGATCGGAGTGATTGGCAACAGGATCGAAGGAAAATATTTTGGAAAACATTATTAAATATCCAGCAATATTTTCGAGTAGCCGATATTATCAAGGAAGATACTCAGAAGATTATCAACAAGAAGATTTGGGAAGATATTCCTAAATATTTGAGATAGAGTATCTCAACCGAATAGGAAATCTGTCTTGCACTATAAATACAAAGCTAGGATTTCCCTATTCGGTAAGTCGTCTATTGGAGAAGTTATACACGGTCATACACTCAAGCCGAGGAGGAGGAGACGACAGCCGGATAGTTTTCTACACCGGAAAACTAATCGACGCTGAGGCAGTCTGTTTAGTGTGCTGATCAAACCTGTCCGTAGAACAAACAGCTGCACACACCACCATTGTTGCTACGCATTCGGGAGAAGGCACGGAACTTCGGGAGGAATTCAGCAAATTTTAGAGGCTAGTCAATTACAAATGGGAGTTGTGCAAGTGTAAGAGCATATATAGCTCTAAACTTTTTAATAAGATTTGCTACCCTTTAGCAAACTGGGAAATATATCGTTTGTGCTCCCGTAGAGTTTCAAGCCTCTAAAATTTTAATCATATTATTCTTTGATTCAGCTCTATTAACTTTGAAATCCTAGCTTTGTCCCTCATTATAATGTTAATAACACTATTACATAAGGCTAAGGCTAACCATAACACTTAACAAAACTGTACATGAGTTTTTAAAGATACTCAAATCAACCCAAAGTCTTTTGTCATATGGCAATTCTTCGCAATGTAAGACTGATTTTCACCGAAAATGTTGCTTTGAGTTTAAGCTTACAATGCTGCTTGATGTAATGATCAGAATTACTACAGAACAGACCTTATGCAACGGTTCAAATTTATCATTATGCAACGGTTATAGTTTAGGCAACGGTTTTTTAGACAACCCGTTGCATAAGGTAGACTTTACGCAACGGTTTTTAAGAACCGTTGCATAAGGTAGACTTTATGCAACGGTTCTTAAAAACCATTGTATAAAGTCTACCTTATGCAACGGTTCTTAAAAATCGTTGCGTAAAGTCTATCTGATGCAACGGTTCTTTTAGACCAACCGTTGCATAATGTTTATTTTTTTGCAATGGTTTTAGATGACCCGATGCATATACGAAACCCTAAAATTAAAACACAGTCCTTCTTCGCCAGTCGTCCGCTATTCGCTCTCATCCGCTCTCATCGGTTTCCTTCTCCATCATTCCCACTGTAATCATCCATCTACATCTACTCGATGCTCTTCGTCTTCTACCACTAGCAGATTGCAGATGAGCCGTACTGTTCGTATCGCCGTCGTCGGCGACGTCGTAAGTCAATCTGGTTTGCGGCATCAACGCAATCGATTCTTTCTTCGCTAATGGTTTGCGGCATCTGGTTCGGAAGTGACCCGATAGGGTTTCCGATTCTAAACGAATCTGAAGAGGAGAAGAACGACGCCGGGTTCTTAAGCTATTCAATAGTTTCAGCAGCTTGTTTGGAGTTCCGATTCTTAAGCTATTTGATAGTTTCAGCAGCTGGTTTGGAGTTTCAGCAGATTTTTGTATATTTTTGGTAATGTGTTTTAATCTCTGTTGTTTCATTGAACTAATTTGGTTGATGATTGCTCCAAATTTACACAAGTAGCTGTGAGATAAATGTGTTTTTATCCTGCTAGGTGGAACACTTTTACCTAAGATTGTCAGATTGGGAATTTCAGTTTTTCTTGAATGATTCACAAACCGTGTTAATTTCCTCGTAAGTCCACTAAACCCCCTGGTTATTTTGATTTTTAATGTTGCTGCTTCAAATTTACGCACTGTTCTTCGCGCTCTATTGTTTATTTTGATTTTTAATGTTGCTGCTTCAGGTTTTGGTTTGGTGTATTGGATAATTATATATATTCTTGAGCCTGGTTAGGTTTAATCTGCAACTTCAACATGATAGTTACTGATTTTAGTTTTTCAGACTCCGCTTATGGTGGCCGCTATCCATGGCAAAGTTGCATGTGTTCAGAAGCTTCTTCAAGCTGGAGCCAATGTGAGTGCACTTGTTTTTTTTTTCTATCCTTAACCTTACTTGGCCATCAGCCATCAGCCTTCATTTTTATTTTGTTGTTGATTACTTTCACATCCTGTTCTTATTTGTAGGTTTTAATGTTTGATTCAATCAATGGAAGGACTTGTTTGCACTATGCGGCTTACCACGGCCATTCTGATTGTCTTCAAGCTATGATTTTAGCTGCCCATACAAGTCCTGTTGCTGCCTCCTGGTCAGTCTCATTTGTATGGTATTTCGTTTACTTGAGAAAGTTTTCTGAAGTTCCATATTTGATGAAATCCGTTTTGCATTTAAGCACAAGCATCCATTATGTATCTCATTTGCAGGAGAATACCATACATAGATACCATATGTATCTCATTTTGTTTCAAATGAGACCTTATTTTCTAGGTTTTTTACACTTCATTGTATATATTGATTTAGTCTTTTTCTTATTTGTTCTAGGTTTTTCCTAATGGGGTAGAACCATATGAGGCTGGAAAGATAGAAGACGAGCAAGATGACATCGCCGGCTACTTACACAACTACTTGTTTGAACATGATCTTTTGACAAGATAAATTATTGTAGTGTTTTTACATTTGATTGTTATGTGAAGTTGTATGAATGATGTAATGAATGGTTGTATTTTCAGTGAAATGAAAGTATTTTGTTGTTTGAAAAATGAGTAATAGAGAATTACATTTGTTTGCATTTTGTGTTTAATTTTTAGGTGGATTTGAGCTATAAAACAACCAAAATATTGCAAAATTTTTCCGTATTTTATGCAACGGTTTTTCCTTAAACCGTTGCATAATGTCATCTCTTGAACCGTTGCATAATGTCATGACATTATGCAACGGATGAGGAACCGTTGCATATGGGTCCTCAGAACTGTTGCATATGGGTCCTCAGAACCGTTGCATATGGGTCCTCAGAACCGTTGCATAAGCTCTTCTCTAGAGTAGTACTGCCATTGTAAGATATCAACTTTGCTGATGAGCTCTTGGGGGAAGAAATAAGCTTGCAAGACGTTCGTCTAACTTCGCATAAAGAGGAGGCAATTGAATCATTATCTCTGGCACATCATTCAGACTGCCAAATATCACATGCGGTCATGAGGTAAAAGCTCTTGACCATGCAAAAGCTAACGTCATCACTTCCAAACAATATTTTAGTCGTAATGTAATTCGTTACGGGCAGTTTACATTTCTATTTTTTCTGGATACAGTTTATCGTGTCCTTCTAGGGCCATCTCAAAACTACATTTATTTAGTAATATAAAATATTTAACTACGAAGCACAAATATGCAGGACTCGACAGCCTCGTTGTCTTAACACTGACATTTGATTTTTAGTTTTTATTTATTTATGAATTATGATTAACAGAGAATGGACATTTGCATTGAAGTTGTTGCAATAGTTTAAACAGAGAACTAAAAGTCTGTTCAATTACAAAAGCAGCGTGAGACTCACCTGTCTAGGATAGTATAAATATTATCCCGAATCTGGCTGAAAAGATTGATGTTATTCACTACCTGCAAAGATAAAATTAAAAATGTTTAGAAATATCTATCCTAGCTAGCACAAGAGGCTCCTCTGAGAACATCTTCTAATTGCAAATGATGAAAACTCTTTGTGAGCTAATGATCAAATGTTGTTCAACAGCCAAAATTGTAATGCCCAAGTAAAGTTCATTTTAGATCCAGAAAATTGCATTCAGCACAAGAATTTTCAATTGGGATTATGCCCTTATAAACATATACACGAGCTCAATAAATTACGGTCATACATCCAAATATCATCAACGATTCAGATTGAATTCTTAGCTCTCCAGGTGAAAGGTTTCTCAGTTGGAACCTATCTCACAACACTACGTAACTTCCTTTTGTCTAACAATCATATAGGTTGCACAACAATCTATCATATACACAAAAGCAATAACTAGAGCTGAACCATGGAATCCACACTGAAGCCGCATAGATGCCGCTTTTTTATAAGGTGGTATGTTGGTTTGTAAAAAGTATGCAATCTCAATTGACCGAACGAATGAAGACTTTTAAGAGACCGCCTTTTGAAGATCTCTTAGAAAGTGGCAACTCAAAAATATGATTATTCCAGAAACGAAAAACTCATACTTGGCAACAAAAAAAATTTCTTTCAAACTTTCACTACATAATGTTGGTATAAAATATCCATTTGAATATAACTTATCTTGATTCTTTCCTAAACAACAAACTGATAACATAGGCATGGCGATTTTTTTTTTTGATTGGGTGAGGCATGGAGATAATCTCATCTATAAGTGACAACCCTTGGAAAGAGAAAATATAAGAGGGAACACAAAGCAGCGACGGATGCAGAAAGATGTTATGTTCAATGCGGTTTCTCGAGTGTCTGGGGACATCTGCTCTATGAGAAGCTTCAAAGTTAAAACTAAAAGATAACACAGAAACGTATCAACTATCACATAAGCGTGATTACACAATAGCTTGTTCGAGATCTACCTTCACTTCAGAAAACAAAAATGCAGACCACAAGTAACAAGATGCACATGTCTCTCACCGAAAAAGAAAAACATGCATTTTGGTAATCAGCATACTCTGATAACCTCAGAAACTGGCACTTCTGGTTTGGAAGAGGGAAAATGAAATTTGCAGTAAAATTGGTTCAATTTATGGTCTCATATTACATTGCAATCTGTCACTTTTCGCTCTGCATGGACGTCCATCCTAGAAAGTTCCTGCTATAATACTTTTTTTCCTGCTATAATTAACTTTTAAATGAGACAACCTTTCACTAAAAAAACTATCGTACCTGACAAGATGCCTGATTAGCAGAGATTTGATCAAATCTTTGGGTATTCTGCTCAAGAAGTTGTCTTGTTAAGCCACCAATTCCTGCACACACCAAACAGATTTCATTTACGGTTGTGACCAAAGCTATAGAAGTCAGGAAAGCACTACAAAAGGAGAACGGCATTGTACCATATGTAATTTATTTATCCTCACCATTCCAAATAAAAGGGTTATGAACCCATGTACAAAACTCAAATGGAATAAAAGATTAAAGTTCTCACTGCGAGTACACAACAGCCTCATGCATGTTATTCTACCCAAATAGAAAGACTGCATTCTGCTTATTAGAGAAATTAAACGTTGGTATTTGCTCTCAATTTCTAATCTAAAGCTCCAAGACGAGGGTTGTTTTCGTAAGGAAAGCAAAAATTCGTTAATCTCAAAATTTAACATGCAAACTTTTATCACTCACCAAAGATCTGAAACACTTTAATAGCCCAACCGAATTGTCCTGGATCAAGCCAGGGTACACTGAGAAAGAAGAAGATAGGTCACCAACAAGCACAGTGAAACTAAACAAACCTTGTACAACATCATAAATTTTTTCTTCCGTCAGCTTACACACTCCAAACTCATCCAAGAACTACCTCATACATTCTAATAAACTCCAACTTAAATGGTTCCTCCCCCAAAAGACATGGAGGTCATTTTTGCGTTGGCAGTTTACAACCAGGCGTTTGAAAGGTTGTTGACCACAGAACTGTAGGAATTAAGATTTAAGAATTTTACGTACCATGGGTTTGAAAAGATATATAGCCGAAATTAAGCAAGACTTCATATTCTTTAACAAGCGACCTTTGTGATGAAATCATGAAACACATTTTTTTTCTTTTACAAATATGCTTCCTCGTTCCAATTAGATCAAAATTTTAAGTTATGCAAAAGCAAAAGATCTGACTAGCAGCATGCCGGCCCCAAAATGGAATGCCCATCCGTTGAAGGACCCAATGACAGAAACAGACGAACTAGGCCCATATGGGTAAATATGACTGACAGCGAACCTGGAAAACCAATTTTTACACAACAGAGACAACCAGGGCCGAGAGGGATTGACGACACTTTGATCAACCTAAGTTAGAACTAGAAGCAGACCAGTGACAAGTTGTCTACTTTTACTTTCCTATATGATTAAGCCGAATGTTTATGTACCTTTAAGTGAGATCCCAACATCATTGAGTATGCGGGCTGCTTTTGTAGCGTATGAGACATCTGCAGGATATGAATGAGATGATGATTTTACTGAGGAGTCTGCACCCTTTTCCTGAAATCAAAAGATTTTACAATCAATATGATAGCACAATCATCCAAAAAGTATTAGCAAGTAGCTCTTTGTTCTATAATAAGAAGAGAAGCTGATGGAAAACCGAACATAAACTATTAAAGTGAAAACACTGAAGAACAAGAATAAGACAGATGGACGATCCTCTCTCAACAGCTAAAGTTGTGACAAGTGCCTTCAACAAAACGGAAAAAAAAAACAGTACGTTGGCAAGAAGTAGACACTATATTGATGAAAGTTTTGGTTGCTTTAGATTAATTGGTTTAAATCTTCCATACTTCTGCCTGGGCGCAGGTAAACTCTTTCATTTTGCTAGCAGGTTTTCTGAACTGGTGTTTTCTAAATTCTAAGCAGTCACCATGTGTCTGACCTCAAAGCCAGAACAGTTGGGAGCATCTCTAAGAGTCTCTCCAAACTAAAGGCATTCAAAGGAACTTTTTTGACTCATGCCTACCATTGAGCCCAGACTTTTAATTATGAACCCTTTTTGTCACAACCTAACCATTTTCTGGTCTCTCTGGAAAACTACAACTTTTACAGTAAAAATTCGTGGAAGTGTAGTTGTGTGAAGGAATTGTGTCCTTTAATTTAATGTGCAATGACTAAACTTGGAATAGGACAATTAACGGAGATAATTCAATCCGATTATTTTAGGAGTCGTAGTGCTTTGCTAGAAGCCAACTACGATTAATGAGATTAAACAGGTTAAACTCATAGCTATTATAATCGGGTCCTATTAGGTCACACACTTAGAGTTGACGGACTAGATCAACGGGAAAGATGGTTAATTATTAATAGATATTGGATATTATTTATAATAAGGCTTATTATTTATTTAGGAAATAAATAATGGAGTCAATTAGAGATTAATGGGGAAAATGTTTACAATGCCTAATTGATTAGGCCAGTCATAACAGCTCTCCCACTAATGCTGCCAATTGAATGTCCATAATGATTGAAAGAATTATAATGGCAATCAAACAGGCAGAGATTGATTCGACAATCCAATCTGAAAGGAATTCAAAAGTGTTTTCGGTTTCTCTTCCAAATACAAGAAAGGAATTAAAAAGTGTTTAGTTTTTCTTTTCAAAGAAAAGAGGATCTTCGGATGCCAATAACCATTCTCTCCTAACCCAAGCAATCAGATTGCTACCTTCGTCGTTTCGTCCTAGCAGTCGAAGACAAGGAGATCTAGACGGGCTCGTGTGGACCAATTAGAGGAGCAACACGTGGAGCTCTCATCACTATCAATCCTACCCGATCAGATCCGGTTCACGCATCAAAGGTATTCTCATGATCTATCAATTATGCGTAGATCCGATTATTAGATGTTAGATACGATCTGAAATTCCGCTTAACGCATCTAATAATAACCAACAATGGTATCAGAGCCAGATTGCATAGATTGATATGATCAATGTTTTGATGCGGATCTTGATTGAAATTAGTGGTGAATTTTATATGGATAAAAATGTAAAATTGAAATGGAGATTTTGATGAATTGCGATATGAAATTGTATGAATTGATATGGAAATTGACATCAACCGAGTCGAATTCGATTCGATTCGGTGACGGAAAGGTCACAAAATTAAGATGGATAATATTATGATATTATTTATTTTAATTGTTTTCTAAAAGTTAGAAAATCCCACTTAAGATTAAATATTTGATATTATATCTTTTTCATACAATTTAATCCAATTATTACATTTTAATGGTTAATATTGATTAATACCATATACGGATTTAATTTTAAATTGTGATTTTTTTTGCTTGCTTTATATTATGATATATTGCTTGCATAAAGTGACTAGTATGGCCCATAAATACGATCCGTGTATCGTTATGTTTTCTTGTACACGATCTGCGCATCGTTTATTTTATTGTAATTTAATTTCTGCAATTAGAGTAATTCAAAATTGTAATACAAGAAGAAGTGCAAGACATAAGAAGGTCAAGGATGGAGATCCATGCAGGATACAAGATGAAGATATCATGAAGATTAGATCTTTATTTTATGCATCGTAGGGGCCATACTAGGATCATAATTATTGCATTTTGAATGCTTTACTTTAAGTCTTTATATTATTTTTATTTATGACATTTTTTCACTTATAAATAAAAGACAAATAAAAGACTTATGTCCCAACGGTAAATTGGGGCAATGCCTTTCCATATCATAACCCATTAAGTTCTGGATTGTGGTTGGATGGGCTTCACAAAAGTGAGGGTGTTCTTCCATAATCTTGGACTGAGTGAGGGTGAATCTATACGGGGGTTCATAAACCTTGATATGGTAGTACCCAACGAGAGACCAAAAGGCAAAGTTTTGGATCTTGAGGCATGGGATGATTTTACATTGGATGTGGATCATCAACCAAGAATTATAAGGAGTTATAATTAGTAATTGTTACTTACCCTGAACACATATGACTTAAGGCAGTGCAAAAGTACGTTGAGTCTTGTCTGGGATGGGATCTTGGAATATTTTATTCAAAGGGACAACAACAACTGAATAAAATGTGCTTTTACTTATTTTAAATTGTTTAAATATAAGTATTTGCAATTTCAAACATATACTGATTTGTATGTCATTGATATTTTGTAGATAATGTCGAATGATAATTTGAAATTCTCTCTGTGCTCAATTGTTGAGAAAAACAAGCTCAATGGAACAAACTTCCTTGATTGGGAAAGGAATCTGAAAAACATTCTCGAGTCCGAGGGACGTGAGGACGTCCTAGCTACTCCTATCCCTTCTTTGACCGACACCTCATCAGATGAGGAGAAGGCAACAGAAACTAGGGTTAGGACTGAAGCAAATATTATTGATGACAAGAAGAAGGAAGTTCTGAATGTCAACAATAGCAAGGGTTTTAAGAAGGTGGCTAAGAGTAAGAGCAATAACCAAGGGAAAGGCAAGCAAGTTGCCAAACCCAAGGGTGGTGAGAAGCCAAAGGTGGCTGTTGATCATGATTGTTTTTACTGCAAGGCCAAGGGACACTGGAAGAGGAACTGTCCCAAGTACCTGGAAGACAAGAAGAATGGAACTGTGAGTTCCGGCACTTCGGGTATTTATGTTATTGATATAATGACAACAAATGTTCTCACATTAGAATATGATCCCACTTGGGTATTAGATACCGCTTGTGGTGCTCACATTATTTCTTATGTGCAAGAATTAAGAAATAGAAGGCAAGTGGAGAAGGGGGAGATAGACCTGCGCGTTGGAAATGGAGCAAGTGTTGCTGCACTTACCGTGGGAGATTTTAGTCTGTCTTTACCTTCTGGTTTCGTATTAGAACTGAATAATTGTTATTTTGTTCCATGCATTACCAAGAACCTTATTTCGGTTGCATTATTACATTCTGAGGGATATGATTTTAGCATTAAAGATGGATTTATGTCTGTTTTTAGAAACAATATTTTCTATGCTAATGCACCAATGAGTAATGGACTTTTTGTGTTGGATCTCAAATCAGATGTATATAACATAAATAACAAAAGGCAAAAACCAAATAGTTTGAGTGAGGCCTACCTATGGCATTGTCGATTGGGCCATATTAGTGTGAATCGCATGAAGAAGCTCCATAAAGATGGACTTTTAAAAGACATGGATTATGAATCCATTAACACATGTGAATCATGTCTAATGGGCAAAATGACAAGGTCACCTTTCAAAGGAACAAATGAAAGGGCTACTGAATTGTTGGGCATAATACATACTGATGTATGTGGGCCAATGACCACAGAAGCTAGAGGTGGCTACAGATACTTCATTACGTTTACTGATGACATGAGTAGATATGGATATATTTACTTAATGTCACATAAATCAGAATCCTTTGAAAAGTTCAAGGAATTCCAGAATGAAGTAGAGACTCAAAGTGGCAAGAAAATAAAAGCACTTCGATCTGATCGTGGTGGTGAGTACTTGAGCCACGAATTTGAACATCATTTGAAAAACTGTGGGATAGTAACACAGTTGTCTACCCCAGGAACACCACAGCTCAACGGTGTGTCTGAAAGGAGAAACAGGACCTTGTTAGACATGGTTCGATCAATGATGAGTTTTGCCGATCTTCCGGTATCCTTCTGGGGATATGCCCTCACTACTGCTGTACTTACATTAAACAGGACTCCGTCAAGAACTGTAGACAAAACTCCATATGAGATATGGACTGGAAAGGTTCCAAAGTTGTCTTTTCTGAAAATATGGGGATGTGAAGCTTATGTAAAGCGTTTACAAACAGAGAAGCTTGCCCCAAAATCAGATAAATGCTTTTTTATAGGGTATCCAAAAGGAAGTTTTGGATATTACTTCTACAATCCAACTCAGCAAAAGGTGTTTGTTGCGAGGGATAGTGTCTTTTTGGAAAGAGAGTTCCTTTCCAACAAGTCAAGTGGGAGAAATATTCATCTTGAAACAGTTCAAGATGATGAAGAGCAACAAACTCAACAACAAGATGACATGGATGATGTCGATGATGAGATGATTACTTTTGAAGGCTCAGGGCCTCAGATCATCCAAGAGCCGGAACAAGAGAATCTACAAACAGTTGTGGATTATGTTCCGGATTCAGTTGTTGAACAAGTTGAACCCACTCGTAGATCGGAAAGGCCAAGGGTACAACCAAGACGTTATGATGATTTCATCTTGAATGTAAGCCTTGATGTTCTTATGTTAGAACATAGTGAGCCTTCTACATATAAGCAAGCAATGACGGGTCCAGACTCCAAGAAATGGCTTGAGGCCATGAGGTCCGAAATGGATTCGATGTTTGAAAATCAAGTATGGGACTTGATAGATTTGCCAAATGGGGTAAAACCCATAGGAAGCAAATGGATTTTCAAACTCAAAACTGACAAGGATGGAAATGTATCTGTTTACAAGGCAAGACTAGTTGCCAAAGGTTTTAGACAGATTCATGGTATAGACTATGACGAGACTTTTTCACCAGTTGTCATGATTAGATCCATTAGGATAATCCTAGCTATTACCGCATATTATGACTATGAGATATGGCAAATGGATGTCAAAACCGCCTTTCTAAATGGTTTTTTGGAAGAGGATGTGTACATGACACAACCTGAAGGTTTTGAAGATCCAAATGATGCTGGGAAGGTATGCAAGCTTAAGAAGTCCATTTATGGACTTAAGCAAGCATCCAGGAGTTGGAACTTTCGATTTGATGAAAAGATCAAAGAGTTTGATTTCATTAGATGTGAAGAGGATCCTTGTGTTTACAAGAAGTTTAGTGGGAGTAAGGTAGCCTTCTTAGTCTTGTATGTGGATGACATACTACTTATTGGGAATGACATTCCGATGCTAGAGTCCGTAAAGGAATGGCTGAAGAAATGTTTCTCAATGAAAGACTTAGGAAAGGCCGAGTACATACTTGGAATTAAGATCTACAGAGATAGATCTAAGAGGCTTCTTGGATTGAGTCAAGGAACTTATATTGATAAGATTCTTGATAGATTCAAAATGCAGGATTCCAAGAAGGGGTTTTTACCCATGCAACATGGTGTATATCTCAGCAAGACGCAGTGTCCTAAAACACCTGCTGAGCTTGAGAAGATGAACAAGATCCCATATGCTTCTGCTATAGGATCTATCATGTATGCCATGGTATGTACACGTCCTGATGTTGCATATGCTTTGAGCATGTGCAGCAGATACCAATCAAGTCCTGGAGAAGCACACTGGAGTGCAGCTAAGAATATCCTGAAGTACTTGAGAAGGACCAAGGATGATTTCTTAGTATATGGGGGAGATGAAAAATTGATCGTACAAGGCTATACTGATGCAAGCTTTCAGACTGACCGAGATGGCTTTGAGTCTCAATCGGGTTATGTCTTCATCCTTAACGGAGGAGCTGTGAGCTGGAAGAGCTCCAAGCAGGATACAGTAGCAGATTCTACAACAGAGGCTGAGTACATTGCTGCTTGTGAAGCAGCAAAGGAGGCCGTTTGGATAAGGAAGTTCCTGGATGAACTCGGTATAGTTCCTAGCATTTCAGTGCCTATCGACATCTATTGTGACAACAATGGTGCCATAGCCCAGGCAAAGGAACCGAGTTCGAGCTCCAAATCCAGACATGTTATGAGGAAGTATCACCTTATTCGACGCATCATCACTGAGGGTGACATTAGGATGTGTAAGGTGCATACTGATGACAACATCGCAGATCCATTGACCAAGCCTATGCCTAGGCCCAAGCATGAGAGTCACACTAGGGCTAAGGGTCTCAAGCACATTGGAGAATGGCTTTGAGTTTGCTTTTATATTACGTTGTATAATTATGAGTGTTGGACACAAGTGTTATGTTTGACTTGATGATCTTATGATATATGATATTTCATCCTTATTTAAATATTGTTTTGATCAATATTGAATAATGTGTCCAAATAATTCATTATTAACAAATGGGATCACATTAAGTGTTATGGTGAATGAAACCCCATTAAGTGAAATGAAGTTTTGAATTATTGAAAGTCTATAGTTTGAAATCATCAAATGGACATGGATGATTTAGTGACTATATTGTAAGTTGACTGATAGCGCCAGGTTTCATGGGCTATAGGGACATGGAGATGTCTAGTCATTTACATATATGTGTATGGATGATACATGTAAGACTGACCCACCTTAAGACTCTACAAAAGAGATTGTAAAGTTTTAAGTTAAACTAGGATTAGTAGATTCCTCAGACATGAGTATGTTGTGGTCTCACTTGATGATTGGTATTTCTTTGACACTGTTAAACGCTTTCCGTAAAAGGGAGTTATAAAGGCAGTTGTTAGGATTGCAAAAAGTTGAGTGGGAGCCATAGTCATACAAGATTGGAGAAGTCCTCCTGATTCGTGTATACTGTGATACATTGAACGGGATTGGTGTCTCGGCCACTTGAAGAGCAAGAACTGAAAATGCATGGCCATGCTCGGATGATTATTTGCAATCATCCGTTTAATTGACAGTTCAAACTCAGAGTTCAAGAAACACATTTGACATTAGATATGAATGTCACCATATCGTCAAATAAGACATTAAGAGACAAAGGTATCTTATATTGCACACTTGTATAAGGACAAGTGGGAGATTGAAGGAATTGTGTCCTTTAATTTAATGTGCAATGACTAAACTTGGAATAGGACAATTAACGGAGATAATTCAATCCGATTATTTTAGGAGTCGTAGTGCTTTGCTAGAAGCCAACTACGATTAATGAGATTAAACAGGTTAAACTCATAGCTATTATAATCGGGTCCTATGAGGTCACACACTTAGAGTTGACGGACTAGATCAACGGGAAAGATGGTTAATTATTAATAGATATTGGATATTATTTATAATAAGGCTTATTATTTATTTAGGAAATAAATAATGGAGTCAATTAGAGATTAATGGGGAAAATGTTTACAATGCCTAATTGATTAGGCCAGTCATAACAGCTCTCCCACTAATGCTGCCAATTGAATGTCCATAATGATTAAAAGAATTATAATGGCAATCAAACAGGCAGAGATTGATTCGACAATCCAATCTGAAAGGAATTCAAAAGTGTTTTCGGTTTCTCTTCCAAATACAAGAAAGGAATTAAAAAGTGTTTAGTTTTTCTTTTCAAAGAAAAGAGGATCTTCGGATGCCAATAACCATTCTCTCCTAACCCAAGCAATCAGATTGCTACCTTCGTCGTTTCGTCCTAGCAGTCGAAGACAAGGAGATCTAGACGGGCTCGTGTGGACCAATTAGAGGAGCAACACGTGGAGCTCTCATCACTATCAATCCTACCCGATCAGATCCGGTTCACGCATCAAAGGTATTCTCATGATCTATCAATTATGCGTAGATCCGATTATTAGATGTTAGATACGATCTGAAATTCCGCTTAACGCATCTAATAATAACCAACATTGTGTTGTGTCCAGGTTTGATAACGGAATGCTTGACAGTTGACATTCTTTTGGTTCCTTCTCAATAACTGGAGTCATGTCTTCCATTTTTTGGCCTCTTTATGACTGGAGTTGATTCAAGATGTCAGTCTGCGTTTTCTGAGGCTAACAGCCTGCATTAATGGTTTCTGTTTACTAGATAAGTTTTTTCCCAAAAACAAATCGATTTTGTACTTGCTAAACAAAAAGTTCAACCCTAAATAACAAATTAAATTGAAGCTTCTGAGTTTAGAAGATGGCCTCAAGCCCACCCCACCTGACCAACATACATTGCACATATGCCACAATACCACATTTCAGGATAAGGCCACTTGAGGTACAACTTGGGGACTTTGGGGCAGCTGCAGTCCACTATTATATAATGTCATGAAGGTTTAGTAAACTAACAAACATAATCATTGCGATACGTTTACCAGGAAATAGAATTTAAATGCACATGCAAGCAGTAAACAAGTGTTACCACTATTCAATCAATAATGTAGTCAAGAAGCACTTGACCAGGAAGTTTAGAGACTCCACTGCAGCAAAAGTACTGAGAAGTGGACATTTTCGCAAGAGTACAAACAACGTCGTAAGGGGGGGGGGGGGGGCTTACTTTTATGAACTTCACCAGCCCATAGTTATCTCGACATACAACACCCAAATCGGCCAAACCACCTGAGGGATTCCATGAGACGTCACAGTTAATCTTAACATAATCTGCATCAGGTGGCATCCAACATCTCTCCATTTCATTTCTGCTGGTTACTTAAAGATGGGCTTTAATATCTCAGCAACCAAGGTTTTCACCTTCAGGACAGCATCCCGAACATCACACCACTCTCTCCCTTGTGCCACAATGAATTTCTAGAAAACCATATCCATCTAGCAGCGTAGAAGATTAGAGTTAATTTGTCACTGTCAAATTCCTTAACACAATACCATACCCATTCATCTATAGAAGAAAAGTCCAGCACCATTTGCACAGAATCAACTAATAGATGTTTCCAAAATTCCTTGGACCACCAGAAATGTAAAAATATATGAGCACAACTTTCATATTTAAATCCACATCTCAAACATTTTGAATCCACTTCACAGCCCCTTCTAATTAGATTTGTTGCGGAAGGTAATGCATTATTGAATAACTTCTAAATAAAGATTTTAACCTTCCTTTGGGCTTTAACTCACCATAGCTTTTGCCAAAAGGATCTTAACTTGCTATTATCTGATGATTCCCCAGTGATATTCTTGAGGCTTTGGCCTGCAACTCTGTTAGAGAATTGTAAATGTTTCTGACTGTCAACTCCTTATCTTCCTTTTTGCTCCAAATGAGGCCATTAGCTGAGTAGCTTGGATTGAACCAATTGCCCAGAAGATGAAGAACATTAAAATTGCTCCTCCAAGCCCAGGATGGCCTGGCATCAAGAGCTGCTGAGAAGATATCCGAGTGGGGAAAATATCTTGCCTTATACACTTTACTTATAAGCAGATCAGAGCATGTTAATAATCTAGCAGCCTGTTTAACCAATAACGCGTCATTTATGTAATTAAAATGTTTGAATTCCAATCCACCTTCCAGTTTTGACTTGCACATGTTAGCTTTGCTCACCCAGGAAATATACCTTTTGTTCTTTGCATCATTCCACTAATATTTGGAGACAATGGAGAATAGCTTATCACATAATGTAAGAGGCAGCTTAAAGCAAGTCATGTCATAAATAGGTATAGACTGAATAACTGATTTAATTAAAATTTCCTTACCTGCTGATGACAACAGCTTCTCCTTCCAGCCATTCACCTTCTTCCATAATCTGTTTCCGATAAAGCTGAAAAGTTCCATCTTTGTTTTGCTGAAACAATTTGGAAGCCCCAAATAATTGTCAACGTTGCGGACTGATTTCACTCCCAGGATGCTGCTAAGAGTACTGGCTCTGTCTAACATTATATTATTACCCACACATCTCTGATTTGGCATAGTTAACAAGCTAACCTGAAATTTCCTCATGATGTCTCAAAATGCTTTTAAACTTCAGAATATTGTCAATATCAGCCCTTAGGAAGAAGATGCTACCGTCGGCAGACATAAGATTTGACACCATTGGAGCTGTTCTACATACTTTGACCCCATCGATTAATTTGTGGTGCTGATGCCATTCCAAACTCCTGGCTAATAATTCAGTGCATATCCGGAAAGAAAGCATCTGAAACTAAATCATTAACTTTAACTCGGTATGCCACTAACCTAACACATCTCATAATTTTATTTACATAGTCTCCCGGAAGCAACTCCTCAGAAAAATTCCAGTGCACCCTGTCAAAAGCCTTACTCATATCTAGTTTGATGCAACAGTATCCCGCTCCCCTAGCCGGTCTAGTTCTTATATAATGCATTAGTTCATGAGCTAATAAGATGTTGTCTGAAATTAAATGACCAGGAATAAAGGTACCTTGACTTACTGATATGATCTGACCAAGTACAGCTTTCAGCCAATTTGCCATTGCTTTTGTGATAATCTACATTGATACGTTCATCAGGCTTATGGGTCTGTATTCACTGAAGTTCTCCGGGTTCTTGACCTTGGGGATCAGAGTAATAAGAGTCGCGTTTATCCTTGTATCCAAGCTGCCCTCATTAAGAAATTTTAACGCAAACCTTGTAACATCACTTTTGACTAGCTTCCGATTCCTCTGGTAGAATAGAGCTGAGAAACCGTCTAGTCCCGGTGCCTTGGTGGGGCCTAACTGGAAGACAGCATCATGAATCTCTACTGCAGTGAAGGGGGCACTAAGCTTCTCACACGAAACATTGATGAGTTTAACAGTGACATACTTCAGGGCTTCCTCCCAATCCACCTCTTCAACCATCATGTCCTGTTTGAATAATCCTTTATAGAATGAGAGAGCTTTATTGCATATTTCCACTTCGTCTGAAATCCAAACTCCATTGTCTCCTTTAATTTTATCAATCGTGTTCCTTCTTTTTCTTTGTGATGCTTTCTCATGAAAGAATTTTGTGTTTGCATCCCCTTCCTTTAGCCACTCTACTCGAGACCGTTGCCTCCATAGTAATTCCTCCCTTGCCAACCATTCCTCCAGGTCCCTGCTCAGTGACGCCTCTCTTACAGTATTCTCCCTTGATCTGAACAGATTCTTAATACTTTCAATTTCTTTTTTCAGCTAGGATATATGTTTGCCTACGTTGCCGAAAACTTTTGAATTCCAACTTGACAGAATATTTTTGCTAGCCAATAGTTTACTTACTAGGTCACCTGACTCTCACCTTCATTCCAGCCTCTTTTACTTACATCAGGGAAGTCTCCATGCCAAAGCCACATGGGTTCAAAGCGAAACAACTTATTTTTAGTGGCAGATCTCCTCTTATGAAAGTCTACTATTAAAGGTAAATGATTTGAGAAAGTGGAGATTAAATGACGAACCTCATGGTCTGGGAAGAGATTCCTCACAATCAAGGTGGGCCGAAATCACCCTCTCTTCTGTTTGAAAAAGTAAATTGATTCACCCTGTACCCGAGGTCCATGAGTCCGCAGCAATCAGCTATTACCTCACTAAAACGTCTCATCTGCCATTCCCTTCCGATCCTTCTTCCGTCCAGCTGAATAATACTTCATTAAAGTCCCCCAACACTAACCAGAGAAGATTACCTTGTGAATAGAGAGTTCTCAACAAATCCCAGGACTCCAATCGCATATGCGCTATAGGGTAACCTTAAACAAACAGTAAGTCTGAAGGAAATTACGCCATCCACGATACAGTAAATATGATTCTTGGAAAAGAGATATATCCTCATCCCACCAAGCGCCTGAAAGGCCCTCTCTATCCAATGTAAATCCATTGAGAAACCCTAGTTTGCACGGAATTCGCAGCATTCTATTACCTTCCATCTTTGTCTCTATCAGTGTTGTACTTTTGGGGTCTATTGGACCTTACTAGTTCGGCAAGGCTATGAACTGCCCCAACACATGGTCTTCATTGGTACTGCTCCGTAGCCACCGCCGATATGTCTCCATGAAAGTTTGTTGAAACATCTACATTGCTCAATGTCTAAATTGCTGCTGACCTAACCCTCAACTTGTATTTTTTTTCTAAAAGATTCATTTGGGTTTCTAAATATTTAAAATTATCCATTTGAGTTTGTCATTTCATTTCAGTTTTCACATATTAGCAAGACTGGATCCCAAGATTCGTTTTTTTTTTTTGCATTTTTGTTAAAAACCAGATGACTAGGAACCAGTTTTATGTGAAAATTATAAAACCGAATCCCCGAGATCCGTTTTTGAAAAAAAAATTGATAGGCGGACGAAACGTGGATTTTAAGTGTACGATGTTAGGTGGAATTTTTTTTTTAAAAAATCGATTCCTGGGAAACCAATTTTCATTAAAAAATTTAATTTTTCTAAAAATCCTCACTCTCCTCTATAGTTAGTTTTTCTAAAAATCCTCACTCTCCTCTATAGTTAGTTTTTCTAAAAAAATAATTTTTTTTTGAAAACCGGTTCCCCAGGAACAGGTGTTTGAGAAAAAAAAATTTAATATTTTTTCACCGGCTTCCACATACACTTAAAAGTTCATGTATCATCTACCTGTCTTTTTTGTTGTTGCAAAAACCGGATCCCAGAAGTCCGGTTTGTTAGAAAATCGGTTCCCGGCCATCCGATTTTTAACTAAACGTAAAAGCTCGGATCCCCAGGAACCGGTTTTATTAAAAATAAGCCAGAATTGAAATTGCAAACTAAAATGGATCATTTTAGATATTTGGAAACTCAAATGAGTCATTTTTGAAAAAAAAACTCAAACTCGTAACATCTAATCCTTACATTAGCTTTACTGTTTATTAATTTTTCTTGCATTATCTAATAGCATGGGCTCAATATTTCTAGCCCCACCAAAAGCATACTCGCTTAGCAGGCCCATTACGCGGATATTGGCCCAATAAACTATCTTCGCAATCCATCGCACTTCACTGCTTCTCAATAGCATCTTGGGACTCGTCCAGCCGGTTAGTTGGACGTCTGTCAGTACCTTTTTTGTGATTGGTGTTGGGCTCCTCGTGCGCTGTTTTTTCGGCTGTTGATTTCCAATATCGACTTTCCAACTTCCCACTTTGCCTCCGACTGCCGAAGCCTACCGTTGACAGCTCCGCCGTCTCCGATCCATCTTGTTGGCCTTCTAGTACTAAGCGCGTCTGTTCTGGTTGCTGCTCGTCATAATAGAATCCTCTACCATCGCCCTCTTCTTTGAGCCACGCTTCATATTGTTTTGCTTTAGATCGGCCTCCACTACTACACGAAACAACGTTTTATGTCACTTGCTTTAGATCGGCCTCCACTGCTACACGAAACAGCTTTTTATTTCACTTACTACACGAAATATAATCCTGATTTTTATTTGATCCGAACTCATTAATTTAAAAGATAAATTATTTAATTGTCATTTTAACTATAGTCAAACAGTTGACTAACGGAGTTAACTCCATCCGTTAACTTTAACGGAATTTATGGTTTTGCCCCCTAATTGGAAATATTATAGTTCGCCCTAACTTAAAAAATCAATGATAGTTTATAGCTTTTTTTATACTTTTCCCTTAATATAATTTATCTATTATACTAATCTACATATCAAATGAATAGTTAGAATCACTGTGATCTAATGACTAGACTTAACTAATCCAGAATTGCTCCACATAAGAATGTACATCCAGGGGCGCGCTAAAATGTTATGCCACCTTAGAGTGTTATGTGTTACTTCAATCTCATCCATAGGATGAGATTCATCCAAGCATCCAGGAGACGCCACCTCACAAAGCACGGGCCCATTTGAGTATGTGAGTGGAGGAGTTGTGTGAGTGGGAGAGGTGGCGCGTTCTGATTGGTTGGAGGTGTAACATTTGAGCGCTCCTATGTACATCGATATCTACATATTTCTCTAGAATGCTCATCTTCTTAGGTTGGATTCCTCCCTCTTAGATCTCCTTTTGGACTTCTATTTGTATCAATGATATTTAAGCTCAGCATTAATACTTTATTTAGGTCAACCCTAATCTTAATATACTTATATTAGGTAAGCATGTATCTTAGATTACTAAAGCACGACCACATCGACACAACTTGTATCCTTCATTGAAACCATAATTTATCCGACGCATTTAACTTGAAACTCTAAATACGAGCGTACCTTCTCCATTATCATTTCGAAGTATATAGTCAAGAAATCAAACAAATCATTAAACATATTTTTATGGAGTTTTTACGCAAATTGACCCAAATGAGTTTTAGGTATCCCAAGTAATCCAAATAGGTTTGAGATATTCTGAATTACCATTTTTTAATGAAATCGATTACTGAGATACCGGTTAGCTGGGTTTGCTAACTAACATGTTCCCCGAGATTCGATTATTTAAAGAATGACACATGGATGACACTTGGACAGTAAACATATGTAGTAGAGAGATGGAAAAATATTATGTTTTTGAAACACTGGTTAGGAACCAGTTTGTTCAAAAAATTGTTTCTTTTAAATCGTAAATGCAAACTTGGAAAGAGGTGATTCAAAGAATTTGATTTTCATCTAGCATCCACATATGTTCATGGTCTAGCTGTTGATCGGTCAAGTTCTTGACCTGTTATTCACCTCATTCGATGATGGATTAGGTTTGTTTTCCGAACACTTTGTTATCATTTAATCTCTTTTCCTAGTGTTTCAGGTTTGAATTACACGATGACTCGATATGAGCCTGATTGCACGAAAAGATGGAGAAATCAGTCAAAATCCAGCATAAAGACCATAGGCCCGTGACGAACCTCCTGGTCACGGGCGTTACGTGCAGCTCGAGCAAACTCAGGAGAGGCGAGGACTTTGGCCGCCCGTGACGAGACGATTTGGCCCGTGACGAAGCCGGGTCACGGGACCGTCAATGAATCTCGACTGATTTCCAAATTCGACTTTTGGGCTTATTTTGGAAATACTGAGTACTTTTCTATAAATAGAGGGCTCGACCAGATCAAAAAGTGTGTGCTATTTTGAAGAGAAAAAACCCTAACTTGGGAGAGAAGACAGAATTCATCGTGAGGATTAACGAGCTTCATCGTTTACGGTTTACTCGTCCCTTACTTTCATTATACACTGTTTTAGGTTTAATTACCATGAACAGTGAGTAGTCCTTTCTATTCCGGGATCCTACGGATCCCGTGCTATGTAACCCTAACTCTTCATGTGATCAATTAAAGTTTATGTTTATGCAATTCGATTATTCAATTTCAATGTGCGTTCTATGCATGTATTTACATCAAAAGGTATGTTTGCATTGGTAGAACGTATCTAGGTTATATGCCGAAAGGTGGATGGGCCCTAGGGATTAACCGGAATGCATGAAATTGATATTAGGTCATGTTACATGATTTGGTAGGAAAACCATTATTTTAATAAATCAAAATCGTTGATAATCCGTGGATGGGCGGCGTTCAACGATGGAGATTGATCTAGACAATGATCCGTGGATGGGCGGCTTGTCTAGTGTTATTTCGGTTTTATTCCATATTCGATAGCATAAATATTTAACTTGCCATGATCGCATGATTAGTGGGTTAGCACGGGTGAAGTAGGATTCTGGGATTCTTTCTCTGATAAAAACATAACATTTAATTTTCTGCAATTTAATTTCTGCACTTTTCACAACAAACCAAACAATTGCCATTCGGAATAGCTAAATAGCTCGCTTGTTACCTAGTACTCACACGCACTGCTCCTAGGATCGACCCTTGGCTTACCAAGGATTATAAATTTTGTTTGACTGCAATTTGACCCCTAAAACTAATAATTTGACATCTATAAAGGGTTAAAAATACGCGTGTCAAAATGGCGCCGTTGCCGGGGAGCAGCGTTTAGTGTGATATTAGATTTAACTTGTGTAGTTTAGACTATTCCATTTTTTATATACTTCATTGTACATACTCTATATACTTCTGACCTTCACTAATCACTTTTATTTTGAATGTTGCGAGGATGTTCTCTTTTGGTCATCAAGACGCCTACCCAAGGGAAGAGTCTTATTGTCAGACATATTCATATGATACAAATTGGGGAGGAAATCAAAATCAGTTCTACGATCGACCATGCTAACAAGATGACCACTATTATGAGAGTTACCGGAATCACTCGCAGCAACAATATCAGATCCATGATCAACATTATTATCAAGATGATCCGTATTATGAGAGCTGCCAGAATCACTCGCAGCAGCAACAACCTCAGGACACTGGAGAATACTCACGTATAGAGTCAATGATGGCTAGTTTCTTGGCGGAGCAAGACAGGCGAGCTCAAGAGCAAGAAAGGCGCGCTCAAGAGCAGGATAGGCAACTGACAGCACTCGAGCAGAAAATTGAGCAGATCATCATCCAGAGCAAGCAACTAGCCATTTGGAACAAGATACTGAAAGATCACCCAGAGCAACAAGCCATTGCAGCCACCAATGCATGCGAAGACGAGGACATCGAGATGACAATGGCAAATCATCAAGAAGTTCAAATCTATGAAGCATATTCATCTTCAGCTTTATTTCGAATCCACGTGGAAGATGATCAGGATACGAGAATGCTCTCTACACCAAAACAACCTGTTTGTGAGGATGGTTTTGAGGCGTTTAGAATGGTTGCTAAGGCTTGCACTGAGTTGGAGGATGATGAGTCTTGTACTGATGACGTCTCAGAAGATGAAGATGCATCTCCCTCCACTACGAGCGTTTCTACAGGTCATTTAGATGAGCAGACAGAAGGGAACATCATTCCACCAGTTTTTCTGGACGCTGAAGAGCCATTAAGGGATCATAGATACGAAGACTTTGTTGATGTGTACATGAGCTCGTTTAAAGAGGGCCCTCGCATACGCCTGAATACGATGGTGAAGGAATACTCTGAAGTATATGCACTTGAAATCTTATCTAAAGAGTGTAAAGGAAGTGTTCTTACTGGAGCTAGCGCTGAATATATTTATCTTGACACACCGCCTCCAGACAAGTTTCGACAGTTCTTGCCTTACGTCTTGAAACTGTTGTTCGGGAGTTTCTACAGTCCCTTGGTTCTTAAAGGTTTCAAATTTTTGAAGGGACTGCATGCTCTACTCGACGTTCATGTCCTACTTGATGGACGTAAATTTCAATGGGATTTGAAGGTGGATTGACACTACCTCCCTTGCTGAGTCTCACCAAGACGTTAAACTAGGTCTCTTCGGGGAGTAACCCGCACTGTAAGTTTTTGTTATTTGCATTTTTCACTTGCATTATGTGTGGACATTTCAAGGTTCTAAGTGTGGAGTGCACCAGCCCCTTCATGATTTTCGATGCTAACCTATTACTTGTGAAGCTCTGTGTTTTTATCTATACATTTACCAGCTCACAAGTCGTGTTTCACTCCCCGAGCATCGCTTAATCTCCATGGATATCGAGTTTTCACACACGAGGGAAGTTCCTATGTGCTTTTTCTTATCTTTTATTTCTTTGCTTAGGGACTAAGCTTATTTTTAAGTGTGGAGTGGGTAGCGCATAGTCACATGCATTGCATATCATATTCACTAATTGTACATGCTCAACTGTCTATGTATTACGATTGAAATCCTCGTTTTCTACGATACTCCTTGACTGATTGACATTCTTTTGGATTCAAAATCTAGGACTTGAAATAGTTTTACTCGCGTGCATTCTCTTGAGTCAGTATCATTGCTAACCCTCGCCTATCACATGTTCTACGTATTTCTTGAAGCATGTTTAAGACTTGATACTAGTAGGCACCGTTTCAAAACTTTCAAAAGCTTAAAATTGCATATCTTTTTCTAGGTGACCTTAGTACTAGTATATGATTCTCTACCCTTGTCGTGATTTGCATGCACCCGCCTTTATTCATACACTATGCCAAGCTTTAAGTGTGGAGTTAGACAATTGACCTTCAAGTTTTCCCCTCAAAAGGTAAGTTCTAAATTCTGGAAAATGGGTGCAACATTGGCCCCGAGCATAGTATGCAGAAAAAAATCGATATATGCTTTTGTTGATTCTGCGAAAGCAGAAAATACCAAGGACCCGGTGAGAAAAGTCACCCCTGGTATCTGGAAAACACTCTTGAAACAATTTCTGCTCCCTTCTACTTGGCGTAGTGTAAATCCACCTTTTCACTGCGTGCGAATCATAGCATATCTTGAGAATTCATATACTATAGTCTAAGGGACGATCCTCGTGCTTGCACTGAAATTTCCTATGCAATTTTTCGTTCTATTTTTCAAAAAAATTATTAAGCCAGGCTCCTCTTCTCTTACGGGTCATTGCCTAGTCCTTGGCACTTGAGAATGAGCTTTGCGCCAAGAGCCCGTGGACTATCCCTAGATAGCATAGGTGAATGGCGAGCATGTTTTGTGCAACTCTTCATACTTATCCCGTTGCTATAGAACTATTTAGAACTTGTGATGAGGCGTTTGTTAGTCGTGTGTACTGACCGTTTGAATGCACAACTCGTTTAATCTATGATTGTCTGAAACTTTGATGAAGATGTTTGTCTTTAAGTTGAGGTAACACGATGAATCCGAAGTATGACATGACTTTACTATGACTTGTTGAGCACCATTTCATGCATACATGCTAGTTAGCTGTACAGGGGATTTGTAGGTAGTCCCATTCCTGAAAACCTTCACGAGACTATACTCGTCCTACTAGGGCAGCCTATAGGTTTAAAGGCTTGATGCATACGCTAAATGCATTCGTGTCCTCTACGACAGTGAGTTATCCTTTTATTTCTATTCTATGTAGGATTGATCACATGTCACTTGAGTAGGTAGTTCGATCCCTCTAAGACTGGTTATGCCTCATGAGACTTGCATTTTTCTGCCCTATTCCTAACTTTGTTCGGGACGAACAAATCCTAAGTGTAGAGTGTTTTGATCGGTCAAGTTCTTGACCTGTTGTTCACCTCATTCGATGATGGATTAGGTTTGTTTTCCGAACACTTTGTTATCATTTAATCTCTTTTCCTAGTGTTTCAGGTTTGAATTACACGATGACTCGATATGAGCCTGATTGCACGAAAAGATGGAGAAATCAGTCAAAATCCAGCATAAAGACCATAGGCCCGTGACGAACCTCCCGGTCACGGGCAGACTGAGGCAGTTCAGGAGCGGCATGGATTTCTCCCGCCCGTGACGAACCTCCTGGTCACGGGCGTTACGGGCAGCTCGAGCAAACTCAGGAGAGGCGAGGACTTTGGCCGCCCATGACGAGACGATTTGGCCCGTGACGAAGCTGGGTCACGGGACCGTCAATGAATCTCGACTGATTTCCAAATTCGACTTTTGGGCTTATTTTGGAAATACTGAGTACTTTTCTATAAATAGAGGGCTCGACCAGATCAAAAAGTGTGTGCTATTTTGAAGAGAAAAAACCTTAACTTGGAGAGAAGACAGAATTCATCGTGAGGATTAACGAGCTTCATCGTTTACGGTTTACTCATCCCTTACTTTCATTATACACTGTTTTAGGTTTAATTACCATGAACAGTGAGTAGTCCTCTCTATTCCGGGATCCTACGGATCCCGTGCTATGTAACCCTAACTCTTCATGTGATCAATTAAAGTTTATGTTTATGCAATTCGATTATTCAATTTCAATGTGTGCTTCATATTATCGTTCTATGCATGTATTTACATCAAAGGGTATGTTTGCATTGGTAGAACGTATCTAGGTTATATGCCGAAAGGTGGATGGGCCCTAGGGATTAACCGGAATGCATGAAATTGATATTAGGTCATGTTACATGATTTGGTAGGAAACCCATTATTTTAATAAATCGAAATCGTTGATAATCCGTGGATGGGCGGCGTTCAACGATGGAGATTGATCTAGACAATGATCTGTGGATGGGCGGCTTGTCTAGTGTTATTTCGGTTTTATTCCATATTCGATAGCATAAATATTTAACTTGCCATGATCGCATGATTAGTGGGTTAGCACGGGTGAAGTAGGATTCTGGGATTCTTTCTCTGATAAAAACACAACATTTAATTTTCTGCAATTTAATTTCTGCACTTTTCACAACAAACCAAACAATTGCCATTCGGAATAGCTAAATAGGTCGTTTGTTACCTAGTACTCACACGCACTGCTCCTAGGATCGACCCTTGGCTTACCAAGGATTATAAATTTTGTTTGACTGCAATTTGACCCCTAAAACTAATAATTTGACATCTATAAAGAGTTAAAAATACGCGTGTCAGCTGTCTTCCACATGTCATTTTTTTTAAATAACCGGACTAACAAGTACCCAGTAACCTATTTCATCAAAAAATGATTTGAATTTGAAAAAGCTTTCCGGTTTTATTCATCAAAGGATCACTATTAATTTCTTGAAAACTTCACCTTATATATAAATTATCTATTTAGAGTTAAGATCATATGAGAAGCAGTAATTCTTATGAGAAATAAGAAATAAGGACAGTCGTTCGATCTTCGATCTAACGGTCCTTAATTTTGTAATTATACGCATATTTTTATGCATTAAATTCGTGTTTAAGGGTAAATTCGTCATTTGTGCACATGTTTGTCGTTCGTCCTCGTTCAAAATTCCGTTCGCTGAAACTCATTAATTGTCGATTGCATCGCTGAATGATTCGATTTCTCCCGTGACATAGTCGATATTCAATTGCGTCTTCAAATCGTAGAACGGAAATTGTAGGCGTTCATTCGAATTGCATAAGAAATTCTCAAATCGCAAATTTAGGGTTTTGGATTACGGGGATGCTTTGCGACCAAAATTCGTAACATTTACATACAAAATGCGTAGCAGTCACGAATTTGTTTGTAATTGCTACGCATTTTAGACGGAACACCAAAACATGACTGCTACAAATATTGTTTGTAATTGGTACGCATTTTAGTCGGAAAGCACCAAAACATGACTTCTACGAATTTTATTTGTAACTGCTACGCATTTTAGTTGGAAAGCACCAAAACGCATGACTGCTTCAAATTTTGTTTGTAATTGCTACTCATTTAGTCGGAAAGCACCAAAACCCTAAGGGTGTGTTATGTAGAGATTAAATTTGATGTTTTTAAGTTCAGTAAAGTTAAATACAATTTAATAAAGTTGAGTACAGTTAAATAAAGTTCAGTGCTGTTAAATAAAATTAAATAAAGTTGAATAAATTTTTTCAGTTTTCAATTTTGTAGTTCAACATGATTAAAACTTTTTTTTATCAGAATTAAAACTTAAATTCAACATTTTTATTCATAAACTTTAATTTTTTTTAAGTTTAGTAAAGTTAAATAAATTAAGTTCAGTACGGTTAAATAAAGTATAATCAAGTTAAGTAAAATTAAATAAAATTAAATACATTTTTTCAGCTCTATCAAATAGCACTAAATCTATGATTTGAAGATTTTCTTATGCAATTGGAAAGAGGGGCTTCCGTTTCTTCAGCCGTAGAATGAGTCGAGTCGAGTGAGAATGGATTAAAGACGATGACGCGTCAACCGGTGATGAATGGTATATCCACGCCGCTCGTCTTCGTCGTCGCTTGTCTTCATCATCGTAAATCGTGACCAAATTGCCCCTAAATTGACGAAATCCCGTTGATTAGCATGAATTCTAATTTCTAATTCGATTTAATCCTGACCGTAAATCAACTAAGAAGAACGAATGAGAATTTTTCTCATTTCTCATCATAATTCCAATTCTCACCAGAATCGCACTCTATCGATTTATACTAATATACTTATGAAATGGATCGTTATGATCACTATGATATAATGAGTAAAATTAACTAATCTACATACTTCTCTTAAATCTCCTTTTGGACTTCTATTTGTATTAAATATATTTATACTAGGCATTAATATTTTATTTGGGTCAAGCCTAATCTCAGTACACTTACATTGGGTCAATAAGTGTGTATCTATGATTACTAAAGCACGACCACATCGACATAACATGGAGCTTCCTTTGAAAGCATATTTCTTCTGACGCCTCTAACCTGAAACTCCGAACACGAGTGTATCTTCTCCATTAACTTCTTAAAGTATAGTCAAGAAATTAAATAACTCAACAAACATACTTTTATGGAGTTTTTATTCAGATTGACCTAAATGATTTTCTGGTTATCCCAACTAATCCAAATGAGCTTGCAATATCCAGAATGACCATTTTTAATGAAACATAATCCCGAGATACCAGTTAGTTAGGTTCTCTAACTAACTGATTCTTCATATCCAAATATTTAGTAAAAATGATACGTGGACACCTGGACTATATAAGTGGAACATAATTGTGATTTTTTTATTGATCGTAAATCACCATTCGCCCACGAACCGATTTATTTAAAAAATTGATTTTTCTAAAGTCCTTACATGAAAACACGCCAAAAGCTGAATATTAATTTATTTTGTTTTCAAGAAAATGTAAGGACAAATATTTATCAGCATAAACAAATCTGGCCTGCCCGCTCCTTACAAAAAAAAAATGAATCTGGCCTGCCCACGACAAATCTCAACTTTTGAACTAGTGTGGTTGATTTGACACGAGTAAAGGTTGGAAGAAGAACAAGAAGGCTGGAGCCACAGTTGGACAAAAAAAATAAAACTGCTCGTGTCGAAAGTTGTTGCGGTGGTGGTCACGAGTGAAAGCGGAGCTAAAGGATGTTGGCTTCAGGTTTCCAACACCAAGAAGCCTTTCTTCTTGGCAAAGGTTCATTATTGAGACTTGTCGCAGAATTCGAAAGTTCAGTTGATGCGATTTTCCATTTGGTCGTGTTCAATTTTGGGGATTTGTAGCAGATCATGATTTTATGCAAATTTCATCTTCTTTAGATAATTTTGATATTCGATGAAAGATACTTTTGTGTGATCTTTACTTGCAGTGTAGTCTTTGATTTGAATTTCTTGAAATTGATTTTTGCTGTAATTCAGAAGTTGATGTTGTATTGTATGAAGTTTGATTTGAAGTCATATTGACGCGCGTCGTCTGACGCGTCAAACTTAAATTTATAATTCTCCTGCAAGAAACTAGCTAGTGGCAAGCAGGGTCGAACCCAAGGGAGCTGGTGTTGTTGAAGCTGTAACTGTGAAAACAATTAAAAGGGGGTTGTGAGTAAATAAGAGTGCAAAAGAGAAAATAACACGAAGAATCCGATCAGAGAGAATATTCAGCTTAAGGTTTCTATTGTGACATGTTTATCATTGACTGCTAATAATCACTTTCAAGTTTCTAAGTGTGGAATTCCGACAAAGGTAATTCCTTAAGTATCCCAACAAAGGTGATACAACACATCTAACCCGACCAAGGTGTTAGATTTCAAGTTCTTTCCTAAATACAATAATCCGGCAAAGGTATTATCAAACCTAGGTGTCACTACCAGTCTTTACGGCAAAGTATCCAACAAGTATTAACGGTATGATTTAAATTGTTAGGCTAAGCTTTACGGCAAAATTTCCGCTTAGCTTCACAATTCAATCCTTAAAATTAAGCACAAGAACTAGAGGAACATGAAATTGCATTAAGAATAAACTCTCAAAACATAAGTCACAATATGCGAAACCCTAAACTGAATTAGGAGTTTAGCTACAAATAATCATGGAAAGACACATAATTAAAAGTAGGAAAATCTATTCTCTCTTGTCGAAGCTTGCGTCTTCTCCTCTAGATCCGTATTCTGAATGATGGGAATATGAGATCATGGAAACCCTAACCCAAAGATCTTATTTATAGCAAAAAGTAGGGTTTCCAAGTTTGATTTTTGGGCTTGATTTCCAAGTTTCGGCCTGCTGACGACATTAAAACGTGATGCTGACATCATCATTGCGGATCATGTACACATTAGCGCCGCGGACACTGTTCATATTAGCATCCGCGGATACTGTTCACCCATTCTGCGCATCTATTTTGACTTCGGCTCTCGATTAGACCCTCCAAATGACCTCAAATGCTCTCGGTGTGAACCAGAGAGTTGTAGGGAATTGATTCAACTACGCAACGGCATGTAGCTCGTATTTTTTTGATCAACGGTCAATTCCCAGCACTCCGTCGAACGTCCAAATGTCTGATCTGCCATTGTGATGTTTTTGGCATGAAATACCGTCTTTTATGCGCGTTTCCTCCTAGAGCTTCCAAAACACGTGAGATGCAAAACCATACTAAAAAGAAATTGTTCGCATAAGAAAGTATCGAAATAAATGGGATTAATTGATTCGACGAGTCGTATAAATACGACTCATCAAACCACCCCACACTTAAACTTGTTCGTCCCGAACAAGAACTAAGTCATAGAAGGAAAACAAATATGACACCACAATTTCTTCGACGTCCTGAATAGATGCACATGAATATGAGTTGCTAGTTTAGATTCCGCTTTTCTATACATAACTCAATCATTACTCAAATCATCAACACATAATTAACTCGATACAGCAGATTGGAAAAATAATTTGCTATCGGCCGCTGGTAGAGAGGTGTTAGTAAAATCAGTGTTGCAGTCTTTATCGCTGTATGTCATGGCAGTGTTTCTTTTCCCTCAGAAGGTTAGAGATGAGCTCTCCCGGATGATGATAAATTTCTGGTGGAATAAGCAAGAGGGTAGAGGAATTCACTGGATCCGTAAAAAGCTATTGCAGGAGCCGAAGGGGAATGGAGGACTCGAGTTTAAGGACTTGAGGTTCTTCAATGAGGCTTTAGTCATGCGGCGATGGTGGAGAGTTATTAATTACCTTACCCAGTAGAATTATCAAGGGAAAATACTTTCCAAACTCTGAGTTTGATGTTGCCTCGTATGGGATGTGACCCTCTGCTATTTGGCAAAGAATGCTTAAAGCCTGTAAGAGGCATTGATCAATTGGAAGATGGAGGTGGATATAGATGGAACCAAAGCAGTAGTGGTGAGTTCACGACTAGCTCTGCATATCTGCTCAGCAAGGTGGTTTACGAGGATAAAGAAAGAGGCAGGCCCGGACAATCAGACAATTCAAAATGGAAGAGATTCTGGAAAATATTCTGGGCTTCAAAAGTGCGCAACAAGATTAAGATTCATAATTGGAGGTTGTTTGATAACTGTCTTCTAGATGCAACTAATCTTATCAGAAGGGGTATTATCTGTGAAAAACAATGCAGACTGTGTGATGCCCAACAAGAATATCAACCATCTGGTCAAGGAGTGTGAGTGGAGCAAGAGCCTATGGAGATATTAGGGTTTGGACGATCTGATTAAGGCGCTAGCAGCAGGGGAGGTGGCTGATATGCTATGGTGGTTTGCTCTGGGTTTAGATAAACAAAAGCTGCACCAGTTCTTTGTTGGGACATGGCTCATCTGAAAAAATCGAAATGAAGTTTGGCATTGGAAAGCTGGAAGGGACCCTGTTAGAGCTAGCCTGTGGGGGGGGAATCATCTGCTTCAATCCTTCTCAAGCCAGTCTCTATTTGGGTTTGTGGAAGTCAACCGGCTGGCAAGTTGCTAGAGGAGATCAATCCAGGGAGAACACATTGTCAGCACGGATGGATCCTGGGACAGGGAATCTGGTACAATGGGCCTGGGGGTGGTCTGCGGGGATTCCAGCGAAGCTATCTTGTGGATGGCGGCCAGGTCTATGAAGCGAGGATCCTGTGCGAGCGAGGCTGAAGGAAGAGCTCTGGAATGGGCAACTGAACAGGTCGAGATGGATGCCATGGGCCATGGGAGTGGTGGCCTTTGACACGGACTGTACAAGAGTCAGTCCTAGAGATGGTCGTCTGGCTGGTTGGCCTTGCTATTGGAGAGGATGCTAAAGCACACTGAGTGGAGATTGGCAGTTATCTCTCGAGATTCTAATAAAGTGGCTGACTGGGCGGCGAGGAAGCCTGTGCGGAAGAATGGTGTTGGAGCAACTGGGATGCAATCCCCATTTCCATTGGTGCTCTTTTGTAACTTGTGCCGTTTTGTATCTGGTGCTCTGCTTTTGAGCTTTGTGTGTGTTAGTTGTCCATAGGACCAAATCTTTGTATAAAAAAACGGTTTCAATCTACAAAAGAGTTGACAATAGATGCTGGTTAAATGTTAAAAGAGAAGAAAATGAGGGGAAGAAGAAATATAGATGCTCGTGAAGACAAACTTATGGACTTGCGTGAAAAAATTAATTCTTTACAAGAGGCTTCCGGTGGAAGGCGCATGTCTATTAAGGATCTTGTCATCAAGGTATCATCTATTCTATTTTCAGTAGATTATTATCCAATCAGACTTCTTCAGTATTTGGATTCTGCTATCATATAATTTATCTCAAATGCAGGCTGCAGCCCTGGCACTTAAGAAAGTTCCTCAGTGTAACATCTCTTGGACCAATGACTACTTTCACCAAGTTCAAGGGTTACACTCCTCAAAAGTCAGCTCATTCTTCTGCCCCGGCTGCTCAGTAACCCTCAGCTCCTGCCCCACCTAAAAAGTAGCAGATAATTGAATCAAAAAGTTTTGAGTCCTACCAAAGCTCCAGCACCTATTGTGGCTCTTCCTACTAGAGATCGTGTTTTTGCGAGTCCTTTAGCGAGAAAATTGGCTGAAGAAAACAACGTGAGAATGATTAACTCCAATCACTGCATTAAAATTAAGCAATTTGGGATTTAGAGTCATTCCTGAATTGCAAGCTGTAACCTCAAATGTAGGTATCCGTCTCAAGCATAAAGGGAACACGACAGGTCCTGATGGACGCATCGTGAAGGCTGATGTGGAAGTGTACTTGGATATTTTACCTTTGTGTTCGTGAACTATATTTGTGCTAATGCCTTTACCTTATACTAGTCAGTGTTTTCTTTTTCTCTTTTCCAACTTCAACTGTTTCAATTTACAAAAGAGTTGATATCCAGTACTCTATTTATATTGACAGCTTCCAAAGGGAAGGAAGCTGCTGCCTCAACCCCAAAGACCAAAGGTGCACCTGTAGGTGCAATTTCCAGATTGGATTACAATGATATCCCAGTCACTCAGATACGGGAGGTAGTAACCACTTGGTTACATATCATCACTTCTTTGCATTGAAAATGCCATCGTGTGTGGACAATAAGATTTCAACATTATTTTCGACCGATTATGTGCGAGTTTGATCAAAGGTGATATTTGAGACCAATGATAAAAGTGACCTAACATGGTTTTTTACTTTTTTTTGTATCTTTTCAGGTGACAGCTTCTCGTTTGTTGCAATAGATGCTGGTCAAATAGTAAAAGAGAAGAAAATGAGGAGAAGAAGAAACATAGATGTTCATGAAGACAAACTTATGGACTTGCGTGAAAAAATTAATTCTTTACAAGAGACTTCCGGTGGAAGGCGTATATGTATCAACGATCTTGTCAACAAGGTATCATCTATTCTATTTCAGTAGATTATTATCCAATCAGACTTCTTCAGTATTTGGATTCTGATATCATATAATTTATCTCAAATGCAGGCTGCAGCCCTGGCACTTAAGAAAGTTCCTAAATGTAACATCTCTGGGACCAATGACTACTTTTACCAATAAGTAGAAGCATTCACCATATGATTTTGCTGACTTCTAAACCCAAAACTAATAATTTAACATTCTTGTCTTTTCTTTTTTTCCAGGAACCACAATGCTATTATCAATGTTGCTGTTCCAACATAGAACATACTGTATGTTCCAGTCATCAAGGTAGGTGTCTACTAAAAATTTACTGGGTATAATATACTGAATTTCATTAAATTTCAAAATCTAACATTCTTAATAATATAGGACGCTAGCAAAAAGGATTGTCAACAATTTGTTGAGTTCCAATTTGACAAGAGCGGTAGGATATCAGGAGCAGCAAGCAGAACATATCTTATGGAGAAGTCTCGAGAGTCCTGAAATAAATTATCATTACTGTTATTTTCTTTGTGCAGCACCTCCCGAGGTCCCTTACAAACTTGCAATATTTCCAGCTTTTCTGATGAGCTGCATCAGATCCCAAGTGTCTTAGTATGGCACTTCTTAAATTACAAGATTCTGATAAATATACGCTTGGAGACCCAACTTTTCTGATGAGCTGCAACAGATCCCAGCTTTTCATGGCTCTCCATGAAGACTCTTCCAAGTCTTCCAAATTTTCATCTATCGGAGCACACTTAAGATTGCTTAAACAGTACACTGTTTAGATTCTTTACTTTTGTTTTTCTAAATGACTGCTTTTGTATTTGATGTGTAATAATTCTAAAGCTGATTTTGATTTTTCCTTCATCAGCAACAACTTCAATCATTACTGGAAACCCTAAGTGCAACTGAACCGCACTCTATTCGTTGTGTGAAACCAAATAATGTCCTGCAATACTTGCTAAGATAGTTTATGAAGATGGTGAGAAAGTGATCAAAGTTGCAGAGGTAAACTTTAGTCGTACATATCTGGTGCAAATCAAGATTAACATAAGAGGTGAACACATAGTCATTTTTTTGAAAGATATTACTAAAAATTGTTGTTTCCATTTGAAAAAAGAAGAAGAGAGGAGGCGCATATATATATTAATGATATTGTCATCAAGGTATTATCTATTCTATTTTCAGTAGTTTATTATCCAACTAGACTTCAGTATTTTTATTCTGATATCATATAATTTATCTATAATGCAGGCTGTAGCTTTGGCACTGAAGAAAGTTCATCACTGTAACATCACTTGGACCAATGACTACATTAGCCAGTAAGTAGAGGCATTTACGCTATGATTTTGCTCACTTATGAACCCTAAACTAATAATTTAACATGCTAGTTTTTTTACTAGGTACCACAATGATAATATCAATGTTGCTGTTCAAACAGAGAACGGACTATGTGTTCTAGTCATCAAGCTAAAATTTTTACTGTGTATAATATACTGAACTTCATTAAATTTCAGAATCTAACACTCTTAACCACAGGATGCTGACAAAAAGGGATTGCCAAATAATTTCCGAGGAGGATTAGGTCTTGGCTCAAAAAGGCAAGGGAAACATGTTGAAGCCTGAAGATTCCGAGGTTAGGCTTCTGGTTTTACAAACAAGCAACTTGCCTTGCTCAGTCTCGAATGGTGAAAGAAGAAAACCAATGGTAATTTTGACATTTTACTATTTGAGTTCATCTTATACGCAATTGTCTATTTATCTGATTCTACAAACCATATGCCCTGTGTATGCCCAGCAGAATGGTTTTGGATTTGTTCTCATAACCTGAACCTTGGAAAGTTCAGAACTGTGATATGCGGTATTACAAATCCTTCTGTGGCGGTTCTTTTGAGAAGGAAAATAAAGAGATGGGATTTTCTATGGTAGAACTTTCAAACAATATAATTGAATGTTTCCTTGCAGGGTTGAATTCTTTAAGTGTCAATGCGCTTAAGGCGTATATTTTTGCAATCCTCCAAGGATTACTGTTCATTGCTCGCATTGGAGCTAGAGAGGCAGTGCTATTATCTGATTCAATGGAGAGGTGGTATCTGCCTAAAAGAAGAAGCACGGGAAATGGAACTGCAACGGTTTCTCTTTGCTGGATTGTTTCAAATTGTTTTTATCTAGCTTTGTTGGTTTGTTCAGTGCCGCGTTTTATGTGTTCAAGTGTGATTTTTCAGTAGTAGTGCTATATATCTATGCTTTCATGCGTTCAGTGTGTTTTTGTACACATTCAAGTGTGGTTTTCGAGTAGTAGTGTTATATATCTATGTTTGATCGTATGTTAGTTTATTATGTGAATCGTTGTTCTTTTTATTTTGTTAATACATCTTTTATTATGTGAACATAATTCTTAGGGAGACGGTTCGTATACAGGAGGTCAAGGACAAACTAGAAATGCGTTTGGAAGAACTTACGTGTCGAGTGTAATTTCAGAAGCAACAGAGGTAGTGTATTTCTTCAAATACTTAAGTGTAGTTGTTTGAAATATTGTTATTACAACTTGAGGGTGCTAAATGAATGATCATCAAAGAGCAGAAAGCATCTCAAAAGGCGATAGCTGAAGCTCTTTCAACAATATAATTGAATGTTTCCTTGCAGGGTTGAATTCTTTAAGTGTCTTAAGGCGTAAATTTTTGTAATCCTCCAAGGATTACTGTTCATTTGCTCGCAATGGAGCTAGAGAGGCAGTGCTATTATCTATTTAATGGAGAGACGGTATCTGCCTAAAAGAAGAGGCACGGGAAATGGAACTGCAACGGTTTCTCTTTGCTGGATTGTTTCACATTGTTTTTATCTAGCTTTGTTGGTTTGTTCAGTGCCACATTTTATGTGTTCAATCAGGCTGCAGCCCGGGTAAAAATTGAGCCAATTTTTTTTTTGCAAATTGCAATTGCAATCTGGTAAGTGGTAACTCTACAATTCGGGACCCTGCGACTGCGAGATTCGAGAGCTGCGACTGCGAGATTCGAGAGCTGCGACTGCTAGCCGCGAGGTGCTGAGGCGTGAGGCCTGAGGGCTGAGTGTCGAAGACTCTATTCTTCCTTCACACTTGCCGCGTCTGCAACTGCGAGGTGCTGAGTGCTGAGGCCGCGAGGTGCCACTGCGAGGTACTTACGCTTTGCTTGTTCAAGGTTGAGTTGAGAAGTTGATGTATTCTTTGCTTTGTATGAATATGTATTCTGTTTTTGACTTGTGTCAGTGACAGTGACTCGGTGTGTGAATGTGATATCCTTTAAAAGGGAATCAGGTTTAGCATTGGAGGAGAAGGTACACAAATGACACATGGAGCAATGATGCATTAACAATGGAGCTGGTGGTGTAATTATTGGGATGCTGGTGGTGATTCGTTGAAGAATGATGCATTAACAATGGAGCAACTGGTTGTAAGAAATGTGCACGCATGTGTAAGATTAGATTGATTTATATACTGTGGAAGCAAAGCAAGTGGTCATGTTTAGATAAGGTGTCCGGAGGAGTGGTCAGTACCTTATATGTGCTTGTTTATGAGGGCCTTTTCATAGTATTTGTATGTCTGTTTTTTAGTCATCCTCCTAGCATTCCTAAATTGCCTATTCCTGAGGACACCATTAAGGGTGTTGCATCAGCTATTCGATCTGAAATCAATCATCGGTTTCAGAAGTTGCTTTTTTTATTCATAAGTGCTATTTAGCTACCAAAAAGCTAAACCCGTGAAGGTTCGATACACTGAGGTCCATAGGACCAAAACTCTGAAAAATACTCTGCGGTCCATAGGACCAAAACACTAAAAACACTGCAAAGATCTCTTACGCTAAAAACTCTAGCACAACCCTCTGTAGAAGCTCAATAAAGCTCTCTCGACCACTAGGGACACTTAAACACTAGGAGTATTCAATAACAACGCTGACATGATAGCCTCCTGGCATCAGCCAGCCCTCTCAAAATACTCGGCAGACCCTGTAAAGGACTCACTGCTATCTCTGAAAACCTCTACTAACTCTGCCGAAGGATTCCAGCCACACTCCGCAAAAAACCTCTGGCCAACAACCTCAAGAGAAGCTAAAGGTCACCTCTCTCGCCCCTCTTTGAAAAGATTCTTACGCTCCTCAGACAATTAAAGTCTCCCTTTCCAACCTCTGCTCCTTTCCCCATCTTCTCTCCTATATTGGACGATAGAATCTGGATAGCTTCCTCGCCCGACACACTGGTTTAAAGCCCTACCAACCTGGCAAACTTAAGGATATCCTCTACTTCCTTCCTCTGGATCTTAGCTTATTAGTTTTTGGGCTGCGCAAGGCTTATTAGTTTTTGGGCTGCGCAAGGCTTATTAGTTTTTTACTACAGTTTTTTGTTTAATTTTACTATGTTTGACATTCTGATGCATTTTCTTTTATATGTTTTTAGTTCAATTCTAATTGTTGTCGCTAACATAATGCAAGTTGTGTAGATGTCTGATTACTCTTAATTTGAATGGATCTGATTCCCATGAATATTCATGGTTGAGGCTTTAAAGAGGATATGTAGAATTATAGATAATGAACATGAATTTTCAGTGAGAGAGTTTTGTGAGTGTATGTACAATTGATGGACATAGGAGTTTTGTTCTCAATTAATGAGAAAGGTTTGAGCTTTGTGGGATCTGTCAGTTTTTTATCTTAATTATTCATGCATCAATTGTACATCTGTATTCCTACTAAAAAGTAGAGTTCTTTCATAATAAATTTTGATACATAGGTATGCTTTGTAGGTATACTTGGACAACATTGACAAAAGAGACTTTGCAAAGGTATGCTCTTCAATTGCAATGTTTCTTCAAGTGGTAGTGAAAGCATGTATCATGATTAAGATGAGCGATAAATTTCTTGATGATCTCATGGTCCTTTATATTGAGAGGACTTTTATTGAGAGTATTAGTAATGATGATATAACTGCTGAGTTTGAATGAGTGGACCTCAAAGGGTCAAATTTAGCTAGTTGTATTTGTAATGTGCTTTGGCTGGCGTAATAAAAAAAGTCGTGAGGATAAGCCTCCCACTGGATTCGAAACCTTAAAAAAAATTTACATCACTATAAAACTTACAGCCCTGGTAACTTTGGATTCCTGGCTTCGTCCCTTATGCTTTTATATGTTCAGAGTGTTTTTGTACACTCATTCAAGTGTGGTTTTCGAGTAGTAGTGTTATATATCTATGCTTGATCATATTTTAGTGTTATTATGTGAATCGTTGTTCTTATTCTTATTTTGTGAATGTTGTTATTTGTATTTTGTTAGTGTTATTTTGTGAATGTTGTTCCCTTTTAGCTTATGTTGAGGTTGGCAACCTTTGGGGCTTGATATTCCTTTGCTACAAGGGGAATATCTAAGCATTATCCTTCTATTGTAGCGTCACTATCCATTGTTCTTCCATTCTGCCATTTTATAATACAACCATTCGACCATTTCCCCCCACATCATCTCACTTTCATCCATTTTCTATCAACAAATCACTTCCGTTGTGTAACTATAGGATTCGGTGAGCCCCGGTTCCCGAATTCCTAACATTTGGTATTTATGAAAGGGTCTTGAAAGGCGATCAAGACAGGTTGAATTTCGTGAACCTCTAACTCTTGATGAAAAGTAATAGCAGCCAGTGCTATTGGCAAATGCATCACTCGGCAAAACATCCTAATATAATTAGGATTAAAGGAGCTTATGAAGAGGCAATGGCTGTCCACGTTATGAGGGATGACAGCTTGTATTTCGTCATTTGTGTTGTTTGTTGGATCAGTTGCTTACCAAGAGGAGCTTGGAGTCGTGGCTTGAATCACTGAGTGAGCATCCTTGTGTTGAGATGAGGATGGTGAAGAGTTGGAAGCTCCCCCCGATTGAGAGTTTCAATATGAAGTTGGTCCCTAGTTGATCTGGTTCGGGAGTGAATTCAAAAAGGGAGAGTTGATCAGAATTGATCGCTGGGGTGATCAAAATTGTGTAAGCAAAGCACAGTAAAAAGGAAAAGTTCTTATTGCTGCAGTGATAGAGAAGGGAAGGCCTTGTTGCTGCGGTGACAGAAAAGTGAAGTATGGATAAGGTTCCATAAATGCTGCAACAGCAGCTTAGACGATGAGCAATATGTTCAGTTGAGTCACACATGTCACTAGAAGAAGGTTATGAACCCTGTAGCGCAGTTGGTGATCTTCTTACTCTGGATTATGAGTTTGAGTGTGATGATGGAGAACTCATGACGTTAATTTGCTGGTAACAATTTTTGTTGTCTTTCGGGGTGCGAGTCGCTTACCGGAAACAAGCCAGTAGTTGTCATGCAGTTCAAAATGGAGACGATGCGAAGATTGACTGATGGGCAATTGAGAGTTTGCTCAGGAAATTGTTTAGAGTGAAAACCTATGAGGAATATAGGTTACTTACCTAGTACGGTAAGTAAAGTCTATGAGTGAAGTAGACTTGGTTTCTAGTCATACAACAAGTAATGATGAAGTGCAGTGACTCTCACTTGTTGAGGAGATGACTGATACTGCAGTATCGAGGAGTGTCGCTAGAGGAGCGGCCTAGGAGAAGAAACCATGAGAGAGTTGATGGTCAGCATAACCAGTCAACAGAAAATAGTTGAGCAGCCCAGCCAAGAAGTATCGAAATCGTATTGTAAACTGAGTACTAGCGTATTCAGTTTAAGGGAGAGTGTTAAAGATAAGATTTATTAAGCATTGAATTAGTCAATTGATAATGGGTTAATGGGTTAGCAGTTACTAAATTAGTGGAGTCGTTACTTTTTATAAGCTCTTTCTAAGAGCAAGTTTGATTCAATAATAAATACAACCAATTTCATTGTATTTGATCGTCTCAATCCCAACAAATGTTGGTATTTTTATTTTGTAGTGAACATAATTCTTATTATGTAGTGTTATATTTTATGAATATTTTTATGTTATTTTGTAATTGTTATTCTTTTATTATGAGAAAATATTTTTATTTTGCGAACATGTTTTCTCTTTGTGAATATAAACTGATTATTTACATGTGTTTTATTTTGAATATTCTTATAATATTTTTTTATATCGTCATATTCTGGATGTTGTTCTTTTTATTTTTGTGAGTGCCTTATTTTGTGAATACAATTTTTGTGTTAACACGTTGTTTTATTATTCAAAAAAGTTTTTTGAATATTTTTAAAATATTATGTGAGTATTTTATTTTATTTGTTCTGTGTTATTTTGTGATATTGTTGTTTTTTTATTTTCTTAATACACATGTTCTTATGTGAATATAATTGTTGTTATTACCCCTTTTCTTATGTGAACATAATTCTTATTCTGTAGTGTTATGTTGTGAATGTCGGTTATAAACTTTTCGTTTATTTGTGAATACAATTTTTATTTTGTGAACATAGTATATATTTTGTGAATATTTTTATGTTTTGTAATTTTTATTCTTTTATTATGTGAAAATATTTTTATTTTGCGAACATGTTTTCTCTTTGTGAATATAAATTGATCAATGCGTATTTATGTTTTTTTTTGATGGGGAATGCGTATTTATGTTAAACACCATTACAGTTTGGTGCTTTTATTACTGAACTTACTTTTTGTTTTATAATTTGTGTTGTGAATATACCTTATTTTGTGAATACAATTAAATAAAAAATGTTGTTATATTAACACGTATTTTGAATATTCTTATAATAAGTTTTTTTGATAGTGTTATTTTCTGAATGTTGTTCTTTTTATTTTTGTGAGTGCCTTATTTTGTGAATACAATTTTTGTGTTAACACGTTGTTTTATTATTAAAAAAGGTTTTTTGTATATTTTTAAAATATTATGTGAGTATTTTTATTTTATTTTGTGTGTGTTATTTCAAATTTTAATAAATTTGTCGTTACAAATTTTATTTTGTGAACATAGTATATATTTTCTAAATATTTTGTGAACGTTTTTATGTTTTGTAATTGTTATTCTTTTATTGTGTGAAAATTTTATTTTATTTTCAAATTTTAATAAATTTTTCGTTACAAATTTTATTTTGTGAACATAGTAAATATTTTGTAAATATTTTGTGAACGTTTTTATGTTTTGTAATTGTTATTCTTTTATTATGTGAAAATATTTTTATTTTGCTAACATGTTTTCTCTTAGTGTATATAAATTGATTGATGCGTATTTATGTTAAAACAATTACAATTTGGTGCTTTTATTACGTGAACTTAATTTTTGTTTTATATTTTGTGTTGTGAATATACTTTATTTTCTTAATGCAATTAAATAAAAATGTTATTATATTAACATGTGTTTTATTTTGAATATTCTTATAATAATTTTGTTTGATAGTGTAATTTTCTGAATGTTGTTCTTTTTATTTTTGTGAGTGCCTTATTTTGTTAATACAATTTTGGGAAAAGTATAAAAAGGGATAGCGAACTATCACTCATTTCCAATTTTTTGTCAGAGCTATTAAAATTTCCAAAAAGGAGTAGCGAACTACCACTCATTTCCAACTTTTTGTCAGAACTATTAAAATTTTCAAAATGGGTGCGAACTATATAATGTTTTTCCAAAATGGGTGCGAACTATATAAAGTTTTTCTAAAATGGGGTAAAACCTATATAATTTAACGGAATTATAAACACCGTTAACGATGTTATAACCCGTATTATTTTCTTCTCTTTTCCAATAATTATTAGATTAGATTACTAGAGTTTTGTGTATGAGTCATTATCATAAGATTTGAGAATAATCAGTACTTTTTAATTACTCAACAAACATACCTTAATATTCCTTTTTAAATTACTTAACACGGCTTCATCTAGTCCATGAGTTGTCCTTGGTTGATCTGAGAATGAAAATGATTTTTCTCTTTTTACAGTTATTAGAATCAAAGGATTATTGTATAATGTGTTAAAGGATTATTTCTCATTGATTAGAATCGAAGGATTATTGTATAATGTGTTAAAATATTATCCCTCATATGAAAATTCATTTTCATTCCCAGATCGACCAAGGACAAGTCATGGACTAGATGAAGTCGAATTAAGTAATTAAAATTTCAAAAAGGAATATTAAGGTATGGTCATTGAGTAATTAAAAAGAACTGATTATTCCAAAATCTTATGACATTGACTTATACACAAAATTCTAGTAATCTAATCTAATAATTGTTGGAAAAAGTGGAAAAAATAATACGAGTTATAACACCGTTAACGGTGTTTATAATTTCGTTAAATTATATAGGTTTTACCCCCATTTTAGAAAAAATTTATATAGTTCGCACCCATTTTGGAAATTTTAGTAGTTCTGACAAAAAGTTGGAAATAGGTGGTAGTTCGCTACCCCCTTTTGAAAATTTTAATAGTTCTGACAAAAAGTTAGAAATGGGTGGTAGTTCGCTACCCCATTTTGTACTTTTGCCTATAATTTTTGTGTTAACATGTTGTTTTATTATTAAACAAGGTATTTTGTATATTTTAAAAATATTTTGTGAGTATTTTTATTTTATTTTGTGTGTTATTTTGTGATATTGTTGTTCTTTTTATTTTCTTAATACACATGTTCTTATGTGAATATAATTGTTGTTATTATTACCCATTTTCTTATGTGAAAATAATTCTTATTCCATAGTGTTATGTTGTGAATGTTGTTTATAAATTTTTCGTTTATTTGTGAATACAATTTTTATTTTGTGAACATGGTATATATTTTGTAAATATTTTGTGAATATTTTTATGTTTTGTAATTGTTATTCTTTTATGATGTGAAAATATTTTTATTTTGCAAACATGTTTTCTCTTTGTGAATATAAATTGATCAATGTGTATTGATGTTAAACACAATTACAACTTGGTGCTTTTATTTCGTGAACTTACTTTTTATTTTATATTAACATGAATATTATGTGAGTATTTTTATTTTACGTGAATATACTCTATTTTGTGAATACAATTAAATAAAAATGTTATTATATTAACATGTGTTTTATTTTGAAAATTCTTATAATAATTTTTTTGATAGTGTTATTTTCTGAATGTGGTTCTTTTTATTTTTGTGAGTGCCTTATTTTGTGACTACAATTTTTGTGTTAACACGTTGTTTTATTATTAAACAATGTTTTTTGTATATTTTAAAAATATTTTGTGAGTATTTTTATTTGTGTGTGTGTGTTATTTTGTGATATTGTTGTTCTGTTTATTTTCTTAATACACATGTTCTTATGTGAATATAATTGTTCTTATTTCCCCTTTTCTTATGTAAACATATATAATTTTTATTCAGTGGAAAAAGATCAGGTGAGAAGTGTGTGATTTGGTGAGAAATAAGAATTTAAATTAGCCATTAGATCTAAGATCCTATGGTTGTTAATAATCAGCATTTAATTAATTGCTAATTATGGTGTAAAGGGTATTTTCGGAAGCACAACTTACAGAGAAATAAAGATCCGTTCAATCGACCGATCCTCTTTGATTTTCGATTTCTCATTATGTATTGGAGATGTTCTGTGTGTTGGTTTCTGGAATTGCGGTTGCTTGGATCAGAATGGCGTTGTCGCTGGTGGCGAGGATTGGAAGAGAGCATCAACGTTATGATGGCGATTTCAGGCTTGTGTCCGGGTACGTAATTGGTTGCTAGTGTATTTGATTGAATGTTGATTTGGTTTTTCACTGATTGTTGCTTGATGTGGCAGCTGAACGGCTGTGCAATCTTCTGGCGTTTTTTGTTTGGAAACTACTTTTAAGCTCTAAAACTACTTTTTTAAGCATCAACATTATAATCTGTGTATTCTCTTTATTCAGGCTCTTTCGAGCTCACAACCATCAAGCTTCTGGAGTTTTGATGCAAGCTCAGGCATAATCCGACATTATCCGCAATACTAGGAATGGAACCTGTGACTAGAGTTTCAATGCTGAGGCAACGCATTACTTCATTTACAAGTTGAGGAGGTGGTAATGCTGAACATATTAGCCACTATTTCTGGGAAGTATTCAAGCAGTTGGATAGTTGAAGAAATCAGTTGTTTCAAGATGCAGTGAACTTTGGCATGATGAATAGGCATGGAAAACATCTATCACTGTCTTCAAAATAGGCTATTCAAACATTCCTTTTGTTTGTAATGATGAGTTCAGATACATAAATTTTGTTACTAATTGGTGTCTTGAGAACTGCTTTGCATTGTTTTCAATCACCAACGTAACATTATGTACATCTCCAGGATTTGCATTGGGTGTTTTCAATCACCAACCAGTAATTTCATGGCATTCTCTTGGGCTATTACCAGTTTCTGTATTTGAGCAGTGTGTAAGTAATTAGACACGGAGGTGATACCCAAAGAGGAGAAGAGTATGCATACGAAGGTTATATGAAGACAGGCTAAGATTTTTATTTTATTAATTAGGATTCGGATCATATAAATACGTAGTTTTATAGTTAAAAATACATAGCTTTTTAGTGAAAATACATAGCTTTCTAATTAATATACGTAGCTTTCTAGTTATAATATGTCATGCGTGAAGTTAAAATATGTAGCTTTCTAATTAAAATATGTCACTTTCTAGTTAAAATACGTAGATTTCAAGTTAAAGTACAAACTTACTCGTTAAAATACGTAGGTTTTTAGTTAAAATATATAGCTTTCTGTTTAGAATTAGTAGCTTTCCAGTTAAAATACGTAGCTTTATAGTAAAATATATAGCTTTCTGTTTAAAATTCGTAGCTCTCCTGTTAAAATATGCAGCTTTCTAGTTAAAACAGCTTTCTGATTAAAATTCGTAGCTTTCTGTTTAAAATACGTAGCTTTCTAGTTATAATTCATAACTTTCTTATTGTGGTTTTTGATCTCAGATCATCTTATGGTCATTTAAATGCATGCACAACTTTGCAGGAGTGTGTTTGAGCTTAAGGAGGCCAGCTCAAACTGAGTTTGCTGGTTTCAAACAGCAGGGCAGAACGGCGCCGTTTGCAGCAGGCGCGAATGGTTTGGTTTGTGATCGGTTGTAAATATAGCATAAATATTCAAATAAGAATTCAAATACTTATGCTAAATCACGTTAAATCAAAACATTTGTAAAGACTCGGGAAAACCCAAGGTCGAACCCAAAGGATAGGTGATTAAACTATTAGTGCTAATGATTTACTTAGGATGTCTAATGGATTGGGGGGAATTTCCTCTAAAGAGGTTGATAGCCAAGTTTTGACTATCCAAGAATGGTTTTATCAACGAAAAGGAGAAACAATCAATTCAAAGATGACTAGGGATCTAATCCTCCACCTAAACAATTATCGTGACGATAAACTAGGACACCATTGATGAAATCACATGCACGTGTTTAGAATTTAGCCATGCAACATTAATACTAAGTTCAACTCGCGCTACAACCCAATATCAAGAGGTTACACCTCGCATAACGCCTCACACTCGCGCTCTATTGGCATTATAGAACCTAATTATCTAGCCTCACACTCACGCTTTATTGACTAGACAATCAAATTCTTGTTAAGTTCAAGCCATTCTCATTAGGATTAAAGCATCGCCATGTAACACAAAAACCCTAATGCTTCTTCATTTAGGTCATTTGAAATCATGCCTTTCAACGCAAGTTACTTCAAACACGAAATCAAGCAAAGTTCCCATTGAGGCATTTTCACAAACACCTAATAGGCAACTCTAAACATTAAGTTCAAATGAAGAAGAAACATGTGCAAAACATTCATCAATAGCATCCATAAGGTTTATAATGTCACAAACATGTCTAGGGGATTCATAGATCCCCAATCAAGGTCACTACTCACTCATGGTGAGGTTACAATCAAAATCCATAATAAAAGTGCAAACAATCATCAAAAGAGGGTAGAGTTTAGAATTCAAATCCAATGTGGGGATTCAATATCCCTAGATGGTCCAATCCTTGGTGTTGATTGCTCCAAAATCCCAGCAAAAGTCCTCCAAGTCGCCCTCCCAAAAGCTCCCCCAAAATCGGATCTCAAAATTACAATTTATAGCAAAAAGTAGGGTTTGGCACTGTAGCGGTCCAGTCGATCGACTGGCACAAAGAAGGATTCCAGTCGATCGACTGGGAAGAGTCAAATTACAGCAGCTCCTGTTTGTTGCCTGAGTCGATCGACTGGAGGAAGGAAGGCTCCCAGTCGATCGACTGGAGTAGAATTTCTGCATACTTGGCTGGAGGACTCGCCAGTCGATCGACTGGCGTTGGGCTGATGGCCCGGTCGATCGACTGGAGGGAGAAATGATGCGCGGATAGCAGGATCTCAGTCGATCGACTGAGACAAGGAAGGCTCCCAGTCGATCGACTGGAGAGAGTTGATTTGCAGGCCCTCCTGAGGTTTCATCCAGTCGACCGACTGGAGCAGGGGAGGATCCCAGTCGACCGACTGGGGGCAAAATCTGTCAACTTTTGCTCAAATCTTCGATTTTCCTCGAGTTTTCTTCTAATGGCATTTGACATTGAGATATCTTGATTTGTGCCTGAAACGCATGAAAAGAGGATCAAATGACATCAAAAAGTAGTCGGAATCGAACTAAAGCTATAGTGAAGAGCGGGCATTAATGAGTCGAAAACTCGACTCATCAAACACTCCACACTTAAGCTTTGTTCGTCCCGAACAGAGTATGAGAATATGTCATGGTCTCGATCATTATTGCTAAGCATGCTATAGAAAAGTAAACACAAGTATATACAACCTAACTAGCTCCTTTTCGTAGGCGTGACGAATGCATTTAGCGTATGCATTAAGCCTTTAAACCCCTAGGCTACCCTAGTGGACGAGTTATAGTCTCGTGAGAGTTTTCAGAAAAGAGAATACTCACAAATCCCAAGTGCACTTATCCCATGAGAATTGAATTTAAGAGTGTTTAACCAAGGCTATGATTTCTCAAAACAAACTCCTCACCCCACGCTAGGACTATCATCACAATACCATCAAAAGAACTTTCGAACCATTTTGAGTACCTACGAGGTTGTGCATTCAAGATCACCAATACTAAAGCTTTCAAATGTCTCATCCAAAAGTCCACTCATTTTCAAAGCAATACAATAGAAGTGAAGCCTTTAGTTTGCATAAAAAAACGTCAATCGCTCGCCTATGCTAGCTAGGGCTAGTCCACGGGTTTGCGACATGGAACTCGTTCCCAAGTTTTAGGCGCTAAAGCCGTAATCCATAAGGGAAGAGGAGCTCGACACAAAGAGTTCTTAAAAACAAGCATAAACCAAATGTAAACTCCCGTGCACGCACATGGGTCGTCCAAAAGTCATTCCAACTAGCACACATGCAAATGATGAATCCGCACAAATGAATAATGGTGGAAAAACATAGAGTCAAGTTTTAAGTGCTTCTTATTTTCTTTTTTTTTTCTTTTTTTGGGAACGGCCTTTGGTCTACAAATGCTTTCGAGGGGGGACTTACCTCCCTAACCCCCGGCATTTGTATAATTTGGGATAAAACTTCTCTTGCGCATCGAGAAAGTTTTTAGTCGGGGCTTCGCCCTCTTTGACCGCAAACAATTTTTCTTTTCCTCTTTTTTTTTTCTTTTTTTTTTTTTGTGGTTGGGGCTTTGCCCTCTTTTGACTCCACACTTAAAACTTGACAATATGTTCAAAAAGTGTATGGAATGTGCGGGGATCAAACATAAGCATGGCACTCGATTAGAGAACTTAAGTCACCAAGGAGCAAACAAAAGGTCTAAGTTTTTCGTGGGAATTTTAAAAATGCTTGCTAAAACTTGTTCCAAGGTATTTCAACGAAAATACTTAGAGAATTAGATAGATAAGAGATAGCAATGATATTGATTCCCAAGAATGCACATTCGTAGGACTAGGTCGGTTCTAGGTTCAAGATCCAATAAATGAGACAAATAGGCTAGATGTGATTTATAGGAATCGGAATCGATAGTCACAAGCCTATGTGGTTAACACTCTCTCATGTAGGGAATAAGTGCAAAAGATGCAAGTGTCCATCAAAAATGATATGCATGGCATGCAAACATGTGAACTATGCGCACAAAACCACTCCACACTTAATTCAAGCTTAGTCCCTAAGCGCAAAGAGTAATGAAATAAAGGCAAAGGCGCATAGGAAACTCCCCTCGTGTGAAGCACCGGTGGCAAAACGCATGGGAGTGAGAAATACCCTTTGGTTGCAAATGTAGACAAAGAAGGTGAGTTTTGAACGTGAGAAAAATATGTAGGTGCATATCCTGTAGAGTGAACAGCACAAATGGTAAACTCCTTCAATATCATATGAAACAAAGCATACAACCAAAAGAAAGTAAAGGGCATATCACTCAAAAAGCATACATCATCCAAAATTGCGCCAAAAGGCGACTTAACAGTCAAGTACATGATAAAAGCAAGAAGACAACAAAATATCGATACAAGCATGATCAAAATGTAGCAGAAGATGAAGATGTAGTCTCGTCGTCCCCCGAAGTGGTCTCTGCAGTGGAATCTCCATCGTCCTCCTCCATAGCATCAGAAAGTGGTGAGGGAGGCAAGGGGGAGGCGGCACTGAGGTGGCGACGAGCAGGCGAGGTGATGGTGAGGGTTGGGGACGGATCGGTGAAGGTCGTAACCGGAGATGGTGGGAGTCGGTCGAGAGAAACGTGAGTCGGGGGAGTGGAATGAGAAAACTGAGTATTTGAGATAAAGGAATTCCAGTCGGTCGACTGGGAGGCGAGTCGACCGACTGGCGCGACTTAGAATTTCTGCCCTCCTGAATGTCAAGCGAGTCGACCGACTGGGGTGTTTGGCCTTCTTCCAGTCGGTCGACTGGAGGCACATGTCAGCTTCAATGAATATTTTTCTTCCCGAACGAACTCCCCAACTCCACACTTAGAATTTTCACTCCACGACACGAAAAATCATCACACAATATTCACATAAATTCAACACTTCACCAAGAAAATCATTAGCATAAACATGCTTTTCAAACAAACGCAAACTAGGATCAAAGACTCCACACTCAAGACATCACCATTGCCAAGATAATACATGTAAGCACAATTCCACACAAGCACACCAAATCATGCATTTTGATCATACAAGCATCATGTTCTCAAACATAGTTCAGTGAATACATGCCAAACATATATGTAGAAATTATTGTGCATAAATGGACAACTCACAAACCGGGGTACCTCCCGTTAGGGCCTAGTTTAACGTCTTGGCAAAGACCGAGCCGAATCTCTTTTTGTGAAAGAAACACACTTGAGGAGTCCTTTGCTAGGATCCCTCCTCAAGCGGACTTGTAGATTGTTGGTGACTCAATCCGGGTTCCTTGAAGAGTTGCAAGCAACTTGCTCAAAGGCCTTTTTCCAACGTGGTAGCTTTGCACCCTTCGACATATTTGCTTTTCCATTCTTTTTCAACTCATCACCGGATAATGATTCATAATGATCAACGGAAGGGCCTTCATCGGGATCAACCATCTTGTGCAAGACCTTCTTAGTCACCTTCTTGACCTCAACATTCTCGGCCTTAGCACTCTCTTGCTCTTCCAAATCACAAAATTTGGGCATAGCCACTTGGTCACTTGTAGGCCTCTCTATTTTAATCTTTTCTTTTCCAATCTTCAAGGTCAACTTCCCTTTCCCCAAATCGACTTTAAAACCGGCCGTGGCCAAGAAAGGACGTCCAAGAATTAGAGAGGTGTTTCCATTATTCCCCGTGTCCATCACTACGAAATCACAAGGTATGTAGAACTTGTCTACCTTGATTGGGACATTCTCGATAACTCCTTTGGGTTGCCTTTTGGTGCCATCGGCGAGTTGCAAGGTCATCTTGGTAGCTTTCATTCCCTCTAACCCAAGCTTGTGATAGGTCTCTAGGGGCATGACACTTACACTAGCACCAAGGTCGGCTAATGGATCCTCAAAATTCATGGCGCCAATAGAGCATGGAATGGTGAATCGCCCGGGGTCCTTCACTTTGAGAGGAATTTGTTTGGAAAAAAGGGCGCTACATTCATGGTTCAAGGCTACCATGCTAGATTCTTCCATAACTCTACGCCCGGATGCAATATCTTTTAAGAACTTTGCGTAGATGGGATTTTGAGCAATTACTTCATGGAATGGAAGAGTAACATATAATTTCCTCAACATCTCCACAAATCGTTGGAAGTGGGCATCTAGCTTGCTCCTTTTTAGCCTTTGAGGGAAAGGGACCACCGGCACATAATACCTCATCAAAGCCGGTTCTTCCTCCTTTTCCTTTTCTTCCGGAGGGGCTTGAAGTTCAACTTCGGGACTTTTACTAGCAACTTCCGCTTCCACCACCTTATCCTTAATATTTGATTTTCCTTGAGGGGTAGGCAAAACCTTTCCACTTTTCAACGTGATGGCATTGATCTTCATGGGAGATGACTCTTCATCTTCAAGAGAGATGGCATTGCAGTGCTCGGTGAAATTAACGTCCGGTTGAGACGGGAGCTTCCCAATTTGCTTTATATGAGCAACTTCTCTAGCAAGCCTTTTATTTTCGGCCACAACTTCGTCCATCTTTGCTTCCATTATTCGGTTGCCTTCCTTGTTGCTCTCTAGTATTTGCGCCATCATAGACAACATAGTGTTATCTTGGGTTGTAGAGAAAGAATTCCCTTGCTCATTCATGTTGGACTTAGCTTGAAAGGGCTTTTGATAATTCCCTTGGGAATATTGCGAATTTTGATTCGAACTTTGGCCTTGATTTGAATATGAATTTTGCCCTTGGTTTTGGTTTGAGCCATACCCTTGCCTTTGATAATTCCCTTGATAATTATTTTGCCCTTGAGGTCTTGGAGGGACGTATAAATCATTAGACATTCTTCTTTGAGGAGGCTCATAATTTCTAGTAATGGGACTAGCATTTTGAGTGTAACTCCTTTGTTGATTTACAAAGTGTGCCTCTTCATAACCGTCATCATCGTCTTCATACCTCCCATCGGGGCAATTCTTGGTCGAGTGTCTTGTACTAGCACATAAGAAGCAAGGTTGTTGGATGGGATTCTTCTCCTTTTCATTCTTCGGTTTAGACACCTCCAAAGCACTTACCATGTTTATCAAACCATCCACTTTCTTGGTCAATTCAACCATTTCCTTCTTCATTTCGGAACTCGAGGAATCATCTCTTGGCTTAGTCATCTTCTTGTGATCAACCCCTTGGTATCTATCCGAATTGGTAGCGATCTTCTCTATGACCTTAAATCCTTGGTTCGCCGGCAAATCCATGATTGCACCCCCACTAGCCGTGTCCATTTGGCCTTTGGCCTCTTTGCTCATGCCTAGATAGAAATATCTCATAAGATCCGCTCTTCGAAAGTTGTGGTGAGGACATTCCCTCAAATAATGCTTGAACCGATCATAGGCTTGATGAAATAGCTCATTGTCCCTTTGCGAGAACGTCAATATGAAATCAATGAACTTCTTCGTCCTTGACGGTGGAAAGAATTTGGAGAGGAAAGCATTAGCAAGCTTGTTCCACGTCCTAAAAGATCCCGGTTCTTGGTTTTGCAACCATTCCTTAGCATCTCCATATAGCGAGGAGGGAAAAAGCTTCATGTAGACATATTCCACGGGGATGTTCCTTGGCTTGTAAGTGCGGCAATACTCTTGGAAATTAGCCAAATGTGTGGAAGGATTCCCGACTCCTTGATATTGATCGTGTGTCACCATATGGACTAAAGAGGACTTCACATCAAAATCGAACGCATCCTCATCCGGAGGCACAATAGCCGAGCCATTTCCCTCATGTGAAGGGGTCATGTAATCCCCGACCGGTCTCTCATCATCCTCATCATCGTATCTATAATTTCGGTCGTTCCTTTGAGGAGGGAGAGGATTCCCAAAAGGGTTTTGATCATCAAGGTTGTCATTTCTAGCGGGAGGATCATCTATCTCATCCCCATCAATTCTACGATTCCGAGCATCCCTTTGAAGAACGGGGCGGTGCTCATTTTCCTCTTCCATAATGACTTCTTGTCTTTGGTTTTCGATAATAGGGGGAATAATAGGACCAAGAGGAGGAGGATTCTTTCGAGGTCTACCTCTTCCTCTCTTAACGGTTGGGTGAGGAGGGTGAGAAGTACTTGAGGTTGATCCAATCACTACGTGCTTTTGCCCCTTAAATCTCGTGGTCATTCAAATGCCTACAAGAACAAAAAGAAATTCTAAGCAATGAAAGGCGAGAGAAATAACACAATCAAGCACAAAACAAGCAATGATTATCAAGCAAAGAAGAGTAGACAACTAACAATCTAATAGCACCTAGTTAATTAACCTATCCCCGGCAACGGCGCCATTTGATCGGTTGTAAATATAGCGTAAATATTCAAATAAGAATTCAAATACTTATGCTAAATCACGTTAAATCAAAACATTTGTAAAGACTCGGGAAAACCCAAGGTCGAACCCAAAGGATAGGTGATTAAACTATTAGTGCTAATGATTTACTTAGGATGTCTAATGGATTGGGGGGAATTTCCTCTAAAGAGGTTGATAGCCAAGTTTTGACTATCCAAGAATGGTTTTATCAACGAAAAGGAGAAACAATCAATTCAAAGATGACTAGGGATCTAATCCTCCACCTAAACAATTATCGTGACGATAAACTAGGACACCATTGATGAAATCACATGCACGTGTTTAGAATTTAGCCATGCAACATTAATACTAAGTTCAACTCGCGCTACAACCCAATATCAAGAGGTTACACCTCGCATAACGCCTCACACTCGCGCTCTATTGGCATTATAGAACCTAATTATCTAGCCTCACACTCACGCTTTATTGACTAGACAATCAAATTCTTGTTAAGTTCAAGCCATTCTCATTAGGATTAAAGCATCGCCATGTAACACAAAAACCCTAATGCTTCTTCATTTAGGTCATTTGAAATCATGCCTTTCAACGCAAGTTACTTCAAACACGAAATCAAGCAAAGTTCCCATTGAGGCATTTTCACAAACACCTAATAGGCAACTCTAAACATTAAGTTCAAATGAAGAAGAAACATGTGCAAAACATTCATCAATAGCATCCATAAGGTTTATAATGTCACAAACATGTCTAGGGGATTCATAGATCCCCAATCAAGGTCACTACTCACTCATGGTGAGGTTACAATCAAAATCCATAATAAAAGTGCAAACAATCATCAAAAGAGGGTAGAGTTTAGAATTCAAATCCAATGTGGGGATTCAATATCCCTAGATGGTCCAATCCTTGGTGTTGATTGCTCCAAAATCCCAGCAAAAGTCCTCCAAGTCGCCCTCCCAAAAGCTCCCCCAAAATCGGATCTCAAAATTACAATTTATAGCAAAAAGTAGGGTTTGGCACTGTAGCGGTCCAGTCGATCGACTGGCACAAAGAAGGATTCCAGTCGATCGACTGGGAAGAGTCAAATTACAGCAGCTCCTGTTTGTTGCCTGAGTCGATCGACTGGAGGAAGGAAGGCTCCCAGTCGATCGACTGGAGTAGAATTTCTGCATACTTGGCTGGAGGACTCGCCAGTCGATCGACTGGCGTTGGGCTGATGGCCCGGTCGATCGACTGGAGGGAGAAATGATGCGCGGATAGCAGGATCTCAGTCGATCGACTGAGACAAGGAAGGCTCCCAGTCGATCGACTGGAGAGAGTTGATTTGCAGGCCCTCCTGAGGTTTCATCCAGTCGACCGACTGGAGCAGGGGAGGATCCCAGTCGACCGACTGGGGGCAAAATCTGTCAACTTTTGCTCAAATCTTCGATTTTCCTCGAGTTTTCTTCTAATGGCATTTGACATTGAGATATCTTGATTTGTGCCTGAAACGCATGAAAAGAGGATCAAATGACATCAAAAAGTAGTCGGAATCGAACTAAAGCTATAGTGAAGAGCGGGCATTAATGAGTCGAAAACTCGACTCATCAGTTTGGGCGCAGAACGAAACGCAGTCGTTTGGACAAAACCAGTAAGTTCGGTTTAAATGGAACGATGACGTTTGGAGCAGCGCGGGAATCAAATTGCTTGGATACGGTGACGTTTAGACTTTGTGGGAATTTCGGATTTCGGCAAAACGAAGTCGTTACAAGTGAAGCTCAGCCGCTTATGTGAACAATGTCGTTTTGGCCCAGAGAAAATGGATATAAATTAGGCGCGTCCGAGTTGACCGGGTTAACGAGCGAGTCAAATCGAGTCCAGTAATTACCAGAATTGGGGATTAGGGTTCTTAGAGTGATTTCGTCAATTCGAGTTCTGTGAGCGAAATTGAAAGCGATTGCTTGTGTAGATTAATTCCGTGTACTGAGCAATACTTGTACGTGTGTTCAATTGATCAATAAAGAGGCTACCCTTGGACTGGAGTAGGATCACCCGGATCCAAACCAGTATAAATCACTTGTGTTGATTTCTTCGTTTTCATTTTCGATTCTTGCAAGTTTTCCGCGTTACATTTCATAACAAATTGGTATCAGAGCCATTCATTGCAAGGATGGTGTCGGCCAAAGTGAAGATCGAGCGGTTTGATGGCAAGACAGACTTCGGACTTTGGAGGCAACGGATGAAAGCGATTCTGGTCCAGATGAAGGTTTCTAAGGCTTTGACGGGGACGTTTCCCGAGTCTACTACAGCTGAAGAGAAAGCTGATGCGCTGGAATTGGCATACAACACCTTGATTCTCCACTTGAGTGACAAGGTGTTGAGGGAAGTGTCAAAGGAAACCACTGCTGCAGGGGTTTGGCTGAAGCTTGAGCAGCTGTACATGATGAAGACTCTCACCAACAGGATCTATCTGAAAGGAAAGTTGTTTGGATTCAAGATGGACTCAAGTAAGTCAATTGAGGAACATCTTGATGATTTTTCAAAGATAATTATTGATCTTGAAAACATTGAAGAAAAGATTGCTGATGAGGATCAGGCCATCATGATTCTCAATTCTCTTCCATCATCATATTCAACCTTGGTGGAGACAATGAAGTACTCAAAGGATACACTAACATTGGAGGAAGTTCTGGTGGCCCTAAAACAAAAGCAAATAGAAGCTAAGGCAAGTGGTGAAGCTGCTGATGGCCTGGTTGCCCAAGGGAAATTCCACAAGAATCCTTCTCAGAAGAAGTTCAACAAGTCTAAGAGTCAACCTAAGCAAGGTACTCAACCTACTCAAGGCAGTGGGAATAGCAAACTAAAATGCTACTTCTGTCACAAAGAAGGTCACTTCAGGAGGAATTGCCCTGATAGGGAAAAGGCTTCAAAAGGCAAGGGTCAAGACAATGGGGAAGCTGCTATGGCTGAGGAATCCTATGAGGACGCTGAGGCCTTGGTGGTTACCCAGAGTTCTCCAACAAGCAGGTGGATACTGGACTGTGGTTGTTCTGTCCATATGACTCCTCATAAGGAATGGCTGAAAGATTTCCAAGACCAGAATGCTGGAACAGTTCACCTGGGAAATGATAAGGCTTGCAAGATGGTGGGACTTGGTAAGATCATCATCAAAGTGGACCATGGACCTGATATACACTTATCAGGTGTGAGGTATGTGCCTGAACTCAAAAGAAATCTAATTTCTTTAGGAATGTTAGAGGCACATTGATGAGCCGTATTTATACGACTCATCGAGTCATCAAATCCCACCAATTCCAGCACTTTATTATGCAAACAGTTACTTTTTAGTGTTGTTTTGCATTTCAGGTGATTTGGAAGCTCTAGGAGGAATCGCGCTTAAAAGACGGCATTTCATGCCCAAAACATCGCAATTGAAGATCAAGGCCAGAGGAGCGTCGTGAACAGTGTTTTTCTGCTCGTGAACAGTAACTCCGAAATGAACAGTGATTCCGGCGTGAATAGTAATTCCGGCGTGAATAGTGATTTCGGGCCGTGAACAGTAACTTCGGAAAAAGAAAGTCCAAGCCCTAAATCCAGCAGCCGACCCAATTTACATGTGATATTAGGGTTTTCAAGAAGATCAAGTAGCTTGCTCATCAAGCAAAGATTTAGGGTTTTCAAATCCCTATATAAGGAGGTGCAATGCAAGGCATAATCCATCCCATTCATCACTTAGCCGTGTGCCCTAGACCTAACTTGGTCCGCCGCCCATCTCCTCCATCAGCCGTCGTGAGCTCCTCCTTGCACAGCCGTGTTCCCTAGCATTGCGCCGCCTTGCCTCAGCCGTGACTCGCCATATTCCAGCCGTGACTCACTCTTGTCTACTCGGTCAAATTGTGAAGTATTACTTTCCCTTTTATTATTTACATTATTTACCATGAGTATGTGTAACTAATCCGATTATTCGGGTTAGGGTTAAATAATTGTGACTATTATTTTGAGATTCTGATCTTACTTATTATTTTGAGATTCTGATCTTACTTATTATTATTGCATTCTATTTAGTTCTTGTGCAAATTATCAGTTTGAATTATTAGGTTAAGGGGAGATCCGAAAGGGTACAACTTAACCTAGTGATTCTTACTATCCATTCACTGCTTATTTGATACCGACCCAGTTAGAATAAGTAGTTGCACGAAACCTAATATAACCAGACCAGGAGTATTAGGTTTGCTAGAATTAAAACGGTTATAACCAGACCAGGAGTAACCCTAAGAAGCAAGAATAAACATTTAGAAATCAAGGATAAACGTAGTCACAATTGAATAAAACCCTAACCTGAATATCTTCTCTGATTGATAAAACCCCCTCTTATTTTCGTGCCTTGCTTTTGTTCACTAACCTTTACTCTCACATTAGTTTCTTGTCTTTCTCCATTACATAACAAAGTAGTAGCTATCTAGCTCCCTTGGGTTCGACCCTTGCTTGCCATTGTGCTAACCCACAGTTCATCGCGAGGAAATTATAAATTGTTTTTGCACAGGTACGACGACAGCCTGTTCAAAATGGCGCCGTTGCCGGGGAGCTACGCACGGTGAACTTTTGTTCTCTTTTCTTTTTCGTTTATTTTTCTTTGTTTTTTGTTTATTTCGAAAGCTGCTTATTTCGGTGATTCCCCATTCAGCTGTTCGATTTCTGTTTTCAATTCTTTTCGATTTCCAATTTCTAGCTCTCAGAGGGTTCTGTCACCAAGACTTACGAGTCTAAGGATTTTGGGTTTTAAGTGGGACCGCTGTGACCCCTCCAATCTCCTGGGGACCCTTTGTTGCTAGTCTGTCTTTGCTAATTCGGTGTTTGCTAGACCGGTGCTTGCTATTTCTTGCAACATGTCTCACGCAGGTAGTAGAGTTGCTGAAAACGTCCCATATGAAGATGATAACCTCAGTGACCAAGAAGAAGACCAGTTCGAATTACCTCTCGAAAACCAAAACCAAAACCAAAACCGCCCAGAAATCGACAACAACGAGGAAGTACAACAAGTAATCTATGATAATCCAGAGCAGCTATTCCGTGATCAGAGAAGGGCACAAAGAGATGCAGCTAGACAAAATCAGAACCAAGGGGCAGCTGCAGATCCACAAAGAGGAGGACCGATCCAAGGGCAGGTCCCAGCTCGACAACAACAAGCCCCAGTCCGACAACAGGTTGCAGCTAGACAACCAGTCCAAAATCCAGTTCAGGGTAGACAACCAGTTCGAAATCCAGTCCAGGGCCAGCAACAAGTCCGACAACAGGCCCCAGTAAGATAACAGATTCAGTATCAGGTTCAGCCCCAACCGCCCCTCAGGCGACTCAGACAGCCGGTATACGAAGAGGAAGCCTACTATCACGATGAGGAGCCATCTATGGGAGAGCTCTTGGTTCCTGACTTCAAAGACCAGACATGGCCAATCTATGAAGGACCAGAACTCGAGGACATCACTATCAGCACCTCAATCGTCCATCACCTTCCCAAATTCGCAGGATCCAAGGGAGAATCAGCTACAGGGCATCTGAAGCGTTACCATGGCAGTTGCCACAATTATAGACCCTTTGGAGCTTCAGTGGATGATTTCAAGCTTAAGGCGTTCTACTTCTCACTCACTGAGTCCGCTACAGACTGGTTCTTATCCTTGCCCGCAGACAGCATCTATACATGGGAAGAGATGCAGCGCCAGTTCCTTTCGAAATACTACCCAGCTGGACGAGCCATGAAGGTCCGTAGACAGTTGCAAGAGCTCAAGCAAGGACCCAATGAGACCTTATCCGTGTACGTAGAGAAGTTCCTTGCCTTGGAGAAAAGCTGTTGTAACCTTGAGCTTCCGGAGAAGCTACTGGTGGAGTACTTGCTAGATGGAATCAGCAGATTAGATAGAAAGCTTCTAGATGCCTCAGCTGGAGGCAACCTGATGAACCTCAGCCCTGCCAAAGTCAAACAGATGATCATATCAGTAGCAGAGAGTGAGCGATTCCAGGATGAAGCTACAAAGGAGGATGACTATGCCAGAACTCGGAATGTATCACGAGTGGAGCCCTCTATCAGTGCCATGGTCACAGAACTCAAGGAGATGAGGGAGCTGATGAAGCATGTCGTTCGAAGGCAGCCAGTCCAGGTCAGACCATGCGAGTTTTGTGCATCCACAGATCACAAAACAGACGAGTGCCCTACTATAGTGGAAGATGACCAAGCTGAGATCAATGCAGTAGGCAACTATCAAAATTATGGCAATCAGCCAGGGCCAGTCAGACAGTTTAATGCAGCAGCACCCAACCAAGGAGCCACTGGACAGCCCTGGAGGAACAACAACCATCAGAATCAGGCCCAGCCAGCACGACAGAATGCACCTCAGCAGACCCAGCAGCCTTACCAGCATCCTCATCATCAGTTCCGACAGAATGCGTCCGGACAGTATCAACAGAATGCTCCAAGTCAGTATCAGCAGAGAGGGCCGAACAACATTCAGTCAGGCCCGAGCAACCACGGCAAACCCATAGAAAAAGTAGTAGAAGAGCTGGCAGCCTCGACCAAGAGTGACATTGAAGAGATAAAGAAACAGATATCCCAGCTCACTGCAACAGTCACATGCCTCGCAGCCACTCTGAATGCAGGACGACTTCCCTCACAGACAGTTGAGAACCCGAGAGGAAACGTCAGCCTGGTAGAGGTGATAAATGTGGATGCAGCACTCGAGGAGACCACCGAACCAACAAAGGAAGAACCGGCCCTTACAGCCAAGGACGCCGACATTCACGGTTTCTCTTATGCTATGCAGGTAGTTGCTCCAGAAAGCCAGATGACTGAGAAAGCTGAACCAGAGCTGAGAATGGTGGTCAGGCCTACACAGAACGACCAAATGACAATGCACTCACCCACTACGAGCCAGAAGACACCTTCAGGAAAGAGTAAGGACCCAGGGGCCTTCACGGTTACCTGTGGTATCGGTAAGACCCAAATACCTCACTGTTTAATAGATTTGGGTGCCGCTATCAATGTTATGCCTTATTCTTTGTATTGCTCGCTTGGTCTTGGCCCACTGAAACCGCCTAGGCTATCTATAGAATTAGGGGATAAGTCTTGTGTACGCCCTACTGGATTGCTTGAAGATCTAACCCTCCGAGTAGGAGATATTACTGTGCCTGCAGATTTCTATGTCTTGCAGATGGAAAAATCCAGGAAAGGCGAACCACCAGGGCTGATTTTGGGACGACCATTCCTCCACACCACCCAGACCAGGATTGACATGGGCATAGGCTTACTGTCATTATCATTCGGTGGTAAGGAAGCTGATTTTTATGTCTATGAGGATGCAAACCGTCCATGCACAAGGAAACCGCCAGACATTGTGCACACATCAGAGTATGACACCCTAGTTCCAGACCCACCAGAGCAGGCTATACAGACTACCAGGCCAACAACTATGGCCAAGACACACTCACCTTCTCAGGGATATGTGAAGAAGAAACCGCCTGATTATTGGAGAGCAGAACCGAGTGAACAGCAGGATGAGCAGTATGGACGAACTGAAGGAGTTGCTGAGCAAAAGTATGACCTCACACGCCCATGGGATCCTAACTTGTGATCCCTACAGGAGGTACTGTCGAGCCAACGACGTTAAACAAAGGCGCTCGCAGGGAGGCAGCCCTGCACGGTTTGCATGTCTTTACATTTCAGTTTATTTATTTACTATGTTTATTTATGAGTCATTATTGTCACATTGTACTTGGGAAAGAAAATGATCTTCATGCAGGGACAGAGGCGAACGTATCAGAGATGTTAGCAACAGACTGTATCTAGCATGAGTAGTTCACACCTCGAATAAGTTGCGTCGAGAAACATGAGCGTTTAAAGATTCTGTCACAAAGACTTACGAGTCTAAGGAGGTTGGGTTTTAAGCGAGACCGCTGTGACTCCTCCAACATCCTGGGAATCTTTTATTCGTCTTAATGTCATTGACGCAGACCTTTCGGTGTGCAACAAACTCACGCTGCGATACAAGCTCCAATGGTGCTCTTCGAGGACTCACAGGAGAATTATCAGCCATCTCTCATTGCCACGCACGCACGAGGGAAGTGCCTGTCCTTACTCTATTCTTATTTCCCTTTGTTTTATTGCATGCATTGTGTGTCTTGACTTGAGTCGTGCCGTGAGGACACGGCTCATTTCAAAAGTGTGGGGTGGGAGAGTCAGTTATCGAGTTAGCACGTTTATTTACTGCACCCTGCACAGAGTCAGCACGTTTCGAGTCATTTTTAAAATTTTTGTCATTGTGTGTCTTGACTTGAGTCGTGCCGTGAGGACACGGCTCATTTCAAAAGTGTGGGGTGGGAGAGTCAGTTATCGAGTTAGCACGTTTATTTACTGCACCCTGCACAGAGTCAGCACGTTTCGAGTCATTTTTAAAATTTTTGTACATGATACTTCACTATTTCCTAGACTTGCAGTATTGGATAATGATTAGGTGAAATAGATAGAGCCGATTACATGCATGTCTTTGGTGAAAATTGATTTGTGCGACTAACATGTGATCTTAAAATTTTGCGAGCCTTTGCTAGTTGAGATAAACAGGGATGTGGAGTTGATAGCAATGCCCTAGAGAGACTTGACAGATCATTCAAAGACCGGACTCAGGATATATGGTTATGTGGAGCTTGTGGAGGCTAGCACTTCGAGGCAACATAGTACGAGTCTGCTCCGCCACTGCGGCACCTTTGCGGTTGGTTGGGACGGGAATACTTCACACCGTCCAAACTCTAGTCCAAGTAGCCGGGAAAATAGACAAGCGACCATTGGCTTGACCCGAGTCAAAAGGACGATGATGAGTGAGAGCAAGTAGGTTTGAGCAAGTCACAAAGAAAAATTCCACCACCATTGTGATAGTCCACACGTCCCACATGTGAAAAGCGTCATCGAGAATGCCAAATCAGATGACGCTATAGCTGGCCGAAAAGCACTCCAGTACTTGAGCCCGAATCTATCACGTGCAAGAAAAAGCAGCGAGACATAACCATATAGCAGCGAGTTCGAGTCCGAGAATGAGGGTTCATGGGTCTAAACAGGGCTATCTCCAGATACATCCGAATTGATTTGCATCTCGACCCAAAGGTAACACGTATCTTTAACCCATGTTTTCGCACAAAGATATTAGTAGCAAGCATGCATAACAGGCGAGATCTAGAGTAATCGATTCATGTCCATGTAGCACGTCTAGGATGACCGAAGCATTGTGGTGTTTACATTATCATTCCTCTTATGACATAGTTCTTGTTCGGGACGAACAAGTTTAAGTGTGGGGTGGTTTGATGAGCCGTATTTATACGACTCATCGAGTCATCAAATCCCACCAATTCCAGCACTTTATTATGCGAACAGTTACTTTTTAGTGTTGTTTTACATTTCAGGTGATTTGGAAGCTCTAGGAGGAATCACGCTTAAAAGACGGCATTTCATGCCCAAAACATCGCAATTGAAGATCAAGGCCAGAGGAGCGTCGTGAACAGTGTTTTTCTGATCGTGAACAGTAACCCCGACATGAACAGTAACTCCGGCGTGAACAGTAATTCCGGCGTGAATAGTAATTCCGGCGTGAATAGTGATTTCGGGCCGTGAACAGTACTTCGGAAAAAGAAAGTCCAAGCCCTAAATCCAGCAGCCGGCCCAATTTACATGTGATATTAGGGTTTTCAGGAAGATCAAGTAGCTTGCTCATCAAGCAAAGATTTAGGGTTTTCAAATCCCTATATAAGGAGGTGCAATGCAAGGCATAATCCATCCCATTCATCACTTAGCCGTGTGCCCTAGACCTAACTTGGTCCGCCGCCCATCTCCTCCATCAGCCGTCGTGAGCTCCTCCTTGCACAGCCGTGTGCCCTAGCCTTGCGCCGCCTTGCCTCAGCCGTGATTCGCCATATTCCAGCCGTGACTCACTCTTGTCTACTCGGTCAAATTGTGAAGTATTACTTTCCCTTTTATTATTTACATTATTTACCATGAGTATGTGTAACTAATCCGATTATTCGGGTTAGGGTTAAATAATTGTGACTATTGTTTTGAGATTCTGATCTTACTTATTATTATTGCATTCTATTTAGTTCTTGTGCAAATTATCAGTTTGAATTATTAGGTTAAGGGGAGATCCGAAAGGGTACAACTTAACCTAGTGATTCTTACTATCCATTCACTGCTTATTTGATACCGACCCAGTTAGAATAAGTAGTTGCACGAAACCTAATATAACCAGACCAGGAGTATTAGGTTTGCTAGAATTAAAACGGTTATAACCAGACCAGGAGTAACCCTAAGAAGCAAGAATAAACATTTAGAAATCAAGGATAAACGTAGTCACAATTGAATAAAACCCTAACCTGAATATATTCTCTGATTGATAAAACCCCCTCTTATTTTCGTGCCTTGCTTTTGTTCACTAACCTTTACTCTCACATTAGTTTCTTGTCTTTCTCCATTACAGAACAAAGTAGTAGCTATCTAGCTCCCTTGGGTTCGACCCTTGCTTGCCATTGTGCTAACCCACAGTTCATCGCGAGGAAATTATAAATTGTTTTTGCACAGGTACGACGACAGCCTGTTCACACATGGTTGCAAGTTTAAAGCTGAAAATGCTGAATTAAAAGTGCTTGAAGGTGACTGTGTTAAAATAAAGGGAGTTAGACAAAATGGGATATATGTTTTGCATGGTGAAGTTGTGTTGAATGACTCTATAAACTACTCTGAAAATGAAATTGACAAAACTGTTTTGTGGCACTTAAGGCTAGGACATATAGGACAAACTGGATTAATAAAACTAGGTGATCAAGGATGCTTTGGCAAAGATCACATAGGGAAATTAAATTTCTGTGAAAACTGTGTTCTAGGAAAGGCTACAAAATTAAGTTTTGGCAAAGGCATTCACATAACTAAGGCAAAACTAGATTATATACATTCTGATTTATGGGGACCAACTAAATCTCAGTCACATGCTGGTAAAAAGTATTTCATGTCTTTGATTGATGATTTTTCAAGAAGGTATTGGGTGTATTTCTTGACTAACAAATCTGAAGCTTTTGATACATTTAAGACCTGGAAGCTAATGGTGGAAAATCAAACAGGTAATAAGGTAAAGTACCTTAGAACTGATAATGGTTTGGAATATCTTGATAAATGTTTCCCTGATTTCTGTAAAGAATCTGGCATAACTAAGCATCACACTGCCCCTGGAAATCCTCAACAAAATGGTGTTGCTGAGAGATTCAATAGGACCATTTTAGAAAGGATTAGATGCATGTTACTCCAATCTGGCTTATCTAAACATTTCTGGGCTGAGGCAGCTCACACTGCATGTTACCTTATCAATAGAAGTCCATCTGCTGCTTTGGATTTTAAAACACCAATGCAAGTGTGGACTGGACATTTAGATAACTATGATAGGCTTAAAGTATTTGGATGTGCTGCATATGTATCTGTGAAACAGGGAAAGTTAGAGCAAAGGGCCCTTAGATGCATCTTCTTAGGATACCCTGATGGGGCTAAGGCATATAAGTTTTGGTTTCTGGAAAAGGAACATAAGAAAATAATTATCAGTAAAGATGTGATATTTAATGAGCTTGAATTCCCTTTAAAACAAGAAGCACAAAAGGTTAATAAACCTGATAAAACAGTAGAGTCTGCTAATAATGAAGAATCTGATGACTCTAGAGTTGAGGTGGAGCTGAGTGTGGCTCCAACCCCTGTTGTGACTGAAATACCTGATAACACTAATGCAAATGAGCCTGAAAATGAAACTAAGCATGTTGAACATTATGATTACTGGTTAACAAGAGATAGAGCTAGGAGGGAACCTAGGCCCCCAGTTAGATATGGCTTTGTTGGTCTTGTTAATTATGCTTGTGACATTGCTGAAAATTTTTCTGAGCCTGAACCACTAAATTATACTGATGCTGTGAATTGCAAAGATGGTAAGTTGTGGTTGCAGGCTATGCAAGAAGAAATGGAGTCTCTTAAGAAAAACTTGACTTGGGAAATAGTGGACAAGCCTTCAAAGGCAAGGCTGGTAGGCTGCAAGTGGGTATTCAAGAGGAAGGATGGAATTCCTCGAGTGGAAGCACCTAGACTGAAGGCCAGATTGGTGGCTAAAGGATTCACCCAAAAGGAGGGAATAGATTTCAATGAAATTTATTCTCCAGTGGTAAAACATAGGTCCATTAGAATTATTTTATCTCTAGTTGCTAATTTTAACCTTGAGTTAGAACAACTAGATGTTAAAACTGCATTTCTACATGGTAGCCTAGATGAAACCATATATATGAGACAACCAGAAGGTTTTAATGTTGGTGATTCTGATAAAAAGGTGTGCTTGCTTAAGAAATCATTATATGGCCTTAAACAATCTCCTAGACAATGGTATAGGAAATTTGATGAGTTTATGATGAACTGCAATTTTAAAAGGTCTAGCTATGATTGGTGTATTTATTATAAATTGCTGGAAAGTGGATCTTTGATTTACTTGTTGCTTTATGTTGATGATATGCTAATAGCTAGTAAAGATCTTATGGCCATTAATGATTTAAAGCATCAGTTGAATACTAACTTTGAAATGAAGGATCTTGGTGCAGCTAAAAGAATTTTAGGGATGCAGATTCAAAGGGATAGGAAGGCTGGAACACTTTTCTTGTGCCAATCTGATTACCTGGGAAAAGTTCTGGAAAGATTTGATATGCAGAATGCCAAATCAGTGTCCATTCCAGTAGAAAGTCATTTTAAAGTGAGCAAGGATCAAGAGCCCCAAGATGACCAAGAGAGGGACCAAATGAAGAATGTACCATACTCAAATGCTGTTGGATGCCTAATGTATGCTATGGTGTGCACAATGCCAGATATAGCACATGGAGTAAGTCTGGTGAGCAGGCACATGGCAAATCCAGGAAGAAGCCATTGTCAGGTTGTTAAGTGGCTTTTGAGGTACATTAAGGGAACTCTGGACAGAGGGTTATTATTTGGGGGAGATCAACTCACATCAGAGATTGTGGAAGGATTTGTAGACTCAGATTATGCAGGGAGTGTTGATACCAGGAAGTCTCAGACTGGTCTGGTTTTTATGGTATTTGGAACAGCAGTGTCATGGAAAGCAAATCTTCAGAAGGTTGTGGCTTTGTCAACTACAGAGGCTGAGTTCATGGCTATCACTGAGGCAGTCAAGGAAGCACTGTGGCTGAAGGGAATCATGGCAGAGCTGGGACATGGCCAAGAATGTGTGAAGGTTCACAGTGACAGTCAAGGGGCTATTCACCTATCAAAGCATCAAGTCTTCCACGAGAGATCGAAGCACATTGATGTGAGGATGCACTTTGTGAGGGAAGTTGCTGAAACTGGTGAAGTAAAATTGGTGAAGGTCAACACCAATGACAACCTTGCTGACATGTTAACCAAGTCAGTTCCAAGCAATAAGTTTGAACATTGCTTGAAGCTGATTAGGTTGGATAAACATGGATGAGGCAAAGGGCCAAGGGTTAGCCAATAAGGGATAAGGGTGATCTGGAATCAAGGTGGAGATTTGTGGTTTTTGATCCCAGATCATCTTATGGTCATTTGAATGCATGTACAACTTTGCAGGAGTGTGTTTGAGCTTAAGGAGGCCAGCTCAAACTGAGTTTGCTGATTTCAAACAGCAGGGCAGAACGGCGCCGTTTGCAGCAGGCGCGAATGGTTTGGTTTGGGCGCAGAACGAAACGCAGTCGTTTGGACAAAACCAGTAAGTTCGGTTTAAATGGAACGATGACGTTTGGAGCAGCGCGGAAATCAAATTGCTTGGATACGGTGACGTTTAGACTTTGCGGGAATTTCGGATTTCGGCAAAATGAAGTCGTTACAAGTGAAGCTCAGCCGCTTATGTGAACGATGTCGTTTTGGTCCAGAGAAAACGGATATAAATTAGGCGCGTCCGAGTTGACCGGGTTAACGAGCGAGTCAAATCGAGTCCAGTAATTACTAGAATTGGGGATTAGGGTTCTTAGAGTGATTTCGTCAATTCGAGTTCTGTGAGCGAAATTGATAGCGATTGCTTGTGTAGATTCATTCCGTGTACTGAGCAATACTTGTACGTGTGTTCAATTGATCAATAAAGAGGCTACCCTTGGATTGGAGTAGGATCACCCGGATCCGAACCAGTATAAATCACTTGTGTTGATTTCTTCGTTTTCGTTTTCGATTCTTGCAAGTTTTCCGCGTTACATTTCATAACACTTATTAAAATACGTAGCTTTTTTTAGAGCTGTGGCTATTTCATTACCAGTTTTTTTTACTGTAATTGTATAAATATGCCACTGCAAATAATGAAATGTATACAACTCAAATTTAAAATAAGAATCAATCGGTTAACAATGTATAAATTGTTAAGGTTGTAATTGTATAAATTGAACATGTGTAACGAAGAGTTTAGAACATGTAACAGTACAAGAGTCCAGTAGCAAATCAACACAATATTACAATTTTATAGCAGCAATGGCTTCAGGTCTGAAATCGAACCGAAGACCCAAAACTCTTCTGACCTCAGCTGGGGTTAGTCTCCAAGTCATAGGTCCTGAATTCTCACCCCAGAAATCCAAAATTTCAGATACCTTCTCCAAGTTGAGGATGGTAGCCATTTGAGTGAGACGAGCAAACTTGTCTCTAACTGTCCTTTGAGTCATCCCAGAGAAATGGCTTCCCAGTGTTCTTGCATCCCTATCCTTTGAGTCATCACTCATTTCGCTAGTCTCTATTTCCATGCTCTTTGTGGTAGATACTGGGGCAAAGCAAGGAACTGCAGGACAGTGGACAGTTACAAAGCAATTAAACAAAGAAAATAAAAACAATGAGATTGTGAAATAACGATCTTGATAAGAAGTTTAGTCTTCTATTTGGAAATCAGATGCATCAGAATATCTAAGGTGGCATGGTATTCACTTCTAATATAAGGTGCCCCGCATAAGGTATCATAAACTACGTATTCACTTCTAAGGTGGCAGCACCCACAACTATCTTGATTCGGTTTTCGCTGGATTCTGAGCTTTCTGTCTCTTCTTCAATGAAAAAGAATGATAAAACATAAGATCAGTTATGCAGTATAATATGTAGCATCTGCATTACAATACACAGCAGTAATGGATTATAATATGTAGCAACTGTGTTATAATATGTAGCAGTTATGCACTATAATACGTAACAATTGTGTTATAAGACGCATCAGTTTTGCATTATAATACGTAACAACTGTATTATAATACGTAGCAACAACATTTAAGTTCGAAGCACTATATAATACGTAGCACTGTATTATAATACGTAGCAACACCATTTAAGTCCGAAGCACTATATTAAAACATGTAAGTATGGTGTTTTATAGAACATGCAATTATATTACAATACGTAGCAACTGTGTTATGACCCAAATTATGATAAATGTAGTACAAATTGACAGAATTATGATATATAACCCACATGTCTACGAATCATGATCCGAATACTACGAATTATGAGCTACAAATTGTGATACGATGTATCAATTATGAAATACGTATTATGATTAATATACTACGAATTATGACACATTACCTATTATGGCTACGAATTATGATCAATATACTACGAATCATGATACATAATCCACATGTGAATTCAACAGAAACTGCCTCACCTTCTTGATAAACGATGCTACGAATTATGGATCATGATTAGTGCCCACAACTATCTTGAAGCAGGCAACTCACTGTGACAATTAAGAATCGAACCAGCATCAATCAGCAGACACTAAAAATCAATAACCTAACAAATCAACATTATACAAATTCAGCGTAAATCAGACAGCCTCAAAAAAACACCAAAGAGAAAAATCCAACACAGAAGCACTGAAAACAACATACAAAACCCGACGTATGCTACACATCTGCTGAATTGTGCTACGTATTATGCTACTCATCTGCTGAGTTGTGCTACGTATTATGCTACGCATCTATATAGCTGATTAGCATTCAACCCTAAAAATCGTGGATCAATTTATCAAACCCTAGAACGTAGATAGGAAACACACCGTATATTTGGTTCGATTTCTTTGGCGGAGCGGTCGACAGATCTTCCATGGCCGACGCTTCGTAAGTTTTCGATCGTCGATTAGGTCTGGACGTTTCGCAAGTCCCGGTTTCACAATTATCGGATTTTGGTGTTTTGGAGATATTGTTTGTGACTAAATTACCCCCACAAGCGTCGATTAGGTGATTTAAAAAAAATTTGGTGTTTAATCTGGGCTGTTGATTAAGAAAGATCAATGGACGTAAATAATTTTTATTTCTCACCATAAGTTCACTTCTCACCAGATCTTAACCCCTTATTCAGTAGTGTTATGTTGTGAATGTCGTTAATAAATTTTGCGTGACAATTTTTATTTTGTGAACATTTTTATGTTTTGTAATTGTTATTCTTTTATTATGTGAAAATATTTTTATTTTGCGAACATGTTTTCTCTTTGTGAATATAAATTGATCAATGCGTATTTATGTTAAACACAATTACAACTTGGTGCTTTTATTACGTGAACTTACTTTTTATTTTATATTAACATGAATATTATGTGAGTATTTTTATTTTACGTGAATATACTTTATTTTGGGGTCAAGATCAGGTACAAAGTTAAATTTTGGTACAAAATACAAAATTCGTCAAAATCATTTTATAATTCGTCAGTTTATTTTATAATTCGTTAAAATTACTTTATAGTTCGTCAATTTTCGAGCTAAAAACTGAAAAAGACGAGCCGAAAAATGAAAAGACGACATATTTCGTCAGTTTCAGTTTATAATTCGTCACCAAGAAAAACACAAAAAAATCAAGATTTAATCTCATCCATTCAAGTCACAAGATCAAAGGCTATGATTAGTTTGTAATTTGTACCAAAAAAAATTAACTTTGCACCGGATCCTTACTCCTTTATTTTGTGAATGCAATTAAATAAAAATGTTATTATATTAACATGTTTTTTATTTTGAATATTCTTATAATCATTTTTTATAGTGTTATTTTCTGAATGTTGTTCTTTTTATTTTTGTGAGTGTCTTATTGTGTGAACACAGTTTTTGTGTTAACACGTTGTTTTATTATTGAACAAAGTTTTTTGAATATTTTAAAAATATTATGTGAGTATTTTATTTTTTATTTTTAGTGTGTTATTTTGTGATATTGTTGTTCTTTTTATTTTCTTAATACACATGTTCTTATGTGGGTGAATATAATTGTTGTTATTATTACCCATTTTATTATGTGAACATAATTCTTATTCCGTAGTGTTATGTTGTGAATGTTGTTTATAAATTTTTCGTTCATTAGTGAATACAATTTTTATTTTGTGAACATGGTATATATTTTGTAAATATTTTTATGTTTTGTAATTGTTATTCTTTTATTTTGTGAAAATATTCTTATTTTCCCAACATGTTTTCTCTTTGTGAATATAAATTGATCAATGCGTATTTATGCTAAACACAATTACAATTTGGTGCTTTTATTACGTGAACTAATTACTTTTTGTTTTATAATTTGTGTTACCCCTTTTCTTTCTTTCTCTTATATGATGCGCGAGTATAATTTTTTGAAATTTTGTAGTTTAACAACTCACCGTTAACATGTATGAATAAGCGAAAAAAGGTTTGGTCGAGTGGATTGAACTCTTTGACAAATTATCAAGAGGTCAAGGGTTCGATTCCACTGAGTAGCATTTTCTCCTCACTTTTGGGTAGAAGTGTTATTCATCCCTTTTGGATGTGTTTTCATCTCGGCGGGGACATGTTGTTCCTCCTTCGCGGAGGTGTTATTCGTCCATAGTGGACGTGTCATAGAGTTCTCATGCAATATGTATAAGATGTATTCGAATGATGATTGATATGTATGCGATCAGTGGCGGATCCAGAGCTTCATTTGAGGGGGTCCTAAATTTTTTTTTCTAACAACAATGATATAAGTCGGATCCAACAAAGAAAAAGGTCTACTAATGATCCGGCGATTTTTTTTCGAATAACAAGGTTCGCTAATGATAAGCCAACCTTCTGAAGCTTATATAGGTGTCATCTGATGTCCATTGAAGATGATCTACATATACTTTAAAGTTAATTGAAATTCGCCGAAATTGAGGGGTCCGAACCAATCTTCTAAAGCTCATAGAGGCGTCATCCGGTGTCCGTTGAAGATGATTCATATATGTTTAGAAATCTAATTGAATGTTCTACAACTTTCATGTTTACTTAAAGATGAAATTTGACAGTTAAGCTGATAAAAACAGTCACCAAAGATGGATGATTGATCGAAATTAGCCAAAATCGAAGGGGTCCGAACCAACATTCGAAGGCTCATAGAGGCGTCATCCGGTGTCCGTTTAAGATGTTCTTTATATGAGTAGAAAGCTAATTGAATGTTCTATAACTTTTATGTTTACTCCAAGATGAAATTCGGAGGTTAAGCTCTCAAAAATAGTGACCGAAGATACATGTTTGATCAAATTTTTAAAAAAAAATAAATAATATTATATACAAAAATTATTTGTCTCAAAATCGAGAGGGGTCCTGAACCCCCTAAATCCGCTACTGTATGCGATATAAAAACCCACTATAAAAAAACATCATGTATGAATAAAAACCAAATTATTAACTAAGTGATTGATTTTCATAAGAGATTGACTATAAAAAAGAATGCAGATTTATGTATGCATTAATAACAATAATTTAACTTCATCCATTAATTTTTTTTTGATTGGTCATCCATTAATTTTTATTGTATCTATGATCTTGTCATCTGATTTCAAAAATTGATGATTCGAACCTAAATTTAGGAAAAAATGATTATTCAGATTTTTTAAATTCTTTTCCTTATTAATAAACGAATAATTTCCATAAAAAAAATGAATGATTGCAGTTGTCTTTTAAACTTTGCCCCTCGAATTTATGTAAAACTAAAAGTAGGGGCAGTGAATTAGAAAGAAACTAGAACACGGTTGTATTGCAATCAAATTCATCTTCAAACCGTCCAAGCAACCAAAACCTAACCTAATACATCGCCGATCTGTTCGCTTTTCTGGATCCGGATTCTTCGACAACCATGGACGAATTGGGGTCCGTATCTATCTCAACTTTTATTCATTTCTCGCTTTCTGTCATAAAAGTAAACTGTAATGGTGTTGTTGTTTGTTATTGTAGATCTAATGGAGCGTCCCCGAAACCTCGCTATTTCAGCAACAACATCAATCCTGGAGCTTCTTCCTCTGTGTCGACGACCAGCGTCCACGTCACGGCACTCGACGGTCTGGTGAACGTCAACTCCCTTTTCACCATTGCTGTCTTTGTCGGGCTTTCCCTTACCACTCAGGGCCAGCGGAGTCTTGAGAATCCAGCCTGCGATGCAGGAATCGATGTCGCCAAGAATCTACTTGTTTTTGAAGTTGTGTCCTTCAGCTTCTTTCTCTTCTCTTCCTTGATTGCTCAGGGACTCAAGCTCGCTATTAATCTTCTCAACAGCAAGGATACTGACGATGCTTTCAAGGCTCATATTAATTTGAAAGTCCTTCGGTTTTGTATGTTGGCTTCTGCTGTCGGCTCCGTCATGGGCTGCTTGTTTTTGATGCTTTCCATGGTTAATGTCATACAGATTCGTCTTGGGATGTTGTCTTGTGGAAGTAAATCTGCTGTTCATGCTGCCGCTGCCCTCATTGTGTTAGTCACTTCCGCCTTGCTGGTATATATATCCACTGCCATCTACGCCTTCCTTCATTGATCCAGTCTATTAAGTTATGTATGTACTGTTGCAAAACACACAATGCTTCGTGCATTATCAATCAAGATCATTATCCCCACTGCAAATCTTTTTTATGTTTTTTTAGTTGCTTTGTGGAGATGATAGGTTTGGATAAACCAAATGATACATAATCTTAACACATTCCAAGTCGAAGTGCATCGGCTGTCTTGTTTTTTTTCTCGTTTATTTTTTATTTTTTGGTTTAAAACATGTACCTGTCAGGATGATTAGATTTGAACTTGTTGGAAAATGTGCGAAGAAAATGATGGTGAAACATCATTATATGATTTAAACCACAAGGTAATGAGCAAGTTTGAGTCTTGAGGGTACATACTTAAAAGTGACTAAAGTGATTGAGATTCCATGGGCACATCAGCCGTTGATAGAAGAGAATGTAAATGCCAGTCTTAGTGATCATGAACTTTTGTTTCTCCGAGGTGTGAATGCTTTCCTTACAAGAGGAGTAGCATTCAAGCTCATTTGCGCGCACGAGTAGAAAACCCGCTACCACAAACTCTTAACTCCTCCCTTGAAGTTTTTATGCCGGCTTGTTTTCTTAGTTGTTGGCGTGAGTGTTGGTGATAGTAGAACCACATTCAATTCATCAAGCTTGAAAGTTGTGGTGCAAGGCTTTAACCAAAGAGTTATTGTATCATCGGAGGCAGTTGCTTGTAATTTCAACACTTAGTGTTCAAGCAATAATGATTTAAGGAAATCATCCAATGCGCCTCAACTATGTACTACGATTTGATTGTTTCGATTCATTATTTGTCAACTATTTGATATATAGTTAATAGTTATGTCCACTTTTGTTACTATGCAATCTGTCTATGATAACATTCCCTGACAAATTTATACATTATGTGATTTGCGCAAGGTTGTAAAAAATGCTTGGCGCTAGTCGGGCGAAAAGGGTCCTTGAAGATTAATCGGGGCCTAGGCGGAGATTAATAAGTTTCGAATTTTTTTAAGTCATTTTATAATATAACAATCTGATTTTTAATTTAACATAATATTATCCTATTGATTTAAAATTTTATTTTGAAAGATGGTGTCTTATTGTAATGTTGTGAACTTTAAGGATTTAAATGCAATAAGTAAAATTTTCAATTTTACTGTTCACCATCTTCCCCATTAAACCCTAACATCGTAACACAACCTCGACACCCATGGTCGACAATTTTAAGACCAACATAACTTGTAACACTTTAAATTGATTGAATACAAGCAAAATTTTTGCCTAAACACACTAAAATCAGTCCAAACCCACCTAAATCCGCCTAATGATCGTTTAATTGATTAATCGGAACGGGTTGTTAAAAAAGGCCGCCTAAGCGGACTAGGCGGCCGTTTTCTTGAACACTGGATTTGCGTCTAACAATCTAAAAACATGAAGTTTATATATAGTCATATAAAGTGAAGGTGGTCTGAGGACATGAATCTCTTATGTGATTAGGGATAACGCATGATCCGATGTTTTCGTATGATAATGTGGTGATAACAAGCGTACTTTTAACTCTTTATAGTTGTCAAGTTTTAGTTTTAAGGGTTCAATTGCAGTCAAATATAATTTATATACCTAGGTAAGTTAAGGGTCGATCCAAGGAACAAACATGTACGTGTACTATGCAGACAATGTGTTCAACTAGTCCTACAGGAAAAAGATTTGGTTATTACCAATTCCTAAGTGACAATGAAATTTGAAAAGGTTTGATTTAATCAGAGAAACAAATCACATATCAAATTGCAACCATGCCTACATACAATTCATGCGATAATATCATGCAATCCAAATATGCTATCAAGTATGGAAATAAACCTAGATAACACATTAGACAAGCCGCCCATCCACATCAAAATTCAGATCCTGTACTCCCTACATATGGTTATAAATCATATATATATATATATATATAGGGGCGCGCTCAAATGTTATGGGTTGTTAAAGTGTTATGTGTTACTCTATTGTGCACCTTTAGATCATTTGAATCTAATGGTCCAGATTACATCTTGCACTTTCGTCTTTTAGGTAAAAGACAAAAGTGCAAAATGACAAACAACTTTGTCTCTTTTTGACTTTTATATTGCACTTTGACTTTATTTTGCACCTTTAGATCATTTGATCTAAAGGTTGAGATTGAAGTAACACATAACACATTAAGAAGGCCATAACATTTGAGCGCTCCTCTATATATATATATATATATATATATATATATATATATATATATATATAGGAGCGTTCAAATGAGGCAAGCCAAATAAGAATGAGGCAGTGAGGCACGATCTGAGCCACACATCTAACCCCCCGTGCTTTGTTGGTACGTCACGTGTCCAAATAGTAAACCCACTACCAACAGTAAAAAGCAAACAGTAAATCCCACACCTTTAAATCTCAACTATTAGATCAATATCATCAATGGCCAAGATCATGCCTTACTGCCTCATTCTTACAACCTTGCCTCAACCGAACGCTCCCCTATATATATATAATCAAATATTAGAAACGAGGAAACTATGTTTTGTTGAAGCGTAGACTTGAATCTTGGTCTTTCTTGAGCTCTTGGTCGTCCTTCTTCTCCAATTTAGGTCAAAATTGATCCCTAAAATTAACGTCCTCAAAATCGGGACCAAAACTTTTATTTATAGCCCAAAATCTCCGATAAGTTTTAATCAATTTATATACTATTATAAGGTCTTAAACAATCTATAAGAAATTCGTAGAACGTGTGATAGACAAAAGCTACAAATGATATTGACACGAGAGAATACACACTCGAGTAACTATTTCAAGTCGTAGAATATGAATCCAATATAATGAAAATTAATCGAAGGAGGTTTGTTGAGAACGAGATTTCAATCTCAATACTTAAATAGTTGAGCATGTGCGCGATGTTCGTATTCTAGCATGTGACGTGGAACTATCTAGTATGAATCTACTTAAAATGAGGCATGTGATGTGTGTGACTATGTGCTGCACACTCCGCACATAAAAATGAGCTTAGTTAGGATAGGAAACTTCCCTCATGTAGTCATGTGTCAATGTTTCAGTATCCATGGTGATTAAAAGATACTTTGTCAGGATGCATCTGAATAATGGCTTTGCGGACTTCACGTGGTTGAATTAGGGCACTGAGAAACATAACATCATCCTCCTGAAGCTTCCTTGGGATTTCTCGCAGCTCTTCTTCCCAACAAATTTTTGAGCTGTTGAAACTCGTGCAGAACAAACTTCTAAAGTACTCAGTAACTCTATTAAGGATTTCCCCATCCTCGGCCACCCACCGTCGGCAATTCTGTTTATGCGATTTATTCTCCTTCTCTGCCAGGCTTTTAAGGGGAAATAACGCATGTTCAAGTCACCCTTCTTAAGCCACTCTGCTTTACTCCCTTGCTTCCACATCAAATCTCCCCTTAACAACAACTCATCCAGCAGTCCACACACCTTGGCTCCTCTTCAGTAGTCGTAACGACCCGATCAGAGGACCCGATCTGGGCTGAAGCTTGTTGAGACACTCAGATTCTCATTTTGTTTATGTATCATTGACCACTAATGTCCCAGATCAAGCTGGTCAGCCAGGACTATAAAAGGTATATTCTTAAGGAATGACATGTTGTCGTGGGAAGTTGAAGAGAAAAGATTGCACTAAGCTTGAACAAATCAAGAAGCATGGATCAATGGACCAAACTGATAACATGATGTGACATTTCAAAAAGAGAAGGAGGTAAAGAGAAGGCTAAATCTGGAATGTTGATGCGAGTGTGAAGTCTAGTGAGGAGAATGCACAAGAAATTGTTACAGTAAAGGTTCTGGACAATGTTCAAGAAGATCCAGAAGAGACTGAGAGTGGTGAAAAAGATATGGAGTCCAATGATGAGAAGAATTAAGTATCTGATCGATGAGTCTGCTCACACGTGATGATGGAACCTATATAAAGTCTGAGGATGTTGAGGAATCAGAAGATGTTCCAGCTAATGATGAATCAGATGTTGGAGAGTTCCAAACTGAGATAATACAAAATAAAGAAGGGGACTCGATTGACAAGATGTTCGAGGATGATGGTCAAGAGGGAGACCAAACCATGATGACGAAAAGGTTGTTCCTGAGGCAGAAGGAGATCAAACAGAGGTTGTTGTAGAGGATATTCATGAAGAAGAACTGGTTGCAGTGCAACATGCTGCACAAATGAAGCGACTAATTAAACTGAGGATGTACAAGTTGAGGTACAGTCGTGGTTCCAGCAGATGCCCTTGTGGACATGAATATTGTTCAAATTGGTGTTGGTACAAATAAAGGAGTAGTGCATGCCTCCAAGGAAACGAAGGCCAGCACTATTGCAAGGGGTGTAAAGCCTGCCAGAAAGAATAAGAAGGCTGCTAAAGTCCCAGCAAATGGTCCAGAGGCTAGCAAAGCACAATCGCCTGAACCGATAGAGATTGTCCTAGAAAAGGAACAAGTGGTTATCGAATGTGCTATGCGGGACATGCCTGGGAACAGTGGCGGATCCAGGACTCGACCGATGGGGGGGGGGGCGAACTTTGTGATGGGGTCCCAAAATTTTTTTTTGATGAATAAGGCTATAGGTTGTAATCGGAAATTTTTTTCCTATATATATATTCCTCATATTTGATGATATAAGTTATTTTCTAGTAAAATATCAAAGTTTGAATTCATATAAAGTTCATTACCGATCTAACTTTGAGAGGTCATAGAAGACACGTCGATTACCCTATAAGATCGAGATATATATCATTGGAGAGATAATTTGACGGCCTACAACTCTTCAATTGATATCAAGATATCAATCAGACGTTTAAGCAACCAGAAATATCAGTAAAGTAAGAACGCATAACAAGTATACATAGTCAATCACATGCAACCTTAACAACTTTAACATATAACAGGTAGACTGAGCACCACTTGAGAAATCAATCACCTTGCGCATGAAGCTGACAATAAGGCCTACAACTTCTATACTTACATCTAGGCACAAGTCTAATGTTAAGGTGACTGAAAACTAAGTCGAAACATGACATATGTTTGAAGTCCGCTAATGATTAGCCAACTTTTTGAAGCTCATAAAGACATCATCCGGTGTCCGTTGAAGATGATCTATGTATTGGTAGAAAGCTAATTGAATTTTCTATAACTTTCATGTTTAATGCAAGATGAATTTCGGAGGTTAAGCTGATAAAAACAACGATCAAAGATAGACAATTAGTTGAAATTTGCCGAAATTGGGGGGATTCGAGCCAATCTTCTGAAGCTCATAAAGGCATCATCTGGTGTCCGTTGAACATGATCTATATATGTATAGAAAGCTAACAGAATGTTCTATAACTTTCATGTTTACTTAAAGATGAAATTTGAGGTTAAGCTATTAAAAACAGTGACCAAAACTAGATGTTTGATTGAAGTTTGCCGAAATCAAGGGGGTCCGAGCCAACTTTCGGAAGCTCATAGAGGCGTCATGTATTGTCCGTTGAAGATGATCTATATATGGATAGAAAGCTAATTGAATGTTCTATAACTTTCATGTTTAATCCGAGATGAAATTAGAAGGTTAATCTTAGCAAAATAGCAACCGATGATAGGTGTTTAATCAAAAATTTCAAAAAAAATTTGTTCAAAAGCAAGCAAACGTGGGGGCGCGCGAGGGAACGTGGGGGCGAGCGAGCGAACGTGGGGGCGAGCGAACGAACGTGGGGGCAAACCAAGGGGCGGGGGGCAGATAAGGCATCTGATTCCAAAAACAGGAGATTTTCCGACGAACGTGGGGGCGACCGCCCCCCCGCCCCCCCCTTGCATCCGCCACTGCCTGGGAAGAAAAAGAAGAGGTGGAGTTGGTAACCACTGTTAGCATATCCAAGCCGTACATGGAACAAATTGTGCGAGAAGATGTGGTGAACTTGCAAGAAAAGTTCGGGACAATTGATTGTCATAAGTATGGACATCTGAGGTATACCCTAATGTTTCTAACTTGTAAGGCAAGTTAGCTAGATATTCGAAGATTTTCTCAACCACTTAGGAAAGATCAAGATTTCCAAGCCATCTATAAATACATGGCTAGGGATCTTAGTTCTGCATTGATCACAGAAGCTAAACACTCATACACACACAGAGAGAGCAAGAAGGAAGATCGATCGGCCTTAGTTTATTATTCCGATAAGCTCACGACGCTGCTATCAATCTGCTCAACGTATTGTTCTAGACTGACGGTTAAACGAGTTGAAGCTGTACGCAGTGATGGTTCATCCATTCAACAGCTTTTTGGAGAAGGAATTCAAAATCATACTATCACGTAGAGGAGGAGGTTGGACTATCGGCCCGAAGCTTTTCTCACCGGAAAGTTAAGGCGAGTCAGACTGTTCAGTTTCCTATTACAAACTGATTGAGGGATACATTCCGCTGCACACACACGCATTGTTGCTACGCATTTGGGAGAACGCGTCTGTCTTCGGGAGATAACACAGAGCTTCGGGAGAAGTTCTACTAAAGGTCGAGTGGTAATCTCAGACCGAGCTGCAAGAAGATGAGAGGAAGTCTCGGATCTAGGGGAGCCTAGGTCGCAAGCTTTGAAGAGTGTTGGAGGCTCGGCGGTTTAAAGTGGGAGTCTTGTAAACGTAAATCCACTATAGCACTAAACTCAAAGTAAAGAAGGGCAATTCCCGTAGGACAAAAGTAGGTGGATTGATATCCCTACCTGTCGTGCACGCCCAGAGCTCAAACAATGTCTGAGTCCATTGATATACATCTTGTTGGAAAGCTGAATTGAAGGACTACAACTTTGTAGTTTCGAAAAAGAGATGTTTCAATCGTTAAAGGGGTCAAAGTTGGAGCCAAAAAGCTTATCTCACTATGCGCCAGTGTTGCCGGTGTCGCCTAATTAGGGGACACTGATCAACAAATTTTTGCTCTCTGGATTTCCCCGTGTCACTTAACTGGGCCAAAAAACAATTTTCTTAGGTTTTTGGAAAAATTGCAGAAAGGCGAAATTGAACAAAAACAAGAAAAAGAGCAGACACCAACCTTAATTTTTATACGCACATATACACACCTTTACACTTGGAAACGATGGAAAAGAGAGAAGGGGTAACAAAAACGCAAGGATTTACGATCGGGTTAAGGATTGAGATTGAAGGGAGTTATCAACATTAATTCAAAGGGTGTAGTAATTTTGTTTCTCGTTTTGTAATTCTCGTCCCGTTCATGAACATGACTTGTATTTCCATGTCAATGGATAGTGAGTAGTGACCCATATTTTGGGGTCCTACAAACCTTACTCGAATATGAATCGTTTAATAAATTAGTGTTTGCATGATTTGGATTGTTTTACATGGTTTGTATTTTACTTAGCGCTTAAAACCTAGCTATGCATACTAGGTGTTTCAGAAAATGCCTAAGTGCATCGCCTTGACACATTAAGCCAATAGCGCAGAAAGGGTGAGGCTAAACGTCCGACTATTAAGTAAACTACATGTTACAAACTCGGTGACTACGCGTGTGGCCCGATATCATGATGGAAAGGCTACGATTATGACAAGGACTCCCCATGTTTATGCGACGAGAGTTGGTAAACATCGGCAAGTTACTTGATTCGAACCAATAACACCAAAAATGTGAGGTTCATAGTTCAAGGTACATTTCCAATTTAAACCAATAGCGCCGAAAGGGTGAGGTTCTTACTTGGATTGTGCGGCTATTTTCCAATCAATATAGGCAAATCCTTTCATGCTAGTTAATAAACTCGATTCTAATGTTGGGCAAGTGAAGTAGTTCCTCGAAATACTTTTCGAAATTCATTAAAACCGTTTCTTAATTACTTGTTTATTTTTAGATTAGAAAACAACAAAAAAAACCACTCGTTTCAGACTAGGATAAATAGAAGCATAACCTTACATAGTGCGCAAGTTTACAATTGATTCATTGGATGACTCGGTACTTAGTGATTTTATAAATTATTTTTGACGCTCAAAATAATACACGTCAAAATGGCGCCGTTGCCGGGGAGCAACGCATTAACTTGTCGTTAGCCTAGGTTGTGTGGATAAACTGAAAGTCCACCATAGACTTGATGAGCGGAAATTCAAATGGGGCTTGAAGGTGGATTGATGGCTCAAGCATCTGGAGCCCCGTGAGAAGTTAGCCAAGCGAAGGACTTCTCGCAAGCGAATCCATGGGGCGCTTTGCTAGTCTCGCCAAGACATTAAACTAGGTCCTCGAGGGAAGTAAAACCATTTGTAAGATGCCTTATCAAATTTATTTTTCACTCTTATCATTGCTCACTAGACACTTTTGATTTTAAGTGTGTAGTCCCTACTACGATACATATTGTACTTGTGACATATTCTACTAATATCTGTCAAGTGGTCACGTGTATATTTTACATATTTTGTTGTCATATGCGGAAAAGGAAGAGCAAACAAATGATCCACGCTCCACATGCTACAATTTCAGGGAAGTCCCATGCATTACACTTTTTGATTCTTTATATTTTTCGCTTAGGGACTAAGCTTTCTCTTAATTGTGGAGTAGGTGTGTAGTGCATTCTATTAAAATCATCCATGTCTAGGTACTTGCATTTTTTTACGCGCTAGCTTACATTTAAGGACTCAAATTTCCAAGGCATTCGCATAACCCCATTACTCAACTACCTAGTTTAATTGCTAATGGCTTGATTTTGAATAATAGAATCACCTTAACTTTTTTTAGTGCATAATTCCTAGGCGTCAATGTTTTGTTATCTTGTGTCTATCTAATGATTTAGGCAACCTTTTTTGCATCACTTGAGCATAAAATTAGCAAGCATGAAAATACTCTTCTTCTCTTCGAAAATTTAGTCATTGCTCTTAGGTGATCTCTATTGTTTCACACTGTATGCACACATCATTTATATTCTTAGTTCATTGCCAAATCTTATGTATGGATTCAATATGGGTGAGAAATTGACCCCAACAAAAAAATATTTTGTAAATGCAAGCACAAGCCAAAATAAGACAATCTACAAAAGAGCAAGCAAAATGATTTTGCAAGCAAAACCCAAAATAAGGCAAGCAATCAAAAAAATTAAATCTTGAAGCATATCGTGGGCAAAATGCCTTGAAAAAAGAGAAAAATAAGACACACACTTAAGTTTGGCAATGTCCTTTCCATCATTCCTTTTAGTGTGTATGCATTATGACTTGAGTAGAGAGATGACCCTTGACTAGTACGTGAGCATGATTTTGTTTGAGATAATTTTGAAAATGAAGTGCCAAACTCCTCTTTCCTTACAGATTATTGGACTTAGCTCTTAAGACTTGTAAATGAGTTTTCTACCGTTAGTCCATGGACTATCCTTCTTGATAGCATAGGCGTGCGATTGGTACGCTTTTTGTGTTTTATGTTTTGAGTATCTTGTGAAAAGGTTGAATGAATTGTTAGGTTAGTCATTTGATAACTCTAATATTGATTGTCTTTGAATGTGCATCTTTGTAGAGTTATTAGTGGTTCGAAATTTGTTTGAAAAGGAGTTAATCCTTGATTACTATTTCAGTTGTTGTGTATAGGGGATTTGTTGCGCATTGCCTAGAAAATTGAAAGTACTATCATGTTCATGCATATAGCTAGTTGCATATGAGATTTGTGAGTATTCTATTTTCTGAAAACTCTCACGAGACTACAACTCGTCCTGTAGGGTAGCCTAGAGGTTTAAAGGCTTGCTGCATATGCTAAATGCACTCGTGTTCCCTACGACATTAGTTAGGTGATGAGTCAAGTTTTCGAATCATTAATAGCCATTTTTCACTATAGCTTTGGTTCGTTTTCGATGATATTTTGATGTCATTTGACCTTTACCCTACATTTCAGGTAGAAATCAAGTCCTACTCAAAGTCGAAGCCTAGATATGAAAACTTGGAGAAAATCCAAAGATTTAGAGCAAAGTATGGGCAAAAAGGGCTCCCACCCAACCGACTGAATATCTCCCCTGTACCAGTCGACTGGCTGGATGATTAATCAGAACAGGAAGCAAGAAAGCCACATCGAGTCGGTCAACTGGACCCGCCAGTCGATCGACTGAAAAGAAGCTTCAGAGTGCTCGTTATTGCTCTACATCGAGTCGGTAAACTGAGAAGTTCAACCGGTCAACTAGGAAGGAACTCAGATGGCTCAAAATCTCTCGGCATCGAGTCGGTCGACTGAAACTGCTACGTGCAGTTTTTTAGCCGGGTTTATAAATAGAAAGTGAGGGTTTTGACCTAGGTGTGGAGGTTTTTGGGGAGAAGAAGACCAGAAAAGAGGCTCAACCAAGGTCATCAATCATCAAAAGATCCAACCAAGGTGAAGAAGAGAAGATCAAAAGGGAGTTCAAGGATTAACCATCCTCCTTCCTCTACACCTTTTCCGTTCCCTTTGTTGTGTGCTATAAACGCTACTCACACCATGTTGTCTTACATGATGTGTGAGTAGTGATCTTGTGTTTTGAGGGTGTTGTAACCCTCCTTGGTACTCTATGATCATGTATATACATTTGATTCAACAATCTATGGTGTTAATTTCATATTCTCTATGCTCTTCATATATGACATGCCACTAAGTGTTTGATGAAATGCCTAACTGACATGTTGATCTTAAAACTTGACCTAAGTATTGAAAACGCTTAGTAATAGTTTGGATGTAGAGAATATGATCATATCTAGTGTTTATGATGATAAATACATGCATTTGATGTTAACTAGTCCTTCACGCCTATTTCATTTATTACTTTGGGAGATGTTCCAAGGATAATTAAGGTTATAGAGTGAATCAACATCCTCGAATGAGTGAGGTTCTAATTAAGAGAGTTTGACTAAGAATAGATTCACATGAAAATTGGTCTACCTTAGCCTAAGCTAGGTTAGAGACAATACATTGATAGGAAGTGAACTAGTGCGTATGTTCATTGCATTTATCTCCCACACATAGGACGATAAGGAAATGGAATGAACCAACATCCTCGAAATAGCGAGGTTCGAGCTAAGAAGGATTGGCTAGGAATAAACTCAAGTGAGAGTTGATCTACCCAAGTCTAAACTAGGTTCAAAACTATTTGACACCTTGATTTGCATAACTTTTATATACGTGATCAATGAAAAAATGCCAAGGATGAGAGTAACCCGTCGAAACACCTCTTATTTATCTTTTATCCTAAATGACTTGCCATTTAGGATTTAGACACACACACTTATACATTTTTGGTTTGGAATAGCCGAACGGAAACACGATCTTACATAGTGCATGTGCTTGGCTTGCTCCTTTGGGTTCGACCCGGTACTTACCGGTCTTTATAAATTGTTTTTGACCAATAGAGATTCTAATCGCAATTCATTTGCGTGTGAAAATCTACAAGTTTCAGATTTAGTTCATGTTTGTTCGGGACGAACAAACTCCAAGTGTCGAATGTCTTGTTGAGCATAAATCTGTACTATATTTATGCTCCACATCTAGTCTATTTTCAATCATCTTCCTTGTTTATATGAGCTCTCACTTTAAATTCTGATGCTTTTCAGGTGAAAAATGATTCCGAGGAAAAATAAAGCGTTTTATGGAAATTTGGGCGAAAATTGGACAAAAGTTGGTGGATTCATATCCCTGCTTGTCGCGCATGCCCAGAGCTCATACGGTGTCCGAATCCATTGATATATAGCTTTTTGGAAAGCTGAATCGATGGACTACAACTTTGTAGTTTGGACCAAGAGCTGTTTCAATTGTTAAAGGGGTCAAAGATGACACTGGTGACACTGATCAACGAATTTCAGCTCTCTGGATTTTCCCGTGTGACTTAACTGTTGACACTAGCAACATACTGGCTAAATGGGTCAAAAATTCAATTTTTGCTAGGTTTTTGGAAAAATTGCAAAAAAGCAAAATTGAACAAAAATAAGAAAAAGACAGCCGTCAACCTTATTTTCTATACACACATATACACACCTACACACTTGGAAACGACGGAAAAGAGAGAAGGGGGGAACAAAAAACGCAAGGATCTACGATCGGATCAAGGATTGAGATTGAAGGGAGTTATCAACATCAATTCGAAGGGTGTAGTAATTCCTTTTTTCGTTTTGTAATTCTAGTCACATTCATGAACATGTCTTGTATTTCCATGACAATGGATAGTGAAAGTGACCCATATTTTGGGGTCCTACAAACCTTACTCGACTATGAATCATTTAATAAATTAGTGTTTGCATGATTTGGATGGTTTTACATGGTTTGTATTTTACTTAGCGCTTAAAACCCATCGATGCATATTAGGTGTTTGAGAAAATGGCTAAGTGCATAGCCTTGAGACGTTAAGCCAATAGCGCCAAAAGGGTGAGGCTAAACGTCCGACTATTAAGTAAACTACACGTTACGAACTCGGTGACTACGAGAGTGGCCCGAGATTGTGACAAGAAAGGCCAGGATTACGACAAGGACTCCCCATGTTTACGCGACGAGAGTTGATAAACATCAGCAAGTTACTTGATTCGAACCAGTAGCGCTGAAAGGGTGCGGTTCGTAGTTCAAGGTACATTTTCAATTTGAACCAATATCACCGAAAGGGTGAAGTTCTTACTTGGAATGTGCGTCTATTTTGCAATCAATATAGGCAAATCCTTCTCGAATCCTGCTAGTTTATCAACTTGATTCTAATGTTGGGTAAGTGAAGTAGTTCCCCAAAATACTTCTCGAATTCGTTAAAACCTTTTCTTACTTATTTATTTTAGATTAGAAAACCCAAAAAAACCTCTCATTTCAGATTAGGATTTATAGAAGCATAACCTTACACAGTGCGCAAGTTTTTCGTTGCTCCCTTGGACGACTCGGTACTTACCGATTTTATAAATTATTTCTGACGCTCAAAATACTATACGTCACTGCTGAGGAATTCCAAGAACTGGCAGAACACCTGCTAGACACTTTCTTGACCAGACAACAATATTCACTCTCAAATGTTGTTGAAGAGTTTAGAAGGAAGCAAGTTAGTATGGATGAAGATTGAGATTGAAGGATACCAGTAAAGACTATTATGCATTGTCTGGGTCATTGACAGAACCGCTCGTCGTCAAAGCGATTTGTACAAATAAATTTATAATAGTCCACTACTTGCGACTATACTACTGGGTAGTACTTGGTAAGTAGGGGTCGAACCCAAGGGAATCAGGGGAATAGATGTCTTTGAGGGGGTTATTTAGCGAGAGAGCGTGTTTAAGGTCGGTTGGTTGGTTTTAAAGCTACCAGCTATTTTGATTGATTGATTGGTTGGTTGGTTGATTTTAAGACTGGAAAGTAAATTACTTAAAGAAATGTTCGGTTTCAGGGGACTTGTATTATATCCTGTTTATCATTGACCTTTAGTGACTTTCCTAAGTATTCAAACGGTGTATCAAGGCCATTCCAAGCACTCGATTTGCGTACACTGTCTAGCCTATTCCAAGGACGTAGAACACTTATTCTATTTAGACTAATACTCCATTCCCGGTTATATCAGCCTATGTGCATCCATTTGATCAATCATTCCCGATCAACCAAATGGTGTTTAGGATGAGTCAAACTTCTCAGATAAGCTTTGCCATTCCAAGCATCCACTTATCCGTACAAGTTTACGAACCCCCATGGTGAGCTTTGCCATTCCAAGCGTCCCCTCAACCATGGACGTTCTGACTTAATATATGGCACATAGAATAAGTTTTGAATACTTAGACTAGATACTAAGTTTAATAGTCTTAAAACATTTTATAATACAAGTGCGCCCCTTAGACCGAACTACAAGTTTAGCTACTATTCATCACGCTAAACATTATACTAAGGAATTAAAGACAACAGTTAAATAAATAAATACTAAGAGATACTTACAACCGTTGAAGCGCCAAGGGAGCTATCCTTTATTTCCAAAGCAAGATTACAACTTACAAGTATTACAACTTCTAGAGAGAGAAGTGAAATTGAGATTTGGTGTGTTTTACAAATGAGGTTTGGCTTGGTATTTATAGCCAAAGGGAGGAGAAATGGATGGATGAGATGGAAGCACATGTCTTTTGATCCAAGGGAGGAGAAGGAGGAGCTTGTGGAGGAGACAAGTGGCGCAAGGAGGAGGAGCCGGTGGCTTTTGGTGGAGGAGGGTGGCGCCGCCGGTTGCCGGTCACCCAAGGGGGAGGAGCTCCTCCCTTGCCCACCTCCTTGAATGGTGGCCGGTCATCTTTGCCCAATGTGTGATTTTGTACAGTTTTGTGCAGTCTTTTCACAAAACTGTCAATGTGTTTCTTCCCCGGGCTGTCTTGACTCCATTCCTGATTCCTCTGATTAATTTGTTCTGGTCAATTCAACGTTAGGATCCTTGATATCTCTTCAGTCGGCATATGATCTTGACCTTGGATTGACTCTTGTTATCTTTTCAGCTTAAAATCCTCTCCTTAGCATGTTTTCACTTCAGTCTCTAAAATGCTCTGTGGAAATATATCGGGACTAACACGTAGAAGTTAGATAGACAAACAGTCTAAATAAGGGGGTTTTACTGTGTTTCTGACTCGTATAACTTTGGTCCATCAGTCATCATTCTTATTTAAATTACAACTCTTGTGAAAGTTGTCCAACCATAGACTATCAAGGAAACTTGCATCCCTTTAGTAGTATACCCTTTTCTATACTGTGAAACAAAAACCATTAATAGCCAAATGAATGAAGCTCAAATAACTGTATAGGAAAATCTAAACTACTTGTTACGATGTAAAAAAATAAGCAAACGATTAATTACAAACAAGCATTTTTTTATGAAGGGGTACAATACAACGATTCATAACATTTCAATGCATAGTATATATATATAGGAGCGCTCGGTTGAGAACCCCTAAAAATTTGAGAACCTGAGACTCCAAATCTCATCATTGGATCAAGTTGCATCTTTGAATGTGGAGGTGACACGTGTCCCACTCACATTTTGTCTTTCATTGTGCAGTTTCGAGTATTATTTTTGCCTAGATGCATTTTCAGGTTTCAGAAAGTGCACTTACGCAAAAATGAAAATGTATAAAGAAGGTTCTCAAAGTTCTCAAAAAAAAAAGAGGGGTTCTCATTTGAGCGCTCCTATAAATATATAGGGAACAGATTGACGGAGCCCACCGCACTGTCGTTAAGGTGCGATGTTCTCTGTGCAAAAATAAATTTATATCTCCGATACTCGCGATTTAACTATTTGATAGTCAGTGGTAAGTACGGGTCGAACCCAAGTGAATTAGGTGATAGTTGTTCTTTCGAAAAGGGGGAGTTAAATTAAACAGTTGGGGGGTTGGTTTTGGTTTTAGTTACTGAAAAGTAAGGTGCTTGAAGGGCAAGTCTTGACAGAAAGTAAGCAGTTGATAAGGTACTGAAAGTAAAGTAACAGTTGATATTACAATTAAAGGAAAATATTCGGCTTTAGGGGCCTTGCATCATAGTCTGTTTATCATTGACCTCTAATGATCATACTAAGTGTTCAAAAGTGTATCGAGGCCATTTCAAGCACTCGACTTGCCACACTGTCTAGCCCATTTCAAGGTCATAGAGCACTTGTTCTATTTAGACTAGCACCCCATTTCAAGGTATACTAGTCTATGTGCATCCATTTGATCAATCATTTCCGATCAATCCAAATGGTGTTTTAAAGAGGTCGAACTCCTCAGATAAGCTTTGCCATTTCAAGCATCCACTTACCCGAGTATGTTCAGGAACCCCACGGAAGAGTTTTGCCATTTAAAGCATCCACTCAACCTTGGAAGTTCTAACCTAATATGTGGCACATAGAACAAGTTTTGAACACATAGAGGCACTAAGAGTAGGGTCTAAAACATTGTATGTTACAAGCACTCCCTTTCAACCGAATGAAGGGGTTAGCTACGAATATCCATGGAACAGGACATCATAGCTAAGTGCTTTAAAAAGTAAAGGTTTTTGAAAGACAGTAAAGTAAAGTTTTCGAAAGTAAAGACAGTAAAGTAAAGTTTTCGAAAGTAAAGACAGTAAAGTAAAGTACTTTGAAAGACAGTAAAGTAATGAAGAGAGTACTTACAAAAACCGTTAAGAGTGCTAAAGATCAAGCTTCGATTCCAAAGTAAAGTGATTACATGATTGTGCCTAAAGCTAGAGAGATAAGTAACTTGAGGACTTGTGGTGTTGGAATGAGATGAGGATTGTTGATGGAATGATGATACAAGGAGAAGGGCATGCTCTATTTATAGGCAAGGAGGAGCAATGGATGTGGAGGAGAAGCCACCACATGGCACAAGATGGATGGAGGAGCAAGGAGCCGCTGGCCCTTAGGTGGAGGAAGCCATAGCCGCCCCCCCATGTGGCATGAAAGGAGAGGAGGAGGAGAATGTGAGTGAGGGGAGCCGCCGGCTAGGTGGATGGGAGTGGTTGAGTGTGTTTTGTGATCTTTTCCAAAAGCCATCGGTCCTTTCAGCTCCGGTCTGACTCTGGTTGCCCTTCGGTTGGACTTGTTTTGAGTGATTCCACGTCAGGTTCTTGAAAGTCAGAATTTGGTCGTGACCTGGAATGACTCGTAATTCATTTTCAGCTTTAAAACTCCTCCTTAGCCTGTATTCTCTCTAGACTTCAAAATACCCTGTAGATAAATATCGGAACTAATAAGCAAAAGTTAAATAGACAAAGAGTCTAATTTGGTGGGTTTAACTGTGTTTATGATTCATACAATTATGGTCCATCAGATCACCCCACACTTTTAGTTGTTCGTCCCGAACAATGCTTTTTAAAGGGCGGCACACACAATCTAAGTAAAAACTTTTAAATATGAAAGTGAGACTGTGGGACTAGATTTATCTTAATTCATGCATTACTTACTTATTACCAAACTAAACCGTGTAAATACTTAGAAGAAACTTGATACTTGTACCTTTGCGCCGAGATGCAAATTAATTCGGATGTTTCGGGAGATAGCCCTTTTCAGGCTCCTGGACTGCATTCTCGGGATCGACTCGTACTATATGGTTTCCTTGTAGCTTTCTCTAGCACGTGATTCGGTTCGGGTTTCACTGAGTTGAGCATTTTGATTTCTTTTTGGCGAGGGACAGCTTCTGTAGTGAATCGGCCTTTGGCCTTTGATATTGAGTTGGAGTTTCTTCACTTTTGTTCGGTTAAAACCTTCACAATTTTGGCCTTTGACCTTTGATTAGCTTCTTTGTGACTTGCTAGTCCATTTTCTCAGCCTTTTTGGGAGGTCCAATCATTGCCCGCGAGCATATGGAAATACCTCCCCGCTCTTTCTCATCCTCGCCATTTCGCGCGGGTCAAGATGAGGGTCGCTCATCTATTTTCCCGGCTACTAGGACTAGAGATAGGACGGTTTGATTCCCGTCCCGCCTCTTGCATAAACGCTGCACGACGGAGATGACTTCAATCTTCACTGAAACCCGAAGTGCAGCCTCCACTGACTTCGAAAACCATATAGTTAGATTCGATCCTTCGAGTGCTTGCCAAGCCTCTCTAGGGCATTTTCTATCAACTCCACATCCCCTGTATATCTCAGCACAAAGGGACAAATGAGAAGTTACATCCTAAGTTTTTAAACAGTTGAATTTTCACAAGGTAAATGCATGAATTATGATCTATCTTTTTCACATTCTCAAGTTCATATTTTCAAAAAGATAATATTAAGGGAAAAGGAAAAGAAAAAGCATGTTAACTAACTATGTACACAGGTGGTTCTCACCCCACACTTTTGAATGAAGGCGTGCCTTAGTTCAAAAGTCATGCAAATATATACAAGAGAATGAAATGACATTAAGGAAAAGGGAAGAACTGAACTCCCTTTTACTGTGTCGTGTCGTGGAACGACATGCCTCGGAGCTGGATAATCGAGGGAGTTCGGCTGGGGCCTTGAACTCTCAGCGCATGCTTGGTAATTCTCGGAAGCTGCCTGGCTGATCTGATCTTGCTCCAAAAACCAATTCCTACAAGGAGTCATTTCTTCTATACAAAAAATGGGTGAGAGCGACTTACGGTAAAAACTAAATGACAGAAAAGAAAATTACTGAAAGTAAGATAGGTGTCGGGTTACCTCCCGACCAGCGCCTTTGTTTAACGTCGTTGGCTCGATGCATGGGGATCACAAGTTTGGATCCCATGGGGAGCTCAGGTCAAATTTTGCCGCAGCTCCTGTATTGATTCTAGCCTTGATTTTCCACGATTGTTGTGAGATGATGTATTTGGGTTAGGATTCCATTGTTTTGGTGGTTTCTTCTTCCAACACCCTTGAGAAGGTGCGGGACCCTTAACCATGGTTGCTGGTTTACCTACTCTTACGGTCTCTCTTGGTAGGTCAGTAACTAGTGTGCTGAGATCAGCGGTGTTTACAATGTCTGGCGATGTCCATGTTCCTGGGCGGCCATCATAATCATCGATGTAGAAATCTGAATTTTTGCCGCCAAATGTTAGTGATAACAAGCCTTTGCCCATGTCGATTCATGCCTTGGTGGCGTAGAGAAAAGGTCATCCCAATATAAGCGTTGGAGGTCCGTCTTCGCTGGTCTCTTTTGTTTCTATTACATAAAAGTCCGCAGCAACTACGAGCTCTCCTACATCGAGTATTAGATCTTCAAGCATTCCAACCGGTTGGATACATGATTTGACTCCCAACTCGATATTTGACCTTGGTGGTTTCAATGGGCCATGCCCCAATAAGTAATATAAGGAGTAAGGCATGGCATTGACGGCAGCCCCAATATGGATTAAGCACTTGTGAATCTGGGCTTCTCCAATACCACAGGTGACCGTGAAGGCCCCTGGGTCCTTATCCCTTTCTGGTTGTGACTCATGATCTGAAGTGAAGGATCTTTCCATGATTGGGCCATTATGCCCATCCTCTGGCTCTGGATTTGTATGATCGGGTCCTTTTAATTCTTTATCTTCTAAGTAATTATTTTGTTCCGATGCATAGATGTTAGTTGGGGGATCCCTCCTGGGACCATCAAAGTCCGAATCGTCATTGTCATTCCAGCTAGATGCTGGGATGTCGAAGTCTGTGGTTGGTGGTGGTGTCATGGTAACGCTGAACGCATAGCGTCCATTGTCAGAATGCGTGACCCACGTTCTGCCATCATCGGGTCGGTCTTCCTCTTGATTCCAATCAGGACGGTGCCTACGGGTGAAGTGTTTGTTCGTAAGTTTGTAAATTGTGGATCGTGCTGCTTCTTCTAGTGCTGCCTTCATGTTTGGCCTCCTTATCATGCTAATATTTTCCTTCGGGTTTTGGATGGTTTGTGAAGGAAGTTTGCCAGGTTCATTAATGAGCGCGAACATTGAGGTGGCGAGCTGGGACATTTGTTTGGTCAAATATGAAATTGCCCCGTCAGTTTTTGCTTGGAATTGGTGTAGTGAAGTACCTAATTGAATTACGCTTCCTGTGAGCTCCTTCATGGTGTCTTCAAGCGATTTGTTCGGTCCTTGCTGATTGCTCGGATTGGCTTGGTACTGATTTTGTCCCTTCTGTTGATATTGGCCTGTCGGGTATTGGTTTGGTCCTCTTTGCTGATATTGGCCTGAAGATGGAGCGTTCTGGTTGTACTGCCGGTGGGGCGGTTGGTAGAATGACTGAGCTAATTGTGGCGCGGCTTGTTGTGTCTCCTTCGGAGGATGGTTGTCATTTCACCAGCTTGGATTGGTCGCTTGATTATACTGCCGGTTGGGTCCTGCTCTATCGTTGCTTTTGTGGTTATTGTTGTATCCTTGATATCCTACCACTGCATTCACTTCTTCTGATTCTTCTACTATCAATGTTGGGCATGCGTCAGTCTTGTGGTCAGTAGAACTACAAAACTCGCAAGGCTTCATCTGAGATGGCTGCCTTCTTATGATCTGAATCATCATGTCCTTCATCCGTTTCATCTCCTCTGGCATGGAGTTCATCGGTGTTTCTTCAGCCTTGGCCACATTCTTTGTTTGGGAAAATTCTTCCTGCTGAGTTGTCTCTTCTCTGAATCGAGCATTTTCGGCGACGTCGGTGATGAGATTCCTTATGCCACTCAGTGATAGATTCATCATGGATCCTCCAGCTGAGGCATCCAGAAGCATAGAAGCATTTACTCGATGATGAGTTTCTCGGGCAGTCCAAGGGTACAGCAGCTTCTCTCCAGGCGATTGAACTTTTCCAGGTAGTCGTACATGGTTTCATTGGGCCCTTGCTTGATGTCCTGCAGTTGCCTCCTTACTTGCATTGCTCTTCCTGCCGGATAGTATTTGTCTAGGAATTTCTTTTGCATCTGAGCCCATGTTCTGATGCTACCGGAAGGTAATGAAAGGAACTAGTCGTTTACTGAGTCAGTGAGGGAAAAGTAGAACGCTTTTAGCTTGAAGTCGTCTACGTTCACGCCATTGGGTTTTAGGTTTTGGCAAGTGCCATGTAAGCGTTGGAGATGAGTTGTTGCTGATTCTCCACGAGTTCCTGAGAACTTGGGCAAGTTGTGGGCCACTGAAGTGTTGATGGCGATGTTTTCTAGCTCAGGGCCTTCGTAAATGCACCACAGCTGATTTCTAAAATCTGGTGCCGACAGTTCTCCCATAGTAGGTTCGCGGAAGTTGTTGTTATCCCCGTAATAGTCATCAAAGACGGGTTCTCGTCTTGGTTCTTGTCGATATTACGGGGGTGGTGGATGTCTAGGAGGTTGTTGCGCTGGGCCAGCTTCATTTCGGCCTTCGGGTGGTCCTTGGTTTCTTAGGATGGCATTCCTATCACGAGCTCTTTGGTTTCGAAAGAGTTGCTCTGGATCGTCGAGGATTGGAAATTGAGGTGGTGCCTCGTTATTTCGATTGAATAGATTGACCTCGTCGTCATCCTGATAGTCATGGGTGCTTCCTTCGCGAGACATGGTGGTACAAAAGCGAGTTTGAAAGAAAGAGAAAAGAAAAAGAAAAGAACAGCTAATCAGAAAGCTAACTCCCCGGCAACGGCGCCAATTTTGACGGAGCCCACCGTACTGTCGTTAAGGTGCGATGTTCTCTGTGCAAAAATAAATTTATATCTCCGATACTCGCGACTTAACTATTTTTGGTAGTCAGTGGTAAGTACGGGTCGAACCCAAGGGAATTAGGTGATAGTTGTTCTTTCAAAAAGGGGAGTTAAATTAAACAGTTGGGGGGTTGGTTTTGGTTTTAGTGACTGAAAAGTAAGGTGCTTGAAGGGCAAGTCTTGACAGAAAGTAAGCAGTTGATAAGGTACTGAAAGTAAAGTTACAGTTGATATTACAATTAATGGAAAATATTCGGCTTTAGGGGCCTTGCATCATAGTCTGTTTATCATTGACCTCTAATGATCATACTAAGTGTTCAAAAGTGTATCGAGGCCATTTCAAGCACTCGACTTGCCACACTGTCTAGCCCATTTCAAGGTCATAGAGCACTTGTTCTATTTAGACTAGCACCCCATTTCAAGGTATACTAGTCTATGTGAATCCATTTGATCAATCATTTCCGATCAATCCAAATGGTGTTTTAAAGAGGTCGAACTCCTCAGATAAGCTTTGCCATTTCAAGCATCCACTTACCCGAGTATGTCCAGGAACCCCACAGAAGAGTTTTGCCATTTAAAGCATCCACTCAACCTTGGAAGTTCTAACCTAATATGTGGCACATAGAACAAGTTTTGAACACATAGAGGCACTAAGAGTAGGGTCTAAAACATTGTATGTTACAAGCACTCCCCTTCAATCGAATGAAGGGTTTAGCTACGAATATCCATGGAATAGGACATCATAGCTAAGTGCTTTAAAAAGTAATGGTTTTTGAAAGACAGTAAAGTAAAGTTTTCGAAAGTAAAGACAGTAAAGTAAAGTTTTCGAAAGTAAAGACAGTAAAGTAAAGTACTTTGAAAGACAGTAAAGTAATGAAGAGAGTACTTACAAAAACCGTTAAGAGTGCTAAAGATCAAGCTTCGATTCCAAAGTAAAGTGATTACATGATTGTGCCTAAAGCTAGAAAGATAAGTAACTTGAGGACTTGTGGTGTTGGAATGAGATGAGGATTGTTGATGGAATGATGATACAAGGAGAAGGGCATGCTCTATTTATAGGCAAGGAGGAGCAATGGATGTGGAGGAGAAGCCACCACATGGCACAAGATGGATGGAGGAGCAAGGAGCCGCTGGCCCTTAGGTGGGGGAAGCCATAGCCGCCCCCCCCATGTGGCATGAAAGGAGAGGAGGAGGAGAATGTGAGTGAGGGGAGCCGCCGGCTAGGTGGATGGGAGTGGTTGAGTGTGTTTTGTGATCTTTTCCAAAAGCCATCGGTCCTTTCAGCTCCGGCCTGACTCTGGTTGCCCTTCGGTTGGACTTGTTTTGAGTGATTCCACGTCAGGTTCTTGAAAGTCAGAATTTGGTCGTGACCTGGAATGACTCGTAATTCATTTTCAGCTTTAAAACTCCTCCTTAGCCTGTATTCTCTCTAGACTTCAAAATACCCTGTAGATAAATATCGGAACTAATAAGCAAAAGTTAAATAGACAAAGAGTCTAATTTGGTGGGTTTAACTGTGTTTATGATTCATACAATTATGGTCCATCAGATCACCCCACACTTTTAGTTGTTCGTCCCGAACAATGCTTTTTAAAGGGCGGCACACACAATCTAAGTAAAAACTTTTAAATATGAAAGTGAGACTGTGGGACTAGATTTATCTTAATTCATGCATTACTTACTTATTACCAAACTAAACCGTGTAAATACTTAGAAGAAACTTGATACTTGTACCTTTGCGCCGAGATGCAAATTAATTCGGATGTTTCGGGAGATAGCCCTTTTCAGGCTCCTGGACTGCATTCTCGGGATCGACTCGTACTATATGGTTTCCTTGTAGCTTTCTCTAGCACGTGATTCGGTTCGGGTTTCACTGAGTTGAGCATTTTGATTTCTTTTTGGCGAGGGACAGCTTCTGTAGTGAATCGGCCTTTGGCCTTTGATATTGAGTTGGAGTTTCTTCACTTTTGTTCGGTTAAAACCTTCACAATTTTGGCCTTTGGCCTTTGATTAGCTTCTTTGAGCTTTTGCTTCTTTGTGACTTGCTAGTCCATTTTCTCAGCCTTTTTGGGAGGTCCAATCATTGCCCGCGAGCATATGGAAATACCTCCCCGCTCTTTCTCATCCTCTCCATTTCGCGCGGGTCAAGATGAGGGTCGCTCATCTATTTTTCCGGCTACTAGGACTAGAGATAGGACGGTTTGATTCCCGTCCCGCCTCTTGCATAAACGCTGCACGGCGGAGATGACTTCAATCTTCACTGAAACCCGAAGTGCAGCCTCCACTTACTTCGAAAATCATATAGTTAGATTCGATCCTTCGAGTGCTTGCCAAGCCTCTCTTGGGCATTTTCTATCAACTCCACATCCCCTGTATATCTCAGCACAAAGGGACAAATGAGAAGTTACATCCTAAGTTTTTAAACAGTTGAATTTTCACAAGGTAAATGCATGAATTATGATATATCTTTTTCACATTCTCAAGTTCATATGTTCAAAAAGATAATATTAAGGGAAAAGGAAAAGAAAAAGCATGTTAACTAACTATGTACACAGGTGGTTCTCACCCCACACTTTTGAACGAAGGCGTGCCTTAGTTCAAAAGTCATGCAAATATATACAAGAGAAGGAAATGACATTAAGGAAAAGGGAAGAACTGAACTCCCTTTTACTGTGTCGTGTCGTGGAACGACATGCCTCGGAGCTGGATAATCGAGGGAGTTCGGCTGGGGCCTTGAACTCTCAGCGCATGCTTGGTAATTCTCGGAAGCTGCCTGGCTGATCTGATCTTGCTCCAAAAACCAATTCCTACAAGGAGTCATTTCTTCTATACAAAAAATGGGTGAGAGCGACTTACGGTAAAAACTAAATGACAGAAAAGAAAATTACTGAAAGTAAGATAGGTGTCGGGTTACCTCCCGACCAGTGCCTTTGTTTAACGTCGTTGGCTCGACGCATGGGGATCACAAGTTTGGATCCCATGGGCAGCTCAGGTCAAATTTTTCCACAGCTCCTGTATTGATTCTAGCCTTGATTTTTCCACGATTGTTGTGAGATGATGTATTTGGGTTAGGATTCCATTGTTTTGATGGTTTCTTCTTCCAACACCCTTGAGAAGGTGCGGGACCCTTAACCATGGTTGCTGGTTTAGCTACTCTTACGGTCTCTCTTGGTAGGTCAGTAACTAGTGTGCTAAGAGCAGCGGTGTTTACAATGTCTGGCGGTGTCCATGTTCCTGGGCGGCCATCATAATCATCGATGTAGAAATCTGAATTTTTGCCGCCAAATGTAAGTGATAACAAGCCTTTGCCCATGTCGATCCATGCCTTGGTGGCGTAGAGAAAAGGTCGTCCCAATATAAGCGTTGGAGGTCCGTCTTCGCTGGTCTCTTTTGTTTCTATTACATAAAAGTCCGCAGCAACTACGAGCTCTCCTACATCGAGTATTAGATCTTCAAGCATTCCAACCGGTTGGATACATGATTTGACTCCCAACTCGATATTTGACCTTGGTGGTTTCAATGGGCCAAGCCCCAATAAGTAATATAAGGAGTAAGGCATGGCATTGACGGCAGCCCCAATATCGATTAAGCACTTGTGAATCTGGGCTTCTCCAATACCACAGGTGACCGTGAAGGCCCCTGGGTCCTTATCCCTTTCTGGTTGTGACTCATGATCTGAAGTGAAGGATCTTTCCATGATTGGGCCATTATGCCCATCCTCTGGCTCTGGATTTGTATGATCGGGTCCTTTTAATTCTTTATCTTCTAAGTAATTATTTTGTTCCGACGCATAGATGTTAGTTGGGGGATCCCTCCTGGGACCATCAAAGTCCGAATCGTCATTGTCATTCCAGCCAGATGCTGGGATGTCGAAGTCTGTGGTTGGTGGTGGTGTCATGGTAACGCTGAACGCATAGCGTCCATTGTCAGAATGCGTGACCCACGTTCTGCCATCATCGGGTCGGTCTTCCTCTTGATTCCAATCAGGACGGTGCCTACGGGTGAAGTGTTTGTTCGTAAGTTTGTAAGTTGTGGATCGTGCTGCTTCTTCTAGTGCTGCCTTCATGTTTGGCCTCCTTATCATGCTAATATTTGCCTTCGGGTTTTGGATGTTTTGTGAAGGAAGTCTGCCAGGTTCATTAATGAGCGCGAACATTGAGGTGGCGAGCTGGGACATTTGTTTGGTCAAATTTGAAATTGCCCCGTCAGTTTTTGCCTGGAATTGGTGTAGTGAAGTACCTAATTGAATTACGCTTCCAGTGAGCTCCTTCATGGTGTCTTCAAGCGATTTGTTCGGTCCTTGCTGATTGCTCGGATTGGCTTGGTACTGATTTTGTCCCTTCTGTTGATATTGGCCTGTCGGGTATTGGTTTGGTCCTCTTTGCTGATATTGACTTGATGATGGAGCGTTCTGGTTGTACTGCCGGTGGGGCGGTTGGTAGAATGACTGAGCTAATTGTGGCGCGGCTTGTTGTGTCTCCTTCGGAGGATGGTTGTCGTTTCACCAGCTTGGATTGGTCGCTTGATTATACTGCCGGTTGGGTCCTGCTCTATCGTTGCTTTTGTGGTTATTGTTGTATCCTTGATATCCTACCACTGCATTCACTTCTTCCGATTCTTCTACTATCAATGTTGGGCATGCGTCAGTCTTGTGGTCAGTAGAACTACAAAACTCGCAAGGCTTCATCTGAGCTGGCTGCCTTCTTATGATCTGAATCATCATGTCCTTCATCTGTTTCATCTCCTCTGGCATGGAGTTCATCAGTGTTTCTTCAGCCTTGGCCACATTCTTTGTTCGGGAAAATTCTTCCTGCTGAGTTGTCTCTTCTCTGAATCGAGCATTTTCGGCGACGTCGGTGATGAGATTCCTTATGCCACTCAGTGATAGATTCATCATGGATCCTCCAGCTGAGGCATCCAGAAGCATAGAAGCATTTACTCGATGATGAGTTTCTCGGGAAGTCCAAGGGTACAACAGCTTCTCTCCAGGCGATTGAACTTTTCCAGGTAGTCGTACATGGTTTCATTGGGCCCTTGCTTGATGTCCTGCAGTTGCCTCCTTACTTGCATTGCTCTTCCTGCCGGATAGTATTTGTCTAGGAATTTCTTTTGCATCTGAGCCCATGTTCTGATGCTACCGGAAGGTAATGAAAGGAACCAGTCATTTGCTGAGTCAGTGAGGGAAAAGTAGAACGCTTTTAGCTTGAAGTCGTCTACGTTCACGCCATTGGGTTTTAGGTTTTGGCAAGTGCCATGTAAGCGTTGGAGATGAGTTGTTGCTGATTCTCCACGAGTTCCTGAGAACTTGGGCAAGTTGTGGGCCACTGAAGTGTTGATGGCGATGTTTTCTAGCTCAGGGCCTTCGTAAATGCACCACGGCTTATTTCTGAAATCTGGTGCCGATAGTTCTCCCATAGTAGGTTCGCGGAAGTTGTTGTTATCCCCGTAGTAGTCATCAAAGACGGGTTCTCGTCTTGGTTCTTGTCGATATTACGGGGGTGGTGGATGTCTAGGAGGTTGTTGCGCTGGGCCAGCTTCATTTCGGCCTTCGGGTGGTCCTTGGTTTCTTAGGATGGCATTCCTATCAAGAGCTCTTTGGTTTCGAAAGAGTTGCTCTGGATCGTCGAGGATTGGAAATTGAGGTGGGGCCTCGTTATTTCGATTGAAAAGATTGACCTTGTCGTCATCCTGATAGTCATGGGTGCTTCCTTCGCGAGACATGGTGGTACAGAAGCGAGTTCGAAAGAAAGAGAAAAGAAAAAGAAAAGAACAGCTAATCAGAAAGCTAACTCCCCGGCAACAGCGCCAATTTTGACGGAGCCCACCGTACTGTCGTTAAGGTGCGATGTTCTCTGTGTAAAACTAAATTTATATCTCCGATACTCGCGACTTAACTATTTTTGGTAGTCAGTGGTAAGTACGGGTCGAACCCAAGGGAATTAGGTGATAGTTGTTCTTTCGAAAAGGGGAGTTAAATTAAACAGTTGGGGGGTTGGTTTTGGTTTTAGTGACTGAAAAGTAAGGTGCTTGAAGGGCAAGTCTTGACAGAAAGTAAACAGTTGATAAGGTACTGTAAGTAAAGTAACAGTTGATATTACAATTAAAGGAAAATATTCGGCTTTAGGGGCCTTGTATCATAGTCTGTTTATCATTGACCTCTAATGATCATACTAAGTGTTCAAAAGTGTATCGAGGCCATTTCAAGCACTCAACTTGCCACACTGTCTAGCCCATTTCAAGGTCATAGAGCACTTGTTCTATTTAGACTAGCACCCCATTTCAAGGTATACTAGTCTATGTGCATCCATTTGATCAATCATTTCCGATCAATCCAAATGGTGTTTTAAAGAGGTCGAACTCCTCAGATAAGCTTTGCCATTTCAAGCATCCACTTACCCGAGTATGTTCAGGAACCCCACGGAAGAGTTTTTCCATTTAAAGCATCCACTCAACCTTGGAAGTTCTAACCTAATATGTGGCACATAGAACAAGTTTTGAACACATAGAGGCACTAAGAGTAGGGTCTAAAACATTGTATGTTACAAGCACTCCCCTTCAATCGAATGAAGGGTTTAGCTACGAATATCCATGGAACAGGACATCATAGCTAAGTGCTTTAAAAAGTAAAGGTTTTTGAAAGACAGTAAAGTAAAGTTTTCGAAAGTAAAGACAGTAAAGTAAAGTTTTCGAAAGTAAAGACAGTAAAGTAAAGTACTTTGAAAGACAGTAAAGTAATGAAGAGAGTACTTACAAAAACCGTTAAGAGTGCTAAAGGTCAAGCTTCGATTCCAAAGTAAAGTGATTACATAATTGTGCCTAAAGCTAGAGAGATAAGTAACTTGAGGACTTGTGGTGTTGGAATGAGATGAGGATTGTTGATCAAATGATGATACAAGGAGAAGGGCATGCTCTATTTATAGGCAAGGAGGAGCAATGGATGTGGAGGAGAAGCCACCACATGGCACAAGATGGATGGTGGAGCAAGGAGCCGCCGGCTCTTAGGTGGAGGAAGCCATAGCCGCCCCCCATGTGGCATGAAAGGAGAGGAGGAGGAGAATGTGAGTGATGGGAGCCGCCGGCTAGGTGGATGGGAGTGGTTGAGTGTGTTTTGTGATCTTTTCCAAAAGCCATCGGTCCTTTCAGCTCCGATCTGACTCTAGTTACCCTTCGGTTGGACTTGTTTTGAGTGATTCCACGTCAGGTTCTTGAAAGTCAGAATTTGGTCGTGACCTGGAATGACTCGTAATTCATTTTCAGCTTTAAAACTCCTCCTTAGCCTGTATTCTCTCTAGACTTCAAAATACCCTGTAGATAAATATCGGAACTAACAAGCAAAAGTTAAATAGACAAAGAGTCTAATTTGGTGGGTTTAACTGTGTTTATGATTCATACAATTATGGTCCATCACGGATCAAATGAGAACCACTGTTTAAGTTGAGAACTGAGAACAAATGAACTTTAGGCTTTTTTCCATGAACTTTAGGGAGTTCGTCACGAACTTGTTTAAAACCACCAATAATTTTTTTAAGGAGAGTTCATGACGAACTCCCTAAAGTTTATGGAAAAAAGCCTAAAGTTCGTCTGTTCTCAGTTCTCAACTTGAACAGTGTTTCTTACCCAAACCTGACCCTATATATATATAGAGGAGCGCTCAAATGAGAATCTTCTTTATGAATTTTTGTTTTTGCATAAGTGCACTTTCTGAAACCTGAAAATGCATCTTGGCAAAAATAATACTCGAAACTGCACAATGAAGGAAAAAATGTGAGTGGGACACGTGTCACCTCTGCATTCAAAGATGCAACTTGATCCAATAGTGAAATTTGGGGTCTCAAGTTCTTGAATTTTTAGTAGTTTTCAACCGAGCACTCCCATATATATATATAGGGGAGCACTCGGTTGAGGCAGGGTTATAAGAATGAGGCAGTGAGGCACAACGTGAGCCACTCATTGTGATGAGGTGGAAATGGAAAAGTAATTGTTGGGGGGAATTTATGAAAGGGTAAATTGGGTTTTTTGTTATGTCTGACATATTTGCAAAGGGGTAATAATAAAAAACAAAAACATGAGAGAGAGTGTTTTTGAGAAACCCATCTCTCTCCTCGTTTCTACTGGGTTTCAGAGAAACCCATCTCCGATCCCCGATCAAGTTCGACGTCAAAACGACTACCCAATTCCTTCGATTTCGTTGATTTTTTCCCGCATCGGCTTCAATTTCTTCGTTGAGGCAAGCGTTGAGGTTTTCTACGTTCCAAATTCAGATCTGAATCGCTCAGATCTGAATCATTCAGTGTGCCGTTATCGACCAAGCGCCGCGGATGGCCACGACCTGCAAAGTTGGCACTGGGATTCGTTTTAGTGGTGATGTTCGGTACGAATTGGTGATTTTGTATATATTGATGCTGTTGTTTTTTGATTTAGGGATTCAGAGTTTCTTTTTTGTCGAAGAACAACGCCGGTAATCCATTTTCTTTTTGTTCTTTCTACTCCATTATCTTCTTTGAATTTTTGCGATTTTATTATCAATGTTTGTTGAACTAGGTTGAGATGAACGATGAGAATTACCTGATTTTGTTTTTGATCATTTTCTTCCTTCAACGAACAAGATTTGAAGGTCAGTTTACCCAATTTGGTTTTTTGAGCTGTTGGTTTGATTCAATAAGCTTTTCATTTCGCTGTTTCCAATCTGCTATTGCTTGTGTGTAGAGTTATATATTTGTAGTTAAGGAATTTGGAGGTGTTTGATATGGCCTTTGATGGTGGTGTGCATAAATGCCTGTCGGAACAAAAAGTTGATGTGTGTGGCGAATTTATTGTAGAATGATTTATTTGTAGAGTAGGATACTTATATTTTTTACATTATGCTAGCAGACATGGCTATCTGGATTACAACACTCACTAGAGAATCAAGGGGATTTGAATTACTTGATTAGTAGTAAATGTCAAGATTTTCTTCATACGACTCTTAATCTGAAAATTGATCAGGATTCTTTGTGACAAAGTTTTCATTAGGAAACCCCACTGCAATTTGTCTTTGCGACATTATTTGGTTTTCAAGTTGGGGATTGACTGTTCAATTGATATTCAGGTTTTTTTTACCTTTACTTTGTTTTCTATGAACTCTCGCCTTTTTCTTGCCAATAAGTTTTAAGTGTTGCAGTCAATTGCTCATTTCCTTGCTTTTCTTTGTGTAATTAATTGCTTTATTGCTGTTGTCTGCTGGTCATTTGATTTCTATTTTGTTTTCCCTTTTGATTCATTATTTATTTGTTTGCTTCAGTTTTAGCTCGGCTTGGTACTCTACAATGTTGCCCAGGTGTAGTAGGTCTCTTCAGTTGTCCAGGGCTTGCCTACTCAGGAGCGTTGTTGCTCCTGCTCCTCCTCTCAATGATATAGTTCGTTCGTGTCAAGCCAGCGGGCACAGACCCCTTCATTTTTTGTGCCGCAGATATTCTGATGACGCTGATGTTGCTTCTGAAGACCCTGATAAAAACAACTTAATAAGCAAACCGACGGTATGCCGTAAACATAGAATTATTGCTGTTGCTTGCTGTTTACTTTTTCATTCTGATCTTGGTGTCTTTCAAATTATTTTGATACATGGACTTTAATTTTGTGTCAACAAAGTGAGAGCCTCCCACCCGGCAGATCATAATAATTTAAAACCTTACATTATGAGAAAGTTCAAGTAAGATTATTGCACAGAAAGAAAATATTGACATATTACTCTCTTCAAACTTGTTACAGTACAAAGTTTTGGGAACTAGAATCATCCAATATTATTCAGGATAATAATGAGGGACACCATTCACCGTTTAGGATTTCCTTTTTTGCATTATACATGTGCTTATGCCTCATGACCATTTATTGTGAAAACTTTGAGGTTGAAAATGGTGGATTTTGGATGATTAATTTTTCTCATTTGGACAATTGCTGTTAAAATGATGTATTTATATGCAAAGATTGGATAGTAGGCTAGTAGCAGTGAAGGGATTGAGAGTTGGGGTTTTCAGAATAGATGTAAATGGCTTTGGCTTTGAGTGTGTAACTTGTGCCAGTCTAAGGAATTAAGATCATTGCTCAATTTAGTTGTTTTGATGCTTGACCAATGGCATGATTTTCGTAATTTGGGTTCTAAATGTGCACTGTAAAGATATGGATTTATATCCTCTATTACTGGCATGTTATGTACATATGCTCCTCTTAATTTATTTATGCCATTTGCTGCTGTTAGCACTACATGTGCCAGCTTGATTTTATTGAATGTTGATCAAGATGTGTGTTGATTGTTTGTCGACATTTTGAATAACTCTTTTTCAGGTTAATTTGTAAGAAAATGGTTGCTACAATTTATGAGTCAAGCTAGGTTAATGAAAATGTTTTGGGTATACAGTTCTGAGGGTTCAGTGATGCGTTATGAATGAATTTTGTAATGACTATTTCTAACAAAGAATCAATTTGTCCATGTAGCTGGGGGCATTTTACAGCCAAACGCAGACGATGATGATTGCGAAGATATTGGGGAAAAGGGGATAGAGGAACCTGACTTCGATTTTGTTGAGGAACCTGACTTCGATTTCTAACAAAGAATCAATTTGTCCATGTAGCTGGGGGCATTTTACAGCCAAACGCAGACGATGATGATTGCAAAGATATTGGAGAAAAGTGCTTCAATTGTTTTAGACAAATGACTACTTTTATGTAACGATCACGAAGGTCTGTTAGCAAACTTCAAAAGTGTTTTTTGGGTATGATGCCTACCGATAACAGGCACTTGTGATATGTCACAAGTATTTTGTGTATCGGGTCTTTTTGGAAAGTAGGTTATGTAAATACATCCGTTGTGTTAGTAAATTAGGTCCCTTCGTGATTGTAAACGAATGTGCAGCAGATGTGTTATGGAGAAACAAGGGGGTAATGACTTGTGTATTATTTTAACAAGGGGGTAATGACTTATGAAACAAGGGGGTAATGACTTATGAAACAAGGGGGTAATGACTTATGAAATAAGGGGGTAATGACATATGAAATAACGGTGTAATGGAGAAACAAGGGGGTAATGACTTATGTATTATTTTAACAAAGAGGTAACGACTTATGAAACAAGGGGGTAATAACTTATGAAACAAGGGGGTAATGACTTATGAAACAAGGGGGTAATGACTTATGAAATAAGGGGGTGATGACATATGAAATAACGGTGTAATGGAGAAACAAGGGCGTAATGACTTATGTATTATTTTAACAAAGGGGTAATGACTTATAAAACAAGGGGGTAATGACTTATGAAACAAGGGGGTAATGACTTATGAAATAAGGGGGTAATGACATATAAAATAACGGTGTAATGCCATATGGTATTCGAAATAAGTTGCAATATATTTTGAAACGAATGTTCATATGTTTTATCAACAAGGGTGTAATGACTTATGAATTAAGGGTGTAATGCCCTTATTTGGGGTAATGGCATATGAAACAAAGGTATAATAGCATATGAAATAAGGGTGTAATGACACAAATTTTGAAACGAATGTTAATATGTGTTATCAACAAGGGGGTAATGACATATCAATTTATTTTAAATATCATATGGCATTACACCCTTAATTCATATGCCATTACCCCAAATAAGGGTATTACACCCTTATTTCATAAGTCATTACACCCTTATTTAATAAGCCATTACACCCTTGTAATGTAGGGTGTTCTATTTAATGTAGGGTGTAAACATTTGACAGTGTTAACGTTTGTTTGTGGATAACAATATGCAGAAACGACATACCCTAAAGATCCCATGTGTTCAATAACCATAGAAGCTTTACATCCACACAAAAATAAAGGTCAATACTTTTGAATATGCTTTACAAATACTTTCAATTAAGCACAATACTTTTGAATATGGTCAATACAGAGTATTCAACACCAAATAGTGAGTTTATTACACCAGGTACAAAATAAAGGTCATTACAATATAAGCTCACTAACATTACAACCGATCTACAAAATTGAAGTTTGTTATTTTATTACAACCATGATGGACGAGTTGAGAGAACATGATGCACGCAAAGTACTTCTGAATAGACGCATCCAACTTGATCAATTCTATCCAGTAGTTGAAGCTCTCCAGTTTATCAAACCTACACATCCTGCAATTCTATGCAGTGTGGACGCTGCCCAACACATTTTTACACAATCAAGGGCAGCATTAGCCAAGCTCTGAAAAATACAACATATATTTCTACACTATCAATCAATTGCTGAAAACCATAAAGAGTCACAAAATCAAAAATAGAAGTAATCACTAATGACAAGCAGAGCCTAAATAAAATGGAGAAGGACTTACCATCAGTAAGTTTCCTCCCTGTCACAAGAAGAAACACACAGTACACTATGCCCAAAACTAAATATGGATTTTTCAAATATGAGTTAAAGTGTAACTTGGACACATTGCAATAAAACAATCCATTATACTAACACACTTCAAACACGCTTGTAAACTCCGGACTAATCTGCCTATACCCCCTCATCCTCTCCTCCAAAGCTACCCCAATTGCAACTCCTCAAGTTCAAACAAAAAGTTGAAAACACAACAGATGTGTACATGATCATGACCAGCGTCTATTTCCCCTCTTCCCTCGCTGCATACTTGTTGATCTATAAAATCAAATATAATTTCACAATCCAAGAAATAATTGGCATCAAATCAAACAGAAAATAAATAAACCCCACTCATATAGCTCAAACAGAAAATAAACAACAATAACAACACATGCCAACTGCGACCCAAAACAAGAATGAATCCAAAGTCCACACACAATCATAATTTAAGATGCCCCAGCCACCACTGCCTGAGCCGCAATCAAATGCCCAACACCTGCCAACAACTCCCAACACAAATGCCCCAACCACCACTGCCTGAGCCGCAATCAAATGTGCCAGCCACTACTGCTGTGCCGCAAACAAGAAAAAGACCGATGCAAACTGCAATCCATGGAAATCAAATGTGCTAATTCAACTTCAGAACACATATCAGGTTCTACAACTCATTGACAATCACCACGGATGCAAAATGTAACAAAAATAATTTGAACAACCAAGTCAACACTGGAAAAAGCAATTCATACACAATTGAAGAAATCCAACTACTGAAGCTAAAAATCAACACCAAAAAACAATGAAATTTAAAAACAATTGATGACATCTAAACCACTTCAGTGCAGAGATTTATGAAAGCTTGCTTACGTTATCAGATTTATAAATACCCGAAATTTTTTACCAATCCAGTGCCGAGAAACGCCGAACGTCACTCTCCCCACCACCGTCACCGCTTCCGACCACCAGCGCCTCGAGCCCCGCTTGCTGTCGCGACACGATCAAGCCACCACCGCGTCATGATCCCTCTCCGCCATCGCGACGGAGTCGTTGGACCTTTCAAAGCTTGGCATCGAATACATGGACGCTTCCAGTCACATGACGATTTGCATAAAAATCAAACAGGATTTTTGGGTTCTAGATCTGGGGCACCGATGAGAGAGATGATGATATTCTCATGTGAGGAAAGAGAAACACCAGAAGTCGGCGAACAAAATGTCTTAGTTGCCCTCAAAGTATATATTTAATTAATATGTAATTGAAGAATAAAATAAAAACACATTTTCATAGTGGGGCATGTGTCATGTTTCTATTGGATGAATAAAGATGATGTGTCTGAATGAGTGGCTGAGATGTTGCCTCACTGCCTCATTCTTATTTGGCCTGCCTCATTATAGGAGCGTTCAAATGAGGCAGGCCTCCCAAATGTGAGGCAGTGTGAGGCACGATCTTAGCCATCCATCAACCCCCGTGCATTGTGGGTGCGCCACGTGGCAACAAATAGTAAAACACTATGCAAATAGTAAAAGCAATGTGAACGCGTTTGGCGGCTCGTGCCACGTGGCTTCACCATGTGCGTCCGATCAACTCCACAGATGGCCAAGATCGTGCCTCAATGCCTCATTCTTATACCCCTGCCTCAACCGAACGCCCCCTATATATATATATATTTATTTATAGGGGACTCGGTTGAGGCAGACCTCATTAGAATAAGGCAAGTGAGGCACAATCTCGGCCGTCCATCAACCCCTTGCTTTGTGGGTGCGCCACGCCACGTGTCCCACTCAAATCCCACTCACAATAGTAGTGTGAACGCAACTAAATGAGTGGGACACGTGGCTTCACCACGTGCGTTTGACGGCTGCGATGGACAGCCGAGATCGTGCCTCACTCTACCAACCCTGCCTCATTTGAACGTTCCTCTATATATATATATATATGTATCTTTGAAGCTCTATCTCTCGGCAGGATCGCGCAGTCATTGGTACAAATATCGGTATTTTAAAGCACATGCCAGGTCTGGCACTTTTTACCATGGATCCGCACATATCTACCCGTGGTAGACTACCCCTGAATCATTAGCACATTCTTCAACATTTGGAGCATAGGCCGCATCATCGGGTACCTTTACCATAACACCTAGGAAACATCCACGCGCGAGGCGCGACGATAGAAGCATCCACGAGGGATGTAGGAAGCATCCACGCGCGATCGGGACGAGGAAAAGAAACAAGAAGAAAATCTCACATGTGAGAAAATTGGTGACCCCAGGACTCGAACTCAGAGTGTAAGGAAACATGTCTGACTTCTTAACCAACATGCCACCAACATGTTGGCAATTACAAACAAGCTTTGAATATGAACATTTAATTGATGATGACATGTTTCTGGCTCGTACTACGCAATTGTTTACCCACAATCATGATTCATGAGTGCCACAAGATTAATTGTCTACCGAAATAATTATATTTTCAATTCAAATAAAGCACAAATTAAGAAATCAAAACTGACATGTTGCTTTGAAACTGAATGTAACTGATTTAGTGATTTTAGCAAGTATCTCTTGTATCGATTTCTTTACTATCACCTTGTCCGAGGCTGGCTTTGAGGCGATAGTCTTTTTGGTAGGATTACGAACTAGAGTAGTTGCATGAATCTTTTTTTCGGTTGTAGATTTGTCAGTTGACACCTTCTTCGCGATCTTTGCTTTGGTCGGAACATCTTCCTTTGCCTCCACACACAACTTAGTGTTAGCCGTTGCCGAATCGATTTTCATCGATTAAGGGTTTTCCTCCATAGTCACCTTCTCTCCGATTGGTTTTGAAGGAGCAACAGTAGTCTTCACGATTTTGTTCTTGCGAGTGTTCACCATCTTCATGATTTGCTGGATTCCTCACAATTTTGCGACTAAGATTTCTTCAAGAGAGAGAGAGAGAGAGAGAGAGAGAGAGAGATTTACTCCTGTCAGTCCCATACTTCCACACCAGCCCTCAAGATATATTTCGTCAAGCTTTAGCTGACCACCCCCTATTGGAACAACTATCTACCAATGACACACAGACCTTGAGAGGATCTAAGTGTCTCAAACTGCGAGCCGTCCAGGGGCTTAGTGAAGATGACTTTTAGCTGCTTCTCAGTCGACACATGCTTTAAAATAATCACCTTCTTTTCCAACTCTCGAATGAAGTGATGTCTTATGTCGATGTGCTTTGATATGGAATGCTGGACTGGATTATTGGATGTGTTGATCGCGCTCGTGTTATCGCAGTAGGGGGTCATCACATCCTGTTTAACTCTATACTCGTCTAACATCTTCTTCATTCATAACTTTTGTGTGCAACAACTTCCAGCAGCTATATATTCCGCCTCAGCAGTAGATATGGAGATGTTGTTCAGCTTCTTGCTGAACCAAGACACCAGGTTGTTGCCCAGGAAGAAGTATCCTCCATACGTACTCTTGCGATCCTCATCATTCCTAACCCAATCAGCGTCGTAGTAGCCTACCAGACACGAGCTAGTATCCTTTGTGTACCAAAGACCATAGTTAACTATTCCACAAATATACTCAATAATCCTCTTTAAATTCATCACGTGGCACGTGAGTAGCTTTCTCTAGCTCAAACTTCTTGATCAATTTCCTTGCATACTTGCTCTGAGAGATTAAGATTCCATCTGACTTTTGCTTTACTTGCAGCCCAAGGAAATATCTTATCTCTCCCACCATGCTCATCTTGAATTCGCTTTTCATTTGTGTCACATATTGATCCAACATCTTGTGATTACTCGAGCCGAACACAATGTCATCGACATAAGTTTGAGCAATAATAGAGTCTTACCTTGTGTGTTTGACAAAAACCGTCTTATCTACTCCCCCCTCGCACATAGCCATGGCCAATTAGGAACCCTGTCAGCCTCTTGTACCATGCTCTGGGCGCCTGCTTGAGTTCATATAAAGCTTTCTTTAGCTGGTACACATGGTCAGGATGGTGGGGATCTTTGAAGCCCTTCGACTGCGTCACATATACTTCTTCATTCAGCAAACCATTCAAAAAAGTACTCCTGACATCCATCTGGAACAACTTGGACTTCAGATGGCAGGCTATAGCCAGTAGCAATCGTATCGTTTCTAATCGTGTAACTGGGTGCAAAGGTTTCATCAAAGTCCACTCCTTTAGAATGCATATAGCCCTGATGATGTTGCCTTGTTCATGTAGATCCACTTCGTTCCAGTAACATTCACACCATCTGGTTGTGGAACAAGATCACATACATCTTTTCGCTTGAACTCTCCGAGTTCCTCTAGCTTAGCCGATACCCGATATTCGTTGACCATCGCTTCTTTGATATTCTTTGGGTCCACAATCGATAAAAAGTATGAGTTAACAACCTTCTTACAATAATTTCTTTGCTTACCACGGGTCTTTAGGCCTTCTGTCGGTTCTCCAGTGATCTCGAAGATCAGATAATTCTTCTCAATCCTTCGAGCGGGTTGTAGAATCCGAGCAAGGTTATCATATGGTTATGATGCTGGTCTATCTTCGTTTGATACAGTGTCCTCAATTAGTAGTTCAGGCGGTTTGTAAATACAGCTTCTTGCCATTTACTCAATCTGTAAATGTTACAGATCGTCCCATGAACAACTTGATATTAGCTAGGAAGTTAGGATCTCCAGTCATGTGGGAAAAGCATCCACTATCAAATACCATCGTCCCCTCTTCAAGTGGCTAGTTGAACAATATGAAGCTAGACAAACTTCATCCTTCTGCTTTACTCTCCAAACTTATCTGACCTGTGGAACAGGCTTGAACAGGCTGTCGTCGTACCTGTGCAAAAACAATTTATATTTTTCCTCGCTCTTGGCTGTGGGTGAGTACAGTGGTGAGTAAGGGTCGAACCCTAGGGAGCTAGATGGTTACTACTTCGCTCTGTAATAGAGAAAAAGAACAAGAAACTAATGTGAAAGTAGAGGTTAGTGTAATAATCGAGAAGTGCAAGGGATTTATCAATCAAAGGAATATTCAGGTTAGGGTATTATTCAATTGTGACTTGGTTTTATCATTGATTTCTAAATATCATGTTTCTAATTCTTTTAAACCTAATAATTCAATACTCCATTCCAAGATATATCAAATTAGTGCTCTATTTGTTTGTAGCTCTCTAGTATCAAACAAACAGTAAACAATGGATTTATATTGTTCAACTAAATCTAACCTTTCCGGGTATCAACTCAGTTTCACAATATTAATCGAGATAATTAGCACAAGGTTTAATGGAATAATAAAACAAGCATTAAGATTCAAATCTCAAAAACATAAGTCACGATTATTTAACCCTAACCCGAATATGGGTTTTAGTTACACATATTCATAATTAAATAATGCAGGCAAATAAAAGGGACAAGAACTTCACTATGAGATCGAGATTTCAAAAGCAAGGCACGGTGGCTATGGGCGGCGCACGGAGGAGGGTACGGCTGAGCAAGGCTGAGATCCGGCGGAGGAATGGAGAGCAGCAGGTGGTGCACGGCCAAGTGAAGAGAATATTATTCGAATATGAGATGGGATGATTATGGATGGCAGCACTGCTCTTCTATTTATAGGGTTTGAGAAACCCTAACTTGGTCATAAAGCTACGAAACCCTAGCGTCGCATACAAATTGGGCCGGCTGCTGGACTTTGGAACTTGGACTTTTTTCCGAAGTACTGTTCATGGGCCGGAATTACTGTTCATCGGACACTGTTCACGCCGGAATCACTATTCACGCCGGAGTTACTATTCACGCCGGAATCACTATTCACGCCGGAGTTACTGTTCACGAGCCGAAAAACACTGTTCACGGCCCTCCTTTGGTCTGATCTTCAATTGCGATGTTTCTGGCATGAAAATGCCGTCTTTTAAGCGTGATTCCTCCTAGAGCTTCCAAATCACCTGAAACACGAAACAACACTAAAAAGTAACTGTTCGCATAATAAAGTGAATGAAATGGTGGGATTTAATGACTCGACAAGTCGTATAAATACGGCTCATCAAACCACCCCACACTTAAACTTGTTCGTCCCGAACAAGGACTAGGTCATAAGAGGAAAAAATGAAGTACGAACATCACAAAGCTTCGGTCATCCTAGACGTGCTACATGGACATGAATCGATTACTCTAGATCTCGCCTGTTATGCATGCTCGCTACTAATGTCTTTGTGCTAAAACATGGGTTAAAGATACGTGTTACCTTTGGGTCGAGATGCAAATCAATTCGGATGTATCTGGAGATAGCCCTGTTTAGACCCATGAACCCTCATTCTCGGGCTCGAACTCGCTGCTATGTGGTTATGCTTTGCCGCTTTTTCTTGCACGTGATTGATTCGAGCTCCAAAGTGTTGAGAGATTTCGGTCAGCTATAGTGTCATCTGATTCGGAATTTCAATGATGCTGTCACATGAGACGTGTGGACTATCACGATGGTTGTGAATTTGTTGCTTTGTAGTGCGGATTGTGATTTGATCGAACCGTGGTTTTTCCTCCTTTTGACGCGAGTCAAGCCGAGGGTCGCTCGTCTATTTTCCCGGCTACTCGGATTAGAAACCTTCCTGCTCTTACTCATCATCGTCCTTTCGACACGGGTCAAGTCAAGGGTCGCTTGCCTGTTTTCTCGGCTACTTGGACTAGAGCTTGGACGGTGTGAAGTTTTCCCGTCCCGACCAACCGCAAAGGGTACCGCAGCGGCGGAGCAGACTCGTACTATGTTGCCTCGAAGTGCTAGCCTCCACGAACTCCACATAACCACATATCCTGAGTTCGGCCTTTGAACGATCTGTCAAGTCTCTCTAGGGCATTGCTATCAACTCCACATCCCTGTTTATCTCAACTAACAAAGGCACGCAAAATTTTAAGATCACATGCTAGTCGCACAAATCAATTTTCACCAAGACATGCATGTAAAATCGGCTATATCTATTTCACCTAATCACTATCCAATACTGCAAGTCTAGGAAATAGTGAAGTATCATGTACAAAAAATTTTAAAAATGACTCGAAACGTGCTGACTCTGTGCAGGGTGCATGAAATAAACGTGCTGACTCGATAACTGACTCTCCCACCCCACACTTTTGAAATAAGCCGTGTCCTCACGGCACGACTTAAATCTAGACTCACAATGCATGCATAAATAAAACAAAGGGAAATAAGAAAGGAGTAAGGACAGGCACTTCCCTCGTGCGTGCGTGACAATCAGAGACTACTGATAATTCTCCAGTGAGTCCTCGAAGAGCACCATTGGAGCTTGCATCGTAGCGTGAGTTTGTTGCACACCGAAAGGTCTGCGTCAATGGCATTAAGACGAATAACAGATTCCCAGGAGGTTGGAGGAGTCACAACGGTCTCACTTAAAACCCAACCTCCTTAGACTCGTAAGTCTTTGTGACAAAATCTGTAAACGCTCATGTTTCTCGACGCAACTTATTCAAGGTGTGAACTACTCATGCCAGATACAGTCTGTTGCTAACATCTTTGATACGTTCGCCTCTGTCCCTGCATAAAGATCATCTCCTTTCCCAAGTACAATGTGATGATAAGACATAATAAAATAAATGACACGTGACAATAAATGAAATGCAGATAGTGCAGGGCTGCCTCCCTGCTAGCGCCTTTGTTTAACGTCGTTGGCTCGACAGTACCTCTGTAGGGATCACAAGTTAGGGTCCCATGGGCGTGTGAGGTCATATTTCTTCCCTGTCTGTCCTTCTGTTCGTCCAGTGTGCTCCTCTATCGGTCCACTCGGCGCTGCCTTCCAATGATCAGGCGGATTCGCCTTTACATCCTTCTGAGCTGGCGAGGCCACCTTTATCATAGTCATTGGTCCATCGAGTCGTGCTCTAGTGCTTCTCCATCCTGGTCTCCACTCAAACGTGCCAAGCCTCGGTCGTTTCTTTATGTATGAGCGATTAGCATGGACGTTCAGTTCTTTATCTTCAAGAGACATCAAGTGTGCGCCCATATCAATCTTCTTCTTCTTGGCACAGATGAGTGGTTGTCTAGGAATAAGTGCTCGAGGAACAATGTTTCTACCATGCTTTCCAGGCGGCTCTTCTCGAACTGTGATGAGTGAGTACTCCATCGTTGCCTTCTCTGGCTCATGCTTTGCTTCTACTCTGCCTTCAAGCTTATCCTTGTCGATCATGTGGTCCTTAGGAGCAATCACCTGTATAGGAACTGGCAGAGGAGTGTCAGGCAGTAGACTTTCTTTGAGTGCTTCGACAGTGAGGACTTGCTCTGCCTCTGGTGCTACGATAGTAAGGACTGGTTCTGTCTCGGGCATATCCGTAATGAGGTCAGTGCATATCTTGGAGAGCTCGGTAATGGGGACTGACTCGAGTGGCTCGGTCGGATCTTCTAGAGGTGCTAGTGGCCTGTCTTCTTCCAAATATTTGGGGTAGTCCGACTTGAGCTCTTCTTCCTTCAACCATTGGTCCTCATCTTCTGCCGGTTCCGAGATAGGCTCTATTAGATCCTCTGCCATGTCCTCCCCTGTTTTTGTACCGACATCTTCTTCCTGATTTCTGCTCAACTTGGATATTGTTTCTGCTAACTCGGCTGAGCCGTTATCGGTGTTGGCCATATACTGGTTCAGGTATGCACTTGTCTGCTGGGTGCTAGCTGCCAGCTCTCTTACCATGTCCTCTAGTGATTTGGTTTGCTCTTGTATTGGTTTAGATCTCTTGGCCAAATCGTCTATCAAGTCCCAAATAGCACTTATGGTCATGTCATAGACCGAGCATTCTGCCTCCTCAGTGAGCCAACTCCACTCATGTGGTAACATCCCGGCGAGAAACACTTGAAGAAGATATAAGTCTGTGAATCCATGGTGCGGGCAGCTTATCACAAGGGAATCAAAGTACCGTAAGTACTCATCCAAAGTTTCATCCCGGGATTGCTCAAGGTGCATGATCATTTCTCGGACTTCTCGTAGGGAGGGTGGTGGATAGTATTCCCCATAATTCCACGGCTCACTTCCATAGTAGGAAGACATGTTGAATCTGCAGGTGAATCAGAAAAAGGTGCGAACTAGCATAGCACCGAGATAGCAAGAACAGACTAGCAGCAAAGGGTCCCCAGGAAATTGGAGGGGTCACAGCGGTCCCACTTAAAACCCAATTTCCTTAGACTCGTAAGTCTTGGTGACAGAACCCTCTAACTGCTAGAAATCGGAAATCGAAAAGAATGGAAAACAAAAAGCAAACAGTTGGGATTTTCGAATTATTGAAGTCACCGAATAGCGAATTTCGAATTAAGCAAACAGAAAAGAAATGAAAAATTAAAGGAAGAACAAATTTCACCGTGCTTAGCTCCCCGGCAACGGCGCCATTTTGAACAGGCTGTCGTCGTACCTGTGCAAAAACAATTTATATTTTTCCTCGCTCTTGGCTGTGGGTGAGTACAGTGGTGAGTAAGGGTCGAACCCTAGGGAGCTAGATGGTTACTACTTCGCTCTGTAATAGAGAAAAAGAACAAGAAACTAATGTGAAAGTAGAGGTTAGTGTAATAATCGAGAAGTGCAAGGGATTTATCAATCAAAGGAATATTCAGGTTAGGGTATTATTCAATTGTGACTTGGTTTTATCATTGATTTCTAAATATCATGTTTCTAATTCTTTTAAACCTAATAATTCAATACTCCATTCCAAGATATATCAAATTAGTGCTCTATTTGTTTGTAGCTCTCTAGTATCAAACAAACAGTAAACAATGGATTTATATTGTTCAACTAAATCTAACCTTTCCGGGTATCAACTCAGTTTCACAATATTAATCGAGATAATTAGCACAAGGTTTAATGGAATAATAAAACAAGCATTAAGATTCAAATCTCAAAAACATAAGTCACGATTATTTAACCCTAACCCGAATATGGGTTTTAGTTACACATATTCATAATTAAATAATGCAGGCAAATAAAAGGGACAAGAACTTCACTATGAGATCGAGATTTCAAAAGCAAGGCACGGTGGCTATGGGCGGCGCACGGAGGAGGGTACGGCTGAGCAAGGCTGAGATCCGGCGGAGGAATGGAGAGCAGCAGGTGGTGCACGGCCAAGTGAAGAGAATATTATTCGAATATGAGATGGGATGATTATGGATGGCAGCACTGCTCTTCTATTTATAGGGTTTGAGAAACCCTAACTTGGTCATAAAGCTACGAAACCCTAGCGTCGCATACAAATTGGGCCGGCTGCTGGACTTTGGAACTTGGACTTTTTTCCGAAGTACTGTTCATGGGCCGGAATTACTGTTCATCGGACACTGTTCACGCCGGAATCACTATTCACGCCGGAGTTACTATTCACGCCGGAATCACTATTCACGCCGGAGTTACTGTTCACGAGCCGAAAAACACTGTTCACGGCCCTCCTTTGGTCTGATCTTCAATTGCGATGTTTCTGGCATGAAAATGCCGTCTTTTAAGCGTGATTCCTCCTAGAGCTTCCAAATCACCTGAAACACGAAACAACACTAAAAAGTAACTGTTCGCATAATAAAGTGAATGAAATGGTGGGATTTAATGACTCGACAAGTCGTATAAATACGGCTCATCAAGGCTTTTGCTTCAACTTCCTAAGATAACCAAGGAACTCGTAACATCTTGGTTTGATATGTCCCCTTTTGTTGCAGTAGTAGCAGATTCTCCCATCTCTTCTCCATACAACGTTCTATTTTTGCTTTCTAACTTGAGGAAGGTTGGCAGGTTCTCTGTGAGCAGAATGTTCAGCCTTTAATCCTATACCTTTATGACCGTCACCGATCCTCTCAGACATTAGTATGGATTCTATGTTTTTCGAACCAAAATTGAGCATCTACACTGACTTCTTGAGACTACTCAGTTCTTCTAGCGTTGTAGCATGAGCTTCCTTATCCATCTCAATTTGTATCTCTAATGCTGAAACTACATCAAGTAGACGTACCTCTTTTTGGCTTAGGACATCATTTCTCTTCTTCATGTCACCCAAGGCCTTTGCATGATCATCCTTGTCCTTCTCCATCTGAATTTTCAATGAAGATATAACAACAAGAAGTTCTGCCTTTTGTTCCATTAAGACAGCAACTTTCTCCTTTAGCTTTTTCCTTTTCCTCCTTCAGACTGGTCAAGCTGCCATGGAGCTTCTTGTTCAGCTCAACTCCTTCCAGCCATTGGTTGAACAACTCCTTGTACTTGTCTGCAATGCATTCTTCAGTAATCTCTTCATCATCATTATAGCTTGAGTACTCAGTGGGATCCTCAAACGATGTCTTGGACTGCACCCATTTGGCTTTTTCAACTTCCTGGTCAATTACACTTTCTAGAGCTACGAAGTTATTGGATTCATCCTCCTGCTTCTCATCATCAGATGCATTTTTGCTCCAGTTGACTGCATAGATTTTCTTCTTTTTACGAGTGTTCACACACTCTGCTTGGATATGTCCGTAGCCTTCACACTCTTTGCATTGGATCCCCTTACCATAGTTTTCTTGGCTGTAGTCTCCAGATTTTTACTTCTTCTGAAAACTTCCTTCCTTCTAAAAATTTGAGTTAGAGGACTGTCATGTGTCTGATCCTTTCTTGTTTAGTCTTTTCATGAATTTCCCAATGTTCTTGGCCAACATAGCATATTGTTGTTCTGACATTTCTCCTCCGTCTCCTGAACATCAGTTACTTCAGACTTCATGCCAACACTCTTAACTTTCTTGTGTTGTTCATCTTCGTTCATTTCCATCTCATGAGTCTGTGAGATCCCATCAGTTCATCCAGCCTCATAGGCGTCACATACTTAACTTCCTTAATAGTGATTGCCTTCACTGCAGTTTGTTGCGGTAGTGATCTCAGCACCTTCATCACAAGTCTTTCTTCACTGATAGGCTCTCCAAGTGCAAATGATTCATTAGAGATATCAAGAATCCTTGTGTTAAAGTCAGCAATGGTCTCATCTTCCTTCATCTTCAGACTTTTGAATTTCGACGTGACCATCTCCATTCTAGAAATCTTAACTTTGGTCGTACCTTCATGAGCGTTTTGGCAATCTCGCTGTTTGAGATCATCTTGAAATTCTTCCCATCGACGTCTGAGAATATTGCATTCATTGCTTTGGCGTTTCTTGCTTCAGCTTTTCGTTGTTCCTCAATGCGCTGGTCTTCAGTAGTTAGCACAACCTTACCATCAACTACAGTTGCTACAGGGTGTGTTTTTCAACAGCTTTTCAGGCCGGGCCATCTAGTGATTTCAGAAACGCCTTCATTCTCACCCTCCAGTAACCATACTTATTTCCTTTCAACAACGGTGTCGCATGATGTTCTGCCCTTCCCTTAGATCCATCTCAACAGCCTTCGGATCTCACTCTGTGTGTCGAGTGACCTGCTCCAACGATTTCTATCTGTGCTCCCCCTAGATCAGAGTCTCCCCTCTGTTCCACCAGTTGATCCTCCACGAAGATCAGCGCCTTCTACCAAATGCGCAGTAGCCAAGCAACTGTGCGTGTGTCTTCAATACGTTCCACGGTCAGTCTGAATAGCACTTAGAACAGACTGACTCCAGCGCGTTAGAGTTCACCAGAATAATGAACTTAACGCGGATGACCGCCTCCAACCCTTCTTCGAATATAAGCATGAATAATTTCTTTAACTGTGATGTAATTTGCAACTTGTTCAACCGTTAGTCTTGTAACAGCACTTGGAACAAATAGGAAAGCACCGATGTGGGTTCACCGGAATAATTAACTCAAGGCCAATCGATCTGTCTCCTCTCTCTGAGTATGTATGCGTGTATGCTTTCTGAAATCGATGCAGAATTGAGATCCCCAGCTCTAATTATATAGGGTCGGATCTTTCCTAAATCCCTTAGGAAATCATATCACAACCGCCATATATTTCAGGAAATATTTCCATAGATTTTTTAGGAATCATTCCTAAAACCATGCACTTCCTTCTTTTGATAACCTTCTATATATATCTTCAAGTCCTCCAAATAGATCTTCGATTATCTTCTTCCCAAAATCATCCAGCGCCAATATTTCCTAAGTTGACTTCAACCGACTTCAAGATGTGCATCGTCTCTTTAATATATGCAGCGCCGACTTGCCTAATATGAATTAGTAAAAATTCTGCTGCGTCAGCCTTGTTCCACGTCGGCTGTCTCGCTCTGGTCTTGAACTCTTCCTTGTCCAACAACTTCAACAACTTAACAGGATTTTGCCAAAACATATGCCACTAAATCTAACATAAGTCACTTAGTTAAAAAAACATTTGGCACTCCCAAGCTTAGAACAAATGTAAATCTCCCATGAAATAAACTCCGTCTTAATGGGGTGGAAATTGATTCCATCCTAAGACTATAATTACACATTTAAATGTGAGCGTCACATAAGCAGCGTTGTTAAGAGAAAAATAATTAAACGATGTCAGGACACCAAAATTTGGTACCCAATTCCTCACAACGCGTGAATACGCCTAGGGCACTAACACACCTGAGTTTTTTTACTATGAGATGCTAGATTACAAAAATAATAATAATAAACGTGGGTATATATGGTAGACATTTAAACCGCAATCTAATTAGGAAATAGGAATCCTAATTTGATTCAAAACCCCTAAGTCTGCTTAAACTAGGACTGCCAGAATTATGAGGTTACTAAACTAGACTAGCCCAATAACCTAATCATGCTTCACAACCCAACAATCTCCCACCTGGAAACTTATTCCAATAGTTATCGTCTTCGTTCTGAACAACTCATACGAGTAGTAGAGTCAAGCTTTCAGCTCACGTAATAAGCCAAGTTGAAATAGTTCGTAGCTTTAACTTTTTCTTATTTGAAATTTTTCAACCCTGCAAAACTTTTTGACTCATGTGACTACAATGACAATGCCATAAATTTGAATCACCACTCGCACCTGCAGAAGAAATGCTTTTCCGAGCATTAGTCATCATGTACAACGTCCCCTTCTTCTTCCCTTAAGCTTTGAACCTATCTCCCTTTGTTATCTTCTAGTTCGTACAATTGAAGGCTACAACATAATCATCTTCATCCAATTGCAAAACTGAAAACAAATTCTTCTTCCTGCAAAGAATGTGTCGTACTCCACGCATCTGCAGCATAGATCTATCTAGTACTTTGATTTGAACATCTCCTTTTCCCACCACTTCTAAGGGCTCATTATCACAAAGATAGACCTTTTCGAAAATTCTAGATGTGTAGTGTTCCATTATGTCTGCTGGAAGAATGAAACAAAACTTCAGAGTCCAACATCCAAGTCCCAAGTGGATCTTTCACACTTAGGAACATTACATCTGCAAATCGTCTCTAGTTACACTCCCTCAAATATCATGTGACGGTTCCTTACACTCACTCTTGTAATGGCAGAACCTACGCCCACACTTGATTTTGCTCCTGTTTTTACATGTTAGTCCTTTTCTCTATCGTTGACCTACCTCTGTTCAAACATTCAAAGTCAATGCTGAGGTATACTCTGATCCCTTCCTGCAAATTTCTTCGCAAACTGCCAAGTCTCTAAAGTCATCAAGCTTAAGTTTTTTTCTTTTTAGCTGACGCACTTACATGAGTAACACTCTCGCTCCAACTATCTGGCAAAGAAGATTATAAAATTAGGACTTGCACCTCCTCCTCGAAATCAATATCAAGAGAACTCAGATGTGCATTTTTCGTATTAAACTCGCTAAGGTCTTTAGCCACTACTGCATCCCCTGTCATTCCGAGGTTGAATTCGTCGCGGATAGTTTCTCAAAAAACACAGACAGCGTATCCGACATCTCCTTTGTCCTCATTACATTAGCCGTATGGTATAGTACATCAATGGACAATGATAAACAAATCAGGCTCATTACCTTCATGTCCAATAACTTTCACTCTCGATTCTCATACCCTTTTTATCTGTATGGTAGTGAGTTACACCTACCAAACGAATTATTCTTAATTTGCATCATCCAGAACTCGAAATCCGACCAGTCATATTTCTCCACTGAATATTTTCCATCTTTCAGCATGGTTGTTAGAACCTGAGGTCTTGATACCAGTTGTTAAGATCACACAATCAGCGATTATGAGATAAAAATAATTGAATGATGTGAGAACACCAAGATTTGATACCCATTTTGCCACAACGTGTGACCACGTCTAAAGGCACTACAAAGTAATAATTTTTCACTATGAGATGTCGAATTAACAATTACAATAGTCAACATGGGTATATATAGGATAGACGTTGATGAGTCGAGTTTTCGACTCATTTATGGTCATTCTTCACTATAGTTTTGAATCATTTCCGACATTATTTTGATGTCATTTGACCTATATCTCTACATTTCAGGTAGAAAACAAGTTTCCCCCATGGTCAAAGCCTAAATATGAAGATTGGTTGAGTTTCGGCGCAAAACAAGGAGTTTCGGGGCAATACCGAGCATATTGACCTTTGCAACTTGTTATGGACCTACAGGGCGGATCCGATGTCCGATTTGGCTGATCTTTAGCTTGTTGGAAAGGTATTTCAAAGGGCTACAACTCTCTAGTTGAAGCCAAGACCAAATTCGGACGGGAAGACCATCAAAAAGGCCCCAGTGGGTCGACTGAGACTCCAGTCGGTCGAGTTGATTAGACTTCAGGAGCTCATCAAATTTTGCACATCCCAGTCGACCGACTGGGAGTCAAGCAAAGCCCAGTGGACCGATTGGATGAAAAACTCAGATTTCTGCACCCAGATTTCAGTCGAATCTATAAATAGAAAGCTAGGGTTTTGGACCAAGTGTGGAGGTTTTTGGGGAGAAGAAGATCGGAAAAGAGGCTCATCTAAGGTCATCAATCATCATCCAACCAAGGAGGAGTGAAGAAGAAGACCAACAACAAAGACCCTCCATACTCTTGAATCTCCATATTGGTTTTAGATTCCTAAACTCCATCTCCTTCATTTGCTTTTGTTTGTAAACTCACTATGAGTGAGTAGTGACCTTGATTGGGGATTATGGATCCCCTAGACATGTTTGTGACATTGTGAACACTATAGATGCTAATGATGAATGAGTTTGCATATGAATCTTCTTCATTTGAACTTAATGTTTCAAGTTGCCCATAAGGTGTTTGTGAAATGTCCTCAATGGGAACTTTGCTTGATCTCATGTTTGATGTAGCTCACGTTGATCAACATGACTCCAATGAACTAAATGAAGAAGCATTAGGACTTTTGAGTTAGTTGGATAATTCATTAACCTAATGAGAATTGCTTGGCTTTAACAAGAACATGTTTATTTAGCCAATAGAGCGTGAGTGTGAGGCTAGGAATTCATGTTCTATAGTGCCAATAGAGTGCGAGTGTGAGGTGCTATGCGAGATGTAACCTCTTGATACTAGGTTGTAGCGCGAGTTGAACTTAGTATTAATGTTGCATGAGCTAAATTCTATACGTGTGCATGTGATTTCATCATCGGTATATCATTCCATTGTCATAATAATTCTCTAGGTGGTGAAGTAATCCCTAGTCATCTTTTAATTGGAAGTTAACCCTTTTTGCAAGCTTAATCTCATTTTGGATTGAAAAATAGACCCCCCCAAACAATAGACATTCTAATCTTAATGTTAGCACCATTAGTTTAATCACCTATCTTTTGGGTTCGACCTCGGTTCACCCGAGTCAATATAAATGTTTTGATTAATCGTAACTAGCAATAGTATTTGAATCCTATTCGAATATTTACGCTAAATTACAACCGATCAAATGGCGCCGTTGCCGGGGATAGGTTAATTAACTAAGTGCTAATAGATTGTTTAGTTTGTCTATTCTTGTAAATATTTTTCTTTCTCTTATGCTTGTATATTCTTCTTTTCCTCCCATATCCCTTACTAACTTCGTTAATCTTGTTTTGCGAGGATGGATCACTATAACAAACAAGTCATGCCTGATGAAGATTATTATGAAGAGGATTTTTCCAGTTATGCGATTAAAGATCAAGTTAGTGATTTGGAAAAAAAGTGGATAGCATGATGAGTATGGTTAAGGCTTGGGTTGACAAAAGGAAGTATGAAGACAATGAAGATTATTATGAAGATGATCAACCAAATGCCCATTGTGAAGACTATTAGATGAACAATCAAAGCCAACAAGTCTATTCTAATGAGGGATACAATCAAGAGGAGGAGCAACCATATGGGTATTATCAGGAGCATGGCTATCTGACAGAACCGCTCGTCGTCAAAGCAATTTGTACAAATAAATTTATAATAGTCCACTACTTGCGACTATACTACTGGGTAGTACTTGGTAAGTAGGGGTCGAACCCAAGGGAATCAGGGGAATAGATGTCTTTGAGGGGGTTGTTTAGTGAGAGAGCGTGTTTAAGGTCGGTTGGTTGGTTTTAAAGCTACCAGCTATTTTGATTGATTGGTTGGTTGGTTGGTTGATTTTAAGACTGGAAAGTAAATTACAGTTTATAATTAAAGAAATGTTCGGTTTCAGGGGACTTGTATTATATCCTGTTTATCATTGACCTTTAGTGACTTTCCTAAGTATTCAAACGGTGTATCAAGGCCATTCCAAGCACTCGATTTGCGTACACTGTCTAGCCTATTCCAAGGACGTAGAACACTTATTCTATTTAGACTAATACTCCATTCCCGGTTATATCAGCCTATGTGCATCCATTTGATCAATCATTCCCGATCAACCAAATGGTGTTTAGGATGAGTCAAACTTCTCAGATAAGCTTTGCCATTCCAAGCATCCACTTATCCGTACAAGTTTACGAACCCCCATGGTGAGCTTTGCCATTCCAAGCGTCCCCTCAACCATGGACGTTCTGACTTAATATATGGCACATAGAATAAGTTTTGAATACTTAGACTAGATACTAAGTTTAATAGTCTTAAAACATTTTATAATACAAGTGCGCCCCTTAGACCGAACTACAAGTTTAGCTACTATTCATCGCGCTAAACATTAGACTAAGGAATTAAAGACAACAGTTAAATAAATAAATACTAAGAGATACTTACAACCGTTGAAGCGCCAAGGGAGCTATCCTTTATTTCCAAAGCAAGATTACAACTTACAAGTATTACAACTTCTAGAGAGAGAAGTGAAATTGAGATTTGGTGTGTTTTACAAATGAGGTTTGGCTTGGTATTTATAGCCAAAGGGAGGAGAAATGGATGGATGAGATGGAAGCACATGTCTTTTGATCCAAGGGAGGAGAAGGAGGAGCTTGTGGAGGAGACAAGTGGCGCAAGGAGGAGGAGCCGGCGGCTTTTGGTGGAGGAGGGTGGCGCCGCCGGTTGCCGGTCACCCAAGGGGGAGGAGCTCCTCCCTTGCCCACCTCCTTGAATGGTGGCCGGTCATCTTTGCCCAATGTGTGATTTTGTACAGTTTTGTGCAGTCTTTTCACAAAACTGTCAATGTGTTTCTTCCCCGGGCTGTCTTGACTCCACTCCTGATTCCTCTGATTAATTTGTTCTGGTCAATTCAATGTCAGGATCCTTGATATCTCTTCAGTCGGCATATGATCTTGACCTTGGATTGACTCTTGTTATCTTTTCAGCTTAAAATCCTCTCCTTAGCATGTTTTCACTTCAGTCTCTAAAATGCCCTGTGGAAATATATCGGGACTAACACGTAGAAGTTAGATAGACAAATAGTCTAAATAAGGGGGTTTTACTGTGTTTCTGACTCGTATAACTTTGGTCCATCAGATTACCCCCCACTTTTAGTTGTTCGTCCCGAACAATGCTATTAAAGGGCGTAAGTTCTAAGTCTGGCTTTGGAATATGAAAATTAGACTGTGGTACTCGATCTATCCTAATTCATGCATTGCTTACTTATTACCAAATTGAACTGCGTAAATAAATAGAAGAAACTTAATACTTGTACCTCCGTGCTGAGATGCAAATTATATTGGATGTCTCGGGAGATAGCCCTGTTCAGGTTCCTGGGTTGCAGCCTCGGGATCGTCTCGCACTATATGGTTTTCTTGTAGCTTTCTCTAGCACATGATTCGATTCGGGTTTCAGTGAGTTGAGCCTTTTTGATTTTCTTCTTTTTTGGCGAGGGACTGCTTTTGTAGTGAATTGGCCTTTGGCCTTTGATTTGACTTTTTTGAGTGCTTCAATTTTGCTCGGTTAAAACCTTCACAATTTTGGGCCTTTGGCCTCTTTTGATTTTCTTCTTTGAGTTTTTTGTCTTTTTGTGACTGCTAGTCCATTTTCTCAAGCCTTTTTGGGAGGTCCAATCTTCGCCCGCAAGCCTATGGAAATACCTCCCCGCTCCTCTCGTCTTTGTCGTTTTGCGCGGGTCAAGATGAGGGTCGCTCATCTATTTTCTCGGCTATTTTGACTAGAGAGAGGACGGTCTGATTCCTGTCCTCGCCTTTGCATAGATGCTTCTTGGCGGAGTTGACTTCAATTATTCACTGAAAACCCGAAGTGCAGCCTCCACTGACTTCGAAAACCATATAGTTTGATCTGATCCTTCGATTGCTTGCCAAGCCTCTCTAGGGCATTTCTATCAACTCCACATCCCTAGTTATCTCAGCACAAAGGACAAATGGAAAGTTACATTCTAAGTTTATAAACAGTTGAATTTTCACAAGGTTAATGCATGAATTATGATTTATCTTTTTCACATTCTTAAGTTCATATTTTTAAAAAAGTACTATTATTAAAAAAAGAAAAAACAGATGCATGTTATTTATGTACATAGGTGGTTCTCACCCCCCACTTTTGAACGAAGGCGTGCCTTAGTTCAAAAGTCATGCAGGCTTAAAACTAAATACTGAATTTAAAAGACAGAAATTAAAGTGCGGAAAAGTAAGATAGTGTCGGGTTACCTCCCGACCAGTGCACTTGTTTTACGTCGTTGGCTCGACGATACCTCGTTTGTGGTTCATTGGTTTGGGTCCCATGGGTGGCTGAGGTCAAACTTTGCCACCATTCCTGTGTTGTTTCTTCCTGACTTCTTGCCGGATGTTGTGTTTTGGTCAGGACTCCTTTGTTTCGGGATTTTTTCCTTCCAATACCCCGGAGGGGGTGATGGGCTTTTCACTACTAGCCTTTTGAAGTTTTTGTATTTGGGACTGCCTAGTCCAGTTGCGGCATAGCAATGCTCCATCGGGGGGTTACTCTGCATAGGTCCTTTTCCCATCCGCTTTTCAGCCTCTTCTTGGATCGCATAGTTCGCTGCGACTTGCTCATTGATCAAGGGGAAAAGTCGGGAAGGCCTCACGAGGCTTGGTTCTGCCTCGTAATGTTGGTTCGTGAAGAACTGATCGTAGATAGTCTCAGCTGCCTGGGTAATGATAGTCGGGTATGGAATGGGCAGTTCGTCGGTAGTGTTCTGGACTTCTACTTCGTTGCTTCCGGTGCTTTCCATGTCTGATTCCTCGGATGGTTCGGGAGTCTCTTCTGACGGCTCGGTGGTTTCTCCTTCATCAGCCTCTGGGTCAGCTTCTTCTGTCTGCATTTCCTCGTCAGCTTGGGGTGCTCGTCTTGTGGCAGCGGCCAGGCCGATTATAAGGTACCACATGTCTGCAACGGTGAAGTTTGTTGCAGACCTTTTCATAGCTTCGTTAACTCTTCCCAGCTCTTCAGCCCTCATCCCACGAAGGAATTTTTGGAGAAGAACTTTCTTCGTAAATCCATGGTGCGGGCAGCTTGAGACGATGGCATCGTAGTTCATGTAGTATTCGTCCAAAGTCTCATCCCGGGATTGTTGAAGGCTCATTATCTTCTCACGGGTTTCTTAGCGTAAAGATGGTGGGGAGAATTCTTTCAGGAACGGAACGCAGAGGTCTACGAAATGTTCTGCACTGCAAGCGGTGGATGAGTAGTACCATATCGTGGCGAAGTCGGTTAGAGAGAATTTGAAGCATTTCAGCTTAAATTCCTCTAACACTTCGTTCTCAGGTTTGATGTGGTGGCAGACGTGGTGGAAGTTTCGGCAGTGCTGTACAGGGTCTTCTCCCTCCGTTCCTCCGAACAGGGGTAGAAATCGTGTTGTCCATGCATGCGTAATGGGTGCTGTCATAGAGAAAAGAAAGAAAAAAGAAAGGGGAGAGAAAGAACAACTATCTGATGGCTGATTCCCCGGCAACGGCGCCAATTTGACAGAACCGCTCGTCGTCAAAGCGATTTGTACAAATAAATTTATAATAGTCCACTACTTGCGACTATACTACTGGGTAGTACTTGGTAAGTAGGGGTCGAACCCAAGGGAATCAGGGGAATAGATGTCTTTGAGGGGGTTGTTTAGCGAGAGAGCGTGTTTAAGGTCGGTTGGTTGGTTTTAAAGCTACCAGCTATTTTGATTGATTGATTGGTTGGTTGGTTGATTTTAAGACTGGAAAGTAAATTACAGTTTATAATTAAAGAAATGTTCGGTTTCAGGGGACTTGTATTATATCCTGTTTATCATTGACCTTTAGTGACTTTCCTAAGTATTCAAACGGTGTATCAAGGCCATTCCAAGCACTCAATTTGCGTACACTCTCTAGCCTATTCCAAGGACGTAGAACACTTATTCTATTTAGACTAATACTCCATTCCCGGTTATATCAGCCTATGTGCATCCATTTGATCAATCATTCCCGATCAACCAAATGGTGTTTAGGATGAGTCAAACTTCTCAGATAAGCTTTGCCATTCCAAGCATCCACTTATCCGTACAAGTTTACGAACCCCCATGGTGAGCTTTGCAATTCCAAGCGTCCCCTCAACCATGGACGTTCTGACTTAATATATGGCACATAGAATAAGTTTTGAATACTTAGACTAGATACTAAGTTTAATAGTCTTAAAACATTTTATAATACAAGTGCGCCCCTTAGACCGAACTACAAGTTTAGCTACTATTCATCGCGCTAAACATTATACTAAGGAATTAAAGACAACAGTTAAATAAATAAATACTAAGAGATACTTACAACCGTTGAAGCGCCAAGGGAGCTATCCTTTATTTCCAAAGCAAGATTACAACTTACAAGTATTACAACTTCTAGAGAGAGAAGTGAAATTGAGATTTGGTGTGTTTTACAAATGTGGTTTGGCTTGGTATTTATAGTCAAAGGGAGGAGAAATGGATGGATGAGATGGAAGCACATGTCTTTTGATCCAAGGGAGGAGAAGGAGGATCTTGTGGAGGAGACAAGTGGCGCAAGGAGGAGGAGCCGGTGGCTTTTGGTGGAGGAGGGTGGCGCCGCCGGTTGCCGGTCACCCAAGGGGGAGGAGCTCCTCCCTTGCCCACCTCCTTGAATGGTGGCCGGTCATCTTTGCCCAATGTGTGATTTTGTACAGTTTTGTGCAGTCTTTTCACAAAACTGTCAATGTGTTTCTTCCCCGGGCTGTCTTGACTCCACTCCTGATTCCTCTGATTAATTTGTTCTGGTCAATTCAACGTCAGGATCCTTGATATCTCTTCAGTCGGCATATGATCTTGACCTTGGATTGACTCTTGTTATCTTTTCAGCTTAAAATCCTCTCCTTAGCATGTTTTCACTTCAGTCTCTAAAATGCCCTGTGGAAATATATCGGGACTAACACGTAGAAGTTAGATAGACAAACAGTCTAAATAAGGGGGTTTTACTGTGTTTCTGACTCGTATAACTTTGGTCCATCACTATCCGACAAGTTATTACACTCCAAATTGGAATGATGGCCAACGCTTTGAAGTAGAACACTCCTACCCTCTATACCCTCAACCTCCTCAACCGTCAAATGAGCCCTCCGATTTTGAAGCCATGTTTGCCACATTCCTTGAAAACCAAGAGAAGATGGACGCTCAATTGGAAATATTGGAGGCTCAAAACCATGAGTTAAAAAGCGAAAATGCTAAATTGAGGGAGATGGATGCTCAACACCAAGTTTTGGAAAGCGAATTGGGGCAACAAGCAATGGAAAACGAAAACTTGGATGAGGAAGAGGAGGTACCCGAAGAAGAAGTCCTTGAATCTAATGTCTCAAGGGAAGAATGGGACCAAGAAAGGGAGGATGAATTTTGGAGAGTCGGCACCGTAGCTCATTACAATCAAAGGGATGGTGAATCTTGTAACGTAGAAGAGATGGAATGCAAAAGTGAAGCATCCTTCACCACTAGCACATCTCAAGATCATTTAGATGAGAACACACAAGAGCTCGCCGTCTATTTGACGCCCTCTGATGAGGAATTCTTCAATGATGACGCCTCTTACATAGAGGAAATACCTTTTATTGATGAAGAAGATCTCACCCATCCCGCTATAGAAGAGCCGAAATATGAATCCCAAATTCTTGTTGATGATGGATTTAAGGAAGAGGATATTGAGCCACAAGAACTTCAAGGGTATAGAGACTTTGTTGAGGTTTTCATGGAAGAGACTAAAGACCATTCTCGCATGCAAGAAGACACAAGTTCAATGAGGGATATTGAGGAGTGGGCACCTATCAATGATAAACTCAAGGAAGGGATGCCCATCATTCTCGAGACAAGTTATGAAGACCCCTTCTTCACTACGAAGTCTCGAGACAAGTTTTGGAGCTTCTTGTCATATTTTCCAAGATTATTCGGAAAAAGCTCCCATGGCCTCTTAATTTTTAAGGGATCTTCATATTTGAAAGGGTCATGCTCCCAAAGGAAAGTCCATTGTAGGCTTGATGGGAGGAAATTCAAATGGGATTTGAAGGTGGTTTGACACGATCAAGTGCAAGGCCCCGCTTGAGGAGGGATCTTAGCAAAAGACTCCTCAAGTGTGCTTCTTATTCCTTACAAGGAGATTCGGCTCCGTCTTAGCCAAGACGTTATACTAGGCTTGTGAGTGTCTTTCCCATGTTCCTCAAAATGTCTATGTTGATTGGATTTCCATTTGCCTCGATGATTGAGCTATTCATGTGAAACATTGAAAATTTGAACTGTGAATGTGCGTGTGCCTATATTTGATGATTGATGGGGGTGTGGGGCTTCCTTATGCTGGTGTGCTTGATGGATTGGATGTTTTAATAGGACATAAGTGTGGGGTGGCCTAGGTTAGACATGTTTGACTACATGAGACGTTTGTGTTTGCTTGACGTGCTTTCATGTGTGATATCCAATCAACTTATGCTTAAGGGAAAATACTTGCACTACCGCACAATTCATCCAAAAATTTTGAAATATTAATGAAAACAAAAAGTCTAGGCAAGGCTACATTTTCAAAAATTTTCATCTATAAATTCAACTAGTTGTGCATGATTTCACTTGATTGATCCTTTAGATGACTAATGGATTGGATTGTTGACTTTCATTCTTGAGGATCAAAGCATCTACTAGCACTTCTTTATCTTTTATTCTAAGCTTTTTCTCATTGAGACTAAAGAGTTGATCTTTGAAAGCACAAAATCGAAATGATTTACAATTTTAAAACCCTTGCATGCCATGATTGCCTTTAGGTGACCTTAGTGACCTTGCTTATCTAGTGGATTTGTCTTGTTGGTTTGTCATGCTCCATTCTTAACACTTAGCCCTTTGTCAAAGTTCTAAGTGTGGAGTCAAAAGAGGGTGAAAAATAGGCCCCATTCAAAAAAAATGCTTCATTCTTATGGTCAAAAGAGGGCAAAGCCCCGACTAAAAACTCTCTCGACGATCACAAGAAGTTTTGATCAAAATATACAAATGCCGGGGGTTAGGAAGAAAAGTTCCCCCTCGAAAGCATTTGTAGGCCAAAGGCCATTTGAAAGAAAAAAAAGAAAATAAGAAGCACTTAGATTTGACAATCGACTATCCCGCCATTCTCTAGCATGAAAACCAATACGAAAGTTGATACTTCCTAGCAAGAATTCACTAAGGGACGAGCCTCGTATTCTTTTATACTTAGGCATGATATGGTTTGCAAGTATTTACAAAAACTGTGATGTTGGAGCTCCTCTTCTCTTATGACTAAGTGACCTTTGCGTCCTAGGCTTGAGAATGAGTTCAAAGCTCACAAGCCAATGGACTAGCCTCCTAGCTAGCATTGGTGAGTGATCCAACGAGATTTCTTTGCAATTATTAGATTGTTTTCTTGAAGTCACTAATATAGAAAATGACTAGAATCCTTGATTAAAGATTTATTAGTCTTTGCTTTGATTTGCTTGAATGTCCTAATTCATGAATTTCCATAAGGATTCGAAGAGGACTCATGTAGTGATTGAAATGCACATATCTAGTTGAATACATTATGAACTTCATGAAAAACACCTTGCCTAGTACTTTGAAAATTGTGATTTTAAAATGCCTAATTGGATGGTTGTTCTCTTTTTGGGATTTGTGAGTATTCCCTTTTCTGAAAACTCTCACGAGACTATAACTCGTCCACTAGGGTAGCCTAGGGGTTTAAAGGGTTAATGCATACGCTAAATGCATTCGTAACGCCTACGAAAAGGAGTTAGTTAGATTGTACATACTTGTCATTTTTCTTTCAATAACATGTTTAGAAATAATGATCGAGACCTTGTGAAATCTAGTGAGGCAAATATACGAAAAACATAGCACCACTAGCATTTCGAAATTTGCATGACCTTGACATATTTTCATACTTTTTTCGGGACGAACAAAACTTAAGTGTGGAGTGTTGATGAGTCGAGTTTTCGACTCATTTATGGTCATTCTTCACTATACTTTTGAATCGTTTCCGACGTTATTTTGATGTCATTTGACCTCTATCTCTACATTTCAGGTAGAAATTAAGTTTCCCCCATGGTCAAAGCCTAAATATGAAGATTGGTTGAGTTTCGGCGCAAAACAAGGAGTTTCGGGGCAATACCGAGCATATTGACCTTTGCAACTAGTTATGGACCTCCAGGGCGGATCCAATGTCCGATTTGGCTGATCTTTAGCTTGTTGGAAAGGTATTTCAAAGGGCTATAACTCTCTAGTTGAAGCCAAGACCAAATTCGGACGGGAAGACCACCAAAAAGGCCCCAGTCGGTCGACTGAGACTCCAGTCGGTCGAGTTGATTAGACTTCAGGAGCTCATCAAATTTTGCACATCCCAGTCTACCGACTGGATGAAAAACTCAGATTTCTGCACCCAGATTTTAGTCGAATCTATAAATAGAAAGCTAGGGTTTTGGACCAAGTGTGGAGGTTTTTGGGGAGAAGAAGATCGGAAAAGAGGCTCATCTAAGGTCATCAATCATTATCCAACCAAGGAGGAGTGAAGAAGAAGACCAACAACAAAGACCCTCCATACTCTTGAATCTCCATATTGGTTTTAGATTCCTAAACTCCATCTCCTTCATTTGCTTTTGTTTGTAAACTCACTATGAGTGAGTAGTGACCTTGATTGGGGATTATGGATCCCCTAGACATGTTTGTGACATTGTGAACACTATAGATGCTAATGATGAATGAGTTTGCACATGAATCTTCTTCATTTGAACTTAATGTTTCAAGTTGCCCATAAGGTGTTTGCGAAATGTCCTCAATAGGAACTTTGCTTGATCTCATGTTTGATGTAGCTCACGTTGATCAACATGACTTCAATGAACTAAATGAAGAAGCATTAGGACTTTTGAGTTAGTTGGATAATTCATTAACCTAATGAGAATTGCTTGGCTTTAACAAGAACATGTTTATTTAGCCAATAGAGCGCGAGTGTGAGGCTAGGAATTCATGTTCTATAGTGCCAATAGAGCGCGAGTGTGAGGTGCTATGCGAGATGTAACCTCTTGATACTAGGTTGTAGCGCGAGTTGAACTTAGTATTAATGTTGCATGAGCTAAATTCTATACGTGTGCATGTGATTTCATCATCGGTATATCATTCCATTGTCATAATAATTCTCTAGGTGGTGAAGTAATCCCTAGTCATTTTTTAATTGGAAGTTAACCCTTTTTGCAAGCTTAATCTCATTTTGGATTGAAAAATAGACCCCCCCAAACAATAGACATTCTAATCTTAATGTTAGCACCATTAGTTTAATCACCTATCTTTTGGGTTCGACCTCGGTTCACCCGAGTCAATATAAATGTTTTGATTAATCGTAACTAGCAATAGTATTTGAATCCTATTCGAATATTTACGCTAAATTACAACCGATCAAATGGCGCCGTTGCCGGGGATAGGTTAATTAACTAAGTGCTAATAGATTGTTTAGTTTGTCTATTCTTGTAAATATTTTTCTTTCTCTTATGCTTGTATATTCTTCTTTTCCTCCCATATCCCTTACTAACTTCGTTAATCTTGTTTTGCGAGGATGGATCACTATAACCAACAAGTCATGCCTGATGAAGATTATTATGAAGAGGATTTTTCCAGTTATGCGATTAAAGATCAAGTTAGTGATTTGGAAAAGAAAGTGGATAGCATGATGAGTATGGTTAAGGCTTGGGTTGACAAAAGGAAGTATGAAGACAATGAAGATTATTATGAAGATGATCAACCAAATGCCCATTGTGAAGACTATTAGATGAACAATCAAAGCCAACAAGTCTATTCTAATGAGGGATACAATCAAGAGGAGGAGCAACCATATGGGTATTATCAGGAGCATGGCTATCTGACAGAACCGCTCGTTGTCAAAGCGATTTGTACAAATAAATTTATAATAGTCCACTACTTGCGACTATACTACTGGGTAGTACTTGGTAAGTAGGGGTCGAACCCAAGGGAATCAGGGGAATAGATGTCTTTGAGGGGGTTGTTTAGCGAGAGAGCGTGTTTAAGGTCGGTTGGTTGGTTTTAAAGCTACCAGCTATTTTGATTGATTGGTTGGTTGGTTGGTTGATTTTAAGACTGGAAAGTAAATTACAGTTTATAATTAAAGAAATGTTCGGTTTCAGGGGACTTGTATTATATCCTGTTTATCATTGACCTTTAGTGACTTTCCTAAGTATTTAAACGGTGTATCAAGGCCATTCCAAGCACTCGATTTGCGTACACTGTCTAGCCTATTCCAAGGACGTAGAACACTTATTCTATTTAGACTAATACTCCATTCCCGGTTATATCAGCCTATGTGCATCCATTTGATCAATCATTCCCGATCAACCAAATGGTATTTAGGATGAGTCAAACTTCTCAGATAAGCTTTGCCATTCCAAGCATCCACTTATCCGTACAAGTTTACGAACCCCCATGGTGAGCTTTGCCATTCCAAGCGTCCCCTCAACCATGGACGTTCTGACTTAATATATGGCACATAGAATAAGTTTTGAATACTTAGACTAGATACTAAGTTTAATAGTCTTAAAACATTTTATAATACAAGTGCGCCCCTTAGACCGAACTACAAGTTTAGCTACTATTCATCGCGCTAAACATTATACTAAGGAATTAAAGACAACAGTTAAATAAATAAATACTAAGAGATACTTACAACCGTTGAAGCGCCAAGGGAGCTATCCTTTATTTCCAAAGCAAGATTACAACTTACAAGTATTACAACTTCTAGAGAGAGAAGTGAAATTGAGATTTGGTGTGTTTTACAAATGAGGGTTGGCTTGGTATTTATAGCCAAAGGGAGGAGAAATGGATGGATGAGATGGAAGCACATGTCTTTTGATCCAAGGGAGGAGAAGGAGGAGCTTGTGGAGGAGACAAGTGGCGCAAGGAGGAGGAGCCGGCGGCTTTTGGTGGAGGAGGGTGGCGCCGCCGGTTGCCGGTCACCCAAGGGGGAGGAGCTCCTCCCTTGCCCACCTCCTTGAATGGTGGCCGGTCATCTTTGCCCAATGTGTGATTTTGTACAGTTTTGTGCAGTCTTTTCACAAAACTGTCAATGTGTTTCTTCCCCGGGCTGTCTTGACTCCACTCCTGATTCCTCTGATTAATTTGTTCTGGTCAATTCAACGTCAGGATCCTTGATATCTCTTCAGTCGGCATATGATCTTGACCTTGGATTGACTCTTGTTATCTTTTCAGCTTAAAATCCTCTCCTTAGCATGTTTTCACTTCAGTCTCTAAAATGCCCTGTGGAAATATATCGGGACTAACACGTAGAAGTTAGATAGACAAACAGTCTAAATAAGGGGGTTTTACTGTGTTTCTGACTCGTATAACTTTGGTCCATCAGATTACCCACTTTTAGTTGTTCGTCCCGAACAATGCTATTAAAGGGCGTAAGTTCTAAGTCTGGCTTTGGAATATGAAAATTAGACTGTGGTACTCGATCTATCCTAATTCATGCATTGCTTACTTATTACCAAATTGAACTGCGTAAATAAATAGAAGAAACTTAATACTTGTACCTCCGTGCTGAGATGCAAATTATATTGGATGTCTCGGGAGATAGCCCTGTTCAGGTTCCTGGGTTGCAGCCTCGGGATCGTCTCGCACTATATGGTTTTCTTGTAGCTTTCTCTAGCACATGATTCGATTCGGGTTTCAGTGAGTTGAACCTTTTTTATTTTCTTCTTTTTTGGCGAGGGACTGCTTTTGTAGTGAATTGGCCTTTGGCCTTTGATTTGACTTTTTTGAGTGCTTCACTTTTGCTCGGTTAAAACCTTCACAATTTTGGGCCTTTGGCCTCTTTTGATTTTCTTCTTTGAGTTTTTTGTCTTTTTGTGACTGCTAGTCCATTTTCTCAAGCCTTTTTGGGAGGTCCAATCTTCGCCCGCAAGCCTATGGAAATACCTCCCCGCTCCTCTCGTCTTTGTCGTTTTGCGCGGGTCAAGATGAGGGTCGCTCATCTATTTTCTCGGCTATTTTGACTAGAGAGAGGACGGTCTGATTCCCGTCCTTGCCTTTGCATAGATGCTTCTTGGCGGAGTTGACTTCAATTATTCACTGAAAACCCGAAGTGCAGCCTCCACTGACTTCGAAAACCATATAGTTTGATCTGATCCTTCGATTGCTTGCCAAGCCTCTCTAGGGCATTTCTATCAACTCCACATCCCTAGTTATCTCAGCACAAAGGACAAATGGAAAGTTACATTCTAAGTTTTTAAACAGTTGAATTTTCACAAGGTTAATGCATGAATTTTGATTTATCTTTTTCACATTCTTAAGTTCATATTTTTAAAAAAGTACTATTATTAAAAAAAGAAAAAACAGCTGCATGTTATTTATGTACATAGGTGGTTCTCACCCCCCACTTTTGAAAGAAGGCGTGCCTTAGTTCAAAAGTCATGCAGGCTTAAAACTAAATACTGAATTTAAAAGACAGAAATTAAAGTGCGGAAAAGTAAGATAGTGTCGGGTTACCTCCCGACCAGTGCACTTGTTTTACGTCGTTGGCTCGACGATACCTCGTTTGTGGTTCATTGGTTTGGGTCCCATGGGTGGCTGAGGTCAAACTTTGCCACCATTCCTGTGTTGTTTCTTCCTGACTTCTTGCCGGATGTTGTGTTTTGGCCAGGACTCCTTTGTTTCGGGATTTTTTCCTTCCAATACCCCGGAGGGGGTGATGGGCTTTTCACTACTAGCCTTTTGAAGTTTTTGTATTTGGGACTGCCTAGTCCAGTTGCGGCATAGCAATGCTCCATCGGGGGGTTACTCTGCATAGGTCCTTTTCCCATCCGCTTTTCAGCCTCTTCTTGGATCGCATAGTTCGCTGCGACTTGCTCATTGATCAAGGGGAAAAGTCGGGAAGGCCTCATGAGGCTTGGTTCTGCCTCGTAATGTTGGTTCGTGAAGAACTGATCGTAGATAGTCTCAGCTGCCTGGGTAATGATAGTCGGGTATGGAATAGGCAGTTCGTCGGTAGTGTTCTGGACTTCTACTTCGTTGCTTCCGGTGCTTTCCATGTCTGATTCCTCGGATGGTTCGGGAGTCTCTTCTGACGGCTCGGTGGTTTCTCCTTCATCAGCCTCTGGGGCAGCTTCTTCTGTCTGCATTTCCTCGTCAGCTTGGGGTGCTCGTCTTGTGGCAGCGGCCAGGCCGATTATAAGGTACCACATGTCTGCAACGGTGAAGTTTGTTGCAGACCTTTTCATAGCTTCGTTAACTCTTCCCACCTCTTCAGCCCTCATCCCACGAAGGAATTTTTGGAGAAGAACTTTCTTCGTAAATCCATGGTGCGGGCAGCTTGAGACGATGGCATCGTAGTTCATGTAGTATTCGTCCAAAGTCTCATCCCGGGATTGTTGAAGGCTCATGATCTTCTCACGGTTTTCTTGGCGTAAAGATGGTGGGGAGAATTCTTTCAGGAACGGAACGCAGAGGTCTACGAAATGTTCTGCACTGCAAGCGGTGGATGTGTAGTACCATATCGTGGCGAAGTCGGTTAGAGAGAATTTGAAGCATTTCAGCTTAAATTCCTCTAACACTTCGTTCTCAGGTTTGATGTGGTGGCAGACGTGGTGGAAGTTTCGGCAGTGCTGTACAGGGTCTTCTCCCTCCGTTCCTCCGAACAGGGGTAGAAATCGTGTTGTCCATGCATGCGTAATGGGTGCTGTCATAGAGAAAAGAAAGAAAAAAGAAAGGGGAGAGAAAGAACAACTATCCGATGGCTGATTCCCCGGCAACGGCGCCAATTTGACAGAACCGCTCGTCGTCAAAGCGATTTGTACTAATAAATTTATAATATTCCACTACTTGCGACTATACTACTGGGTAGTACTTGGTAAGTAGGGGTCGAACCCAAGGGAATCAGGGGAATAGATGTCTTTGAGGGGGTTGTTTAGCGAGAGAGCGTGTTTAAGGTCGGTTGGTTGGTTTTAAAGCTACCAGCTATTTTGATTGATTGATTGGTTGGTTGGTTGATTTTAAGACTGGAAAGTAAATTACAGTTTATAATTAAAGAAATGTTTGGTTTCAGGGGACTTGTATTATATCCTGTTTATCATTGACCTTTAGTGACTTTCCTAAGTATTCAAACGGTGTATCAAGGCCATTCCAAGCACTCGATTTGCGTACACTGTCTAGCCTATTCCAAGGACATAGAACACTTATTCTATTTAGACTAATACTCCATTCCCGGTTATATCAGCCTATGTGCATCCATTTGATCAATCATTCCCGATCAACCAAATGGTGTTTAGGATGAGTCAAACTTCTCAGATAAGCTTTGCCATTCCAAGCATCCACTTATCCGTACAAGTTTACGAACCCCCATGGTGAGCTTTGCCATTCCAAGCGTCCCCTCAACCATGGACGTTCTGACTTAATATATGGCACATAGAATAAGTTTTGAATACTTAGACTAGATACTAAGTTTAATAGTCTTAAAACATTTTATAATACAAGTGCGCCCCTTAGACCGAACTACAAGTTTAGCTACTATTCATCGCGCTAAACATTTTACTAAGGAATTAAAGACAACAGTTAAATAAATAAATACTAAGAGATACTTACAACCGTTGAAGCGCCAAGGGAGCTATCCTTTATTTCCAAAGCAAGATTACAACTTACAAGTATTACAACTTCTAGAGAGAGAAGTGAAATTGAGATTTGGTGTGTTTTACAAATGAGGTTTGGCTTGGTATTTATAGCCAAAGGGAGGAGAAATGGATGGATGAGATGGAAGCACATGTCTTTTGATCCAAGGGAGGAGAAGGAGGAGCTTGTGGAGGAGACAAGTGGCGCAAGGAGGAGGAGCCGGTGGCTTTTGGTGGAGGAGGGTGGCGCCGCCGGTTGCCGGTCACCCAAGGGGGAGGAGCTCCTCCCTTGCCCACCTCCTTGAATGGTGGCCGGTCATCTTTGCCTAATGTGTGATTTTGTACAGTTTTGTGCAGTCTTTTCACAAAACTGTCAATGTGTTTCTTCCCCGGGCTGTCTTGACTCCACTCCTGATTCCTCTGATTAATTTGTTCTGGTCAATTCAACGTCAGGATCCTTGATATCTCTTCAGTCGGCATATGATCTTGACCTTGGATTGACTCTTGTTATCTTTTCAGCTTAAAATCCTCTCCTTAGCATGTTTTCACTTCAGTCTCTAAAATGCCCTGTGGAAATATATCGGGACTAACACGTAGAAGTTAGATAGACAAACAGTCTAAATAAGGGGGTTTTACTGTGTTTCTGACTCGTATAACTTTGGTCCATCACTATCCGACAAGTTATTACACTCCAAATTGGAATGATGGCCAACGCTTTGAAGTAGAACACTCCTACCCTCTATACCCTCAACCTCCTCAACCGTCAAATGAGCCCTCCGATTTTGAAGCCATGTTTGCCACATTCCTTGAAAACCAAGAGAAGATGGACGCTCAATTGGAAATATTGGAGGCTCAAAACCATGAGTTAAAAAGCGAAAATGCTAAATTGAGGGAGATGGATGCTCAACACCAAGTTTTGGAAAGCGAATTGGGGCAACAAGCAATGGAAAACGAAAACTTGGATGAGGAAGAGGAGGTACCCGAAGAAGAAGTCCTTGAATCTAATGTCTCAAGGGAAGAATGGGACCAAGAAAGGGAGGATGAATTTTGGAGAGTCGGCACCGTAGCTCATTACAATCAAAGGGATGGTGAATCTTGTAACGTAGAAGAGATGGAATGCAAAAGTGAAGCATCCTTCACCACTAGCACATCTCAAGATCATTTAGATGAGAACACACAAGAGCTCGCCGTCTATTTGACGCCCTCTGATGAGGAATTCTTCAATGATGACGCCTCTTACATAGAGGAAATACCTTTTATTGATGAAGAAGATCTCACCCATCCCGCTATAGAAGAGCCGAAATATGAATCCCAAATTCTTGTTGATGATGGATTAAAGGAAGAGGATATTGAGCCACAAGAACTTCAAGGGTATAGAGACTTTGTTGAGGTTTTCATGGAAGAGACTAAAGACCATTCTCGCATGCAAGAAGACACAAGTTCAGTGAGGGATATTGAGGAGTGGGCACCTATAGACATCAATGATAAACTCAAGGAAGGGATGCCCATCATTCTCGAGACAAGTTATGAAGACCCCTTCTTCACTACGAAGTCTCGAGACAAGTTTTGGAGCTTCTTGTCATATTTTCCAAGATTATTCGGAAAAAGCTCCCATGGCCTCTTAATTTTTAAGGGATCTTCATATTTGAAAGGGTCATGCTCCCAAAGGAAAGTCCATTGTAGGCTTGATGGGAGGAAATTCAAATGGGATTTGAAGGTGGTTTGACACGATCAAGTGCAAGGCCCCGCTTGAGGAGGGATCTTAGCAAAAGACTCCTCAAGTGTGCTTCTTATTCCTTACAAGGAGATTCGGCTCCGTCTTAGCCAAGACGTTATACTAGGCTTGTGAGTGTCTTTCCCATGTTCCTCAAAATGTCTATGTTGATTGGATTTCCATTTGCCTCGATGATTGAGCTATTCATGTGAAACATTGAAAATTTGAACTGTGAATGTGCGTGTGCCTATATTTGATGATTGATGGGGGTGTGGGGCTTCCTTATGCTGGTGTGCTTGATGGATTGGATGTTTTAATAGGACATAAGTGTGGGGTGGCCTAGGTTAGACATGTTTGACTACATGAGACGTTTGTGTTTGCTTGACGTGCTTTCATGTGTGATATCCAATCAACTTATGCTTAAGGGAAAACACTTGCACTACCGCACAATTCATCCAAAAATTTTGAAATATTAATGAAAACAAAAAGTCTAGGCAAGGCTACATTTTCGAAAATTTTCATCTATAAATTCAACTAGTTGTGCATGATTTCACTTGATTGATCCTTTAGATGACTAATGGATTGGATTGTTGACTTTCATTCTTGAGGATCAAAGCATCTACTAGCACTTCTTTATCTTTTATTCTAAGCTTTTTCTCATTGAGACTAAAGAGTTGATCTTTGAAAGCACAAAATCGAAATGATTTACAATTTTAAAACCCTTGCATGCCATGATTGCCTTTAGGTGACCTTAGTGACCTTGCTTATCTAGTGGATTTGTCTTGTTGGTTTGTCATGCTCCATTCTTAACACTTAGCCCTTTGTCAAAGTTCTAAGTGTGGAGTCAAAAGAGGGTGAAAAATAGGCCCCATTCAAAAAAAATGCTTCATTCTTATGGTCAAAAGAGGGCAAAGCCCCGACTAAAAACTCTCTCGACGATCACAAGAAGTTTTGATCAAAATATACAAATGCCGGGGGTTAGGAAGAAAAGTTCCCCCTCGAAAGCATTTGTAGGCCAAAGGCCATTTGAAAGAAAAAAAAAGAAAATAAGAAGCACTTAGATTTGACAATCGACTATCCCGCCATTCTCTAGCATGAAAACCAATAAGAAAGTTGATACTTCCTAGCAAGAATTCACTAAGGGACGAGCCTCGTATTCTTTTATACTTAGGCATGATATGGTTTGCAAGTATTTACAAAAACTGTGATGTTGGAGCTCCTCTTCTCTTATGACTAAGTGACCTTTGCGTCCTAGGCTTGAGAATGAGTTCAAAGCTCACAAGCCAATGGACTAGCCTCCTAGCTAGCATTGGTGAGTGATCCAACGAGATTTCTTTGCAATTATTAGATTGTTTTCTTGAAGTCACTAATATAGAAAATGACTAGAATCCTTGATTAAAGATTTATTAGTCTTTGCTTTGATTTGCTTGAATGTCCTAATTCATGAATTTCCATAAGGATTCGAAGAGGACTCATGTAGTGATTGAAATGCACATATCTAGTTGAATACATTATGAACTTCATGAAAAACACCTTGCCTAGTACTTTGAAAATTGTGATTTTAAAATGCCTAATTGGATGGTTGTTCTCTTTTTGGGATTTGTGAGTATTCCCTTTTCTGAAAACTCTCACGAGACTATAACTCGTCCACTAGGGTAGCCTAGGGGTTTAAAGGGTTAATGCATACGCTAAATGCATTCGTAACGCCTACGAAAAGGAGTTAGTTAGATTGTACATACTTGTCATTTTTCTTTCAATAACATGTTTAGAAATAATGATCGAGACCTTGTGAAATCTAGTGAGGCAAATATACGAAAAACATAGCACCACTAGCATTTCGAAATTTGCATGACCTTGACATATTTTCATACTTTTTTCGGGACGAACAAAACTTAAGTGTGGAGTGTTGATGAGTCGAGTTTTCGACTCATTTATGGTCATTCTTCACTATACTTTTGAATCGTTTCCGACGTTATTTTGATGTCATTTGACCTCTATCTCTACATTTCAGGTAGAAATTAAGTTTCCCCCATGGTCAAAGCCTAAATATGAAGATTGGTTGAGTTTCGGCGCAAAACAAGGAGTTTCGGGGCAATACCGAGCATATTGACCTTTGCAACTAGTTATGGACCTCCAGGGCGGATCCAATGTCCGATTTGGCTGATCTTTAGCTTGTTGGAAAGGTATTTCAAAGGGCTATAACTCTCTAGTTGAAGCCAAGACCAAATTCGGACGGGAAGACCACCAAAAAGGCCCCAGTCGGTCGACTGAGACTCCAGTCGGTCGAGTTGATTAGACTTCAGGAGCTCATCAAATTTTGCACATCCCAGTCTACCGACTGGATGAAAAACTCAGATTTCTGCACCCAGATTTTAGTCGAATCTATAAATAGAAAGCTAGGGTTTTGGACCAAGTGTGGAGGTTTTTGGGGAGAAGAAGATCGGAAAAGAGGCTCATCTAAGGTCATCAATCATTATCCAACCAAGGAGGAGTGAAGAAGAAGACCAACAACAAAGACCCTCCATACTCTTGAATCTCCATATTGGTTTTAGATTCCTAAACTCCATCTCCTTCATTTGCTTTTGTTTGTAAACTCACTATGAGTGAGTAGTGACCTTGATTGGGGATTATGGATCCCCTAGACATGTTTGTGACATTGTGAACACTATAGATGCTAATGATGAATGAGTTTGCACATGAATCTTCTTCATTTGAACTTAATGTTTCAAGTTGCCCATAAGGTGTTTGCGAAATGTCCTCAATAGGAACTTTGCTTGATCTCATGTTTGATGTAGCTCACGTTGATCAACATGACTTCAATGAACTAAATGAAGAAGCATTAGGAATTTTGAGTTAGTTGGATAATTCATTAACCTAATGAGAATTGCTTGGCTTTAACAAGAACATGTTTATTTAGCCAATAGAGCGCGAGTGTGAGGCTAGGAATTCATGTTCTATAGTGCCAATAGAGTGCGAGTGTGAGGTGCTATGCGAGATGTAACCTCTTGATACTAGGTTGTAGCGCGAGTTGAACTTAGTATTAATGTTGCATGAGCTAAATTCTATACGTGTGCATGTGATTTCATCATCGGTATATCATTCCATTGTCATAATAATTCTCTAGGTGGTGAAGTAATCCCTAGTCATCTTTTAATTGGAAGTTAACCCTTTTTGCAAGCTTAATCTCATTTTGGATTGAAAATAGACCCCCCCAAACAATAGACATTCTAATCTTAATGTTAGCACCATTAGTTTAATCACCTATCTTTTGGGTTCGACCTCGGTTCACCCGAGTCAATATAAATGTTTTGATTAATCGTAACTAGCAATAGTATTTGAATCCTATTCGAATATTTACGCTAAATTACAACCGATCAAATGGCGCCGTTGCCGGGGATAGGTTAATTAACTAAGTGCTAATAGATTGTTTAGTTTGTCTATTCTTGTAAATATTTTTCTTTCTCTTATGCTTGTATATTCTTCTTTTCCTCCCATATCCCTTACTAACTTCGTTAATCTTGTTTTGCGAGGATGGATCACTATAACCAACAAGTCATGCCTGATGAAGATTATTATGAAGAGGATTTTTCCAGTTATGCGATTAAAGATCAAGTTAGTGATTTGGAAAAGAAAGTGGATAGCATGATGAGTATGGTTAAGGCTTGGGTTGACAAAAGGAAGTATGAAGACAATGAAGATTATTATGAAGATGATCAACCAAATGCCCATTGTGAAGACTATTAGATGAACAATCAAAGCCAACAAGTCTATTCTAATGAGGGATACAATCAAGAGGAGGAGCAACCATATGGGTATTATCAGGAGCATGGCTATCTGACAGAACCGCTCGTCGTCAAAGCGATTTGTACAAATAAATTTATAATAGTCCACTACTTGCGACTATACTACTGGGTAGTACTTAGTAAGTAGGGGTCGAACCCAAGGGAATCAGGGGAATAGATGTCTTTGAGGGGGTTGTTTAGCGAGAGAGCGTGTTTAAGGTCGGTTGGTTGGTTTTAAAGCTACCAGCTATTTTGATTGATTGGTTGGTTGGTTGGTTGATTTTAAGACTGGAAAGTAAATTACAGTTTATAATTAAAGAAATGTTCGGTTTCAGGGGACTTGTATTATATCCTGTTTATCATTGACCTTTAGTGACTTTCCTAAGTATTCAAACGGTGTATCAAGGCCATTCCAAGCACTCGATTTGCGTACACTGTCTAGCCTATTCCAAGGACGTAGAACACTTATTCTATTTAGACTAATACTCCATTCCCGGTTATATCAGCCTATGTGCATCCATTTGATCAATCATCCCCGATCAACCAAATGGTGTTTAGGATGAGTCAAACTTCTCAGATAAGCTTTGCCATTCCAAGCATCCACTTATCCGTACAAGTTTACGAACCCCCATGGTGAGCTTTGCCATTCCAAGCGTCCCCTCAACCATGGACGTTCTGACTTAATATATGGCACATAGAATAAGTTTTGAATACTTAGACTAGATACTAAGTTTAATAGTCTTAAAACATTTTATAATACAAGTGCGCCCCTTAGACCTAACTACAAGTTTAGCTACTATTCATCGCGCTAAACATTATACTAAGGAATTAAAGACAACAGTTAAATAAATAAATACTAAGAGATACTTACAACCGTTGAAGCGCCAAGGGAGCCATCCTTTATTTCCAAAGCAAGATTACAACTTACAAGTATTACAACTTCTAGAGAGAGAAGTGAAATTGAGATTTGGTGTGTTTTACAAATGAGGTTTGGCTTAGTATTTATCGCCAAAGGGAGGAGAAATGGATGGATGAGATGGAAGCACATGTCTTTTGATCCAAGGGAGGAGAAGGAGGAGCTTGTGGAGGAGACAAGTGGCGCAAGGAGGAGGAGCCGGCGGCTTTTGGTGGAGGAGGGTGGCGCCGCCGGTTGCCGGTCACCCAAGGGGGAGGAGCTCCTCCCTTGCCCACCTCCTTGAATGGTGGCCGGTCATCTTTGCCCAATGTGTGATTTTGTACAGTTTTGTGCAGTCTTTTCACAAAACTGTCAATGTGTTTCTTCCCCGGGCTATCTTGACTCCACTCCTGATTCCTCTGATTAATTTGTTCTGGTCAATTCAACGTCAGGATCCTTGATATCTCTTCAGTCGGCATATGATCTTGACCTTGGATTGACTCTTGTTATCTTTTCAGCTTAAAATCCTCTCCTTAGCATGTTTTCACTTCAGTCTCTAAAATGCCCTGTGGAAATATATCGGGACTAACACGTAGAAGTTAGATAGACAAACAGTCTAAATAAGGGGGTTTTACTGTGTTTCTGACTCGTATAACTTTGGTCCATCAGATTACCCCCCACTTTTAGTTGTTCGTCCCGAACAATGCTATTAAAGGGCGTAAGTTCTAAGTCTGGCTTTGGAATATGAAAATTAGACTGTGGTACTCGATCTATCCTAATTCATGCATTGCTTACTTATTACCAAATTGAACTGCGTAAATAAATAGAAGAAACTTAATACTTGTACCTCCGTGCTGAGATGCAAATTATATTGGATGTCTCGGGAGATAGCCCTGTTCAGGTTCCTGGGTTGCAGCCTCGGGATCGTCTCGCACTATATGGTTTTCTTGTAGCTTTCTCTAGCACAAGATTCGATTCGGGTTTCAGTGAGTTGAGCCTTTTTGATTTTCTTCTTTTTTGGCGAGGGACTGCTTTTGTAGTGAATTGGCCTTTGGCCTTTGATTTGACTTTTTTGAGTGCTTCACTTTTGCTCGGTTAAAACCTTCACAATTTTGGGCCTTTGGCCTCTTTTGATTTTCTTATTTGAGTTTTTTGTCTTTTTGTGACTGCTAGTCCATTTTCTCAAGCCTTTTTGGGAGGTCCAATCTTCGCCCGCAAGCCTATGGAAATACCTCCCCGCTCCTCTCGTCTTTGTCGTTTTGCGCGAGTCAAGATGAGGGTCGCTCATCTATTTTCTCGGCTATTTTGACTAGAGAGAGGACGGTCTGATTCCCGTCCTCGCCTTTGCATAGATGCTTCTTGGCGGAGTTGACTTCAATTATTCACTGAAAACCCGAAGTGCAGCCTCCACTGACTTCGAAAACCATATAGTTTGATCTGATCCTTCGATTGCTTGCCAAGCCTCTCTGGGGCATTTCTATCAACTCCACATCCCTAGTTATCTCAGCACAAAGGACAAATGGAAAGTTACATTCTAAGTTTTTAAACAGTTGAATTTTCACAAGGTTAATGCATGAATTTTGATTTATCTTTTTCACATTCTTAAGTTCATATTTTTAAAAAAGTACTATTATTAAAAAAAGAAAAAACAGCTGCATGTTATTTATGTACATAGGTGGTTCTCACCCCCCACTTTTGAACGAAGGCGTGCCTTAGTTCAAAAGTCATGCAGGCTTAAAACTAAATACTGAATTTAAAAGACAGAAATTAAAGTGCGGAAAAGTAAGATAGTGTCGGGTTACCTCCCGACCAGTGCACTTGTTTTACGTCGTTGGCTCGACGATACCTCGTTTGTGGTTCATTGGTTTGGGTCCCATGGGTGGCTGAGGTCAAACTTTGCCACCATTCCTGTGTTGTTTCTTCCTGACTTCTTGCCGGATGTTGTGTTTTGGTCAGGACTCCTTTGTTTCGGGATTTTTACCTTCCAATACCCCGGAGGGGGTGATGGGCTTTTCACTACTAGCCTTTTGAAGTTTTTGTATTTGGGACTGCTTAGTCCAGTTGCGGCATAGCAATGCTCCATCGGGGGGTTACTCTGCATAGGTCCTTTTCCCATCCGCTTTTCAGCCTCTTCTTGGATCGCATAGTTCGCTGCGACTTGCTCATTGATCAAGGGGAAAAGTCGGGAAGGCCTCATGAGGCTTGGTTCTGCCTCGTAATGTTGGTTCGTGAAGAACTGATCGTAGATAGTCTCAGCTGCCTGGGTAATGATAGTCGGGTATGGAATAGACAGTTCGTCGGTAGTGTTCTGGACTTCTACTTCGTTGCTTCCGGTGCTTTCCATGTCTGATTCCTCGGATGGTTCGGGAGTCTCTTCTGACGGCTCGGTGGTTTCTCCTTCATCAGCCTCTGGGTCAGCTTCTTCTGTCTGCATTTCCTCGTCAGCTTGGGGTGCTCGTCTTGTGGCAGCGGCCAGGCCGATTATAAGGTACCACATGTCTGCAACGGTGAAGTTTGTTGCAGACCTTTTCATAGCTTCGTTATCTCTTCCCAGCTCTTCAGCCCTCATCCCACGAAGGAATTTTTGGAGAAGAACTTTCTTCGTAAATCCATGGTGCGGGCAGCTTGAGACGATGGCATCGTAGTTCATGTAGTATTCGTCCAAAGTCTCATCCCGGGATTGTTGAAGGCTCATGATCTTCTCACGGGTTTCTTGGCGTAAAGATGGTGGGGAGAATTCTTTCAGGAACGGAACGCAGAGGTCTACGAAATGTTCTGCACTGCAAGCGGTGGATGTGTAGTACCATATCGTGGCGAAGTCGGTTAGAGAGAATTTGAAGCATTTCAGCTTAAATTCCTCTAACACTTCGTTCTCAGGTTTGATGTGGTGGCAGACGTGGTGGAAGTTTCGGCAGTGCTGTACAGGGTCTTCTCCCTCCGTTCCTCCGAACAGGGGTAGAAATCGTGTTGTCCATGCATGCGTAATGGGTGCTGTCATAGAGAAAAGAAAGAAAAAAGAAAGGGGAGAGAAAGAACAACTATCCGATGGCTGATTCCCCGGCAACGGCGCCAATTTGACAGAACCGCTCGTCGTCAAAGCGATTTGTACAAATAAATTTATAATAGTCCACTACTTGCGACTATACTACTGGGTAGTACTTGGTAAGTAGGGGTCGAACCCAAGGGAATCAGGGGAATAGATGTCTTTGAGGGGGTTGTTTAGCGAGAGAGCGTGTTTAAGGTCGGTTGGTTGGTTTTAAAGCTACCAGCTATTTTGATTGATTGATTGGTTGGTTGGTTGATTTTAAGACTGGAAAGTAAATTACAGTTTATAATTAAAGAAATGTTCGGTTTCAGGGGACTTGTATTATATCCTGTTTATCATTGACCTTTAGTGACTTTCCTAAGTATTCAAACGGTGTATCAAGGCCATTCCAAGCACTCGATTTGCGTACACTCTCTAGCCTATTCCAAGGACGTAGAACACTTATTCTATTTAGACTAATACTCCATTCCCGGTTATATCAGCCTATGTGCATCCATTTGATCAATCATTCCCGATCAACCAAATGGTGTTTAGGATGAGTCAAACTTCTCAGATAAGCTTTGCCATTCCAAGCATCCACTTATCCGTACAAGTTTACGAACCCCCATGGTGAGCTTTGCAATTCCAAGCGTCCCCTCAACCATGGACGTTCTGACTTAATATATGGCACATAGAATAAGTTTTGAATACTTAGACTAGATACTAAGTTTAATAGTCTTAAAACATTTTATAATACAAGTGCGCCCCTTAGACCGAACTACAAGTTTAGCTACTATTCATCGCGCTAAACATTATACTAAGGAATTAAAGACAACAGTTAAATAAATAAATACTAAGAGATACTTACAACCGTTGAAGCGCCAAGGGAGCTATCCTTTATTTCCAAAGCAAGATTACAACTTACAAGTATTACAACTTCTAGAGAGAGAATTGAAATTGAGATTTGGTGTGTTTTACAAATGAGGTTTGGCTTGGTATTTATAGCCAAAGGGAGGAGAAATGGATGGATGAGATGGAAGCACATGTCTTTTGATCCAAGGGAGGAGAAGGAGGAGCTTGTGGAGGAGACAAGTGGCGCAAGGAGGAGGAGCCGGTGGCTTTTGGTGGAGGAGGGTGGCGCCGCCGGTTGCCGGTCACCCAAGGGGGAGGAGCTCCTCCCTTGCCCACCTCCTTGAATGGTGGCCGGTCATCTTTGCCCAATGTGTGATTTTGTACAGTTTTGTGCAGTCTTTTCACAAAACTGTCAATGTGTTTCTTCCCCGGGCTGTCTTGACTCCACTCCTGATTCCTCTGATTAATTTGTTCTGGTCAATTCAACGTCAGGATCCTTGATATCTCTTTAGTCGGCATATGATCTTGACCTTGGATTGACTCTTGTTATCTTTTCAGCTTAAAATCCTCTCCTTAGCATGTTTTCACTTCAGTCTCTAAAATGCCCTGTGGAAATATATCGGGACTAACACGTAGAAGTTAGATAGACAAACAGTCTAAATAAGGGGGTTTTACTGTGTTTCTGACTCGTATAACTTTGGTCCATCACTATCCGACAAGTTATTACACTCCAAATTGGAATGATGGCCAACGCTTTGAAGTAGAACACTCCTACCCTCTATACCCTCAACCTCCTCAACCGTCAAATGAGCCCTCCGATTTTGAAGCCATGTTTGCCACATTCCTTGAAAACCAAGAGAAGATGGACGCTCAATTGGAAATATTGGAGGCTCAAAACCATGAGTTAAAAAGCGAAAATGCTAAATTGAGGGAGATGGATGCTCAACACCAAGTTTTGGAAAGCGAATTGGGGCAACAAGCAATGGAAAACGAAAACTTGGATGAGGAAGAGGAGGTACCCGAAGAAGAAGTCCTTGAATCTAATGTCTCAAGGGAAGAATGGGACCAAGAAAGGGAGGATGAATTTTGGAGAGTCGGCACCGTAGCTCATTACAATCAAAGGGATGGTGAATCTTGTAACGTAGAAGAGATGGAATGCAAAAGTGAAGCATCCTTCACCACTAGCACATCTCAAGATCATTTAGATGAGAACACACAAGAGCTCGCCGTCTATTTGACGCCCTCTGATGAAGAATTCTTCAATGATGACGCCTCTTACATAGAGGAAATACCTTTTATTGATGAAGAAGATCTCACCCATCCCGCTATAGAAGAGCCGAAATATGAATCCCAAATTCTTGTTGATGATGGATTAAAGGAAGAGGATATTGAGCCACAAGAACTTCAAGGGTATAGAGACTTTGTTGAGGTTTTCATGGAAGAGACTAAAGACCATTCTCGCATGCAAGAAGACACAAGTTCAATGAGGGATATTGAGGAGTGGGCACCTATAGACATCAATGATAAACTCAAGGAAGGGATGCCCATCATTCTCGAGACAAGTTATGAAGACCCCTTCTTCACTACGAAGTCTCGAGACAAGTTTTGGAGCTTCTTGTCATATTTTCCAAGATTATTCGGAAAAAGCTCCCATGGCCTCTTAATTTTTAAGGGATCTTCATATTTGAAAGGGTCATGCTCCCAAAGGAAAGTCCATTGTAGGCTTGATGGGAGGAAATTCAAATGGGATTTGAAGGTGGTTTGACACGATCAAGTGCAAGGCCCCGCTTGAGGAGGGATCTTAGCAAAAGACTCCTCAAGTGTGCTTCTTATTCCTTACAAGGAGATTCGGCTCCGTCTTAGCCAAGACGTTATACTAGGCTTGTGAGTGTCTTTCCCATGTTCCTCAAAATGTCTATGTTGATTGGATTTCCATTTGCCTCGATGATTGAGCTATTCATGTGAAACATTGAAAATTTGAACTGTGAATGTGCGTGTGCCTATATTTGATGATTGATGGGGGTGTGGGGCTTCCTTATGCTGGTGTGCTTGATGGATTGGATGTTTTAATAGGACATAAGTGTGGGGTGGCCTAGGTTAGACATGTTTGACTACATGAGACGTTTGTGTTTGCTTGACGTGCTTTCATGTGTGATATCCAATCAACTTATGCTTAAGGGAAAACACTTGCACTACCGCACAATTCATCCAAAAATTTTGAAATATTAATGAAAACAAAAAGTCTAGGCAAGGCTACATTTTCGAAAATTTTCATCTCTAAATTCAACTAGTCGTGCATGATTTCACTTGATTGATCATTTAGATGACTAATGGATTGGATTGTTGACTTTCATTCTTGAGGATCAAAGCATCTACTAGCACTTCTTTATCTTTTATTCTAAGCTTTTTCTCATTGAGACTAAAGAGTTGATCTTTGAAAGCACAAAATCGAAATGATTTACAATTTTAAAACCCTTGCATGCCATGATTGCCTTTAGGTGACCTTAGTGACCTTGCTTATCTAGTGGATTTGTCTTGTTGGTTTGTCATGCTCCATTCTTAACACTTAGCCCTTTGTCAAAGTTCTAAGTGTGGAGTCTAAAGAGGGTGAAAAATAGGCCCCATTCAAAAAAAATGCTTCATTCTTATGGTCAAAAGAGGGCAAAGCCCCGACTAAAAACTCTCTCGACGATCACAAGAAGTTTTGATCAAAATATACAAATGCCGGGGGTTAGGAAGAAAAGTTCCCCCTCGAAAGCATTTGTAGGCCAAAGGCCATTTGAAAGAAAAAAAAAGAAAATAAGAAGCACTTAGATTTGACAATCGGCTATCCCGCCATTCTCTAGCATGAAAACCAATAAGACAATTGATACTTCCTAGCAAGAATTCACTAAGGGACGAGCCTCGTATTCTTTTATACTTAGGCATGATATGGTTTGCAAGTATTTACAAAAACTGTGATGTTGGAGCTCCTCTTCTCTTATGACTAAGTGACCTTTGCGTCCTAGGCTTGAGAATGAGTTCAAAAGCTCACAAGCCAATGGACTAGCCTCCTAGCTAGCATTGGTGAGTGATCCAACGAGATTTCTTTGCAATTATTAGATTGTTTCTTGAAGTCACTAATATAGAAAATGACTAGAATCCTTGATTAAAGATTTATTAGTCTTTGCTTTGATTTGCTTGAATGTCCTAATTCATGAATTTCCATAAGGATTCGAAGAGGACTCATGTAGTGATTGAAATGCACATATCTAGTTGAATACATTATGAACTTCTTTGAAAATTGTGATTTTAAAATGCCTAATTGGATGGTTGTTCTCTTTTTGGGATTTGTGAGTATTCCCTTTTCTGAAAACTCTCACGAGACTATAACTCGTCCACTAGGGTAGCCTAGGGGTTTAAAGGGTTAATGCATACGCTAAATGCATTCGTAACGCCTACGAAAAGGAGTTAGTTAGATTGTACATTTTTGTCATTTTTCTTTCAATAACATGTTTAGAAATAATGATTGAGACCTTGTGAAATCTAGTGAGGCAAATATACGAAAAACATAGCACCACTAGCATTTCGAAATTTGCATGACCTTGACATATTTTCATACTTTTTTCGGGACGAACAAAACTTAAGTGTGGAGTGTTGATGAGTCGAGTTTTCGACTCATTTATGGTCATTCTTCACTATACTTTTGAATCGTTTCCGACGTTATTTTAATGTCATTTGACCTCTATCTCTACATTTCAGGTAGAAATTAAGTTTCCCCCATGGTCAAAGCCTAAATATGAAGATTGGTTGAGTTTCGGCGCAAAACAAGGAGTTTCGGGGCAATACCGAGCATATTGACCTTTGCAACTAGTTATGGACCTCCAGGGCGGATCCAATGTCCGATTTGGCTGATCTTTAGCTTATTGGAAAGGTATTTCAAAGGGCTATAACTCTCTAGTTGAAGCCAAGACCAAATTCGGACGGGAAGACCACCAAAAAGGCCCCAGTCGGTCGACTAAGACTCCAGTCGGTCGAGTTGATTAGACTTCAGGAGCTCATCAAATTTTGCACATCCCAGTCTACCGACTGGATGAAAAACTCAGATTTCTGCACCCAGATTTTAGTCGAATCTATAAATAGAAAGCTAGGGTTTTGGACCAAGTGTGGAGGTTTTTGGGGAGAAGAAGATCGGAAAAGAGGCTCATCTAAGGTCATCAATCATTATCCAACCAAGGAGGAGTGAAGAAGAAGACCAACAACAAAGACCCTCCATACTCTTGAATCTCCATATTGGTTTTAGATTCCTAAACTCCATCTCCTTCATTTGCTTTTGTTTGTAAACTCACTATGAGTGAGTAGTGACCTTGATTGGGGATTATGGATCCCCTAGACATGTTTGTGACATTGTGAACACTATAGATGCTAATGATGAATGAGTTTGCACATGAATCTTCTTCATTTGAACTTAATGTTTCAAGTTGCCCATAAGGTGTTTGCGAAATGTCCTCAATAGGAACTTTGCTTGATCTCATGTTTGATGTAGCTCACGTTGATCAACATGACTTCAATGAACTAAATGAAGAAGCATTAGGACTTTTGAGTTAGTTGGATAATTCATTAACCTAATGAGAATTGCTTGGCTTTAACAAGAACATGTTTATTTAGCCAATAGAGCGCGAGTGTGAGGCTAGGAATTCATGTTCTATAGTGCCAATAGAGCGCGAGTGTGAGGTGCTATGCGAGATGTAACCTCTTGATACTAGGTTGTAGCGCGAGTTGAACTTAGTATTAATGTTGCATGAGCTAAATTCTATACGTGTGCATGTGATTCCATCATCGGTATATCATTCCATTGTCATAATAATTGTCTAGGTGGTGAAGTAATCCCTAGTCATCTTTTAATTGGAAGTTAACCCTTTTTGCAAGCTTAATCTCATTTTGGATTGAAAAATAGACCCCCCCCCCAACAATAGACATTCTAATCTTACTGTTAGCACCATTAGTTTAATCACCTATCTTTTGGGTTCGACCTCTGTTCACCCGAGTCAATATAAATGTTTTGATTAATCGTGACTAGAAATAGTATTTGAATCCTATTCGAATATTTACGCTAAATTACAACCGATCAAATGGCGCCGTTGCCGGGGATAGGTTAATTAACTAAGTGCTAATAGATTGTTTAGTTTGTCTATTCTTGTAAATATTTTTCTTTCTCTTATGCTTGTATATTCTTCTTTTCCTCCCATATCCCTTACTAACTTCGTTAATCTTGTTTTGCGAGAATGGATCACTATAACCAACAAGTCATGCACGATGAAGATTATTATGAAGAGGATTTTTCCAGTTATGCGATTAAAGATCAAGTTAGTGATTTGGAAAAGAAAGTGGATAGCATGATGAGTATGGTTAAGGCTTGGGTTGACAAAAGGAAGTATGAAGACAATGAAGATTATTATGAAGATGATCAACCAAATGCCCATTGTGAAGACTATTGGATGAACAATAAAAGCCAACAAGTCTATTCTAATGAGGGATACTATCAAGAGGAGGAGCAACCATATGGGAATTATCAGGAGCATGGCTATCCGACAAGTTATTACACTCCAAATTGGAATGATAGCCAACGCTTTGAAGTAGAACACTCCTACCCTCTATACCCTCAACCTCCTCAACCGTCAAATGAGCCCTCCGATTTTGAAGCCATGTTTGCCACATTCCTTGAAAACCAAGAGAAGATGGACGCTCAATTGAAAATATTGGAGGCTCAAAACCATGAGTTAAAAAGCGAAAATGCTAAATTGAGGGAGATGGATGCTCAACACCAAGTTTTGGAAAGCGAATTGGGGCAACAAGCAATGGAAAACGAAAACTTGGATGAGGAAGAGGAGGTACCCGAAGAAGAAGTCCTTGAATCTAATGTCTCAAGGGAAGAATGGGACCAAGAAAGGGAGGATGAACTTTGGAGAGTCGGCACCGTAGCTCATTACAATCAAAGGGATGGTGAATCTTGTAACGTAGAAGAGATGGAATGCAAAAGTGAAGCATCCTTCACCACTAGCACATCTCAAGATCATTTAGATGAGAACACACAAGAGCTCGCCGTCTATTTGACGCACTCTAATGAGGAATTCTTCAATGATGACGCCTCTTACATAGAGGAAATACCTTTTACTGATGAAGAAGATCTCACCCATCCCGCTATAGAAGAGTCGAAATATGAATCCCAAATTCTTGTTGATGATGGATTAAAGGAAGAGGATATTGAGCCACAAGAACTTCAAGGGTATAGAGACTTTGTTGAGGTTTTCATGGATGAGACTAAAGACCATTCTCGCATGCAAGAAGACACAAGTTCAATGAGGGATATTGAGGAGTGGGCACCTATAGACGTCAATGATAAACTCAAGGAAGGGATGCCCATCATTCTCGAGACAAGTTATGAAGACCCCTTCTTCACTACGAAGTCTCGAGACAAGGTTTGGAGCTTCTTGTCATATTTTCCAAGATTATTCGGAAAAAGCTCCCATGGCCCCTTTATTTTTAAGGGATCTTCATACTTGAAAGGGTCATGCTCCCAAAGGAAAGTCCATTGTAGGCTTGATGGGAGGAAATTCAAATGGGATTTGAAGGTGGTTTGACACGATCAAGTGCAAGGCCCCGCTTGAGGAGGGATCTTAGCAAAAGACTCCTCAAGTGTGCTTCTTATTCCTTACAAGGAGATTCGGCTCCGTCTTAGCCAAGACGTTAAACTAGGCTTGTGAGTGTCTTTCCCATGTTCCTCAAAATGTCTATGTTGATTGGATTTCCATTTGCCTCGATGATTGAGCTATTCATGTGAAACATTGAAAATTTGAACTGTGCATGTGCCTATATTTGATGATTGATGGGGGTGTGGGGCTTCCTTATGCTGGTGTGCTTGATGGATTGGATGATTTAATAGGACATAAGTGTGGGGTGGCCTAGGTTAGACATGTTTGACTACATGAGACGTTTGTGTTTGCTTGACGTGCTTTCATGTGTGATATCCAATCAACTTATGCTTAAGGGAAAACACTTGCACTACCGCACAATTCATCCAAAAATTTTGAAATATTAATGAAAACAAAAAGTCTAGGCAAGGCTACATTTTCGAAAATTTTCATCTCTAAATTCAACTAGTCGTGCATGATTTCACTTGATTGATCATTTAGATGACTAACGGATTGGATTGTTGACTTTCATTCTTGAGGATCAAAGCATCTACTAGCACTTCTTTATCTTTTATTCTAAGCTTTTTCTCATTGAGACTAAAGAGTTGATCTTTGAAAGCACAAAATCGAAATGATTTACAATTTTAAAACCCTTGCATGCCATGATTGCCTTTAGGTGACCTTAGTGACCTTGCTTATCTAGTGGATTTGTCTTGTTGGTTTGTCATGCTCCATTCTTAACACTTAGCCCTTTGTCAAAGTTCTAAGTGTGGAGTCAAAAGAGGGTGAAAAATAGGCTCCATTCAAAAAAAAAGCTTCATTCTTATGGTCAAAAGAGGGCAAAGCCCCGACTAAAAACTCTCTCGACGATCACGAGAAGTTTTGATCAAAATATACAAATGCCGGGGGTTAGGAAGAAAAGTTCCCCCTCGAAAGCATTTGTAGGCCAAAGGCCATTTGAAAGAAAAAAAAGAAAATAAGAAGCACTTAGATTTGACAATCGGCTATCCCGCCATTCTCTAGCATGAAAACCAATAAGACAATTGATACTTCCTAGCAAGAATTCACTAAGGGACGAGCCTCGTATTCTTTTATACTTAGGCATGATATGGTTTGCAAGTATTTACAAAAACTGTGATGTTGGAGCTCCTCTTCTCTTATGACTAAGTGACCTTTGCGTCCTAGGCTTGAGAATGAGTTCAAAGCTCACAAGCCAATGGACTAGCCTCCTAGCTAGCATTGGTGAGTGATCCAACGAGATTTCTTTGCAATTATTAGATTGTTTTCTTGAAGTCACTAATATAGAAAATGACTAGAATCCTTGATTAAAGATTTATTAGTCTTTGCTTTGATTTGCTTGAATGTCCTAATTCATGAATTTCCATAAGGATTCGAAGAGGACTCATGTAGTGATTGAAATGCACATATCTAGTTGAATACATTATGAACTTCATGAAAAACACCTTGCCTAGTACTTTGAAAATTGTGATTTTAAAATGCCTAATTGGATGGTTGTTCTCTTTTTGGGATTTGTGAGTATTCCCTTTTCTGAAAACTCTCACGAGACTATAACTCGTCCACTAGGGTAGCCTAGGGGTTTAAAGGGTTAATGCATACGCTAAATGCATTCGTAACGCCTACGAAAAGGAGTTAGTTAGATTGTACATACTTGTCATTTTTCTTTCAATAACATGTTTAGAAATAATGATCGAGACCTTGTGAAATCTAGTGAGGCAAATATACGAAAAACATAGCACCACTAGCATTTCGAAATTTTCATGACCTTGACATATTTTCATACTTTTTTCGGGACGAACAAAACTTAAGTGTGGAGTGTTGATGAGTCGAGTTTTCGACTCATTTATGGTCATTCTTCACTATACTTTTGAATCGTTTCCGATGTTATTTTGATGTCATTTGACCTCTATCTCTACATTTCAGGTAGAAATTAAGTTTCCCCCATGGTCAAAGCCTAAATATGAAGATTGGTTGAGTTTCGGCGCAAAACAAGGAGTTTCGGGGCAATACCGAGCATATTGACCTTTGCAACTAGTTATGGACCTCCAGGGCGGATCCAATGTCCCATTTGGCTGATCTTTAGCTTGTTGGAAAGGTATTTCAAAGGGCTATAACTCTCTAGTTGAAGCCAAGACCAAATTCGGACGGGAAGACCACCAAAAAGGCCCCAGTCGGTCGATTGAGACTCCAGTCGGTCGAGTTGATTAGACTTCAGGAGCTCATCAAATTTTGCACATCCCAGTCTACCGACTGGGAGTCAAGCAAAGCCCAGTCGGCCGACTGGATGAAAAACTCAAATTTCTGCAACAAGATTTCAGTCGAATCTATAAATAGAAAGCTAGGGTTTTGGACCAAGTGTGGAGGTTTTCGGGGAGAAGAAGATCGAAAAAGAGGCTCATCTAAGGTCATCAATCATCATCCAACCAAGGAGGAGTGAAGAAGAAGACCAACAACAAAGACCCTCCATACTCTTGAATCTCCATATTAGTTTTAGATTCCTAAACTTTATCTCCTTCATTTGCTTTTGTTTGTAAACTCACTATGAGTGAGTATTGACCTTGATTGGGGATTATGGATCCCCTAGACATGTTTGTGACATTGTGAACACTATAGATGTTAATGATGAATGAGTTTGCACATGAATCTTCTTCATTTGAACTTAATGTTTCTAGTTGCCCATAAGGTGTTTGTGAAATGTCCTCAATGGGAACTTTGCTTGATCTCATCTTTGATGTAGCTCACGTTGATCAACATGACTTCAATGAACTAAATGAAGAAGCATTATGACTTTTGAGTTAGTTGGATAATTCATTAACCTAATGAGAATTGCTTGGCTTTAACAAGAACATGTTTATTTAGCCAATAGAGCGCGAGTGTGAGGCTAGGAATTCATGTTCTATAGTGCCAATAGAGTGCGAGTGCGAGGTGCTATGGGAGATGTAACCTCTTGATACTAGGTTGTAGCGCGAGTTGAACTTAGTATTAATGTTGCATGAGCTAAATTCTATACGTGTGCATGTGATTTCATCATCGGTATATCATTCCATTGTCATAATAATTGTCTAGGTGGTGAAGTAATCCCTAGTCATCTTTTAATTGGAAGTTAACCCTTTTTGCAAGCTTAATCTCATTTTGGATTGAAAAATAGACCCCCCAAACAATAGACATTCTAATCTTAATGTTAGCACCATTAGTTTAATCACCTATCTTTCGGGTTCGACCTCGATTCACCCGAGTCAATATAAATGTTTTGATTAATCGTGACTAGCAATAGTATTTGAATCCTATTCGAATATTTACGCTAAATTACAACCGATCAGACATCGAGACCCTAATCTTACTAGGAAGTAGGAATCACTATTTGATTCGTAATCAGAAACTATAAGCCTTCCTAAACTAGAACTACCAAAGTTAAGAGGTTACTGAACTGGACTATCCCAATAACCTAATCAGGCTCCACAATCCAATACTAAAAAATTATAGAAGTCTTCCACAGCCCTCCAAAAAACTCTAAATGCTAGTTTCGATTTCCACTTTTATGTGCCCCTTCAATTTAATCGAATAAAATGTTGAACTTTGTTCTTGGAGTTAAGGGTCGACAATAAGCAGGGTTAGGTAGAGGGTAGTGTAAGACAGGGCTTTAAGGATATTCAGGAACCCAGTGAATTATATAAGTGCAAGACAGGTCGGCCTTTTACTTCTTCTTTTTTTGCAGTCGTACGGATCATGTGAGGGTAGGGTCATAATAGGGCTGAAAGCGCTGTGTCGGGCCAAACGATTATAAAGAGGGCTGGGGAGGATCAATCGTGGAAAAAATATTTAGTTCAATGAAATATTGTTAATAATGATAGGGAGCTAGAGAGCCAAAGTGGATCGGGGGTCAAAACCTTAGGGGCCGAAGTGTGCAAGGTACAGGATCGGACATGGCCATATTTTCTTGACCCTTATCTATCCCAAGGGTGAAAAGGAGGGCCGAGATCGAGCATCTTTAGCGCAGCACTACTATACTTTGGACATTACGTAGCGAGCAGTTATTCGAGCAAAGAGCTTTCTCCAAAGCGACTCAATGGGGCGTTTTCCTAATCTCGCCAAGACGTTAAACTATGTTTTTGAGGGAAGTAAAACCACTTGTAAGTTGCTCTATCAAATTTATTTTGCACTCACATCATTGCTCGCTAGATGCAATTCCTACAAGCCCAATATCTATCTATTTCAGATTATGATCATAGATTATACTTGTGACATGTTCTGATAATTCCTATGTAGTGGTCACTTTTTTTTACGAATTTGATTATCATATGCAGTAAAGGAATGAAGAAACCTTGAATCACACTCTTTGAGCTACCATTTTAGGGAGATCCCTCGCACTACACTTTTAATTATGTATATTTTCTGCCTTGTATTGTGGAGTGCATGTATAGTGCATTCTAGTGTTAATATTCATGTGTAGGAAGTTGTACTTTTTATGCACTAGCATACGTTTGAGTACTCGAGCTTCCAAAGCATTCGCATGACCCCATTACTCAACTATCTAGTTCCATTGATAATGACTTGATTTTGAATCTACGATCACCATGACTTTTATGAGAGCATAATTCCTAGGCATTAACGCTGTTGTTATCTTTTGACTATCTAATGATTTAGGAAATCTTGTTTGCATCACTTGAACATAGAATTAGCAAGGATGAAAATAATTTTCTTCTCTTCGAGAACTCAGTCATTACTTTTAGGTGACCTCTATTCTTTTTTCATGTATGGACACATCATTTATCATCTTTAGTAGATTGCGATTTCTTAATTGTGGAGTCAATATGGGGAAAATTTGACCCAAACAAATTTTTTTGTATATAAAAGCACAAGCCAAAATAAGGCAAGCTACAAAAAAACGAAAAGCAAAAAGTATTTGCAAGCACAAGACAAAATAAGGCAAGCTACAAAAAGAAAATGTCGGTGGTCAGACGGGAAAAAACGTAAGGCAAAAAATATCGACCACTGTCGTGAGTGTCAACTAATTGCTTATTTTGTCAGTGTCAAAAATATCGGCACTGACAAAATAAGGCAACCACAAGAGTCGACATTCAATTCGTAATCCTTGATTCCGATTGATTTTCGTTGAGTTTTTGTGATGGCTTTTCTCCTCATTATCGACTCTTTTCTTCTATGATGTATGTCTGCTGGAATTGCTTTTTTTCTTTTTTCTTTTGTTAAAATCTGAGTTATGCATTTTTCTAAAACTTAGCAAAAATTACGTTTTTCCCGTCTGACCACTGTCGTGAGTGTCAACTAATTGCTTATTTGCCAGTGTCAAAATTAGCGACACTGACAAAATAAGGCAAGCACAAGACAAAGCATTAGTTAACACTCACGGTTATAGATCTGGATCCGGTGAAGCCACCACAACCCCTCCCCTCCCCACCTCCTCTGCACACGCACGGGCCGCAACCCTCGCCCCTACCATCCTCATAGCTATAACCGTCGAGAAGGAAACCACCTGCTGCGGAGGAGATGTAAGGACGGCGCCGGGAGAGAAAAGGAAACGAAGAGAGAAACGCTCAAAATCCTCTCCCTCTGTGTTCGCTCAGTCGAGGCTTCCGGGAGCTAATGCATGTTACAATTTGATTATATATTGCGATAACAATTTTATTGTGGGATCCGTTTCTCAAGACCAAGTTATGATAATCTTTTCTTCGACTTATCATCCCATCACCACATTAAATATGATACATGTGGTCACGATAATGGTGCACGTTTAGTATGTCTCAAAAGAGTCATGATAGTATATGCTTTTAGTGTCCTAATATCAGAAAAATATTCTTCCGGACTTAATGTTGTGTCTTCTTTGCGTCACTGTTAGCTAAGTGTCAACCCTCTCCCATATCATGGCCGGATGAAACCCGACTCGTGACAGCAACCCTTTAGCTAAATATCTTCTCAATGTTAGAATAATTTCATATACTCAGGATCGTAATACTCATATTCACGTTAATAAGCAGTAAATTAATCTGATCTGATTCTATAGATGAATTCTGAGACTTCACTTGATTTTGACAGCTTCACAGTGGTACTTTCAGTCTTTCACGCACGTCCTTTCACCAGCAGTATTTTGAGAGAGAAATAAAACTGAGAGCGATGCGCAAGACTGGGGACCACTGCCAATTTATAGAATTGTACATAACCTCTATAATTTCAATATTTACGAATTCTTCCCCTCAAAAGAAGCGTAATTATTGAATTGACATCTACACATAAATTTGAATATTCCATGATCACCTTAATTTATATACTCTAAAGCCAAACATATAATAGATCACATTATTATTGACTTATAATCCATGATAGCATACACATCTTAACTATTTATATTATGATCCAATATATTAGATTATACATCTAACAATCTCCCATTGGATCATGAATGTAAATCCTACTAGATGTGTAACCTTAGCGATATCAAATGCGCTATCATATAGAGTATATTCAAAACAATCTCGTCCATCAATTATACTAACATAGGATCAAGCCAACATTTGTAGCATTAATCGTTACGGGACCGAACTTGTCGCATATATTCGTACAATCAAATGACACAGATCAATCATGGATGTGTAGCATGGAAATTACATGAACTGTGATCTACACATTCCTATTTCCTACTGGTCACCTTTACTTTATGGAGATCAATCCTTAAACCAAAATACAACAGAGTGCAGTATACACTTTATTTCTACAGAACTCAAATGTATAGGATCCATATACAACATAGAGCAAAACTTGATTACAACACAAACTCCCACTAAATTCGGATATCCTCAAAATTTGACTACACCCATATGAGAACCATGTTCATGAAAGACCTTCGGTGATAATCATGGAGTTTTGTCCCAAAGTGCTCTATGGAAATCTAACCACTCTGTACTTTATTGGAACATACTGTCGATTTATTGTCACAATATCCTAAATGGTCTTTCAATACCTTCCATAAAGTGCAGTCTTGTGACAATATTTCACAGTCATATTCTCTAATTAGATGTCTCATAACTAAACATGGATCTTTTACCATATTGACATCATGAGAAATCGGAATCATAATACCCAACGATCTCCAACTTATCCGATTTCCTTTATATGAGCATGTAATCTCTTGTTCTTTTTTTAAGAAACCAAAACCTTTCTTGACTGCTACCCAATGATCCACCCATGGGTTGCTTATATGTCTGCCAGACATACCAATAATGTACGCATTAACCAAATTCGTACATACCTTAATAAATATTAAAAAAATCTCTATATAGCCAAAGCGTAAGAGATTTTTCTACATTCCTGAATTTCTAGAGTATTTTCAAGGTATTAAGTGAGACTGAATTGTTTCCTTTAGCGACTGGTGTATCACCTGGTTTGCAATTCTGCAGGCCATACCTCTGAAGGATGTTTTCAATATATGTCCTTTGTGATAATCCCAAAATACCCCTAGAACGATCTCGGTGTATTTGGACTCCTAATACAAAGGACGCTTCACCAAAATCTTTCATCTCAAAATTATTTGATAGAAATATCTTGGTGTCATGAAGTAACATCACATCATTTGTGGCAAGTAATATGTCATCGACATATAATACCAGGAAAATAAATTTACTCCCACAAAATTTGTGGTACATACATTCGTCCATCAAGTTTGCCTCAAAGCCATACAAAATTATCACTTGATAGAATTTAAAGTACCACTGACAAGAAGCCTGCGTAAGCCCATAAATGGATTTCCTTAATTTACAAACCATATTCTTCGAGTCTCCACACTCAAAGTTTTCCGGTTGTACCATATAGATCACTTCATCAATGTCTCCATTGAGAAATGACGTCTTTACGTCCATTTGAAGTAACTCAAGATCAAAGTGTGACGATAGCGCCATGATTATTCTGAAATCAATTCCTTCCTTTTGATCGAATCCCTTAGCTACAAGACGTGCCTTATACCTCTCCACATTACCTTTTGCGTCCCTATTGGTTCTAAATATCCATTTGGAACCAATGGGTTTCATACCTTCTGGTAATGGGACAAGTTCCCAAACTTTATTGTCTTGCATGGATTTAAATTCCTCATTCATGGCTTCAATCCATTTAAGAGAGTTAGAAGTTCTCATAGCATGTTGAAAGTTGATTGGATCATCTTCCATGACACCACTTTCTACTTCATGTTCTTGGAGATATACAACATAATCATCTGGAATTGCAGTTCTCCTCTCTCTAGTGGATCTTCTTAGTGGCACATTTTTTGGAGGTTGTTGAGTTTGTACTTTAGGAGCAATTTCCTGATTCTCAGTTTGAGGTTGAATGATATTGTTTGTTGAATGAGAATCAAAACATGCTTCTTGATGAATGATAGGTATAGGAACCTGTACATAATCAAAAGCAACAGTAGATTCCTCATCTTCTTGAAAAAACAATATTTCTTACTTGATTTCTCCCTCAAACTCAACATCCTCAAAAAATGTTGCAGTTCCCGTCTCAAAAATAGATTTGGTAGTGGGATCATAAAATTTAAAACCCCTTGATCGCTTTAAGTAGCCAATAAAGTAGCTGCTTACCGTTTTGGAGTCCAATTTTCCTTCACTTGCCTCAGCAGGACATCCCCAAACATGTAAATGCCTTAAATTGGGCTTTCGACTAGTCCAAAGCGCAAAAGGTATTTTAGCAACTGCTTTCGTTGGTACTCTATTGAAGATATAAGCTGCAATCTTTAATGCTTCTCCCCAGTGTCTTTCAGGTAAGTTCGAGTGACTAATCATACTCCTTACCATATCTTTGAGAGTTCGATTTCGTCGTTCAGCTACACCATTCATGTTAGGCGACCCTATCATAGTGTACTGAGGGATGATTCCACATTCCTCTAGGTATCTAGCAAATAGTCATGAAATATTGTTCACCTGATTGGTGACTTCTATCGTGATTTCACCACCACAATGAGATACAACTCCCTTTACTTTTGAAATTGAGTCGTCTCTCAACTTTAGCCTTACATGATTTGAACATTTTCAGTGACTGAAGTCTCAAGTCTTATGTAGGGATTTATTATATGATGGAGCAAATTCCAACATAGGCAGATTATTATATAAATAATGCATATTGGTCCCAAAAATTGTAGTTAAATAGATAAAATAAATTGACTATCACCAAATGAACAATAATAACTAAATTTACACAATTTGGAAATATAAATTAAGTTTTGCATGATCGATGATACAATGAATGTCTATTAAATCCAAACAAAATGACCAAATGCTAATAATCTGAAATTCATCATTGCATCCTCTACCGCCTGACCTATTCCCAAATAGATGCATCTTTCAGCGTCAATAGGTCATCGTCAGCTCAGACAATCCCCTTTTAACTCGCCAAGCAATATACTTAGTCCACTTGGGACATTTCTTCTTCACGTGTCCAGTTTCCTCACAGAAATGATATGTAATATGAGTATTGAAAACTGGAGCCTTAGAATTAGCAGCTTCATCATGCTTCAACATCTCCTCTTCTTCCACACAAAACGAAATGAGCTCATTGAGAGTCCACTTCTCCCTCTGACAGTTATAAGAAATCCTAAACTGACTGTACTCTGAAGGAAGAGAGATTAACACCAAATGCACGAGTAGGTTTTCAGATAACTCGAGCTTTAAGGCCTTTAGTTTTGAAGCAAGTTGAGATATTTCAATAATATACTCCCTGACATGACCCTTGCCGGAGTACTTCATTGAAATCAAGTTTGCTAAAAGCTCACTTGTTTTCACCTTATCGTTTTCAACAAAACGCTTTTCAAATTCCGCAAGGTAATCTTTGGCACTGGAAATCTCATCAGGGACTACACCCATGAAAACCTTTGGAATGCCGCGATGAATAATCATCAGACTCAGCATGTTAGAATGCTCCCACATTCTTAAATGATTGCGATCAAATGCACTTCTTGAATTAGCGAGATGAATCGGCTTCGGCTCTCGCAGTGCGAAGTCAAGATACATGCTACCCAAGAAAATATTAATATTTTATTTCCACTCCTCAAAATTCGTCCCATTTAGTATGGGAATATTATTGAGGTTGGCAGTAACTGAAGTGGCAGACATGTAAGCTGAAAGAGAACAAGACATAAGTCAGCTTTTCATGCTCACATAAAATAAATAAATATGACATATCAAGATACCCAGCACAACATTAACATCAAATCTTGGGATAGTACTATTAACTGTAAGTGGTACTCTTGTTGTAGTAGTCAAACATTGATGATAAACGATGTCAAATAAATAGCCATCTTCGGATGTACTAATCATTCACACCAAGTTCATCCTGACAATCATCACATGTCATTACCACAGATATATATGTAATTACATTAGAGAGGCCAGATCTGGTGCAAAACCCAGATCTTGTGCAAAATACAAAATCATCAGCACCATTCATTTGTAAAATCCTATGGATGTAAACTAATGGGAATAAATAATTAATAAATGTATTTTGAGCGTGTATAAACTCATTCAAGGGCATAATTGACCACACAACAAAAACCAAAATCCAACTGTCTCTCTCATCCCCTTATGATCAAACCCAAATCTGAAACTTCTCCAGAAGAAACCCATTTCACCGTGTTCATACAGAAGAACCCAGTTCTCCAGAAGAAACCCAGATCTGACTTACAGAATAAACCCAGAAGATTTCGTCTAAACCCAGATCTCCAAAGAAACCCAGTTCATACAGAAGAAACCCAGAAGAAACCCATTTCTCCAGTAGAAACCCATTAAAAAATCGGACTAAATTCGATCAAATTGAAGGAGTAAAACTTCGTTGAACTCAATTTTTCACACTCTGGATCATCTTCGACATCAATGGAACTCAACCCAAAATCAAAACAACAGTTTTGATAAAGAAAAATTCGAAACTGAACATGACGAACTATAAATTGGCCGTGACGAATTATAAAAACGCGGACTAAATTCGATCAAACTGATGGAGTAAAACTTCGTTGAACTCAATTTTTCACACTCTGGATCATCTTCGACATCAATGGAACTCAACCCAAAATCAAATCAACAGTTTTCATAAAGAAAAATTTGAAACTGAAATGACGAACTATAAATTGGCCGTGACGATTTATAAAAACGCGGACTAAATTCGATCAAATTGATGGAGTAAAACTTCGTTGAACTCAATTTTTCACACTCTGGATCATCTTCGACATCAATGGAACTCAACCCAAAATCAAATCAACAGTTTTCATAAAGAAAAATTCGAAACTGAACATGACGAACTATAAATTGGCCGTGACGAATTATAAAAACGCGGACTAAATTCGATCAAATTGAAGGAGTAAAACTTCGTTGAACTCAACTTTTTTCACACTCTAGATCATCTTCGACATCAATGGAACTCATCCCACAATCAAATCAACAGTTTTCATAAAGAAAAAATCGAAACTGAACATGACGAACTATAAATTGGCCGTGACGAATTATAAAATGCCTTCACATATTATACAATGATACTGCCAAATTATGGACGAATTTTAGTTACATTTGACGAATTATAGCATTGTTTGTTGAAATGTACTACAATATGTCGTAATTCATGACGAATTATAGTCCAATTTTGACGAACTATGACATAATTCGTCGAAATTGGACTATAATTCATTATAAATTCGTCGATGTTTTTCCACAATCAGATCCGGCCTCCCTTTAAATTCACTCACAACAAGCGAAATCAACGAATTATTGCAGCAGAAAAAATTGTTGATACATAGAGATTTCGAGAAAAATCCATCGATCAAAGGGAACAATATGTTTTCTTTCAAAAAACTCTCTCGTAGCACAGTCGTCGTCGTCCATGGATGAGCGTCGTCGTCGGCATCGTCGTCCATGGAGTTGTCATCGTCGATGGATGAGATCGATTACTTTTGTGGATTTGATTTTGTAGAGATGATGGAGTTGGGGAGAAGGGAGGAAAGGAGGAGATGAGAGAGATATTCAGATCTGGGCATATTTCATGGAGGAGAGAAGAGGAGAGAGAGAGAAAGTTTTTTAATGGATAGGAAGAGAGAGTAATAAATATGGTTACGTGAAAATCGATTTTGATTAATATATACCATATTTGCCCTCCACGCATTAAAAAACGAAATTAAATATATTTGTTTTCAATTAATCAGAGTCATCCAAAGATTTAAATGAATGGTTGAGATAACTTTGTATTTTTTACAATAATTATCACTTTGCACCTGATCCTAAACCTTACATTAGATAATAATTTTCTTTGGGGCCAATTAATTATCCATGTAAATTACATACATATTCCTATTCAACACCCTTTATGTATTAACTTACACATAAGAGGTGACTTTTGTGACAATTATGCTTTAATTAATACACTCTAAGTGTGACCCAAAAAATGAACCTATATGTCATATATGTATGTACCTTTAATTTTTAGTAATACACCCCACCTTTAATTAAATCAAATCTGATTTAATTAATTAAGTGTAACTGAACCAAAATTTTTGATTTGAACCACATAACTGAACCAGTCCAAATCACTTTAATTGATTCAGATTCAATTGGACCAAATTTAACACTGGACCATATTGAACCAAAATCCTTTATTGGACAAAACCAAATCAATTCCAAATGAAACAGACTGATTTTATCCCAATTGAATCGCAACCGGTTCAATTTCTTTGACTATATGATTTTAGGTTTTATGATATAAAAAAATAAAGCCCAAAGTAAGGTAAGCCCATAATAGAAGCCCATTAGGATTTCACTTTGATGATTGCCTGCCGCCACTGAAGAATACATATTAAATTAAAATTTAATATTTTTTTGTTTAACGCAGCAGATTCGTAACCGACGCAATTTCATCTCAATCAATGCTGATTCGTAACCGACGCAATTTCATCTCAATCAACGCCAATTCGTAACCGACGCAATTTCATCTCAATAAACGCTGATTCGTAACCGACGCAATTTCATCTCAATCAACGCAGCAAACCAGTAACGCATCAAATTCCATAATTATCGCAACAGTCGCAATCTGAATTCACCAACGCGATTTCAACGGTGCATCTGAGTGAAGACTACCCATCTCGGATGATTCGCGGACGATGTCGGAAAGACTTGACGCGCTGAGGTGTGACTGTAAACGACATCCCTCTGAGACGAAAGTGACTCCGAGAGTCTTAACCGCGAGATCGCAACAACATGATTGAAGAACGGTGCAACAGTAATAAGAAATATGGAAAGCGGGTCGTGTATGTTTATTCAAATTTTAACAATAAACAATTCAAGTATGAATAAACATATCAGATTTATGCTCAATTGTATACGAATTATGGGGCGACTGATACCAATTGTTAGAATAATTTCATATACCCAGGATCGTAATACCCATATTCGTGTTAATAAGCAGTAAATTAATCTGACATGATTCAATAGATGAATTCTGAGACTTCACTTGATTTTGACAGCTTCACAGTGGTACTTTCAGTCTTTCACGCATGTCCTTTCACCAGCAGTATTTTGAGAGAGAAATAAAACTGAGAGCGATGCGCATGACTGGGGACCACTGCCAATTTATAGAGTTGTACATAACCTCTATCATTTCAATATTTACAAATCATTCCCCTCAAAAGAAGCGTAATTATTGAATTGACATCTACACATAAGTTTGAATATTCCATGATCACCTTAATTTATATACTCTAAAGTCAAACATATAATAGATCACATTATTATTGACTTATAATCCATGATAACATACACATCTTAACTATTTATATTATGATCCAATATATTTGATTATACAAAATAATCTAACACTCAAACCTTCTACTACCACCGCCTCACTTCTCAGCACTTCACAGGTAGCTTTGCTCTTCGTCGGCGGCCGCCTCCTTTGTCGCCCTTAGGGCTGGTCATCCTCCACCGCAACCTCCACCACCATTTCCTATCGCCCCTCGGTCACTCCCCACCGCCTGCCACCTCCGCCTCATCCCGCCAATCCCCCTCCCTGCCGGATCTTTCCCCTTAATCAGGTGGTTTTTTATGGGCCGAGCTGTCATCTTCTTCGTTGGTGCAGCGATTCCGGCGGTGATGGTGGGGAGCTCGGCGTTGGGAGCGGGGTTGGTGTTTTGGGTGGAGTCCGGCAATGGCTGTGGTTGTTGCGGCGATTGTGATGATGTTTTGGTGTTTGGTTAGGAGATTGGAGTGTTGCCGGTGGTGGTGTTATGGGTTTATTGGTAGTTTTGGAGGTTCTATTTTAACGGTTGGGGGCGTTTGGCGCGTCGCCGGTGACTATTTTGGAGTTGTATTTAGGTTTTTCAGTTTCTTTTCTTGCTTTGGCTCTTTTATGGTTGCACTTGTCGCTGGAAATTGCTTTTGGTCTTCGGTGGTACGCTTACTTCCCTTGGGCGTGAGGCAAAGTGGAGCAGTTCACTATTCCCAGCTAGTTGACTTGTCCTATCTTTAAGTTCTCCTTTCTACCTTTTCTGGAATCGAGTTGGCGTGCTTTCTTTGGTAGGAAGCTTTTATCTGAAGAATACATGCGTATCCTTTTTCAGTTTGAAGGTCAGTGCTAAAGTGAAGAATGCAGACGAGTTCCTTTCGCTGTTAGAGCCTTGCGCGCATGGAGTTTTTCAAGAAACTGCTGGGGAATTCTTGGTCTTAGTCTTGTTTAGTCTTGTTTGTTTCTAGTTAGTTGTTGACTGACTCTTGTTCTTCTTAGTTTGGGTGTCTTAGTGTTGGTCGTTTCTTGTCTTCTTTGGTCAGTTGTTGTATAGTTATGTTTAGTTTCATTTTTTCAGTGTTGGATTTAGGCTTAGTTGTATTGTCCCCAATTGTTTGTTTTATATACTCCTTGGTTTTTGTCCAAAAAAAATCAATATGTGCAGTTGATAGGTGTTTCTTTTTCTTCTCAAACAGTTTGATACCAAAGACTCTGACAACTTTACTAGCTGAGAGATGCCGACAAGAATGTGTATCAATAAATAGAAAAAATACCAAACAAATAACCACATATTTAAGTTTTTGTGCATCCATGAATAGTTATTTCAGTCTTACATTCCTGCTCTGAGCGAACTTCATTATGCTTTTCTGTTGGACATCATTAGCTTGATTGCCAAAGCAAGACCCAATCAGACCACGTTGTGTGTGAAAATATTAATATCTACCATGTGAAACAGTGGGGCTTTAAAGTGAACATTTGAAAAGCTTTAGCATACATTTATACTTCATTTTGCTGATGTGATACTAAACTAAGTTGTAATCTTTTTTTATTGTATCAAAAACTTAGCCTTCTCAACTGTAAAAAAAAACAACCAAAAAACCAAACAATACATAAGTTCTCAACCAACATTCACTGTCCAAAAAATACAGTAACAAAATAAAACCTCCAACTAGCATTTCTCAATTTGTGGTCTCAATTTTACTTAGCATGTAACGCCCTTGGGACTGGAGTATTTTACATTACTTGGAATAAATAGAACAGTGCCCTTTTCACAAGCTAGCATGCCAAATTTCTATTTACTTGGCATAATTTGTTCTTATTTGAAGAATAAAAATAGGATTACTGCTCAATGCAGGCTTAGTAAACCATACGGAAGGTAGGTGATTAGTATGTCCTTTAACTAAGGACACAACACAACAGCTGATAGCTTAGTATTGGATAGTCCATATCATCAATCTCTACAATACCATGCAACCATAGCAAATTTTACCCAAACTATAAACTAATGATAACAATGAGGACGGCTAAAGACCACAATCCACAACCGGACTCTACAGTTCGAAAACCAACTTAAAAAATTTTGGCAGCAATATTAGCTCCATCATATTCCAACATAAAAAAAAATTAATACGAGTTAGTACCTTACTGCACAAAAATGTCAAAGTGTAGGAGCCATAGAAGCTGATCACAACAGCCAAGGAATCTGATTTGTCAGATATCTATATTGAGTTAGATAACTTTGTTTCTACTTCCTGATAGCAGCTACTACATATTCTTACTTTGTAAGCATTATGTGAATTGTGAAATTACTTGCCAACAAAATGTAGCTATGTTATTTCAATGCAATGAACATCTATGCCAGGAAAAAAACTATCAAAAACTGTGATTGCAAGAAAGAAAAAGGAGAAACCATATGGTTACAGATCATTCCACAAAAAGCAGTTGAGTCATGTTTCTAATCCTTGGCAAAGAAGTATAAATCAAAATAAAGTAAATGTTTAGCACATCATAGACTAAAAAAGATGAAAAATTCAGCATACAATTCAATCTCCATGAAGCATTATTACCAGACAATACAAGAGTATGAAGAAAGCATAACAGATCAAATCTCCTGGAAATGAAATCCTGTAAAAGTTATTTGATCAGGAAAAAAATTAAAGGCAGCAGTAGCCTTTAGGGAGTATCCCAGGGCTTGGGCTTGGGCACTGCCACAACCATACCTTGCAGCTCATGAGAAAGGACGACCTGACATCCCAGCCTGGAGTGCTTGTTGAGAACCCGAGCCCTAGAATTCCTCTTGAGGACGTACTGCTCATCGTAGGATGCCGGGGGAAGCTTCTCGAGCCATTCCTGAGCGATGTTGACCTCGCACTCGGCAGAACAAGCATCGATATCTTCAAGACGGTGGGAGGCCGGATCGATGAGACCGTTGTTAGCGAGAGCCTTGAGGAGAGTGTGGCCAGCAAGGCCGACAATCTCGCGCTTCTGTCCTTCCGGATCGATAGCGAAAATCGTCACGATTCGGTCGGAGACCTTCTTCGATGAAGATGGAACTGTCGATGTAGCTGTGAATCGGGCGGTAGTCTTCCAGATCGATTTCGAAGATAACAAAGCTAGTTGAGACGAAGACCAAAGCATCCTCCGTGCGCCAACGAGTGCCATTTTGAAGAGAGTTTCAGCCTCCTGCCGATTTCGACTTTACTTTCATTTTAAACCTAGCACCACAAAACAATTCGCAAAAATTAATGATTTACTTTATTTCAATTAATTTATTAATTTTTCTTATATTGGAAATCACCTTTTACAAGAAAACAAAACAACAGCAGACCTGTTACAAAACTTATAACAATGAGAAAGTAAACAATGGAACAGCATCTAGTCTATTCCAACACCAATACACCATGAACACTCCCTTTGCCTTAGAAGCCAACCAGTCCGCTAAGCCATCAGCTTCTCTACTAACATTCCGCACCTCGATCTAATTATGTCCATTGCCTCTCCCAACCAAGAATGATACCAGTCCCCAATGCTCGCACCTGCAGAAATGGCACGATAAACTTCAATAGAATCAATTTCGAAGAAGACAGTATTACTACCCAGAGAATGTACCAGCTTCATGCCTAATAGGAGCGCCTGACCTTCCACCTCACTGGCACACCACCCTTGATCCCAATGCACTGCCCAGGAGGACCAGATCACCACTCTCAAATGATCTCTGGCGACTATGCCCAAGCCTACCTCCCAGGAATTCACCTCCCATGCCCCCATCAGTATTGATTCTGATCTCACCATGAGGAGGAGGAATCAACTTGTCCGAGAAGTTAGCATCCAAGACTAAATTCTGCCATTGAGGATACTGTAGCATCTTTAAGGTCTTCTTTCATACAATGGCCGCCCTGCTAATGCTCCAACCTTCCTTGTCGTGCCAAATATCATTCCTGTTCCGCCGGCACAGCCACATCGCAATCAAGAGTTTCTTGAGGTCCTCGCCTGACGGTTCATTACACACACCACCAGATCCACTCTGCTGAATTCCTTGGGTCAATTTGCAGATTAGGTAAATGGAGCTCAAATTTAGAGAACAAAATTTTAGCCCACCAACACTCCTTCACAACATGTATATAAAGTAGATTCTCTGGAAAACCACAGATCTTGGAGCTCTTACCAATAATAATTACCCTTCTCCATAGATTAATAGAATCATGGAGACTATTCTAGTAAAATCTCCAACAGAAAACCTAGATTTTACTCGGAACCTTAGCTGACCAAACTCTCCTACAAAATTCCGCAGGCTGCTCTTATCTGACTGTCCCCCTGGTCATGCTTGCACCTATTTGCGCAGTCTTTTATAATATCATTAGCTAACCTTACTAAATAATTGGCAGTGGTTGAGAATCTCGACATGTATGTCCCTTGTCTCTCATCCCACCACAAGCCTTCTAAAAAAGTTCCCATGGACTTTATGACACCTCGCCATATATGAGAGGGACTGCATTTTAGCCTAGCCTAAAATATATTACATCCCTTACATAACTTGCTAACAAAGTCTGGACATAATCAGCTCAGGAAATTTAGCCATCCTCTAGACTATCTTTAACAACATAGCCTCTTTTAACAATGTCAGGTCCTTAAATCCCAAGTGTTAGAAATACATTACTGAAACAACAGTAATATGTCCAGGATCGTAAACTCAATTTAGATTAAAGAGAACATACCGTTTTAATCTTCAATATGCGGAAGCGAATCTCTTAAACGAATGTGCTTATGAGTACACCGGATTAGGTCTTCCAGTCCTGCCACTAGAGTCATCTCAGCTTTTCTACCGAGAGGGCAAGAAAAGCTGTCGTCTTTTCGATGTGGTGGACCGGGGACCATAACCCATATAAATAGTGGTGTGCTAGGGCAACTACTATTATCGTAATTACCTTTCCGCCTCTCATAGAAAGATAATTACCAGATGGTATCTACACAATAACCCTCATGACATTATACCCATAAGTCAATATAAATCACAACTAGATCACTTTAGTTAGGCTTATTTAAATGATAGCACACACCTTCATTTTATTTACATGTGTGACCCCACATAATTGGTTAATTTACAAAATTAACCCAACAATCTCCCACTGGGTCACATGTGTAAATAATAAATGTATAACAAAAGTGAGCTCTAAACTGCTATCATATCATAAGGGTATATTCCCTATCCGGTCCATTAACTATGCTGACAGGGGATCAAAGCGGCCTTCGTATGCATCATCGATACTCGACCGAGCTTGTCACGGATGCCAACATAATTAAATGACATAGATTCATCATGAGTGTGCAGCATGGAAATTACATGAACTGTGACCTTACATGTCTATTTCCAAATGGTCCCTAAAGCGAGATCAACAACATTTCACAGAGTACATACTAGCAACAAAAGTTCTGCAGAACATAAATCGATAGTATAGATAAAATCTATATCCAACATAGAGCAGCGCACAAGACAAACCCCACTGAATATGACTATCCTCAAATAAGGTAACTGGCATATGATCAGTATGCCACTGAAAGACCTCGGATAGAAATCCCTTTTATTAAACGGATCCGCAACGGAGTTTGTTACAAAAGGCTCTATATGTTCACTCTGTATCTATAAATTACAACTAGCATATCAATATCAATGTTATCACATTGACTATCTCTAGTTGCCAATAGAATATGGTATAATCAAATTTTGTCACGCATCAATATACACGGTCTTTCGCAACACGAAATCGGAAGTTTTATAGTGACAATAAATACAAACCATATTCGTTAATTAACGCCTCAAATATGCTATTCAAAACGGATATAGCAATAATCTTATTAGGCATCACATTGGAGTCAATAACAAAAGTGATCTCTAGCAAAATCTGACATCCAATACATGAGCATGTTCGTCGCATGTTCTCTAGATAATGAATTCAATCGTGAATTCCTCAAATATCTGAACAACATTATCTTGTATGCAACTTATGAATGCATACATACTTCAACAAGTAAATGAGACCACACATGTCTCAATTGCGAATGTGTGTACCACAAGTTCCATAATGTAAGAAAATCACATCTCTCCCACTGAACCGTGGTATACACACTAGTGATAATTTTTGTTTCATCTCCAAACAAGCAAGATGACAAAACAATAAACATGAATATCATCAACTAAAAGCATACACCAAATCGTATCTGACTTGGAGGTCATAATACATATTCTTGAGGTAGTTAAGTTTGTCCTACTAAAATAATCAGTCTCTTGACTGGAGAATGAATGGACATTGTCTTGTGATTGATCATCTCGAGCATGCATGCAAATTTGATCAATCACACCATAATAGGAGACAAGTTTCTGTTCAATGACAATAACCAACCATATCTCCCCCAAACTCAATTTCCTCAAGAATTATGAGATTCAAAATCTCACCAACGAAAATATGAATTTCAATGTCTTCAAATCTCATACATCATATATGAAATTTAAGACCACAAGGAAATTCAACAACAAATTTGTATGCACTTTCAAAATGATGATATTTAATACACAATTTTGCAATGAAGTACCAAAATGTTGCAGATATTTCTCAAACAGAGAACAAGTCAAACCAATAAACATGCTCACCAACACCATAATCATCCATGTCATAGACTATGCATTAAATAAAATAAGCTTTAAAAGCAGATCATGACATTCACAAGATATCGGCACACATTAATAGCAAGTCGGAGGACAGTGGTATTAACTGTAAGTGATATCTTGTTCCAGTGAATAAATATTGACGATAAGGTGATATCAAATAATAAACCATTGGAGCATGGATTTATTATTCACATCAAAAACTAAAGATCATCAACTATTTATCACTAAGTACGCCTGCAGCTACATTAAATACTGACTTTCCGGAGAGTCTATCAATATTCAAACAAGCTACACACATCCGGTATAATAAACCGTGCCAACCTACGCGAATACGTCACGGAGGTGATCGTATTTTCTGTTTCAACAGACAGATGTAAAATACCAGTCCACGGTAGGAATGTCAAATTTAGAGACTAAATCTCAAGTGGTGTTGGGTTTCCAAAGAAATTAATGGTTCCAACCAATAGGACAGAACAAGATCAAAAGAGATAAGTCTGTCGATTTAACTGAACCATTACATAAACCAAAAGTTTGAAAGCAGATAATGACATTCACAAGATACCGAACACCATTAATAACACGTCGGAGGACTATGGTATTAACTGCAAGGGCATCTTGTTTAGTGATCAAACATTGACGATAATGGATGTCAAATAATAAACCATCGGAGGATGGATTTACTATTCACATAAAAAAAACTAAAGATCGTCACACATTTATCACCACGGGTATGTATGCAGCCATGCTGAATACTAATGTGCGGAGGCCTAAATTAGTATCATTGTAAGCTGCACACATGTATCCTAACATAAGAAATAAGGCAGTCTCCACGGATATGCCACGGAGGTGGTCATGTATTCCACTTAGAACAACCCATTTATTATGCCAGCCCAAATGTTGAATGTCTTATCATTCAAGTAAAGTCTCAATTGTAATGTTAGTTCCTCTCAATTATGGTTCCAAACAAGAGGGCAATCTTAGCCAGCAAAATTGAACCATAAACAATTGAACCGGCCTGAACTAAACAATCAGACCAACTTCAATTAATTGGTAGTAAATCAAATTGAACCAACATACAATTTGTCAATAAGATTTCAATTAATCCGATGTTCAATTGAACCAAAATTTTGACCGATCTAAAATTAGATCAAACTGAATTAGCATCAACATACAATTTCTCATCTGAGCCATGAGTGATGGAAGTCGAATCTCAACTACATTTGACCCAAGTTGACTATGGTCAAATCTCAAAAGTAATTGATCAAGCCAAATTCAACCAAAGTTGACAAAAGTTGACCGAAGTCAAGTTTCAACTAAGGTGACAAGAAATTGACCGAAGTTAGGTTTCAACTAAAGTTGATCACGAGTTGACCGAATGTCAAAAACTCAACTAAAGTTGACTCAAGCTGACAAAGTCATATTTCAACTAAAGTTGAACATAAGTTGACCGAATGTCAAAAACTCAACTAAAGTTGACTCAAGCTGACAAAGTCATATCTCAACTAAAGTTGAACATAAGTTGACTGATGTCAAAAGCTCAACTAAGGTTGACTAGTGTCAAAAAAAATTCAACCATAGTTGACCAACGATTCACCGAATTTGATCAATTTTATTGAATCGAAATTCCATATCATATTAGATTGATTTTCCAAGTCGGTACAAAACCGATTAAACCAATCTCATTGAACCAAAACTCATATCAAACTAGATTGGTTTCTCAAGACGATAAGTAATCGTATTAAACCAATCACATTGAACCACAATTCAAAATCACAATTGATTGGTTTCGAAAGTTGGTATAAACCGAGTTAAACCAATATCATTGAGTTGAAATTCAATATCACTCTAGATTGGTTTCATAAGTCAGTACAAAACCGAGTTAAACCAATCTCATCGAATCGATATTAAATATAACACTAGAATGGTTTCATAAGACGATATAAAATCGTAGTAAACCAATCTAATTATACCAGGATCCATGTCAGACTAGATTGGTTTGTATAGACGATGAAGTATCGTATTAAACCAATTTATCTGAACTTAAATCCATACTGAACCGATCCACCAAATTTTGAATAGGATCAAAAGACAAACCAGAGTAAATTGAATCGATATGAACCGACGCTTTTAAACTGTATCAGTCCAGTAGTCACTTTTGATTGATTTATCAAACCGGAAGAAACCATTTTAAAATCAATCCAAGACACAATGGTTCAATATCCAAATCGATTGATTCACTCAACCAGCACAAACTGCATTAAATCAATCCAACCATAACGGTTCAATATATAAAATTGATTGAGTCACCAATCGGAATTAACCGCATTGAATCAATCAATTAAACTGAAATTTCACCAACACGGTCCAATATTTGAATCACACCGAACTCAATAATCTCAATGATGCTTAATTGAGGCCACAAATAATATGATCCATAAATAAAATTGAATCAAAATTTAATGTAAATCGAACCTGATTGAACCGGTCCAAATTGGTTCATCTTCTCTCCACTAGCAAACCCTTAAGTGCAAACCATGATCCAGAAGCCCCATGATTTAATGTAAATCATGATCCCGGTGGCAGCCCAATCGCTTGCCAATGTCTCGCTAATGGACCGAGACCGAGACAAAAGTCTTTGACTGGCCTAAAATTTAAGGGGAAATGCCCATAAACAGCAGTGCAGTCAATTGCTCATCTCGGCTAACGAAATCCATCATCTTCATCTGGGGAACAAGTTGAAACCAAAAGGGCCACCGATTTTGCTGCTTACTGCTATACCGACTGCGTCATCTGACAAGGGGTCTGATCCTAGACCAAAGCGCGACCATGTTGTTTGAATCTCCCACCGTCGCGTCATTGCCTCCAGTTTCAACCATCCACCGCCGAGTCGAATCAAAGCAATTACTGAGAACGAACAAACTGGTCAGCAAATTCGTTCTCCTCGGATGCCAACTGATGTCAATGGAATAGGTTTTCCAGCCTGAAATCAAATTAGGGCGTGAGACCAAGCTCTTGAGCGGCTGAGCAGAAAGCTCCATCAACCATGCTAAGCAACGCGAACACGTTCCTGCTTTCTTGCTCCAAAACAACCTTGTCCAAACTCACCGGGCTCTTGTGTTTCCGACGTTTCTGGCTCAACACTGAAACATGGGAATCAATCCAAAACTCCATCTTGTTCTTTGGATATCTCCCAGTAAGACCCCAATTGTCCAACACACTACAGCACTGTCACCATGATAATGGACCAAGAAAATTATGTTTGACTGGCCCAAAACTTTTGCTGCACAGAGTTCAGACCAAGGTTGTCAGAATCAAATTTTTATCTTGATTCGTTTTGTCTAGGTGGAATCGGAACGTAAATTCGACTTTTAAAATCGTCGAATTTACTTTTTTATTAAAATAATATTATATATTATATATTATATATGTATACAACTAACACAAATTCAAATTTTAATCCTGCTGTGTATACAACTAATCGGTTCATAGATAAAATTAAGTTGTTTTTTTCATTGCTAATTTTGCAGGATTTAGGGTAACTGTCAATGGTTACAATGGCAATAAAATCCACACAAACTCAAGAGTTCAAATAACACAGACTTCACATATCCTTCCTCCACCGTTTCAATCCATAAACCCCAAAAACAATACCTTTTAAGTAATGGGCCGGAACTGGGTTGTCAGAATCAAGGTGACAAAGACATTTTAAGTAAGAAATTAAGCCCAACAACTAAGACACTAAAGAATTTTGACAGTCACGCCTTTTACACTAAAAAAATGAAATTAAGTAATGGGCCGGAACTAGCCCAAGCCCAACAACTAAGACACTTTAAAAGGACGTTTTTACACACGAGTTCAACGATTTTACACGATTTTACACCGTGTAAAATCGGTTAAAATCGTTTTAAGGTCCGATTTCAATGAAAAACGAGTTTAGCTACGAGTTAACATGAAATACACTTGTAGAAACATAAAATCGGATGATTTTACGATTTAAAACACGATTTTGACAACCTTGGTACAGACCGTTATGAGATTAGTTAATGAATTCATAAATGAACCAAAACTAATTATAATTGGCTGAAATTATAAGAGTGTAATCTTTAAATCCATTCCAATTGGACCGGTTGAGCCAAAATCCCTATTAGGGTTTCGCATCGAATGCCAAAACCTGGCAGCCGCCTAATGCCTTTCTCATACTCCTCGTCAAGCGCTGGCGAACTCTTCAAAACAATCATCTTTAGCAGGATGATGGTTGCATCAGATAAAGACGACGGCACACGCAAAACGAACCCTACTTGCTTCTAGTCCATTCAATCTGCCTACTTCATCCATCGACAATTTGAACGTGTGGCTGACAACGGCAGGATGCGCTCAAGCTCAGTGACACAATCCCGTGTGTACATGCGTTCAAAAAAAACCCAAATTGATTAGTAAGTATTCAGTGTCTCATCCGATATTGAGTGGTGACTGATACCACTTGTTAGAAATAAATTACTGAAACAATAGTAATATGTCCAGGATCGTAAACTCAATTCAGATTAAAGAGAACATAGAGTTTTAATCTTCAATATGCGGAAGCGAATCTCTTAAATGAATGTGCTTATGAGTACACCGGATTAGGTCTTCCACTCCTGCCACTAAAGTCATCTCAACTTTTCTACCGAGAAGCAAGAAAAGCTGTCGTCTTTTTGATGTGGTGGACCGGGGACCATAACCCATATAAATAGTGGTGTGCTAGGGCAACCACTATTATCGTAATTATCTTTCCACCTCTCATAGAAAGATAATTACCAGATGGTATCTACATAATAACCCTCATGACATTATACCCATAAGCCAATATAAATCACAACTAGATCACTTTAGTTAGGCTTATTTAAATGATAGCACATACATTCATTTTATTTACATGTGTGACCCCACATAATTGGTTAATTTGCAAAATTAACCTAACGCCAAGCCCCCTTCACTCTTCATATTCTAAAGAATAGCTTGCCTGATCCAACTAATGCCTCTGCCACCTTCGTTATTGTCCCACCAAAACTGTTGCATTAGCTCATAAATCTCAGAAATGACTTTTCGAGGAAGGTAATACACCGACATCATATATGTTGGAATACGTTGAATGACCGCCTTCACCAAGACTTCCCTACCCCTTGCATATAAGAATTCACACTTCCAATCCTTGACTTTTCTCCATATCTTATCCACAATATCTCTAAAACTTTTGGATTTCCCCTGCCCTACCAGAAGAGGGAGACGAAGATACCTGGAATGACAATTAACCCGAGGAACTCTGAGCACATCACAAACATTCACCCTGACATCTACCGGTGTATTCTTACTGAAACAAATTTCAACTTTTCAGAATTGCTCATCTGGCCTGAAACTCTTTCATGCTGCCTTAAAATGCTTTTCAAACTGTTTGCTTTGTTGGGATCTACTTTTAAGAAGAAAATGGAGTCATCCTTAAAAACCAAATGTGAGATAGTCGGGGCCTTTCTACAAACAGTAATGCCACTTATCAATTTGTTAGAGACACCCTCCAAAATCTTAGCATTCAATAATTCCGTGCAGAGCAAAAATAAATATGGGGACAAAGAGTCTCCTTGTCTAAGACCCCCACTCGGCACAATCACATTCGAAATTTTGTCATTGATCCTAACTTGAAATGACACAATGCTAACACAATTTATGACCCTTGCAATTCATCCAGGCGCAAAGCACATTCTACATAATAACTATTCTAGGAAAACCCACTCCACACGGTCTTAAGCCTTACTCATATCCACTTTCACCGAGGCAAATTAATTACGATCATCTCTAAAGTTCTTGAGGAAGTGTGTTATTTCATGAGCTAACACATAATTATCAGTAATGATACAATGCTTTACAAAAGCACTTTGATATGTAGAGATTACCTGGCTTAGGATGGGCTGCAATCTTTGTGCAATGATCTTCATGATAATTTTAATCGTCACTGTACATAGACTGATTGGTCTCCAATCTTCAATACGCAAAGCCTCATTTTTTGGAATAAGAACAATCATGGTCTTGTTTATCTGTTTATCCAGGCAGCAAGTTGTCCAGAATTCCTTGACTTCTCTGATGACATTTTGCTTGATACTCTCCTAGTGCTTTTGGTAAAAGATGGTAGAGAAACCATCTTTTCCCGAGGACTTAAAAGGTCCAAGGGAGAACACTGCAGCTTTCACCTCCTCATCAGAAATGTCCTTGAGAAGCCAAGAGTTCATTTCCTCATTGACCACCGGGGAGACACACCTCAGCTGCACATCTATATCACGATTGAATTTCTTTTGGTCCTCGACTGATGTGTCAATTCGGAACAAGTTAGAGGATGGTATGTCTTTTAGGGACCTTTGTTTAATTACGATCATCCTAGCAAAACAGGGATGGGGAATATTAACTACGCATGACCTACTCGTTTCTAGAATATTAAAAACAAATAGGGACGAATCCATAAATTTTGGTAGGGGTGACAAACGTAATTAACTAAAATAATTTGTAAGAGATAATATTAAAATGATTAATATTTTATTACCATGCCACGAAGATCATTTACGATTGAAATAGTGCTAAAAATTTCACTTATTTCTTTTTAATGTTGCCAATTAAATGACCCGATAAGAAATCATATACCATCTTATTTAAGAATGAATTAGTACTTGGCGTTTTTAACTAAAAAATTATATAAAATCAATTCTTAGAATTCTTATGGAACTGACTCAAAATGAACTTACAACGCAAAATTCCAACTTGAACCTAAGTTGTATATAAATTTTCAGAATTCAACTAGTTTAATTATTTAATGTCATTGACTTTCATCACAAACTAACAAATTTCAATTCCCACAATGTGCAATGATGAAAGTCAAAACAACATAAACCATGTTTTCCAAACTAATTTTAACATATAACTATTATACTAAATTGATTTTAATTTTTAAGTCATAATTTAACTATGTAATAAATTGGAAAAACATGGGGTAACCTGTGTCACCTCCGGCTAGAGCTAGTTTCATCCCCAAATCCAAGTATTTCAGGCATAACACCTTTTTAAAATATATCATTGGGTTTCAAGTCTTTCTTTTGTTGGCGCATCTTATTTAGAAGTATTCCTCTACTACATAGGGGCACCGATTACGGCCACTCACCGAGGTATGTAGTTTGCCACGCGCAGAATGGTGAGACTGCCATATTGGTCTTCCTACGTGCTATAATCTTCTGAAACAACATTTTATTGTAAGGGTTGAGTTCTGGTAAGATACTATAGATTACGTCATGTTAGGATTGTTAGTTAGCTATGTCTACCGAGTATCATTACTCGCCAAGTATCTAGTCAGCAGAAATCAAAGCAAAAGGTAAAAGTAAATAAGACACATCAATATATAGTGGAAACATAGTTACTGGAATTAGTACCTAGGAATAATCGCTACCTTCTGGTTTCCACTAGAAGGATTTTGGAATGGATACTTGTATTAATGTGTCCTCGGTTACAATGATTTATATCACTCACCCAACCACACACAGTGGTGTACTATCGTACTTCCAGATGGATCTTGGTAGGGATCTAACTCCTTGTAACCACACAGCAAGTATCCCTTCCCTTCTGGCTCGGATCGCAGTATAGCTCCCTCCGAGTTATACGGTTGAATGCACCAATTCACTACTTCCTCAAACATGCGATCTCAGGTCATTCTCACTTTAGTGAGAACGCATCCAAGGATTTCTAGCAAGAACCACATTTGAAAGGTAGTTGTAGCATCCTTTATATAGAGGTCTCCTTACCGGGTAGCCCTATATTTTCTTGCTCAAAAATCTCTCGTCTTATACACCAAGTCGGTGCAAGATCTTCCATCTGATTTGTCCATCCCATAATGGCTTCATCAGCTCACCAATAAGATCGTACCATGCCGATCTAATTGGATATTCGTATAGTTTCCTAAAAACTCTCACAAAATCTTCCCAAATATTTGATCACTTCTTAATCCCATACCTAGAATATCTGAACTGATCCTTGGGACATCCAGCGTATATTTGATAGATTAGGATCTTTGGAGTAGAAGATCCTCCGAGAATATGTTTGCAGATATTCTCATCCTCAAGCAGAGGTAGCATTACCTTCCGAGTACCTGTACACCAACGTGCACACTCAAGTAACATATCGGTAGGATGGATGTCTCATCAAAACACTTTAGAGTATTCGTACTTCAGGAGTATGCTTCCTTCAGAACTATGTATTCCAATAATTTCCCCCTTTTTGATGATGACAAACATCCTAATCACAGAGATATAAAAACATGGAAATTCACCCACTTATCTACCCTTATACTTGTTTTTCACGTGCACAGTGACAACTACAAAATGTTCCCCCTTTCGACATGCATACAACATAGTCACATCATACCAACCATGACCTCAGCACCTTACTGTTCCCCCTTAGGTAGGCAATAATATGGTTGTAGGAATCGCCCCCCCTCATAGTATGCACCCTCTTTTCTTCCCCCTTTTGGCATCATCAAAAGTCTCAATACGCGGTATTAATACACAAGTGTATCAAAACTAGAGCGCAATCCATTCATTAGACCATCAGAGTATTGTAAGAAAACAAAGCATTGCATTAATGCAGGGAAAGCATGAAAGCATTAACCCCAAACAAAATAAGAGAACTCAAAACAAGGAGATCGAAAACAAAAGGGATTGATGAGCTAGGAGTTTCAAGGAGGAGTAAAGCCAGTAGGATTAGTGGGGAGAACATCATCAGCGGGAGTTTGAACAGCAGGTATGGATTGGGATTCGACAATAGCCTTTAGCTGGAGCAGTTGGGACATCATAGTGTTGACCATGTCCTTCAGAAGTGCAATCTCCTTATGAAGTGTCGTGGTGTTACTCATGTCCTTCAGAGTAAGCAGCTCCTTTGATGGTCTTCCAAGGTGAGGTTGGTGATAGACCATAATTATACGAATCAAAAACACAGTAAAACCCACTAAATTAGACTGTTTGTCTATTTAACTTTTGCTTGTTAGTTCCAATATATTTCTACAGGGTATTTTGGCACTTAGAGAGAAAACACGCTAAGGAGGAGTTTTTAAGCGGAAAATGAAGAACGAGTCATTCTAGGTCACGACCATGCTACACTCAAAATCAGCCTTAACATCCTTCATGGAACCGACTTGGAATCACTCAAATATTCTAGAACCGTCGGCAAATGGACAAGAATGCAAGGAAAAAGCACCGAGCTCGGTAAAGGCCAAACAAGGGCAGTTTCATCCGATTTGGCATTTCGACCATGTTCGGGGCAGAATTTGGCTTAGGTTCCTTCTTGAGATCATCTTAGAATGACATTTTCATTCAGAATACACTCTCCAAAATCCAAGAAGCTCCGGTCAAATTCCGGTCAAACCGATGGCTTTTGGAGGATAAGGATGACTCACCCCCTCCTCCTCTTCTAGAAGGGGCGGCTCCTACCTCACATGGTGGCTCCTCCACCCATCCTCCTCCTCCTTGGCTATAAATATGAGAGCTCCTCCTCATTTGTAAATCATCCCATCCCATACTTGTACACACTTTAGAGAGAGAGAGGGCTTAACCCTCCTCTCTTCATTTTCAATAAAATTGTTCTTCGCTTTGGAAATAAAGGATATCTCCCTTGGCGCTTCAACGGTTGTAAGTATTATTTTTAGTATTTATTCAACTGTTTTATTTCCTTAGTTATAATGTTTAGCGCGATGAATAGTAGCTAAACTTGTTATTCGGTTGAAGGGGTGTGCTTGTATTATAAATGTTTTAGACTTTACTCTTAGTATACCTTTATGTTCGATACTTGTTCTATGTGCCTTATATCAAGTCAGAGTTTCCAAGGTTGAGTGCCTGACAAGCAAAAAGCTCTTCCGTGGGAATTCGTGAACATACTCGGTAAGTGGAAGCTGTAACAAGCAAAACTTATTGAGGAGTTCGGCTTATCTTAAAAAATCATTTGGAAACTGGACCAAAGGGACCAAATGGATGCACTTACCGCTAAGATACTTCGAAAGGAGGAATTAGTTTTGCTTAGAACAAGTGTTTTAAATGATGTTGCAAGTCTTGTGCTAGGAACAGCCTCAATTCATCTTTGAACATTTAGCATGATCATTTCAAGTGTTCTACACGACGTTGCAAGTCTTGTGCTAGGAATAGCCTCGATTTCGAATGCTTGGTATGGTCATTAGCAGTCAATGATAAACAAATATGATACAAGGCCCCTAAAACCGAATACTTTCCTTACAGTCCATTATCAACTGCTGTAATTTACTTTCAGTTCTCAAAACACACTCAAACTCAACCACAATCGTAATTAATTTCTGCATAAGCTTCATTAAAGAACAACTAATCCACACTGACTCCCTTGGGTTCGACCCCTACTTACCACTTGCTACCCACTAGTAAAGTCGCGAGTAGCGGACTATTATAAATTTATTCTTGACGTTTGCACATAACGACTGTGCATCCATCAAAATTGGCGCCGTTGCCGGGGAGTTGTGCATCGGAATAGTTGTTCTATTTTCTATTTTCTTTTTTCTTTTATCATGCAATTCACCAAGTCATACTACTACGGAATGGAACCTTGGAACAATACGGAGTTTTCCCCACCACCCTTCAAACTTGAAATCCGCGAGAAGATCAACAAAATAACGCAATCCCGGGACGAAACATTGGATGAGTACTTATGGTACTTCGATTCCATTGTGACGAGCTGCCCGCACCATGGATTTACCAACTCCGATCTTCAAATAAAATTTCTCTGTGGAATGTTGCCACATGAGTGGGACCAGCTAAATAATGCAGCAGGAGGATCAATGTGGGACTTAACCGTGGATGATCTTTGGATATTAATCAATGATTTGGCCGCAAGGTCAAGACCAAGCCAAGATCAGGCCGAGCCACTCAAGGACGGTATAACCGAGCTGGCATCTAGCATCCAGCAGTTGGAAAACACAATGCAACAAATCAGAGCTAAAACTGAATTATGGGCGGCAGAAAAGGAGCTGGCAGCTAACACCCAACAATTGGCCGCAAACATGCTGCAATTGAATGCCGCGATGCACCAATTCACGGCCGAAACCGATTCAGGAGCAACAGAAAGGACGGCTGAACCCGAGGAGCCGACTGAGGATGAGGACCCGCAAATTACCGAAGAAGAACTGCCCCAATCAGACCCGGTCCTTATCACCAATCCATCCGAGGAAATCACTGTCCTAACAGCCGAACCTACAGAAGTCCCGAACCTCACTGCTGAAGCGGCCGAAGAATTCAAGCCAGGCTCGTTCCTTGCGCTCGGAGCACCCGAGAAAGTCCCGGACCTCATTGCCGAACTATCCGAGAAACCCCCAATCCCACTCACCACAACTCAACAAGGGAAACCGCCTGAAAACTCACTCGTTCCAAGACAACCATCCATCACTGCCGCAATGAAGAGGATTAGCAGAGGCGCATGCTTAATGTCGCCTACATTTGATGGCACCAAACCAAACTTCCAAAATCACAAAGGTGCCAACTATTCCAACATGAAGAGGCGGCAAAGACATGGGCCGAAAGAATGGAAACCCGGAAGGAGTAATAAACAAGCACGACTCATTGGACCAGCAGCTATGGTCAAAGAAACCTCACCCTCTCGGAGCAAAAGGATAGCCGAGAAGAAATTCGACCTCACTCACCCTTGGGATCCGACCTTATGATCCAGGAATGAGGTACTGTCGAGCCAACGACGTTAAACAAGTGCACTGGTCGGGAGGTAACCCGACACTATCTTACTTTCTGCACTTTATTTTCTGTCTTTTTATTTTCTGTCTTTTAGTTTTTATCAATAAGTCGCTCTCACCCACTTGGTGCATAGAAGATTTGACTATTCATGAATCGGACTTGGGTGCAACATTAAGCCAGTCAGGGCTACGCTAAGAGTTCAAAGCCCCAGCCGAACTCCCTCGATTATCCAACCTCGAGCCATGTCGTTCACTCGACACCTTAAAGGGAGTTCTGTCTTTCCTTTTCCTTAATATCATTTCCTTCTCGTATAACAACTGCTTGCATGACTTTTGAATTAAGTCATTTCGTAAAAAGAATGCCTTCGTTCAAAAGTGTGGGGTGAGAACCACCTGTATATATTAGTTAATAATTAATATCTTTTTGAAAATATGAACTTAAGAATGTGAAAAAGATAGACCAAAATTCATGCATTTACCTTGTGAAAATTCAACTGTATAAAAACTTAGAACGTAACTTCTCATTTGTCCCTTTGTGCTGAGATAAACTAGGGATGTGGAGTTGATAGAAATGCCCTAGAGAGGCTTGGCAAGCAATCGAAGGATCGAATCAAACTATATGGTTTTCGAAGTCAGTGGAGGCTGCACTTCGGGTTTTCAATGAAGATTGAAGTCATCTCCGCCATGCAGTGATTATGCAAAAGGCGAGGACGGGAATCAGACCGTTCTATATCCGGTCAAAGTAGCCGAGAAAATAGATGAGCGACCCTCATCTTGACCCGCGCGAAACGACAGTCAAAGTAGCCGAGAAAATAGATGAGCGACCCTCACCTTGACCCGCGCAAAAACGGCAAAAACGAGAGGAGCGGGGAGGTATTTCCATAGGCTTGCGGGCAATGATTGGACCTCCCAAAAAGGCTTGAGAAAATGGACTAGCAGCCACAAAAAGGCGAAAAGCTCAATGAAGCAAATCAAGAGGCCAAAGGCTCAAAATTGTGAAGGTTTTAACCGAACAAAAAAAGTGAAGTACTCAAAGAGTCAAATCAAAGGCCAAAGGCCCCCTACAGAAAGCAGTCCCTCGCCAAAAGAAAATCAAAGTACTCAAACCAGTGAAACCCGAACCAAATCACGTGCTAGAGAAAGCTACAAGAAAACCATATAGTAAGAGACGATCCCGAAGTTGCAGTCCAGGAGCCTAAAAAGGGCTATCTCCCGAAACATCCAATATAATTTGCATCTCAGCACGAATGTACACGTATCAAGTTACTTCTATTTATTTACACAGTTCAATTTGGTAATAAGTAAGTAATGCATGAATTAGGATAAATCTAGACCCACATTCTAACTTTCATATTTTAAAAACTTACTTAGTGCCGCCCTTTAATAGCATTGTTCGGGACGAACAACTAAAAGTGTGGGGTGATCTGATGGACCATAATTATACGAATAAAAAACACAGTAAAACCCACTAAATTAGACTGTTTGTCTATTTAACTTTTGCTTGTTAGTTCCGATATATTTCAACAGGGTATTTTGGCACTTAGAGAGAAAACACGCTAAGGAGGAGTTTTTAAGCGGAAAATGAAGAACGAGTCATTCTAGGTCACGACCATGCTACACTCAAAATCAGCCTTAACATCTTTCATGGAACCGACTTGGAATCACTCAAATATTCTAGAACCATCGGAAAATGGACAAGAATGCAAGGAAAAAGCACCGAGCTCGGTAAAGGCCAAACAAGGGCAATTTCATCCGATTTGGCATTTCGACCATGTTCGGGGCAGAATTTGGCTTAGGTTCCTTCTTGAGATCATCTTAGAATGACATTTTCATTCAGAATACACTCTCCAACATCCAAGAAGCTCCGGTCAAATTCTGGTCAAACCGATGGCTTTTGGAGGATAAGGATAAGGATGACTCACCCCCTCCTCCTCTTCTAGAAGGGGCGGCTCCTCCCTCACATGGTGGCTCCTCCACCCATCCTCCTCCTCCTTGGCTATAAATATGAGAGCTCCTCCTCATTTGTAAATCATCCCATCCCATACTTGTACACACTTTAGAGAGAGAGAGGGCTTAACCCTCCTCTCTTCATTTTCAATAAAATTGTTCTTCGCTTTGGAAATAAAGGATAGCTCCCTTGGCACTTCAACGGTTGTAAGTATTATTTTTAGTATTTATTCAACTGTTTTATTTCCTTAGTTATAATGTTTAGCGCGATGAATAGTAGCTAAACTTGTTATTCGGTTGAAGGGGTGTGCTTGTATTATAAATGTTTTAGACTTTACTCTTAGTATACCTTTATGTTCGATACTTGTTCTATGTGCCTTATATCAAGTCAGAGTTTCCAAGGTTGAGTGCCTGACAAGCAAAAAGCTCTTCCGTGGGAATTCGTGAACATACTCGGTAAGTGGAAGCTGTAACAAGCAAAACTTATTGAGGAGTTCGGCTTATCTTAAAAAATCATTTGGAAACTGGACCAAAGGGACCAAATGGATGCACTTACCGCTAAGATACTTTGAAAGGAGGAATTAGTTTTGCTTAGAACAAGTGTTTTAAATGATGTTGCAAGTCTTGTGCTAGGAATAGCCTCGATTCATCTTTGAACATTTAGCATGATCATTTCAAGTGTTCTACACGACGTTGCAAGTCTTGTGCTAGGAATAGCCTCGATTTCGAATGCTTGGTATGGTCATTAGCGGTCAATGATAAACAAATATGATACAAGGCCCCTAAAACCGAATACTTTCCTTACAGTCCATTATCAACTGCTGTAATTTACTTTCAGTTCTCAAAACACACTCAAACTTAACCACAATCATAATTAATTTCGGCATAAGCTTCATTAAAGAACAACTAATCCACACTGACTCCCTTGGGTTCGACCCCTACTTACCACTTGCTACCCAGTAGTAAAGTCGCGAGTAGCGGACTATTATAAATTTATTCTTGACGTTTGCACATAACGACTGTGCATCCATCAGTTGGTCTTAGGGACAGGCTCCTCTGAATGTTTTGTCTCACTGTTGCCTTCTTCAACTACTGGTGTCACAGTAGGAACCTTGACCCATCCACCCCCTTCAACATGCCTGAACTGCATCCTCTTCAAATTACCAGCATCCAGTCTTTTGAAGTAAGGAATTTAATCGCTCTCCTCCCCATAGATATTCTAAAAGAGGAACATCTTCTTAATGAGACCAGGGTAGGGGAGGGAGTGCACGTCACTCCTGCACACATTCTTCAAGTGCCACATGATAAGTTTTGGCATGATAATCTTCTCCCTCTTGATGAGCTTGTCCATGAGAACAACTGTCTGGATGAATAGTATGGACTGCTTCTAAATCTTGGTGGTAATGTTGCTGATAACGTACGCATACAACAGCTTGTTGACGAGCCCCATGCCCCAGCTGTAACATTGTTGGGCAGTGGGTTTGGGTCCTCACTGATGGCCTTGATTAGTTCTAACGATTTTCCATCCTGAGGCCAGCCTCCTTTGTAGTAACCGTCGAATCCAGTGTGAGGAACTCCAAAGATTTGGCTCAGGTCAAGGCTTGACAGCTGGTACTTCTCCCCTCTCAGTTGATACGATGTGATGAAAGCATATTTTTTTGTGTACCACGGATAGCGTCTCAAAGAACTCCTTCAGTAAACTGTCGCTAACTCCTTCTATCATGTCGAAGACAGACTCCCATCCTTGGAAAGTGATAGCCTCGCTCACTTCCTCTAGGTCGTTCTCCTTCACGACTTGCCTCGCTCACTAGTTCCTTAGTCACACGTGCACAGGAGCGCACCCGGGAGGCGATACTGTTCCATGGCTTCACTGGAGTGTTTCCCTCGACGATGGTCACCTTGACTATCTCAGTGGCTAGAGGACGATTGGGTCTCTCTTCTTTGAAGGGAACCAGGGCAGATGTGGGATTGATTGGAGCGGAGGTCTCTCCCTCATGGGGACTTGGCTCTCAGAAGAGGGAGTCCGTATTAGCGGAGGTGGCTGCATAGGAGGGAGTGATGGGAGAGCTTGCGGAGGAGGCCATTGAAGATTTTGGGCAGAGAGAAATTTGAGCTATCTAGGGTTTCTTGAGATGAATGATTGATAGGACGGCTTGACTTGTTCTTAAATAGGTGTCTTTTCGAATTTCATATTATCCAAAATTGACTCTTGGTATATTTGATGCAGATTTTTTGGCTCTCCAAATCTCCAATGAATCTGCTCCTCTTTCCAGTATATTTACTTGATGTATTTTCCTTAAGTGTCGCAACTGCCAGGCACACTGTACCTATTAATCAATGGCATCACTACTCCTTTCTCTTTCCTCATGATTTCTGCACACTTTCCAAACCCACCATTCACCCTTTTCCCGCCGAATAGATTTACCCACAAAATTTCCCATAGCCTATCAGGGGTTTGGCATGATACGGTAATGGTACTCTAGTGGTATAGTGTAATACATCACACCCACAAAGAACCAGGCATATGTATAAGAGATGAAATATTACCTCATGGGGAGCACCTCTAGTATGGAAAATAATTAGTGGGCTGATAGGAGCGTTCCACCATGAGTAGGCTAGGGACAACTATAGAAACCATCCATCATTTGGGATCATAATGAGGGATCAAGATATCAGGAAGGTTCTTTTGGGCAAAAGAGCAGCAGTCACATCATTTTGTTAGTGTGACATAAGTTATAACGTCAATTCATCATGCAACGAATGTTCACTAGCTATATTCCAAGGTGAGCCTGAGTTGAGTTAACACAATAGTATCACATAAACATGCACCAAAACAACGGGTCAAGTATTTCTCACCAGTCATTTGGGGGTTTTACGAGGGAGCAGTATCAATTGAGAGATGTCATCCCCAGCTTCCATTTGTAGCTTCTCAAATGGTTCCCTGTTAAGTGCCTGCTTCAAACCATACAGTGCCTTGTCAATGATGTATACGTGGTCAAGATGGGTAACATCTCTGAATCCTGGTGTCTGACTTACGTACACCTCCTCTTTAAGTACGCCATTTAGTAATGCTGTCTTCACATCCATCTGCTGCAGTGGAAATCCATGGTACAGTTCATTTAGGAATCGCAGAGTAAGCAATTAGTAATCTGATAGCCTCTAACCTTGCTACTGGAGCGAATGTCTCATCATAGTCAATTCCCTCCTGCTGGTTGTATCCCTTGACTACTAGTTGTGCTTTGTTCCTTACGAACTGTCCCTTGTCATCGAGCTTGTTCTTGAACACCCACTTAGTCCCAATGATGGTTCTATCCGCTGGGCGGGGAACTATTCTCCACACCTTGTTCCTTTTAAAATGATGAAGCTCTTCGTGCATGGCTTTTACCCAGTCTAGGTCCTTCAGGGCTTCTTCGACGTTTTCGGGTTCAATAAGATAAACAAAGGCAGTGGATGCATGACTGTTAAGTGACAAAGATTGAGTGGAGATGACCTGATCCTCTTGTTCTAGCCCAACAGATTTGTAGCATTGATAATCCTGATGACATTTGGGCATGGTATAGTTCTTGGTGCTATGCCTAGTAGGCGATGTCTGGTCATGTTCCTCATCTGATTCCTGTGTGGTCAGATGTTAGACATCTTCTAGGCTTTCCTGCACATTATCGTGTGTCTTAATGGGATCATTTACTAGGTCTACATTATGTGTCCCCCCTGAGGTATAGGAAGAGGGTTCCTGTCTGTTCGTGGATGAGATCCAGACCATTGTCTATCCCTTATCAAGAGTGAAGTCGTCTTCTTGTGCAAAGGGAGGCATTCCATCATCTCGGACTGTGTCTCCCGCCATCAGTTCTTCATCAAAACTACATGGATGCTCTCCTCTATCTTCCTGTGTTGGCAATTATAATCTTTATATGCCTTACTGTGGTTGGAGCACCCACGAACACACCTTTCTCGCTTCTAGCATCGAACATTCCCAGGTTTGTCTTGCCGATGTTGTGGATATAGCACTTGCATTCGAATACTTTGAAGTGAGACACGCTAGGCTTTCTTTCCCTCAATAGCTTATACGGAGTTTTGTTCAGAGTAGGTCTGAGGTAGGCTCTATTGAGTATATGGCACGAAGTATTGAGAGCCTCTCCCCAGAAGCTTCTTGGGAGTCCACTTGCCAGTAATAGGGTCATTGTCATGTCCTCCAAGGTTTTGTTCTTCCTTTCTACCACCCCATTCTGATGGGGCGTCCTAGGGGCAGAGAAGTTGTGGTTCACCCCCTTGGTCCTGCACAAGTTGAGAAACCATGAGTTATCAAACTTTGTTCTGTGATTAGTACGTATACTTGAAAGGGATTGGTTCAGCTTTCTCACCACTGTCTTTATCTAGGTTTCAAATTATGTAAATACCTCATCTTTGGATGTTAGAAATATAGTCCATGTGAATCTCGAATAATTATGAACAATAACGAACTCATATCTGTTACCTCCGAGACTCCTAGTCCGTATAGGATCACACAAATCCATGTGAATCAATTCCAGGGGACGAGTAGTACTCCCCTGCTTCTTGGATTTGAAGGAGGATCTTACCTGCTTACCTTTCACGCAAGCATCACACATACTAGCAAGCTCGCTCTCCACATCTGGGAGACCTCTCACCAGCTCCAGTCGGTGTAGCTTTGAGAGGAGACATGTGCTGGCGTGTCCAAACCTTTTGTGCCAAAGCTCCGTTTCCTCTAACTTGGTTGCGAGGCATAGTTCCGTCTCGAGAATGAATGAGGGATCTACTCTGTAGATTTTCCCTGCTCGTCTCCCTTTTAGTAGATTCCTTCCTGTTCTTGTGCACTCAACATAGCATTCATTAGCAGTAAACGGTACTCGATTCTTTCCATTTTGACATAATTGTGAAACACTGTGGAGGTCATAACTAATACCTTCCACAAGGCTTACAATAATTTTGTCAGTGAATTTGACCTTACCTATCCCAATAATCTCACCTCTACTCTTGTTTCCGAAGGTAACAGGTCATCCGCAGTGTGGCCGAAGGGAAGTGTAACACTTTGCATTTCTTATCATATGTATGGAGCAAGCGCTGTCTATATATCAGGAGCTGCTCTTGCCTCCATCTGCAATTAAAAGGAGTTAGTTCTTACACACCCAAACAAGATTAAGCTTGCTTGGTCTATGCCCCATTTGGGGCCTTTCAGAGTTTAGCTCTTTAGCTCCCTTTTTCTCAGGTTTCCTTATAGCATTGGTCAAAGATTTGTGAGTTTGCTTTGGAGGATTGGTCATATGGTTCCTTTGGAAGGAACGAAACTTCCCAGAGTGCCCTTCTTGTTTGCAGTGCCAGTATATCAGTAATGATGTCCCATACCTGGTTTGAATCTTCTGACCTTCTTATTTTCGACATACGCAGTCCATGTGGAGATATCCTGCTTGTCCATGGTGCCAACATACCCTGTGATGCTTGACGTCCACATATTTGTTATGTTTAGGTGGAATAGACGTCTTTGGTATCCTGGAGGCGAAGCCTATGTGGGAGGGCTTTGTGCTCTTAGACTTTTTGAGCCATAGAGCGTACGCCTTCTTTCCATCGAAGGGAACCGTACCTTCAACCTTCTGGGACGATTTGTTCATGTCCTGAAACTTGCACTCAAATGGCTTATTGACATGCTTCACGAGGTCTCCTTTATTAGAAGTATGAGTAGTGTTCTTTGATTTGTATCCTAGACCTAGTCTGGACACGAACCTTTTTGAGAAGTCTTCCTTGATTTCTTTAAATTTAGACTTAGTAATCTCTTTCAGCAATGCTTCCTTGTCCTTTTCTTATGTGGTTTTTGCATCCTCTAATTCAGACATCAGCTTTGCATTCATAGATTCCAGTTCAGTTACCTTTTCTTCTAGATTTCTCATTTTCTAGACTTGAGGTGAGGTTTCGTCACTTTTTGTCCTAACCTGGGACATTTGTCCTTCCACTGATCAGATCCTCTTCTTTAGCTTGGCTTCTGTTATGCACAGCTCTTCCTCAAGTCTCATTGCCTTGGCTTACCACTGGTTGCCATTGTTTGTCAGTCCTGCATTATGTTCTTCCTGTTCTTATAGACTTGCATTCAGCTCTTCATTTTTTGGTCAATTCCCTCAGCAGTGCCATTACCTATATATTAGAAACATTAGATAGATCTGATATGGTATCTAAAATGATTACCTCATCGTGTGCCATTATGCATATGGTGTTGCTATGATCCTCTCTCTCGCTTTCTCCTTCGCATTCTCCCCAAGTGGCTAACATGGCCTTTGTGTCTTTTTGGGCAGCAGGATGCCACCTTCTTACTGAAGCAATCCTTTGCCATGTGTCCCTTCTTCTGACAGTGATAGCATATCATATCCTTTTGGGATTTCTTTCCTTTGAGGGATCCCATCCGTCCATCTCCAGCCATTCCGAGGGCCCTTATCATGAGTGCAGTATCCTTATCTTTAGAGTCATCAGTGTCATTAGTCTGGACTAGCTCAAAGGCCCTTTCAACTTTCAGTTCTATGAGGTGTTCCATGACAGGGATTCGTCGGGCGGCTTTCCTTTGTTGTATGCCATCATGCTCTAGAGCCTTGCTACGAGTTCCTCAAGAGTCACTTCCTTAATGTCCTTCTGAGCCTTAAGAGCCAAAGTCACCGCATCCCACTGAGGGTTTAAAGCTTGGAGGAAGTGGTGCGTGTCTTTCCATTCAGGGATGCTCTCCCCGAGGAACTCTATTTGTCCAACATATCCTTAGAAGTGGGAGTGAAATTCTTCCAGCATTTCATTCTTTCTTTGCATTGTCGTAGTCCTTCATGGCAGCTAGGATGTGATTCTTTTTAACATCCCCACTACCAGTCTTTTGAGTGCATCCCAGATTTCCTTGTCGGTTTTGTAGTGGAGCATCTTCTTGAGATCTCCTGGGCCGAGGACTAAGTGTAGTAATTTCTTTGCTCTGCTATTTTTCTCAAGGATTTTGTAGTCATTGTCGGTTTAGTCATCTCTACTCTTGTCCTTGGTAGGATCCTTGGTGTCTTTGATGAGTACGGGTCCTTTCTCTATAATTCTCCACAACTTACGTCCAAGGAGCAGGTGTGTGACTCGAATTGTTCTGCCCACAAATCCTACTCACCCGATTTCCACTGAGGGGGCTACCAGAAGGTATCCTTGACTGTTGTCATTTTACCTTCAAAGCTAACTAAGAATCAGTAGACCATGCTCTGATACCAATTGTTAGGATTGTTAGTTAGCTATGTCTACCGAATATCGTTACTCGCCAAGTATCTAGTCAGCAAAAATTAAAGCAGAAGGTAAAAGTAAACAAGACACAACCATATATAATGGAAACCTAGTTACTGGAATCAGTACCTAGGAAAAACAACTATCTTCTAGTTTCCATTAGAAGGATTTTCGAATGGATACTTATATTAACGTGTCCTCGGTTACAATGATTATATCACTAACTCAACCACACACAGTGGTGTACCGTCGTACTTCCAGACAAATCATAGTAGTGAGATCTAACTCCTTGTAATTGCACAGTAAGTATCCCTTCCCTTCTAGCTCAGATCGCAGTATAGCTCCCTCCGAGTTATATAGTTGAATGCACCGATTCAAGATTCCTCGAACATGCGGCCTAAGGTCATTCTGACTTTTGCAAGCACACAGCCAAGGATTTCCAGCAAGAACCACATTTAAAAGGTAGTTGTAGCATCTTTTATATAAAGGTCTCCTTACCGGGTAGCCCTAGATTTTCTTGATCGAAAATCTCTCATCTTAATCACCAAGTCGGTGCAAGATCTTCCATCTGATTCGGCCATCCTATAATGGCTTCATCAGCTCACCAATAAGATCATCCCATACCGACCTAATTAGATATTCGCTTGAGGTATATTTTCCTAAAAACTCTCACGAAATCTTCCCAAATATTTGATCACTTCTTAATCCCGTACCTAGAATATCCGAATGATTCTTGGGTCATCTAGCGTATATTTGCTAGATTAGGATCTTGGGAGCAAACATCCTCCGAGAATTTCTTCGCAGATATTCCCATCCTCGAGCCGAGGTGGAAAATTTCCTCAAATGCTCAAAATCCAAAATTACATTCCTTTTGTACTCAAACTTCAAATTTCATTCCCAATTTACTCACGTTTTAACGGCGCCTTAAGTTTAAGCCGCTCTTTTGGATAGCGATTTCATCCTCGTGGCATAATTTAACCAAAATAAAGCTGAGGCAAAGATGACGTGGTTTTAAATTAGAACGCTGTCAATAACAGTGTCTTAGGTCCACCAATATAGTTTCTTTCTTCCCGTTTTGCTAAATTTCATAAATCAGCCTTCATCATCGCTCTCTCTGCTCAAAATCTCGACATCACTCTGTCCGTCTTCATCGTCACCATCGTGCTCGTTGGTATTCATCGTCACCGTCTTCCTCGCCGTTCGACATTCTCGTCGACGATCTGAGCTGTTCCAAAATCCAGTAAGCTTTTGTGCTCTATTTTTTTTTGACATTCGTCTAGGGCTTTTGTCGGTGAAGTATGTAAATTTTGGGTACATCTATCAACTATTGTGTGTCCGCGCCTGTATCAGCTAACAACAAATGTTCATGTGTTTTAGGGCTCAATATGTTCATGTGTTCTATTAATGTACCATGGTGTATTAAGGCTCAATCTGTTCTTCCTAAGATTTTGGCTCATCCGTAGATTTTTAGCACTATGAATATGAATTTTTAGACGTAGCAGTGATTGGTCATGTCTTGAGAAAGGAATATATGAATTTGTGCATATGGTCATTCATCGTTTTAATTTACATTGCCTAGTTCTAGTTTTATTTTGTTTATTTGAATAGGTTTGCGAACAATATTTGCTTGTAGTGTTAGTGTCAATATTCAATATAGTTTCATTTAAATTAGCGTTGGTACTAATATACAAAATTTGTTATTTTTAAAATCTTCTAGCAATGGATAATGATGAAACCGACCAAACGATAACGTCACCTATAGAAAGATTTGAAATTCCATCATACGACGAGTACAATAGAGACAATATGGAAAATTTGATTAATGATGGCGAGGAAGGGTACGTTGAAGTACCCATCGCCGGTGAAGGAGTTGATAATTCTCTATGGAATTTCCCATCATTCAATGACGTCTCCCCTTTGACGAACCTTCCGGTTATTGACGACCACGGGTCTCATACTAACCAATTCAACACAAAAGAGCTTCGTGAAGGGGATATGTTTATGAATAAGGAGTTGCTTATACATGCTTGTCGGAAATATCATATCAAACACCGTCGCAAATATCGCACTATAAATTCGGATACTAAACGAATGATTCTCGACTGTCGCATGATAAGGATAAATGTGAATGGGAACTACGAGCTTCAAAGAAGAAAAAGGAGGGTATGTGGAGAATTATCAAATACGAACATGACAAACACACGTGCGAGGTTGATATTGTCCGGATTGACAACGTCCATTTCAACAATCATTTTATTGCAATGGACATAAAAGACTTAATTCAAGAGGATCTGAGATATTCTCCTAAGCAAATGATGTAGTTAATGCTTTCAAAGTATGGGTCAAAGATAACTTACATCAAAGATTGGAAAACCCGCCAAAAGGCCTTTGTCTATTTAATTGGAGAATGGGAAGGATAGTTTGAAAAATTACCGCCATACAAGGAGATGCTTCAAGAGAGTAATTCGGTAGCATTATTTATTGGGACAAATCGACGCTAGACAGTGGCAATGTAAGCGTGAATAAGGTATTTTGGGCATTTTGTCTGGCTATTAATGGCTTCACGCATTGTCGTCCTGTCATTTCTATTGATGCAACTCTTTTGATCGGGAAGTGGAAAGGGGTATTAATGATTGCGGTCACTTTCGACGCAGAAAATGGGATTCTTCCTCTTGCTTATGCATTAGTAGAGAGTAAAAACGTCGAGAGTTGGAAGTGGTTCGTGACGTGCATTCAAAATGGCGTCACAAAATGACAAGGATATTATGCATTATTTCTGATAGGCATATTGGAATAATTCGAGTGATGAAAGAAGATGATTGGAAGCCACCGAAGGCTTATCATCGTATTTGTGAAGCCATTTTGCATCCAATTTAAATCAAAAAGTGAAGTGTATATCCCACAGAGACTTGTTGAAGGACATTGCTAAGGAGAATCAGCAATTAAAGTTTCGTAATCGTTTTAAAGACTTCAAAGAGGTGTTGAAGGACAAGCGGGATGCGGTAAAGTGGTTGGAGAAAGTTAATCCAGAAAATTGGGCGTTAGCTTATGATATTGGAGGTCGTAGATGGGGGTCCATGACGACTAACCAGTCTGAATCTTTTAACCACGTGCTTATGCCTTGCCTTGATTTTCCTATCACCGCTCTTGTACACTTCACATTCAAACAAACCAATTTTTATTTTATTGAGCAACATGATCGAATGATGGGTCACAACAAATACTTTGTTCCGATGATCGAGACCTTGAACAATACAAATCTAGTGAAAGCCGCACATAATGAGGTACAAATGTACGATCGGAGTAAAGGTATAACTTTCGTTCTTACAAAATCAAAATCACATGCCCATAATGTTTCTATGGAAGCTAAGACGTGCGGTTGTGGAAAATGGCAATTGTTTCATTACCCGTGTCTCCACGCCTTAGCGGTTTGTGCATAAGAAGAGTTATCCATTGGTGATTGTGTTGCATATGAGTTTACTATGCAAGCGTATGTGGACACTTGGGCACAACCATTTAATCCACAACCAGATATGACACATTGGAACGCTTATGTTGGACCGAAGCATCTTCCAAATAAGCAATTCAAAAGAACAAAGCGAAGACACAACGAAATGGATCAAAGGCGCGACCCAAGACCCGTGGACGTGCCATCTACTTGTGAGCAACTCCCTACAAAGCCGAAGAGAATCTTCAAGTGTTCGATATGTGGTGTTATCGGGCACACAAAGCTCTCTTGTACTTCGGTTCCTATAGTTTATTAGGAGTTCATCTTTTTGTATGTTATTTTGTAAAAGGTTATTGTATTTCATGACAACAATTTGTAGCCTTGTAAATTATTTTCAATATGAAAAAGTTTTATGTTACAATTATGAATCGATGAACTCATATTGTGTTAGCTTATGCATATTGTGCAAGCTTATGCATATTGGTATTAATAATTACTTGATATGAATTGATGAACTCATATTGTGTTAGCTTATGCATATTGATATTTCATGTTACAGTTATGTCACGACGCAGACGTGATGAGTCGATGCATTATATGCCATCTCCATCATCGAGCTTGGGTGGAGAGGATACATTGTTACCGGATGTGTCACATATTCTTGATCCGGGTCCCATTGACACGACATTGCTTTATAAGCAGGCCACTCATCGATCACACCGCAATTGGGAAAAAATCGGTTAGTAATATTTTCAATTATAAACAATTTGCGAATGTTGTTCATTATTTTACATAATTATACTAACTATGTGCCAATTTCAATTGCGCAGAACACAAACTTATTAACCGTTCGTCATCCAGGGGTTAATTGGGAGGCAGATGAGCGCATACTATCTCACATCGTTAGGGCCGGGTTTGGTCCTTGGTACTACATGCAGAATTATGAGGTCGACTGGTCTTTTATGACAGCTTTAGTGGAGAGGTGGCGTTCGAAGACGCATACATTTCACTTGCGTAACGGTGAGATGACTATCACATTAGAGGACGTTGGAGTGTTGACCGGACTACCTATAGAGGGAAGAGCTGTGACTGTAGATCATAAGGTTGAAGATTATGCCCCTCTTTGTGAACAGTTATTGGGAGTAGTGACAATGCACGTGAAGAGAGATACCACAGTTCGACGTACTTGGTTCAAAAACCATATGCAGACCCTTCCAACAGAGGCTACAGAGCTAGATATTGAGAAATATGCGAGGGCATACATTCTACTTATGTTGGGGTCATCGCTTATGCCAGATTCTTTGGGCAGTGAGATATCCCTCCACTAACTACCCGTATTAGCAGACCTAGACTCTCTATCGAGCTACAGTTGGGGTGCTGCAGTACTGGCATACCTGTATTGCAGCTTGTGTAATGTGTGTGAGTCACAAAACACGCAGCTCACTGGATGTGCTATTCTGCTTCAGCTATGGGCTTGGGAACATCTGACTATAGGTAGACCGAGGAAGCTTGCTGTTCCGACTATACCTCCCGGTGCAGATGTTGATGCTATGCGGCGACCAGCTTTAGGATACAAGTAAGTATTTTCATATTTGTTTCATTTTTTAACTATCCAACATTTAAAGGGTATTTTAATTATTAATCTCAATTTTGCTGATGGAATGTCCCCAAGTCATACCTGCACACATCTCATCAGGTGTTGATGTTATTCCGTGATTTGTTGGACCGACAAGAAGCCAACGATGTGATATGGACTCCATACGACGATGAGATTCTTGGCACACTTGGGGATGTTCTTTTGAACTTAATTTAACTGGAATTTTACTGTACTGAACTTAATTTAACTGTATCAAGTTTAATTTAACTTTACTGAACTTAATTAAACTGTACTGAACTTAATTTAACTGTATCGAGTTTAATTTAACTGTACTGTACTAAACTTAATTTAATTGTACTGAACTTAATTTTACTGTATCGAGTTTAATTTAACTTAACTTTACTGAACTTAATTTATTAACTAAAACTGAAAAAAATTATATATACACTTTTTAAAACTTAAGTTTTTATGATTATATTTTATAAAGTATATTTAAATATAATGTATAGGAAATGAACATGGATGAAGATGATACTATGTAAATGTTTCCATTTATACTACACTTAAATGTCATTGTACGTTTCTATGTAACATATGTATTGTATTTATATGTTTGTTTCCACATGTTCGTTTGATTCATATCAAGTGCAATAAAGTTTACTTCTTTTTTAAAACGGATGCAATAGTTTCTGAAGAGGTGTGGACACAAACTTAAAAAACCATTAAGATCATATATGACTTAAAGGTTTTCCAAAAATTATTGAGGAACAGCAAAAAGAGCAGATGAATCAAGTACGCGACATGATAGCGTTCAAATTATTGAGGATTGTCCAGATAATGTAGTGGAAATGAACATTGATGAAGATGATGATATGTAAATCTTTCCATTTGTACTACACTTGAATGTCATTGTACGTTTATATGTAAAATATATATTGTATTCATAGGTTTATTTCAACATGTTCTTTAAATTCATATCAAGTGCAACAAAGTTTACTTCCATTTTAAAACGGATGCAATAGTTTTCGAAGAAGTGTGGACACAAACTTAAAAAACCGTTAGATCATATACGTCTTACAGTTTTCCAAAAATTATTTAAAAAATTAAAAATAAAATAGAAGTTTTGAATAATAGGGTTGGAAACTATAAAAACTGGATTGATTTGAAAAAAATTATATTAAATTGTTTAATTTAATTTAAGTATATTTAATTGTACTGAACTTAATTAAACTGTATTGAACTTAATTTAACTGTACTGAACTTAATGTAACTGTATTGAACTTAATTTAACTGTACTAAACTTAATTTAACTATACTGAACTTAATTAAACTGTATTGAACTTAATTTAATTGTACTGAACTCAATTTAACTGTATTGAAGTGCAAAAGAACAGCCCCATCCTTTGTGCGTAGCTTGGCAGGGATAGTTGGAGGGCTGAAGTTCCTCTCATTTGTTTCACATAGCTGAGTGGCAGTATCCGTCGCAAGTTCTCCGTCAATTTGGAAGGAGACAGCCACTTCCTGCATCGCCACCCGAGAGTCATAAAGAGATGCATATGAACATCTGAAGAACTAATCAGCTTGTAGATGAGGAAATGCAAGGCTATATACACATTTGGAATGATCGTGCTCAGATGATTGTTATCGGTGATCCAGCCATAGACGTATCGTATCTGGATGATACTACTCATGGTATTTATCTGTGACTCGTAAGCGCATTCAACCACCGGTGGGTACTTAGGAGCCGTATCGCCCATCTGGACCAGATCATTATGTAATGGTAAGTATTTATATTAATTATAGGGTAATTGCTTCAATTTAGATAATATACCTTCTAAATGCAAGTTAAATATTTATACAGGTCGTGTCACTAGTGCGCAATTGCAAGGCAATTTCTGGTTTGTTTCTTAAGACAACCGATATGGATACCAAGAGAGGACTGCATGATATGTTTCATGCTACTCATGCCGACCTTTTGAAAATTGGATAGGGTCGTGCTTTGGATGTTGATGTCGCATCAATTCATATTGACAGTGGTATGTAAAAAAAAATTTCCTGAATCATTGTTTGTACGCCTCTTATTTCTAACTAGCCATTTTTATGTGAATGTTGATTCAGATGAAGAAGTTCACCTGCCGGAAGCGAAGGAGGAAGTTGGCCCTTCACAATTGACTCAAGCAGATTCACAAAGAAGTCCAATACGGAGGTCTACACGTGTAACGCCCCAAAATCCGTAACCTTTAAAACGGCGTCACATCGGCCGTGCATTCCCTAAAACCATCTTTGGAATGCACGAAGCCTCTAAAATAACGTTACTGAATGAATTTAAAATAAATATAATACAAATCATCTGAAAATCTTTAAATGACTAAATAAAACTAAGTAGCGGAAACTTTGCTAATAGTTAACAGATATAGACTTCGATTTTATGTTTGAGTGAACAAATCTATTAACGTCCTCACGGTCACACAGATCCCCCAAGCAAGCTGATCGTTCACACCTGAAATAAGGATGTGGATGGGGGGTGAGTTCCACAGCTCAATAAGCAATATAGACCCAAACTAGTCAAATCATAAGTGAAAGACGGACACAAAGAACAAACGAAGATTGCCTTCCGGAGTACATATAAAAGAATTAACTCATAACAGAACAAACAGAATAAATAGAGACTATTTTTCAGAAGTATATGCAAAAAGGGATACATCCGATAACAGAATATAACAGACTTCATAAATGACAACATAGATGACAGAACATAACCGACTACATAAATGCTACACAGATATCGAAACAAAACAGACTTCAGAAATGCTACACAGATATCGAAACAAAACAGACTTCAGAAATGGCTACACAAATAACGGAACAGAGACTTCAAAAATGCTGCACAGATCAAGGAACAAAACGGACTTCAAAATGTTATACAGATAACAGAACAGAACAGTCAGAATTTCATAGTACATAATTGGCTTCACAGTCCAATCATATCGGTCCTTTAAATAACAGTCCTTTGCCGCGCTTAACCCCGCGATGGGCTCGGTCCTTTGATGCGCTTTGCCCCGCAGTGGGCTCGGTCCTTTGCCGCGCTTAACCCCGCGATGGGCTCGGTCCTTTGTCGCGCTTAACCCCGCGATGGGCTCGGTCCTTTGTCGCGCTTAACCCCGCGATGGGCTCGGTCCTTTGCCGCGCTTAACCCCGCGATGGGCTCGGTCCTTTTCCGCGCTGAACCCCGCGATGGGCTCGGTCCTTTGGATCGAACAGAAAAAAAAAGATAAGACAAGCATATTGACATGATACATGATTTCAAATGACAAAGCCGCAAAAGCACACATGACTCGAAAGAAAAGAATACCACAAAGCATGACAAAAGAAATAACCAGAACGGATCTACATTACTTACCTCTAATCCGCATCACGTAACCTTCAATACAATTTATATCAAGCTGAAATCAAGTAAGAGTCGCTTAGAAACCATAAACAACATACTTAAACTATCAACCTTATTAAAACTCACTATCGAATATCGGGCTACATATTATTCCAGTCCAATTTGCCATTATGAAATCAATAACATTACACATTAGAGAATTCAGATTCGAACCTAAGCATTCACAGAACAAACACAACTCCATAAATTCTATTTTGTTCAATCAAATCTGTCATTGTTCATATAATTCAGATTTCATGCCTGAACTTGAAAACTGTTTTTCTCACAAAATACTTAAGTGTTAGAATACGAAAATAATATTTTCAAAAAGATTATTTCGATTACTATAATTTAGGATTTTGAATCGCTCAATTCCGACACCTGAGCTTCAAGATAATAATTGTTGAAGTTTAACCGTCTAAAATTTCAGATATCAAATTCTGCAGTTTTCAGATTACAGGTGTTAACTTGTAACTCGTTTTTCTAACAATCCAGGAAGAACTAAAATATGTTCGGCATGTTGTTGGAAAGATATTTTCAAGTACAACATAATAGACTCTTGAAACACACCGTTCGTACACCAAAAACAGGATTTATTTTTACTTGAAAATCGCTCAGCGGACTGTCCAGATCTATTAGACAGATTTCAGCACCAACTTCAAAATTAGATTACTCTCACATCCGATTGAATTAGAAAACCATCTACACATCCTTGAAAAGCTCTTTTCGAGTAGTACAACATAGCATCAAGAATTAACCAATTCCAGTAACAGAAACAGAAGTTATTCCCAGTTTAACGTAACACGACAGATCTGATTTTCACCTTATACACCCTAAACTTAAATCGAAATCGAAATCGAAACCTTACCCAATGTTTGACGTTTCCCAAACCATAACCAAAGGATGTCGCTTCATGTAGCTGCTACGCAAAACAATATGATCTGATTTTTGTTTTCTCCATCGAACCTTGAGAATCATAACCAAAGAGACGGCTAAAAAAAATAAAAAGGAAACGCTAGGGTTTTTGACCCAATTTAATTGGCTGTTTGTTTCCTTAAATTCAATTCCATAATATTATTTATCTTTATTTCCTAAATTAAATATGATTTTTTTTGCTATTACATTATTCCCCCTTTAAAAAGAGTTTAGTCCTCTAAACTCGATGAATCTATATTTTACAGAATCTATATTTTACAGAATCATGATCAAACTTTCTTGAAATACAAATTACGCTCGTACATTAGCTTATATGAATTACTCCACTTAACATCAGTTTCAATAGTCTATGTAGCATACAACAAAATTTTTTTTAACACCTTTATTGAGTGAAAATTTATAACTTAGTAAACATCAAATATGTAATACATATGAATACATTGAATAGTTTACAAGTTCAAATAACAAAAACAAGTCAATCAAGTTGACAATTATAAACTATTTTTATCCAAATCGAATTGCTGTTATTAACACTCGCCATTTTTCTACTATACAATTTTGTCCAAACATCACTATTTAACATGCACTATAACTATTTTTTTTGTAAGCATTAAAATATAAAGCACTTCTCTAATTCAAATTAGAATGAAAAGAAGAATATTACTGAATAGATCAAATGTATCTAAGGCTCAAATGGTTCAACTAACCACATAACCTAAACTCCAAAACTCTTATGCAAGTTTTTATTTTTTGACATGACATTTACTACCAAGTTATGCAAGCATGTCATTTCTTGAAATGTGATTGCAAGTTGGTCGTCGACATGCAAATAATTTTCTAATCATAAAGATTTAAAGTCATAAACATAACCAATAGTTTGACCAACCAAACTTTCACAAAGCTACTCTAACTACGTCAACTTACTTCTTATAACAAAAAAAATGATTAATAGTTTGTTCTCACCATTTAGAAATTACTTACTGCTCAAGTTGGAAAACTAAAATAATATTTTCAGCACACAAAAATCAATCCTTCTATTAGCTTCACCAAAAACAAAACAAAAACAAAAAAGATATTTGACCAACACAGAACATTTATTTTGCAAGTCTAACCTTATTATATGTCTTATGTTTAACATCTTTAAAAGTGATAGTATATTTTAACCTTTAAAATAAAAGTGCATGTTATCAACGCAACAACTTTAAAAGAAAAAGATGTAATCTCATTATTCAAACAATGCATATAATAAATACTAAGGCATTAGTGCTCCCGAACACATAGATATTAATTTTTTTTAGTCTATATACTATCCTTGACAAATTAGCCATGATACATCTTAACATTAATTATCCTCGAGAAATAATTAACTCAAATGTTTCACAAAATGTTAAATGAAAGTAAGACAACACCAAATTAATTGTTAAACTCTCCAATTACGTTAAACTATTGTACATTTCTTTCCCACATACATCTGATGCGATGCAATGCAATCCTAATAGTAAATCACGAAACAACAATTCAATAATAAACATAACACAGTTCATGTAATTCTATCAATTTAAATAACTCACTCTCATGCAGCTAGATCAACACAAAAATAAGCACAACAACTCCAAATAAATTATTCAATAACATATGAAGGTTCTTAGCATATTAGCAAACTCAAATGCATCATTAAAACTTAATCATGTACATATCTCGTCTAAAAGTTCGACATCAAAATATTTTTAAAATTCAACTTCGTGTACCTCTCGAAAGTCGATCCATAAAGTATATCACTTCAATACCAATATAATAATACAAAGACGTGATTCACACAAATTTTAGTAAAACATAACTACAATACCACTCGTTACTACGAGTCTCTTTAAGCCACCACACTCTTGCACCACCTCTTATTTTCAAAAAAATATTTATATAAAAAGTCTTACTATTGATGAAAACTTTTCCTCATTAACTCAAACACTTAAGACAAATTTAAACACCAAGTAATTAGTTAACTAAAGAAGCTTAGTTCATAATTAAACTCTCATTAACTGCCTTATAGACCGCCAACATTAACAATAACAAAACTATATTTTAAAAATGTTCAACAAATGTCTTACGATATCCTCTGCACACTGAATCCAAAAGCTAATGTTACATGAGTTTATTACTATTAATATGTTGGAACTGAACCTTATTGTTTTCCAATGATATATACTCAAAAAACTTGAAATGGCTAGTCAAATTTTTTTTTTCCAGAAAATTTATATTAGACCTACCATGTCAATCTCTTATATTTACAAAAATACTTCTTCATTTCATATCGGATCATCATACTTGACATCAATAAAGATCACCCCACACTTATTACAAGAAGGGCGAAATTCAAACAACTCATGATCATTGACAAATTATTACTAATCTCAAAATACTGGTAAGAAATTAAAGTTCACATATCTTATTCAAAAAGTAAATTTACTCATAACACTAACTTGATACTGACCTGAAAGAAGATCAATCCCAACAGAAAACTCTGTAACTCTCAACAGTATGTCAACAAAACATAACTATATGCGCAGTCTTACTAATAGGGAAAAAAAGTCAAATTATTTAATTATACAAAGTTAATAATATAATCATACTGATGTTATGCAAATGATTAAGAAATGTCAAGGTTCATCTGGAAACATAGAGAAGCTCAAATAAACCATCCATCAAAACCTAAGCACATGATCAACAAGATACAAACAGTTAGTCAAGTATTTGCTACCTATAGTCGAATTGTTAAACTCCAAAAAGTAAGTGTTACGCTTTTTTTTTCTTTCCCAAAATGAATTTAAAAATAACACATTAAGAACAAATCAAATCCACACTGAAAAGTCAACCACACAAGGAAGATATTTAAGCACCCTCATAAATTACCCCTCTCGCGCAATTTCTTACTTTCATAATTACATTATTATACTTCCAGTATTATATCTCCAAGAATCAAACCTATTGCTTTGATACCATTAAATGTAACGCCCCAAAATCCGTAACCTTTAAAACGGCGTCACATCGGCCGTGCATTCCCTAAAACCATCTTTGGAATGCACGAAGCCTCTAAAATAACGTTACTGAATGAATTTAAAATAAATATAATACAAATCATCTGAAAATCTTTAAATGACTAAATAAAACTAAGTAGCGGAAACTTTGCTAATAGTTAACAGATATAGACTTCGATTTTATGTTTGAGTGAACAAATCTATTAACGTCCTCACGGTCACACAGATCCCCCAAGCAAGCTGATCGTTCACACCTGAAATAAGGATGTGGATGGGGGGTGAGTTCCACAGCTCAATAAGCAATATAGACCCAAACTAGTCAAATCATAAGTGAAAGACGGACACAAAGAACAAACGAAGATTGCCTTCCGGAGTACATATAAAAGAATTAACTCATAACAGAACAAACAGAATAAATAGAGACTATTTTTCAGAAGTATATGCAAAAAGGGATACATCCGATAACAGAATATAACAGACTTCATAAATGACAACATAGATGACAGAACATAACCGACTACATAAATGCTACACAGATATCGAAACAAAACAGACTTCAGAAATGCTACACAGATATCGAAACAAAACAGACTTCAGAAATGGCTACACAAATAACGGAACAGAGACTTCAAAAATGCTGCACAGATCAAGGAACAAAACGGACTTCAAAATGTTATACAGATAACAGAACAGAACAGTCAGAATTTCATAGTACATAATTGGCTTCACAGTCCAATCATATCGGTCCTTTAAATAACAGTCCTTTGCCGCGCTTAACCCCGCGATGGGCTCGGTCCTTTGATGCGCTTTGCCCCGCAGTGGGCTCGGTCCTTTGCCGCGCTTAACCCCGCGATGGGCTCGGTCCTTTGTCGCGCTTAACCCCGCGATGGGCTCGGTCCTTTGTCGCGCTTAACCCCGCGATGGGCTCGGTCCTTTGCCGCGCTTAACCCCGCGATGGGCTCGGTCCTTTTCCGCGCTGAACCCCGCGATGGGCTCGGTCCTTTGGATCGAACAGAAAAAAAAAGATAAGACAAGCATATTGACATGATACATGATTTCAAATGACAAAGCCGCAAAAGCACACATGACTCGAAAGAAAAGAATACCACAAAGCATGACAAAAGAAATAACCAGAACGGATCTACATTACTTACCTCTAATCCGCATCACGTAACCTTCAATACAATTTATATCAAGCTGAAATCAAGTAAGAGTCGCTTAGAAACCATAAACAACATACTTAAACTATCAACCTTATTAAAACTCACTATCGAATATCGGGCTACATATTATTCCAGTCCAATTTGCCATTATGAAATCAATAACATTAGAGAATTCAGATTCGAACCTAAGCATTCACAGAACAAACACAACTCCATAAATTCTATTTTGTTCAATCAAATCTGTCATTGTTCATATAATTCAGATTTCATGCCTGAACTTGAAAACTGTTTTTCTCACAAAATACTTAAGTGTTAGAATACGAAAATAATATTTTCAAAAAGATTATTTCGATTACTATAATTTAGGATTTTGAATCGCTCAATTCCGACACCTGAGCTTCAAGATAATAATTGTTGAAGTTTAACCGTCTAAAATTTCAGATATCAAATTCTGCAGTTTTCAGATTACAGGTGTTAAATTGTAACTCGTTTTTCTAACAATCCAGGAAGAACTAAAATATGTTCGGCATGTTGTTGGAAAGATATTTTCAAGTACAACATAATAGACTCTTGAAACACACCGTTCGGACACCAAAAACAGGATTTATTTTTACTTGAAAATCGCTCAGCGGACTGTCCAGATCTATTAGACAGATTTCAGCACCAACTTCAAAATTAGATTACTCTCACATCCGATTGAATTAGAAAACCATCTACACATCCTTGAAAAGCTCTTTTCGAGTAGTACAACATAGCATCAAGAATTAACCAATTCCAGTAACAGAAACAGAAGTTATTCCCAGTTTAACGTAACACGACAGATCTGATTTTCACCTTATACACCCTAAACTTAAATCGAAATCGAAACCTTACCCAATGTTTGACGTTTCCCAAACCATAACCAAAGGATGTCGCTTCATGTAGCTGCTACGCAAAACAATATGATCTGATTTTTGTTTTCTCCATCGAACCTTGAGAATCATAACCAAAGAGACGGCTAAAAAAAATAAAAAGGAAACGCTAGGGTTTTTGACCCAATTTAATTGGCTGTTTGTTTCCTTAAATTCAATTCCATAATATTATTTATCTTTATTTCCTAAATTAAATATGATTTTTTTTTGCTATTACAACACGCGTTAAAAGAAAACTGCAGCACTACACTCCGTTATAAAATCTCGACTTTCATGTATTTTGAGATATAACGATGATGATGTAACTTTTAGAAAGTGATCATTTATGTTTGATGTTCTGTGGTGATGAATTGTATGTATTGTGTCGATGGACATGGTTATTATTTTACTTGTTATTTTCTGCAGGTTTATTGAGGTTCATGTGAAAATGAATTGTATGTTTAGTCATTTGAGGTCAAGGCACTGTCTAGGACAACGTTGATCGGTTGTAAATATAGCGGAAAATATTCGAATAAGAATCCAAACACTTATGCTAAGTCACGTCAATCAAAACATTTATATTGACTCGGGTGAACCGAGGTCGAACCCAAAAGATAGGTGATTAAACTAATGGTGCTAACAATATGATTAGAATGTCTATTGTTTGGGGGGGTCTATTTTTCAATCCAAAGTGAGATTAAACTTGCAAAAAGGGTCAACTTCCAATTAAAAGATGACTAGGGATTACTTCACCACCAAGACAATTATTGTGACAATGGAATGATAAACCAATGATGAAATCACATGCACACGCATAGAATTTAGCTCATGCAACATTAATACTAGGTTCAACTCGCGCTACAACCTATTATCAAGAGGTTACATCTCGCATAGCACCTCACACTCGCGCTCTATTGGTACTATAGAACATGAATTTCTAGCCTCACACTCGCGCTCTATTGGCTAAATAGACATGTTCTTATTAAATCCAAGCAATTCTCATTAGGTTAATGAATTATCCAACTAACTCAAAAGTCCTAATGCTTCTTCATTTAGTCCATTGAAGTCATGTTGATCAACGTTAGCTACATCAAACATGAGATCAAGCAAAGTTCCCATTGAGGACATTTCACAAACACCTTATGGGCAACTTGAAACATTAAGTTTGACTGAAGAAGATTCATGTGCAAACTCAATCATCATTAGCATCTATAGTGTTCACAATGTCACAACATGTCTAGGGGATCCATAATCCCCAATCAAAGTCACTACTCACTCATGGTGAGATTACAAGCAAAACAAATGAAAGAGATGGAGTTTAGGAGTCTAAAACCAATATGAGATTGAAGAGTATGAGAATCCTTGTTGTTGATCTTCTTCTCCAATCAATCCACCTTGAAATCAATGCAGGTCTCCTCAAAATCCGTGCCAAAAAAAGTCTTTTTTTTAGAATCCCCAAAAGTTTCTATTTATAGCCAACATTAGGGTTTCCGGTACTGTAGCTCCAGTCGGTCGACTGGCGGGAGCTGGTTTTCCCAGTCGGTCGACTGATGCTGAAAATGTGGCTGATTAAGGAGTTTCCCAGTCGACCGACTCGATGGAGGCGCATGGAAGGCCATCTGAGGTGCTTGCTAACTCGACCGACTGGTGCTGCGAGTCGAGCGACTGGCGCCCTGTGCTCTATTAAGCTTCTCTTCAGTCGACCGACTGGAGGTTCCAGTCGACCGACTCGATTGGCGTTTTTGAGGAGGCCATCTGAGAAGTTCTCCAACTCGACCGACTGGCGCAGGGGAAATAGCCAGTCGGTCGACTGGAGCACCTTTCAGTCCAAATTTGCTCAAATCTTTGATTTTTCCTTGATTCTTCGTGTCAAGGTCCTGAGCTCAATGTATGGTTGCTCCAAGCCTGAAATGCAATGATAATGGTCAAATGGCATCGAAATAGCATCAGGAATGGAACAAAACTCTTCGTAAATGGGTATGTAAATGAGTCGAGAATTCGACTCATCAAACGTCTTAATCTAAAACATATAAACCGCCGTTATGTACAGCGATTTAGCTCTTTAAACATACCATGCCTCTGACTTGTAAAATTACATTAAACCGCTCTGACAAAGTGGCTTAGCCCTGTCAACATACCAAGCCTCTGAATTGGAAAATTATATTAAACCGCAATGGCAAACAGCGGCTAAACTATAAGACGACATTGTAGACAGCAGCTTAACCCTTTGAACCTGCCAAGCCTCTGAGTTGTTACACTACATTAAACCGTTGTTTCTTGTAGATGGCGTGGTCAACGGCGGTTGTTGCCTACTTGATAAGTTGTCTCCAATCAGATTTTTATTTTGGTTAAAGTATGCCACGAGGATGAAATCGCTGTCCGAAAGAGCGGCTTAAACTTAAGGCGCCGTTAAAATGTGATTAAATTGGGAATGAAATTTGAAGTTTGAGTACAAAAGGAATGTAATTTTGGATTTTAAGCATTTGAGGAAATTTTCCGCCGAGGTAGCGTTACCTTCCGAGTACCTGTACACCAACCTGCAAAGTAACATATCAGTAGGATGATTGTCTCATCAAAATACATTGGAGTATTCATACTTCAGGAGTATGTTTCTTTCAGAACTACGTACTGCAACACGTCAGAACTTAGAACTTATTAGGTTTGTTGGTCAAATAGGAAATAGATCAGGTTAGAACCATCACTTTTCGTCAGAAATCAGAACTTTTAATGTTCGTACCATCAGAAATCAAAACTTTCAAATCGGAGTTCGTATTCGACTGATTTAAAGAAATTAAGTACAACAAAGATGAGATCAGAGTTCACGAGTTTGTCTCGAAATTTTATGGTTCGTAATATCTAAACGAATATTCACTCGATATTTCAGAGATTTTAAATTTAAAATATACATTGTCATTTCCTAATATACCCTTTTGACTATACAAATGATTAAAAAATTATTTAATTTGAATTAATCTTGATTAATCTAAATCGTGTGATTATTATATCAACGGATATTAAAAGTTTTGATTTCTGACGAAAGAAGTGGTTCTGACCAGAACTTAACCCGATCTAATAATCTAAACGTTTTAGATTAATGAAGATTTTCATGAAATAATTAATTATTTAACCAATTTAATGACTCATAAGTGTAATATTGGAATAATATATATTTTAATCCAATAAATCAACGAATATCGCGCATGATATATTTCATAATTCAAGCCCTAAATTTTCAAATTTGTAATCACGATCTCTTAAACGAAATCACAAACATATCTCAGTCCTGGATTTCGCACCCGCGTAACTCTCAACGAAATATTTGACATTATTATTTTTTCTATTTTTGTATTTATCAAAATCACGAACGCAGAAAATAAGACTACGAACATCATGAACAACTAATAATGATATCAAAGCATTTGTCATCAAAACACGAACATCATCAGTTTATCCACGAACATTGTTATATTATGAACAAAAACACGAGCATATTTTTCGTCGCATATATCCAGTAGAAACACGAGCATCATGAACAAACTAACAATGAGATCAAAACAGTGGTACTCAAAATCACGAACATCATGACTTTATCCACGAACATTGTTCTATCATGAACAAAAGCACAACTCATGTTCGATGAAAATAATGCCAACACCATCTCTCAAACGTGCAGAGACCTTTTTTTATTATGTATTTTGCTCTAAACAATAGTGAAGATACAGAAAAAGAGAGAAAAGAGATTGGAGAGACAATGCCGTTGATCCCAAAAATACGGTCCTAAAATCATGGGATTTTGTAGATTGAGATCGTGTAATTATATTTTTTTATTTGATTAATATGCCTTCAATTAAAATTTACTTTAATTAAAGTATTGCTTTATTTGCTAATTTTAAGAACCGTGGATGATTTAATCAAACAGATAGAAAAAGTTCTAAGTTCCTATATGATCTTTCCCTTCCATAAGCCTCTCGTCTTGTGAGTATCAGATCCACCTGCATGAAGTTGATCGGTCTTCCAACACGTTGATACTACAGTGTATTGTTGTTGTGCAGCTGTCTCTCAGTTTATAATAACTTAGTTCCGTGTAGATCTCGTTGCCAGAAGAAGACCATTTACTATTGCAGTGCCTTCGCACTCAAGATCGTTAACAGATGATGATAACCATGAGCCTCTAATAGCAGAGATACGACCATCTTTGTCTCTGGCCAACGTTGTTGCACCTCTTTGGCTACTTGAAACATCCACCAAATTGTCAACATTAATCTGAATGTAACCTGTTACCGACAATTTCCAACGGTCATCCCTGTTAGTGAGGATCCAACAAGGGGAAAATGACTATTGTGATACTTTTTACACTGCCATGTCAACATCTGAATTATATTGGCAGTCGTCCGTGGTTTAGAAAGGTGTCCTCAGTGTTTTAACTAGTTTCTCATGGACCATATATACCATAAAGATAAGACAATTAAGAAAGCCAACTCTCGTCAAGCCGTTGAAAGCAAAAAACCAACAAGTCTGCAAAAGTATGTAAAGTATTTTCACTGTGGTAATATGTAGCATTTCACTGTGGTGGTGTGGATCGACTTCAGTTCTCCGTTATTGCAAAATTCTCGTCTGGCCGACCCCCAGTTGAGGAGATCCGTCGAGCCTTCTCTTCTGCCTGGAAATTGGAAGGAACAGTCATAGGAGCTCTTGATGCTCGGCATATTCTGGTGGTTTTGCGATCTGAGATCGAAGCTTGCAAGGTATTGGCGCATCCAGTCCGAAAGGTTGGCCAGTCCTTATTCCGGTTATTTCGATGGTCGCCGGACTTTAATGCCAAAAAGGAGTCCACCACCACCACTGCTTGGGTGCGTCTTCCCGGTCTTCCGACAGAGGTGTTCGCTCCGGCTTACATTGCTGCCATTGTGTCCTCCTTTGGCCGGTTCCTGGCAGTGGATGAACGTACTAGAAACCTCTCCAACCCTAGTTGTGCAAGAGCCTGTGTTGAGATCGATCTGGCCAAGGCTGTTCCGTCGGAGGTTATCATCAACTTCATTGGTGATCGATCGATTGTTCAGCCAGTAGTGTTTGAAGGCAAGCTTCATTACTGCAGTAAGTGTAAAATTCACGGTCACCAGCTTTCCGACTGCCGGAAGGCCAAGGCGGCGAAGGTTGGCGGTGATGGACACGCGCCTCAGTTTCAGATCCAAGATTCTCGGCCTGTAGATTCGAATACTCCGCGCGGATTGGAGAAATCTTCGGCGGTAGTTGTCCCCCATCAACAAGAAAGGCCAGATATTATTCCTGCAGATAATCAAGGAGATTGGATTTCTGTTAGGAAATGTAATAATCGCAAAAAACGCCAAGCTAAGTCAATCAAAGATTCTGGCACATTGGAAGCTATTGTGACGGATGATATCAAATCCCAGGGCCTAAAAGTCCGGCTTTCCAACCAATCCCAGGATACGGGATCTCATGAGATCAATGGATTGAGGTTGCCTTGCAACGTTTCAGAGCCATGCAACGTAACAGAGCCATGCAGATTGGCTAGTGGAAATAAGGAAATTGAGCCATGCAGCTCATCCGAGAAGGGTGAGAAGAGTAGCCCGCGCAGGCTGGAGTGGTCGAAGGTGAGTGGCCAACACATGCTGGATGGGTCGAAATTGGAATACAGTCTTCGACCTGGGCAGAAGACGACCGGTATTCCTATTTGTGGTGAAATCTCGCCGGTGAATGGTGATGAAACGGTGAGGAGGCCCCTGTTTTCTCTCAGTCAGGAGGTTAGCGAGGTGCCAAACAGTCAGCCGGATTGTGAGATTGGAGGAGTCTCGCAGACGGACAACAGAACGGAACAAGTTGTGCTGCATGGCCAAACTCTTCAAATTTCAAAAGCTCTTTGCTCTGTCCTCAAGAAAGTTCGGTCCAATGCTGAGCTTTCCAAAGGTGGAGACGGCAGTGAGGCAGTTAGCGATCACTCGATCGTCAAGGTGAATGACACAGATTATAAGTGTGTCAATGAATAGCTATCTTTGCTGGAATGCCAGGGGAGTGGGGAATCTCAGTACGACTGCTCACCTCAAGGCGCTTTGTGTACTGTATAAACCTTCCATTGTTGCCATTCTTGAACCCAAGATTCATCAGGACAGGATGTCTGAGTTGTGTCGTGACATTGGGTTTGTTCATTGCATGCATGGAGGTGATATTAATAATCACATTTGGGTGTTTTGGAAGGACGAAATTGACCTCCATCAGCCTGAGCGGACGTCTCAACAGGTAACTGCCCGTATTACTTGTAAAGTTTCTAAACTTAGAATCGTTTTGTCCTTTGTTTATGCAGACTACGATGATACTATTCGGGCTTCTCTCTGGGATGATCTTGTGGAAGCCGCTGATGGTATCAACGTCCCTTGGCTTGTTACTGGTGGTTTTAACATTATTTCCTCGTGGGAAGAAAATCAAGGGGGAAACCAGTCCGATGAAGGGCCGATGCTGGCCTTCAATGAGTTTCAGTTGCTGGCGAGTCTTTCTGACGGGGGTTTCAAAGGGTCCCCGTTTACCTGGTCCAATAATCAAAGAGGGGAAGCTCGCAAAGGTTAGCCAATGGCTTGACCTTTGCGGAGTTTCCCACGTTGCAGGTCTCTCACTTGGATCGTGTTTGTTCAGATCATGCCCCTATTCTGGTCGAGCTGAGGTCTGCCCAAGATAACATTGCCTTCTTTCACTACCAAAGGGCGTGGGAATCTCACTCGGGGTTCCTCCCCTTCGTCTCCGCTTGTTGGAATGGCAGGGCGCATCGTGATCCTCTAGTGAACTTTGGTGCCAAGCTTAAAAGGCTTCGTGTTCAGCTTCGCAAATGGAACTGGGAAGTGTTTGGTGATACCCGTCTCAAGCTTCGAGGGCTAATGCTTAAAGTTGGTATTCTGGAAGGTCGGTTGCAACAAGGGTGGTCTGAGGTTTTAGCCAGCGAGATTGCTGAATGTAAAGGTCAATATCAGGATTTGTTGCACATTCAGGCTGTCATGCTTCGCGCTAAGGCCAAGCTTGAGTGGTTGGAAGATGGAGATCACAATTCCAAACTTTTCCACGCTGCCATTAAATCAAGGAGAATCTTTAATAAGATCCATTTGGATATGGGAGACGGGTCCTTCTCGGATGATCGCGACATTATAGGGAATGCGGCTGTGGAAGCCTTCACCGACCTGTTTGGTGGTCACGTGGCCCCTCCTCCGTCTGAGGTGTTTGATATCATTGCGCCGGTCGTGTCCCATGTTGAGAATGAGGAGTTGTGTCGTGCTCCTAGTATGGATGAGATTTGGGAGGAGATTATTAACATGTCGCAAGATATCTCTCCTGGCCCGGATGGTTTCACTGGGCGTTTCTACCGTCATTGCTGGGATATTATCAAGGTTGACTTGATGGCTTCCATCTCCGGCTTCTTTGAAGGGTTACAGTTGCCGAAGAGTTTCACGTCTACTTATCTTACGCTGCTTCCTAAGGTTGCAAATGCCTCAGCCATTAGCCAGCTTTGGCCTATTAGTCTTTGTAATTTCGGCCACAAGATCATTTCTCGGATCCTTGCGTCCCGGCTGGCAGGTTGGCTTCCTCGTATCATTAGCGAAGAACAAGCGGGGTTCGTTAAAGGCAGGGGCATTCATGAGAACATTGCTCTCGCCCATGACCTTGCCCATGATCTGAATTACAAAACTTTCGGTGGCAATCTGGTCATCAAGTTAGACATGGCAAAGGCTTATGATAGGATCTCTTGGCATTTCATTCTTGGTGTGCTTCGTCGCCTGGGGTTTGCGGAAAGGTGGTGTGATATGATTTTTCATTGTATTGCCAACTGTTATTATTCAGTGAAGTGGGATGGCAAGCTTTATGGCTATTTCAAATCTTATAGAGGAGTCCGGCAAGGGGATCCTCTCTCGCCGAGTTTATTCGTGATTGCGATGGAATGGTTCTCTAAGGTGCTTAATGCTGGTGTGAGTTATGGAGTGGTTAAGCCTTATATCACGAAAAGGCCGTCTGTGCAAATTAATCATCTGCTCTTTGCGGATGACCTTCTTCTCTTTATCAACGGTGCCAAAAACTCTGTTCGGAATCTCCTTGATATCATTAAAGACTTCTGTTGCTTCTCCGGCCAGCGGCTTAACTCGGAAAAAAGCACCATTATTTTTCCTAAAGAATTCCCAGGGGATAGGAAAGTTGACATCATAGCTCTAACAGGCTTTAGGGAAGGCACCTTTCCTGTAACCTATCTTGGGGCTCCGTTATATAGGGGGCGAGCTCGTCTGGACATGTACGATAATTTGGTTGATAAAGTTAAAATCCGTATTGGAGGTTGGATGAAGCGTTTCTTGAGCATGGGGGGAAGAGTGACTGATGGACCATAATTATACGAATCAAAAACACAGTAAAACCCACCAAATTAGACTGTTGGTCTATTTAACTTCTACTTGTTAGTCCCGATTTATTTCTACAGGGTATTTTGGACTCTAGAGAGAAAACACGCTAAGGAGGAGTTTTTAAGCGGAAAATGAAGAACGAGTCATTCCAGGTCACGACCATGCTACACTCAAAATCAGCCTTAACATCCTTCATGGAACCGACTTGGAATCACTCAAATATTCTAGAACCGTCGGCAAATGGACAAGAACGCAAGGCAAAAGCACCGAGCCCGGTAAAGGCCAAACAAGGGCAATTTCATCGGATTTGAGATTTCGACCATGTTCCAAGCGGAATTTGGCTTAGGTTCCTTCTTGAGATCATCTTAGAATGACATTTTCATTCAGAATACACTCTCCAAAATCCAAGAAGCTCCGGCCAAAGCTCCGGTCAGATCCGGTCAAACCGATGGCTTTTGTGAAAGGTCACAAGCTTCTAGAAGGGATGCTCCTCCTCACATGGGTGGCTCCTCCATGTGTCTCCTCCACACCAAAAGCAGCCGGCTGCTCCTTGTGCCACCATGAGAAGATGACATGTGGTGGCTCCTCCACCACATCCTCCTCCCTTCCTCCTCCTCCATTGGATGCAAAGACATGTGCAACCATCTTGGCCCTCCATTGTCTCCTCCTTTAGCTATAAATAGAGGCTCACCCCTCCTCATTTGTATCATCACCACCACAACAATTCACTTATCTCTCTAGAATTTTGGGCACTAATCATGTAATATTAATCATGTAATATTACTTTGGGAATCAAAGCTTGATCCTTGGCGCTTCAACGGTTTTGTAAGTCTTCTTTTATTTATTTAATTGTCTTGATAAACTGTTGTTTATTTCCAAGTTCATAGTTATGATAACCACTGCCATGATTAGTAGCTAAATTAATTATTCGGTTTAAGGGTGTGTACTTGTATTATAAATGTTTTAGACTTTACTCTTAGTATACCTTTATGTTCGATACTTGTTCTATGTGCCATGTATAAAAGTTAGAATGTCTAAGGTCAAGTAAACCATTTGGAAATGTGACCATAGGGGTCCAAATTCGTAAACTCTTCCTTAGATATTCATGATCACACTCGGGTAAGTAGACCATTTGAAAACTGGACCAAAGGGATTAAATGGATAAACTTATCTGAAGAGGTCGACTATTCTAAAAACCATTTGAAAACTGGACCAAAGGGACCAAATGGATGCACTTACGGCTAAGATACTTCGAAAGGAGGAATTAGTTTTGCTTAGAACAAGTGTTTTTAATGATGTTGCAAGTCTTGTGCTAGGAATAGCCTCGATTCATCTTTGAATCTTTAGCATGATCATGTCTTGCGCTAGAAATAGCCTCAATTCATCTTTGACCACTTGGTATGATCATTAGCGGTCGATGATAAACAATTATAATACAAGGCCCCTAAAACCGAATACTTTCCTTACAGTCCATTATCAATTGTTGTAATTTACTTTCAGTTCTCAAAACACACTCAAACTCAACCACCAACTGTATTTACTTTCGTGACAATTCCGTAAAAATAACTAATCCACACTGACTCCCTTGGGTTCGACCCCTACTTACCAAGTACTACCTAGTAGTATAGTTGCGAGTAGCGGACTATTATAAATTTATTTGTACAAATCGCTTTAACGACGAGCGGTTCTGTCAAATTGGCGCCGTTGCCGGGGAGTTGTGCATAGGAATAGTTGTTCTTTTTTCTTTTTTCTTTTATCATGCAATTCACTAAGGCATACTACTACGGAATGGAACCTTGGAACAACGAGGAGTTTTCCCCACCATCCTTCGAACTTGAAATCCGTGAGAAGATCAACAACTTGGAGCAATCCCGGGACGAAACATTGGATGAGTACTTATGGTACTTCGATTCCATTGTGACGAGCTGCCCGCACCATGTATTCACCAACTTCGATCTTCAAACAAAGTTTCTCTGTGGGATGTTGCCACATGAGTGGAAAGGGCTAAATGACGCAGCAGGAGGATCGTTGATGGGCATAACCGTGGATGATCTTTGGATATTAATCAATGATTTGGCCGCAAGGTCAAGACCAAGCCAAGATCAGGCCGAGCCAATCGAGGACGGTATAACGGAGCTGGCATCTAGCATCCAGCAGTTGGACAACACGATGCAACAAATCAGGGCCAAAACTGAACTATGGGCGGCAGAAAAGGAGCTGGCAGCTAGCACCCAGCAATTGGCCACAGACATGCAGCAATTGAGTGCATTGATGCACCAATTCACGGCTGAACCCGAAGAGCCGACTGAGGATGAGGACCCGCAAATAACCGAAGAAGAACTGCCCCAATCAGACCCGGTCCTTATCACCAATCCATCCGAGGAAATCACTGTCCTAACTGCCGAGCCTACAGAAGTCCCGAACCTCACTGCTGAAGCGGCCGAAGAAATCAAGCCAGGCCCGGTACTTGCGCTCGAAGCACCCGAGGAAGTCCCGGACCTCATTGCCGAACTGTCCGAGAAAGACCTAGTCCTCACTGTCGGAGCACCTGAAACAGACTTAGTCCTCATGGTCGAAGTGCCTCAACTTAACCCTTCGCGTTTCATGCCGATCATAACCACCGAAGATCATATAATCAATGACGATGCGGTACAAGGGGAGTTGGAGGCAGAGCATGAGCCAAAAAAGCCGACAAAGGAAATCTCTCTCGTCACAAGCCAAGAAAAACCACCCGGGAACTCAATCATTCCAAGACAACCATTCGTAGCTACCACCAAGAAGAGGCCTCACATGGGAACATGCCTGTGGTCGCCGATGTTTGAAGGCACAAAACCCAAATTCCAAACTCGCGAAAGTGCCAACTATTCAAACATGAAGAGGCGGCAAAGGCATGGGCTGAAAGAATGGAAACCCGGAAGGAGTAACAAGCAAGCACGACGCATTGGACCAGCAGCTATGGTCAAGGAAACCTCACCCTCTCGGAGCAAAAGGGCTGCCGAGAAGAAGTTTGACCTCACTCACCCTTGGGATCCGACCTTATGATCCATGATTGAGGTACTGTCGAGCCAACGACGTTAAACAAGTGCACTGGTCGGGAGGTAACCCGACACTATCTTACTTTCTGCACTTTATTTTCTGTTTTTTATTTTCTGTCATTTTAGTTTTTATCAATAAGTCGCTCTCACCCACTTGGTGCATAGAAGAAATGACTATTCAGGAATCGGACTTGGGTGCAACATTAAGCCAGTCAGGGCTACGCTCAGAGTTCAAGGCCCCAGCCGAACTCCCTCGATTATCCAGCCTCGTGCCATGTCGTTCACTCGACACCTTAAAGGGAGTTCTGTCTTTCCTTTTCCTTAATAGCATTTCCTTCTCGTATAATATCTGCTTGCATGGCTTTTGAATTAAGTCATTTCGTAAAAAGAATGCCTTCGTTCAAAAGTGTGGGGTGAGAACCACCTGTATATATTAGTTAATAAGTATTATCTTTTTGAAAGTATGAACTTAAGAATGTGAAAAAGATAGACCGAAATTCATGCATTTACCTTGTGAAAAATCAACTGTTTAAAAACTTAGAATGTAACTTTTCAATTGTCCTTTGTGCTGAGATAACTAGGGATGTGGAGTTGACATAAACTGCCCTAGAGAGGCTTGGCAAGCAATCAAAGGATCAGATCAAACTATATGGTTTTCGAAGTCAGTGGAGGCTGCACTTCGGGTTTCAGTGAAAATTGAAGTCATCTCCGCCATGCAATGCAAAAGGCGAGGACGGGAATCAGACCGTCCTATCTCCGGTCAAAGTAGCCGAGAAAATAGATGAGCGACCCTCATCTTGACCCGCACGAAAACGACAGTCAAAGTAGCCGAGAAAATAGATGAGCGACCCTCACCTTGACCCGCGCGAAAACGGCAAAAACGAGAAGAGCGGAGAGGTATTTCCATAGGCTTGCGGGCGATGATTGGACCTCCCAAAAAAGGCTTGAGAAAATGGACTTGCAAAACCACAAAAAGGCGAAAAGCTCGAAGAAGCAAATCAAGAGGCCTAAGGCCCAAAAATGTGAAGGTTTTAACCGAACAAAAGTGAAGAACTCAAAAAGTCAAAACGAAGGCCAAATGCCGACTCACTACAAAAGCAGTCCCTCGCCAAAAGAAAATCAAAGTACTCAAACCACTGAAACCTGAACCGAATCACGTGCTAGAGAAAGCTACCAGAAACCCATATAGTACGAGACGATCCCAAGATTGCAGTCCAGAATCCTCAACAGGGCTATCTCCCGAGACATCCAATATAATTTGCATCTCAGCACGGAGGTACAAATTTTAAGTTTCTTTTATTTATTTACACAGTTCAATTTGGTAATAAGTAAGTAATGCATGAATAAATCGAGTCAGTCTAATTTGCATATTTTAAAAAACCAAACTTAGTGCCGCCCTTTAATAGCATTGTTCGGGACGAACAACTAAAAGTGTGGGGTGATCTGATGGACCATAATTATACGAATCAAAAACACAGTAAAACCCACCAAATTAGACTGTTGGTCTATTTAACTTCTACTTGTTAGTCCCGATTTATTTCTACAGGGTATTTTGGACTCTAGAGAGAAAACACGCTAAGGAGGAGTTTTTAAGCGGAAAATGAAGAACGAGTCATTCCAGGTCACGACCATGCTACACTCAAAATCAGCCTTAACATCCTTCATGGAACCGACTTGGAATCACTCAAATATTCTAGAACCGTCGGCAAATGGACAAGAACGCAAGGCAAAAGCACCGAGCCCGGTAAAGGCCAAACAAGGGCAATTTCATCGGATTTGAGATTTCGACCATGTTCCAAGCGGAATTTGGCTTAGGTTCCTTCTTGAGATCATCTTAGAATGACATTTTCATTCAGAATACACTCTCCAAAATCCAAGAAGCTCCGGCCAAAGCTCCGGTCAGATCCGGTCAAACCGATGGCTTTTGTGAAAGGTCACAAGCTTCTAGAAGGGATGCTCCTCCTCACATGGGTGGCTCCTCCATGTGTCTCCTCCACACCAAAAGCAGCCGGCTGCTCCTTGTGCCACCATGAGAAGATGACATGTGGTGGCTCCTCCACCACATCCTCCTCCCTTCCTCCTCCTCCATTGGATGCAAAGACATGTGCAACCATCTTGGCCCTCCATTGTCTCCTCCTTTAGCTATAAATAGAGGCTCACCCCTCCTCATTTGTATCATCACCACCACAACAATTCACTTATCTCTCTAGAATTTTGGGCACTAATCATGTAATATTAATCATGTAATATTACTTTGGGAATCAAAGCTTGATCCTTGGCGCTTCAACGGTTTTGTAAGTCTTCTTTTATTTACTTAATTGTCTTGATAAACTGTTGTTTATTTCCAAGTTCATAGTTATGATAACCACTGCCATGATTAGTAGCTAAATTAATTATTCGGTTTAAGGGTGTGTACTTGTATTATAAATGTTTTAGACTTTACTCTTAGTATACCTTTATGTTCGATACTTGTTCTATGTGCCATGTATAAAAGTTAGAATGTCTAAGGTCAAGTAAACCATTTGGAAATGTGACCATAGGGGTCCAAATTCGTAAACTCTTCCTTAGATATTCATGATCACACTCGGGTAAGTAGACCATTTGAAAACTGGACCAAAGGGATTAAATGGATAAACTTATCTGAAGAGGTCGACTATTCTAAAAACCATTTGAAAACTGGACCAAAGGGACCAAATGGATGCACTTACGGCTAAGATACTTCGAAAGGAGGAATTAGTTTTGCTTAGAACAAGTGTTTTTAATGATGTTGCAAGTCTTGTGCTAGGAATAGCCTCGATTCATCTTTGAATCTTTAGCATGATCATGTCTTGCGCTAGAAATAGCCTCAATTCATCTTTGACCACTTGGTATGATCATTAGCGGTCGATGATAAACAATTATAATACAAGGCCCCTAAAACCGAATACTTTCCTTACAGTCCATTATCAATTGTTGTAATTTACTTTCAGTTCTCAAAACACACTCAAACTCAACCACCAACTGTATTTACTTTCGTGACAATTCCGTAAAAATAACTAATCCACACTGACTCCCTTGGGTTCGACCCCTACTTACCAAGTACTACCTAGTAGTATAGTTGCGAGTAGCGGACTATTATAAATTTATTTGTACAAATCGTTTTAACGACGAGCGGTTCTGTCAGTGACCCTTGTTAACGCTGTTCTTAACGCTATTAGTATCCATAGCATGATGGTGCTCCCTGTTCCTGTCACCATTATTAATAGGATCAATTCCTTGATGGCCAACTTCGTGTGGGATAGTGGCGGAAGCAAAAGAAGGCACTGGGTGAACTGGCCGACGCTGTGCAAGCCAAAATCCTGTGGTGGCCTTGGTATCCGGGAGCCCAAATCCGTCATGCTAGCCTTGCATGCAAAGTTGGCGTGGGGATTCTTGGAGCAGAAGACTTTATGGTCCAGATTTGTGAAGGGTAGATTCCGGATTGGAGAGCGCGGATCCGGGATTTGGAATGCCTTTAATCACCTCATCATCTCCTTACAGAGTGAATGCTCATGGACCCTTGGATGTGGCAACACGGTCGTGGATACCTTCTGCTGGCGTATTGGGGTGCCGGTTCCTGCTTGTTGCAAAGGGCTCACCATTAGGAATGTTATCATGCAATCGGGCTTGAAAGGAGAGCTGTTGGAGGTGTTACCAGCGAGAGAAGCTCATAATCTGTCCCTGTACAATGTAGGCATGGGGCGTGATCGGTGTGTGTGGTTGGGTCATGGCTCTCAAGGCTTCTCTGTCCGTTCCTATTAGCAATATGGTCAGACTAAACATTCAACGTGTCGTTGGGCGCAGTTTCTTTGGCATCGGTGGATTCCCCCGAAGATTACTTGTTTTATCTGGAAGCTCTTCCAGCAGTCTGTTCCCACAGATGATGCGGTTAGCCGGCTTGGCATCCCGCTTGCTTCCCAATGTGCGTGTTGTACTAATCCGAGTCAGGAGACGGCTACTCACCTGTTCTTTGGAGGGGAGTGGGGCCAAGCCTTATGGAAATGGCTATCGATTCTCTTCAACAAACCGAGAGTCCATGGACTCAAAGGCTTCGAGCATGGTTGGCTTATGCAGAAACCAAAATCCTTCATGAGTTGTCTGGCCATGGGGATGGCCTGTTGTGGCATTTGGGAGATCTGGAAGGCTCGTAACAGCTGGGTTGGTTTTTGATCGGAAAGTGAGGGATTGGCGGAGGTGTCTGGCTGCTTGGGGGCCAAAGCTCACCTACCTCATCCGGAAACCTTTTGACCCGGGCCCGGAGGACAAGGATACTTTGATCACCTTGAATATTAATGGGGCTCCTACGAATTGGACCGGTCACTGGAACAAATGGAAGCCGGGGTGTGGTAGAACTACATTAAATGTGGCTATCCTCAAGAGAGGATCGACGAACTGGGGCGGTTTTGTTGCTCGTGATCGGGATGGGGCTGTCTTGTTTGGTGGTGCGTTCATTATTCCAGATAGCATCAAGTTTCCTCTTCCTTGGATCATTGACAAAGGTCTTGCTGGGTCGGTTCGGCCGGGGGCTTGGTCTGTTCAAAGCTCTCACCATTCTATCCGGGACTTGGCTAATACCGGTTGGGATCAATGCCCTGCAGCGCTGGCGTATCTTAGCCGTAACTTGAGCCATCGTTATGGTATCATTAACTATCAGAAAATTTGCGCCTCGACCAATGAAGCAGCCCTCTCGTTGGCTTGCCAGGCGATTCAGGAAGGTCACTGCAGCCTTCGCCAGTGGCCTCTTACTACGCGTGTGTCCATTATCAGTGATATTACGCCCCGCTTCTGTGGTGGTGACTGCACCAGGAGGTTGGCCGCTCCGACTTGTGGCCGGGATGATAGTCACATTCGATCGCCTCCTCAAAATCCTATTTTCCGTGATGATTATGCTGTTAGGCGCAACTAGGTCGTATGATCTCGGTTGGCTCTTGGTATTAGGGTCTCTTCATGGTGGAGGCACGACCTATTCCGTATTTCAGATTCGCGAATTCCTTCATAGTCCGTTCAGCATTTTTAAGAGGGTTGATACTATAACTCCCCTCTGGTGCTTGAGGACTCTCTGTATTTGCCACGATCCAGGCTTTTTGGATCTTATTTTTAATAAAATGCGCCGGCTCCGTCCGGTTTAATTAAAAAAAAAAGAACGTGTAAGTCTGTCTTCATCTAGTAACTGTGGGGGATTTTAGGATTTATGAACAAGTTAGGATGTTTAAACCTATAAGGGTAGTATGCCCTTATGATATGAGGCAATTCAGGAGGTGTTTTAACAAAAATCTGGTGTGTCATCCAGGGGCGAAGCTAGGAATCAAAAGTTACCAGGGCTGGAAACTTCGTAAAAAAAATTTAACGTTTGGAACCTAGTGGGACTCCCAGATAAATTTTTTGAGGTTTGGAACCCAGATATTTACATCAGACTCTTCCCACAAGTCGCATTGGACTCGTCAATAGCTAGAATTCCACGGCCAGGAGTTGGAGTTGCAATAGTTTTCTATAACACATACATGGATAACACAAACAAATCACGTCTATTATTCTCATGCATACATATTCAGACGCACCTTCAAATTCATGTCAATCAAATAATCAATCCATCTTCTTCAAACCATATACTTGGCTCGACTCCGAACACAAAACCAGTATAGAACAAATCATAAACTAGGCTTATCCAAGAATTACCACCTTATCTCAGCATTCTTCTCCATCAGGTCCATGGATAAAAAAAGAAAATTATCATTAAAATTGAAGCATTACCGTAAATATTCTTCCATTTTCTTCACATACGCATAGCCCAAGCAATCAAACAAAAAGCAATGAATAGCCAGAGTTAAAATAGGTGTAAAAATATAGCAAATCTTAGCTCCAAACACAAAGAAAGCACACAATGTTCTGACCTTCAGCTCATCAATACCAGATCCAATAGCCGAAATTTCATCTTCAAACTTAGCGTGTCGTTTCTACATTTAGTAAACAATTAACAACAATCAAACACTAAAGCCAAGCAACTGAATTCCATAGCAATTCAAACAGACAAATATCATTTAGTTCAAAAGAAAACCTCTATTGTCCGAATCGAAGCATACATCACTGAGGGAAAGGGAACATTCTTGGTCAATCAATCGGATTATAAGCAAATCAAACCCAATTATTTAGCACGCTTCTTCTACACAACTATCCTGTGCAACTGTGCCCTGTGCGACTGTGCCCTACCCAAAACGAAGATCATACATCAAATAATCCGCAGCATCAATAGCAACGGAAAAACCTTTAATTTTCTCTGTGATTAACAAGTAAAAAGAAATATATAACGAATACGATTTGTAGCGGCACGGATGCGAAGATGGACGTACCTTGAGGCAGATGAGGCTTGAGCTTGAATAATTTCAGTCAATCTAAGACTGAAATTAGCTGAACACACAGGGCAAGCGGATGCAGTTGCAGACAGGGGCGAAGACCGACTTGTAGATCGAGCGATGCTCCGGCCTCCGAGCGAAGAACAAACTTCTGATTTTGAGTTCCGACTTCCGAGCAAAGAACAGATCTGATGCAGCCCGATGAAGTTACTCGTGCGTTAGGAATTAGGAATGAATGCGTTAATGAATTAGGATTGCAAAAAAAAAATATTCTGGGTCGAAAGTTACTCGGGCTGCAGCCCGATTAAGTTTGCACCTACCTTCGCCCCTGGACTGTCATCCCAAGAGATCTGCTTGATGCGTACACATTAGAAGCCCGCTTACTGCTTATACATTACCTGCTGAAGTATGAACAGTATGCAGTCAGGTGATGTGTTAATAGCAAGTGCGGATTCTGAACAACAACGACTATTGGCTGAAGACAAATCTCTTCTTTGTATTGTTTTGTTCCCTATAAATTGGAGGACGTAATCCTCGTGTAATATACTTAAAATACTCAGAATACTCTAGCAATCTTTTAGTTTTCAATTGCCTTAAAATTCTTGAGCGTGCTTCTAGATCTATAGCTTAGAATAGAAGTGTTTGCTTGAATTATCTCACCTCGAGTTTCCTGTAACCCTAGGCTAATTATAACGGTGGAAATATTTTTGAAAATCAAACTTTACGCGATTCAAATCGATATCCAAGTGTTGGAATGGTGCACTTGAAGAAATTATCCTATATTGCTAAGTGGGGAGAAGAATTACTAGCTTATATTGGATTACCAAACTATGACTTTACAATCTAGGCTTTTGAGTCAATATGGGAATGTAATTTCATACGAGTTAGCAATTTCAACGTAGTATCAGAGTCAAGTTGATTGTTCTTGATCTTTCATAAAAATCAACTGGTTGTATACCTTCTCCCTTATGTGTTTGATTGCCTTGTTTGTGTGCTTAGCCTTGGTCATAGTCTATATGTTGGCTGATGCTATGAGGATTTAGCCATTTGAATGGCACATCAAATTTCTCTGTGGAAGATGATAATGAAGGTCATTCTCATCAATGAAAAATGTTACAGAGCTGTTACAGAAGAATGGTTAGATCCTACTTCTGATCTTGTTAAGAAAGACCTTAAAGAACTTGCTTATTCTGAAATTATGATGAGGTTAACTGATGACGTTGCTAGAAAAGTGATGCACCATACTGAACCTAAGAAATTGTGGAATGAACTTGAAAACATTTACTTGGCTATATCTCTGCCCAATAGGATCTCCTTGCAAAGTAACATTTTCACCTTTAAAATGGATGTTTCCATAAGCTTACAAGAGAACCTATATATTTTCTTAGAATTAACTCAGGATTTAAAAAGGTGCAATGATGAAATTAAATCTGAACACATATGTGTTATTCTTCTTAATTCTTACCCTTATCAGTTTGACACCCTTAAGGATGCCATCCAGTATGAGAGAGATGACTTGAAAGTCCTTAAGATCATTGAGGCTATCACTCAGAAGAATTAAATATGAACACCTCTGTGTTATTCTTTTTAATTCTCTAACTTCTCACTTTGACACCCTTAAGGATGTCATCCACTATGAGAGAGATGACTTGAAAGTCCTTAAGATCATTGAGGCTGTCACTCAGAAGAATGAAAGTGTAAAAGTTTTTAAGATTAAAATTGTGGTTAAAAATGAAGAAAAACTGAAATAATGATGGTTAAGGGAAAAAACATATTCAAACCAAGAAAATACCTAACAATGGTTTTTAGAATAACAACAATTTTCAGAATAAAAAGAATTTTGATAAACCTCAACAACAAAATTTTCCTGCAAGAACCTCCTCTGTTAAATGCCTATTCCGTGACAGGTTGGGGCACTATGCCAATACCTTCTGCATGAGGGAAGATGATAGAAATAAAAGGGCCCCTAGAGAAAACAATTCTGGTATATTTCCAATGTGTGTGAGAAAGGTCCTCAATACAATAATGAACTTCTTGTTGTGTCTAATGGACATGATAGTGGTTCTTGGATCCTTGATTCTGGCCACACTATGCATGCCACTCCCCATAAACATCTCTTCAGCTCCTTGTAGCTTTGTGATGGGCGAGAGGTCATGCTTGGTGATAACACCTCACTAAAATTTAAGGGAATAAGATATGTCCCCTTAAAAATGTTTGATGGTGTTGTGAGAACTCCCAAAATGTGAGGTGGGTTCCCCACATTAAGAGAAGTCTTTTGTCAGAATCTGCACTTGACAAACTTGGATTCAAAATAACAACTCTTAAGGGTGTTAGAGAAGTGTCCAGAGATGACAGAATTGTGATCAAAAGTGTAGAAAAATGAGGTCTTTATTATGTGATCTCCTCTCCTGAGATTAGTCTGTCTAATGAAAATAAAAATCTAGAAGACACTAAAAATGGCATTCAAGGCTTGGTCATATAAAGAATAAAGGCCTTATTACCTGTCAACGTCTGGCTTGATAGATTGAAAACCAACTGATCTTAAGTTTTGTGAAACATGTGTTTTTGGTAAGAAAACAGCTCATCCTTTTAATAAATCTACCTTCACAGTTAACAAACCCCTTGAGTATGTCCGCTAAGATTTCTGGGGACCCTTACTGGTCCCTACTATTGGAGGAAGATCATACTTTCTTTCAATAATTGACACATATACTAGAAAGGTTTGGATATACTTATTTAAAACCAAGGACGAGGCCTTTGAAAATTTAAAAAACTTGAAGATCATGATTGAAAGCCAAATTGATTTGAAAGTAAAGTGTTTAAGAACATATAATGGGCTTGAATTTTGCAATAAAACCTTCGATGTCTTTTGCACTGAAAATGGGGTAAGGACGCACCTAACTGTGACAGGGACCCCTCAGCAAATTGACACGGCTGAGAGGATGATTAGGTATTTACTTAAAAGGACAAGATGCATGATGATTAGTGTTGGTGTGAAGTCCTCTCTTTGGGGAGAAGCTTTGACGACGTCATCTTATTTAATAAATAGAAGTCTCTCATCTGCAATTAACTTAAAACTCCCCAAGAGTTGTGGACTGGTAGAGCTCCAAAAGTTTCTCAAGGGAAACTGTAACCAAGGACTGCTAAATGCATAATATTGGGCTATCCTAATGGAGTTAAAGGCTATAAACTCCTTTTAATTCAACCTGGTGGTTGTTACCATTAATGAGAATAATTTGTACTTTAAGTCTAAACTAAACCATGAAGTTGAATCTCAAGGCACACCTGATTCCTCAGGATTTCTTGCTAACCAGGATGCCAACAATGATGATCAGCAAGGGAATGAGGAGGATTCAGCTCAGATGGGACAGTCACTAGACTTAATGCCAAGTGAGGATCACTATGAGGTAAAAAATGATGGGAGCAACTCAGTGGAAGTCTCAGGTAATGAGCAACCTAACCAATTAGGAAGGGGAGTAAGCATTTCTAAATCAGTTATTAATTCTCATTCTGCTAGTCTTAGGATTGAAATTGCTTCTGCTGCTATGAATAATTATGATGATGTTGTGACTGGCCTGAATGATGATACTATGCATAATATGCCTACAATAACTCAGTACCATGTCCATGAACAACCTAGTATAAGAGATTACCAATTAACTAGGGACGGGGCACCTAGAAATAAAATTGTAAATAATAGGTATAAGGCCAATTTAGCTGAAAACGAAAACGAGAAATGCAGTAATATTGCTGAGTTTGCTTCTTTTTTTTGCTACTGAAAAAGTTAAATTTACTACCCTGGGACTTATGAACAAGCTGTTAGGAGTCAACATGCTAGGGAATGGAAAAATGACATGGATGAGAAAATTAAATCAATGTATGTCAATAAGACGTGGGGCATAGTTCTAAAACCTAACGATGTCAAAACCATAGAGTGTAATTGGATTTATAAATTGAAAGAGGGTAACTCAGACTCAGATCCACCTAAGTTCAGGGTTAATTTTAGGCATGCCATGTTTTGAGTTTCGTATTTTACAAATGCCATAGGTTTGAGTTTTATTTCACCCATGCCATACCTTTCATTTTTTTGGTGATGTGTATGCTGACTGGGATAAAAATGGACCACATGGACCATAAATTTGATGATGTAGCAATGAAGTGGAAAAAAATTAATATAAAAATTCAAAAAATTTATAAAAAAACAATTTTTAATAAAAGGAATATAAATTATCTGATAAATAAAAATTAGAAATTTTTATAAAAATTAAACACAAAATGAAAAATATTTTTAAATTTTTTTGCAAATTTCCCCTACAATTTTTTTTAAAAGGTAAGACTTCGACAATACTAGATGGTTGAATAAAAAGTAATTTAATCATTTGATGTGAATCTCAATTTTTTTTACATAATACCCTTATATTGTTCAAACTAGATAGGAACAATAATTAATATTTTCTTTATTTATAGGGGAAGTTTGCATAATGACCTGGATAAAAATTAATAAACTAAAATAAAAATTCAAAAACTCAAAAAATTTATAAAAATATAATTTTTAATAAAAATGAATATAAATTATTTGATAAATAAAAATTAGAAACTTTACAAAATTTTAAACACAAAATGAAAAATATTTTTCATTTTTTTTTGTAAATTTCCCTACAAATAAATTTTTATTTGGACATATTCCTTTTTAAACATCAAATTTAAACATATTCCTTTTTATTAAAAATTGTATTTTTATAAATTTTTTGAGTTTTTGAATTTTTATAATTTCTAATTTTCCATTCCATTCCATTCCATTCCACTTTATTAATTTTTATAAAAATTTATAATTTTATTTATCAAATAATTTATATTCCTTTTATTAAAAATTGTTTTTTATAAATTTTTTGAATATTTATATTAATTTTTTTCCACTTCATTGCCACATCATCACATTTATGGTCCATGTAGCCCATTTTTATCCCAATCAGCATACACATCACCAAAAAAATGAAAGGTATGGCATGGGCGAAATAAAACTCAAACCTATGGCATTTGTGAAATACGAAACTCAAAACATTGCATGCCTAAAATTAACCCCTAAGTTCAAAGCTAGGTTAGTGGCTAATGGCTTTTTTTTTTTTTTTTTTGATTGAAGTGGCTAATGGCTTTAGGCAAAGAGAAGGAATATATTACAATGAAAGTTTTGCACCAGTTGTGAAGTATAAAACTCTGAGGTTCTTACTATGTTTATAATTGGGTAAATGAGACCATATACATGACTCAGCCTAGGGGATTGTAGATAAAATATGCCTGATCATTGTTGTTTGCTTAAGAGGTCTATCAATGGCCTTAAACAATCTCCGAGACAATAGAATAAAAAGTTTAATGACTGCATGTTGTCTTTAGGATTTGTTAGAAGTAATTATGATACCTGTTTGTATTGAAAAGGGCTTAAGCATGACACTGTTTCATATGTGTTGCTTTATGTGGATGATATTCTAATTATAAGTTACTCTAAACTTGAAATCACTGGTATCAAATCTAATTTAAGCAAACACTTTGATATGAAAGACTTCGGTCTTGCCCAAAAGAATTTAGGCATCAAAATTGTTAGAGACCGGACAAATGGAAAAATGTTTGTCTCTAGTGGACTATGTTACCAAAGTACTAGATATATTCTCTATGAAAATTGCTTATTCTACTAATATTCCCTTAGGAGGTCACTTAATTTTCTCTAAGGAAGATTATCCTAAAAGAGAAACAAGAAATGCATGATGTACCATATGATGTGGTTGTTGGTTCAGTGATATATGGTATGTTGTGTACCAGACATGACCTTGGTTTTGATATTAGTGTCCTTAGTAGATATATGTCTAACCCTGGTAAACAACATTGGGAAGCAATGAAATATGTGCTGAAATATTTGGTAGGAACTAATATGTTTGGTTTGTGCTACTCAAATCATGGACCTAATGCTGATATTGTTGGGGTATGTGGACTTTGATTATGCCAATAATAAGGATAATAGGAAGTCTACTCTTGCATTTTGTTTCACTCGGAATGGTAATTGCATTTCATGGAAAAGTCAGTTACAATCCTTATTTGTATTGTTCTCTACTGAGGCTGAATGTAGTGCAGCAACTGAGGTTGCTAAAGAGGCCATCTAGTTAAGTGGTTTGTTAAAAGAAATTAGTTGGTTTACTTGTACACCTAGGATCTTTATGGATAGACAAAGTGCCCTATGTTTGTGTAAGTATCCAGTTTATCATGAGAGGTCAAAGCATATTAATGTTAGGTTTCATTCTATTAGAGACTTGGTAGAATCCAAAACTGTTAGATTTAGTAAGATCCCTGGTGAAGAGAACCCAGCTGACTTTGGCACTAAATTGTACCTACTAACAAAACTGTTAAATTCTATTTAGTAAGATTCTTATACAGGAAAAGCTTACACATTGATGAGGCTGATTAAGCTTGTTGTGAGCTGCCTGAGGTCCTGCTGGTGGTATGTTTTCCCCTTTCTTTTTGTGAGGTCAGATCCATCCTCTTTAATTTCTATTTAGCCATAACTAGTTTTAGGATGGCATATTGTTGTGTGGTAATACTAGCTGTGCAGTATTGAGGATGGTTGTGCGCCCAAGTATTTTGTTGTTTGTGTTGCAAATGCCTAGTGTCAAGTATGCATGAAGTTTTTGGTTAAGTCCTTATGCCATTTCTGAGTTTTGAGCTTCTGAGCTCAAAATGATGTCATATGTTGCAAGCGGGAATGTTCGAGTTTGAAGGCCGAGTAAAGCTGCGTCATTTGGATCCTAAAGCACAGTCGTTTTGGCTAAGCGCAGCCGTTTTCAAGTGAGCTTATGGAGTTGGTTATGGTTCAGCTCGGGCATTTTGAAGCTTATTGAAGATTCGTATAAAGGAGCTCAGAATTGGGGATGTAACGACCCGATCAGAGAAGTCGATCTGAGCCGTTATAAGCGTAGCCTGTCCTAGCTGTCATGCCACCGCTCTCCACTAGGTCACCACAACCTAGAGTCTATCACAAAAGACCATGGTAGACTGGTGACATGTTAGCTAGTAGACTAGCTTATCAAGCTAGCACAAGCACTACTCCAACTCGAAGTGGGATAATAGTCAATCCAGAATTCGCGGTGTTACATACATTCCCACTTACAGAATCCTAACGTCCTTGTTAGGAGCAAGTAGGACAGAGACACACATGATCATCCCTCCATTCAGAGACCGCTCACGGTCACCTACTGCGGAGGTTTGGCTCTGATACCATCTATAACAACCCAAACAGAGTATCCAATCCAAGTCGTTATAAGCCTATCCTATCCTAACTAACATGCCACCACCCTCCACTAGGTCACCACAACCTAGAGTCTATCACAAAAGACCATGTAGATTAGTGATATGATAGCTAGCAGGCTAGCTTATCAAGCTAGCACAAGCATTACTTCCACTCAATGTGGGATAATAGTCAATTCAGAATTCGGGGCGTTACAGGGGATTAGGGCTCAGTTTGATCTTCTACAATTCCAGATAAATACGAGTGAGTTCTTGAGCGTTGGGGCAATTGAAGGTCGATTGAAGATCTCTGGGTTCAGATGAGCGCTGGAGGGCACTGACGTGACTCAACTGCGGCTATTCGTCAATTGAGCGTCTCGACAGTCTTTGGTGAAGTTCCCAGCTCAGTTAGAGCTGCGTGGACATTGTTGTTCGACTTTGATTTCCCAAGAAGTGTTCTAAACTAGTTACTTGGATCGTATTGGGTTACCATATGCTTTGTAATAATTTGATTTCGACTCTAGGACTTGATTCCCTAAGCTTTGCTTGTACAAACTTTTGGGTTTTTTAATTAATAAAGGGAAAGGGTTTAACTAGGGTTCTTAGATTCACTCAAATCGATCCTACACCAAGTTACAATTGAGTTTCCTTGAAGAAATTCTCTTGAAGAAATCCTCCAGTGAAGAATTCTACAGCTCAGTAGAGAAGCTAGTAAAGCTGCTGCTATTGGAATCCCTTTTTTTTCTATCGATGTAAAGACCAATAGATTTCTATTGATGTCAAGGCCAATAGAACCAACAGTAACCAAAAACTTTACTTGAGGGTTTTACAATAAAGGAAAAGATCATATGAGAACCAATAGATTTGGTCAAAACTTAGAACGTTTTCTATCCGTTCGATTAAATCATCTACGGTCCTTAAATTTAGCAAATAAACAATAATTGAACTACTGTAAATCTTAATTGAGAGAATATGAGTTAATTACAAAATTTAATCACACGATCTCAATCTACAAAAACCCATGATTTTAAAATCGTATTTTTCAAGATCGTTGTCATCCCCTCTGCGATCGATTTTCTCCCTCTTTCTATCTCTTTACTGTTGCTTAGAACACAATACATAGAAAACAAGGTTCTCTGCACGTTTGAGAGATGATGTTGGCATCATTGTCATCGAACATGAGTTGTGTTTTTTGTCGTGATAGAACAATGTTCGTGGATAAAGTCATGATGTTCGTAATTTTGATCACCACATTTTGGATCTCATTGTTAGTTTGTTCATGATGTACGTATTTTTGTTTTAAAAGTTCGTGCTTTTTGTTGGATATATGTGCAGACAACAATGCTTGTGTTATTGTTCACAATATAACAATGTTCGTCGATAAAGTGATGATGTTCGTGTTTTTGAGTACAAATGCTTTGATATCATTGTTAGTTGTTCATGATGTTCGTGGTTTTGTTTTCTACGTTCGTGATTTTGAAAATTATAAAAATGGATAAAATAATGATGTCAAAGAGAGTTTTGTTGAGAGATATGCGGCTGGGAAATCTAGGTCTGTACGCGATGGTGGAGCTGTGAAGGAAAGGAAATCGTGAAGAAGAGATATGTTCGTGATTTCGTTAAAGAGTTCGTGATTCAATTTCGAAAATTTAGGTTGAAATATATCAGGCGCGATATTCATCGGGTTGTTTGATTGAAATATATTTATCATTCCAATTATGCCATTATGCGTCATTAACTTGATTAAATCATTAACTATTTAGTGAAAATCTTGATTAATCTAAAGCGCTCTGATGGGAACTCAACCGAAAGCTAATTTGATCATTTATATTTTGAAATGATTTGAAATTCAGTTTATAGAAGAAAAAAAGATTACGATGGTAAAATTATAGGAATCATGAAGAAACTCATTACTTTATTTAACATTTATGTAATAAATTGATGTAGATAACTAGCAGTTCAAAACTATTCACAAGCTGAGACAAACACTTGCTAGGATTACCCATAACAAATTCTATAGTACACTCGTATCTGTAAAATATGTTTATGATCAAATGGTAGAGAATTCCGAGAACGTCAAGCATTGCTTTGCTTGATTCCCAATCACCTCTAGTGCATTCTCTTCCGTGCACTGTTTCTTTTACTCTAAAGAATACTCAGATGCAGAGTCATCTACTGTCGAGTTTGAGATAGTGTCTTCTAGGCTTCCATTGTCACTATCTGAAGCAGAAGATGCATCTTCAACCGGTCTTTTCAAGTGCCAATACATGATACTAGCTATTAACGTGAGTATCATTTTTTGATTCACCTATAGCGCACCACGAATCAGATTAAAATTAATAATAAAAAATAATTGTCAACAACACATGATGCATTGTTGTAAAACTACCTCAATAATATCTTCTGGAAGCAAAAAGATAGAGCATCCCAGCTTTCTCGCAATACTAATGATGTAGCTGGCATTCATCTTCTTTTCCTCATCTGCATGGAATTCAGCATTTAGAATAATTAATCATTGGACCATTTAGATTGGCACTAGAGTGACGAGAATGGTACACTTAACCTGTTTTAAGATTTTATGCAACGAGAGAAGATATTCACATATACAGCATTTACAAGTGGAACAGACAATACAAAATAAATACATTACCAGTTTTTCCCTTTGTCACAAGGCTCCAGTTTACTGAGCGAGGCTCCACTGCGCAAAGTAACTCGAGGAAGAATATACCATCTGACATATTCTTATCCTGAAGAAGAAATGCAAAGTTACAATAGGCCACAAATGCCGCAAAACTGAGGAACCACAAATGAGAATGTCTTCAGGTATGTTTATGTCAATAAAAGGTAGGCATAAGGTTACCTTAAAGCTTTTAATGTGACTTTGACCACCCGAGTCTTTCACTTTTGAGTTGGCCCATTTTAGTATATCTGCATCTGTTATTTCCTTCTTATTTGAATGAGATCTCAAATTTTCCAACAATTGCAGCATGTTATAGCGCATTAACTGCCACAGCAAAGCTGGAAGGACAAAAACAAAAGTTGAGATCATGGGAACCAATCCACAGTAGAAAACACAAAAGGCGCATTATCTTATGCAGTCAACATCAGTAGAACACTGACACAATAACCAAGAGAGTAAAGAATGAGGACTGCACCCAATATCAACTTCTTATTCCCTTGAACAATGTCATTTCCAGCAATGTTAACAAGCGAGAATCTCAACTGTTTCCCAATCTTTATCACTTGGTTGCAGTTCTCGACTTTTCGAAATGGCATTTTTATCGGGGGCCTCGTCGCGATTTTCCAATTTACAATCCCTGGTAAGATTTTGTCCAGTGTCTCTAAAAGTAACCACCTGAATTTAAGAGATGCAAATTCAAGGTTCAGTGAACAACCAAACCAAGTAGTTGTAAATTTATGTCCTAGTTTTTTTTAAAACTCATATTCTTATGTTCACGAGCTTACAGGAATTCCAACGAAATACTACTTGTATTCTTCTTTTTTTTAAATTTAAATTAGAGCGTGGTTCAGTGCATGTATTTCAGTAAATTGTAAATAGTACTCCAAGCATAGAGAGAGGAGTGTAAAGATTGGACAATTCTTACCCATTTCGAAGATCTTCGAACACATTGTCAATGTATGAGGAATTTCCAAGACTATTCATCCAAAAGCGAAATGCAATCTCCTCTCTTGATATCTGAACATCATCTGGCATGTTTTCTAAGAAAGATATATGCTTTGTTTCAGCTGAAAGTCCATTCCTGCAAGATAATTGAAGATGTTGGTTCTGATATTTCACTTAAATGTACAGTCACAAAGATAAAAATGAGTCATCGGCATATATTTCCAAAAAAGTAAGAGCAGATGACAATAGAAGAGAAGAACACTTCCTTCATAACTGATTAAAACTATATGAGAAACTTAATTGTTGGGACTTCTAAATGTATTTATCCCGATAGAAGAGGAGATTGCAATCAACGATAGGCGCAAACAAATGTAGGATATGATTGTATTATTATAATATTGCATTCACAAGTCTCATGGGACCTTATTTTCTTTACAAGAAAGAAAGAGACATGAAGAGAAAAATAGGCAACCAATCCATGAGTCCAATTGTAGTTCAGTCTCACCTGTGCTGGAAAATATGGGCAACAAAAGCCAGGTTTAGATTTGGGGAACCTTCAACAATATCTTTGGGTGTCAGGTAACTCTTGCAACCCATTTTATCTGCATGCTGAAGCACCAACCTAGCCCTTTCTATGTCTTTCACTTCCAATGTCAATGGATTAATATGCTCAGGTGCAAGAACTCTAAGTAGATGAGCATAGGCTTCTCCATCCTGCATATAATAAACTATGCTATTCAACTATAAGTATTGTCAATAATTTTACTACTAGCAACCTAGTTTGACTTTCTCGTCAATTTAAAGCAGACGATCCCATTATAACCTTGAATGGATTCAAAATCCAGTTTGATAACCAACCCCTATGCACAGCATTTTTGGAGCTTCTTTCTCTAATAAGCTTGAGATACTTTAGTTACGACTTACGATGGAGGAAGAGCACAGTATCCATTCACTTGCCATGGACCATTTACCTTAATATCTGACGAGAAATTAGTGACAACTTTCGTGTATCCACCTTTTTTGAGTTGAAAATTCATCCATCTTAAAAGGATCTTTTCTGGTGGTAAATTCATCAACTCCTCTATACCCTATTCTTCAAAGAAATGATCACATCATTAGTGAAAACCCAATCATTACAAAAGTTACAGAAAAACACACAAAAATGAAAAATAATCACCTCAGAATCTTCAACCAACTCAACCAACTGAGGTGTTTTCTTCAAATTAAGGTCTGCCAGTAATTGAATCTGAAGGGTAAAGCCAGTCAACATTTATTTTCTATTCGGGGCTATTAATTTTGTCAATCATAACATTTTCTGCAGCAGCAGGATATCAGTTAAGAGGAAATGTAGCTCACAGTCTACCTTGATGATTTGAGAAACCACTCCCAAAACCAGATGACGCTGAAGCAAAGAAAAAATTAAGAGAATATGTAAGAATTTCATTGGTTTCAAATATACTTGTTATAAGTTGTACGCTATTTGACTGACAGACATTCTAACATCATGCTGTACAGTTAAATTATAAGATCTGTAAGCTACAAAGAAACCACCTTCGCATTGAAATTGAATGTATGAAATCAGCTATTGCTACGCCTACGCGTATCATGTTCCAGTTAGTATACAGTATTCTGAGTGAACAATCATTTGAACGTTGCAAAAGCACCATACCCTTCCCTCAATGAAGTCTTGAGTCCCTATATTGACGACTGTACACCCAATGGCCTTAGCAGAGTTGAGGCAAAGAGTATGATTTTCATTTCGCTCCCATGGATTGAGGAACTTTTTGGTATTAATAGCGCGTTCATCAATTGTTCCTGGAACTGCCACGTTAATGAGCTTACTGCACCCAAAGGACAATATTAATATTATAATAATATCGAACAGGATAAACATTTGAAACAGTAAAAGATATTGCAGACAGAAGGGTTGTAAATTGTAATTACCATAGTAAAACACCATCCTTCACTATTTCAAACAAATCATTGCTTGTAGGATCAATGGGAAGGTAAGAGCTGAGGAAATCATCTCCAGCAAGGTAATTATTGATGTGAGAAACATAAGAAGCTTTTTCAGATTCGCTGATAGTGTGGAGCAGCGTTGTGGTGGAAGCCTTAAGAAAGGCGGAGGAGTTTTTTGCACCACTTCCCATCACAGTGCTAACATGAGCTTGGAGTTTCAGATAAACCTTTCACCATGAAAACACAGACATCATGTATATGAAAGAAAAAATAAATGTTTGTCAAAGTTGAGGTCCATAATATGAATGTCCAAAAAGTAAATTAACAATTTGGAAACACAATTACTTAATGTAAAGCCTTTTAATGGATGGGTTAAAACAGTTGATTTAAATTCTTATGCAAAATTATATGAACGAAAAGAATTTAAGAAATGCCAGATATCATAGTAGCATCTTAAATTCTGAGATCTGAGCGTTGATAATTGAACAGAAAGAGATTAGTTAGTTAGCTGGTGACTGACCCTTAGGAAGGGCTCAAAATCGACCTGGTCGTCGAGGTTGGGACACATTGTCCGAATGAGAGAAGCTCGCTGGTCTTCCGTGAGATTCTCTCCGATACTTTTCAATCTTGACATTTTGGCCGGCAAGTCCTTAAATGCAAGACCAGCTCCTCCGTTGTCTCTTATCATGCTCGAGAACTGCCACAAGGTAGTTTAAGTAACAAATAAACACATCTACTGGTGGATAAATACTTACTAGTTAGTTATTCACTTACGTGAGTTTTCAAGCTACGGAGTTCGACTTGAGTGAAGTGAGTTTGAAGCGACGGATCGGATAGGAATACGCCCATGTAGTCCGACATTTCGCAAGCAGTCAGGCGAAAGAAGATGAAGCAAGTGACGGGGATCGCTGAATTTAGGAAGATGATGATCGGCAATTAGAGAAGAGAGAAAAGAGTGAGAGAGAAAAGTGATAGCTGTCAGAGGAGGAGGATGAAGGAGAAGGGACGGAAATTCAAATAAAATGACGAAACTGTCCTTCATTTGCATTACCTCCGCTCCTCATGGTATTATTGCTTCTGTATCTGCCTTTTACTAAATGCCTATTTTTGGTGTTTCCTCTTACTTCTCTGCATCTTGTTCAGTAAATACTAATAGATTTGGTTGACATTAAACTGGACAGATTTGAATATGACATAAAAATGATTATTGCTATATGAGGGGTGATTTGGACTTTTGATAGGTTATCAGTTGAATCCAACATGAGTGAGAAAGTTCAACGAATGGGGTTGGGTCCACATCAGAGTTTGAATAAATAATTTGTTACAGATTTGAATTATTTTAGGCATCAGAATCCCAACGGTAAGTTTGAACCTGCTTAACTAAGCTGATTGTGATTAGGCAAATTTGTATTTGCCACTCTTAATTTTGAATGTTAACAGGAACGCCAATTATCTTTTTTAAGGTGGGACACAAAATAACGTGGGAGGTCGGTCTTTATATGATGAATGTGGCAATGCAATTAAGCGGCACATAATGCTCTACTAACTTTTTAGTGGGGAACGTGACGCGAACATATAAATGGGCTCTTTTATTTCTGGCTTGCATCATTTTCTCAAGTATCAAATCCACAAGGGCCTCCTTAGACCAAATTGCAAATAAAGTAAAGAAGCAGCACCTAACGTGCATGTGCTGCACTTTCTAGCTGTTTTCATATCCTTTTATTTGAGTGTGATAAGTGTAAAGACCTTAACTCAACACCATAATTACTACAACGCTCTATTTTCCCTTCTTCTTTTTTCTTTATAAGGCTATGCCAATGGATATAGGATATACAAGAGTCAACACGATCAGTGAGTCATTTTATACTTTGTGTGAATGATCAAAAGAAGTCGCGTAAAGTGAGGTCTGGTGCGATTTCGGTAAGTGACATAATCCTTGTGACATAAGACAGAAAGTGATAAAAAAGCAAAAATACACTAGTCGTATAAGACATCATTTGCACAAATCTAACTGCAGTCGTATATGAAGATAGGTCAGTTGCGCTAGTGAACATATGTATGAGATGAGTAACACTGTCCTATGACATATGGTTCGTCGCGCAAGTGGTGTTATAGGTGATATATGGTCAATCGGATGAATGTAGTTATAAGTGATATATTTGCAATCACTTAAGTATGCAATTGTGATGATTTTGCTCAGTAGTCGTATTGATTAGTTTTGGATAGGTTTTAAACATGTAATCGCACTAGATCACATACATTATTCCCTGTTTCTGAAGTTACCTATATTCAGCCATCATGTAACTAAGCAACAACCAATACTCTTATTCTTTTTTTTGATTGAAAAAGAACCTATTGCCACACACAGCAAAGCCACCAAAACAAGAAGGCCAAAAGAAAGCCCAGGCACCAAAACACATTAAACAAAATCAGCTATCCAAATGGGAATAGAGAGCGTCTCCGACCAGCACCAATCTTCTTGCCTTGCCTTAAACGCCAACTTATCCGCCAAAACATTGTGCTCCCTGCTAATGAGGCCTGTGCTCCAATCCTCATGGGATTCTAGGATATGGGTGGCTTCTACAATCCAGGAGTCGCACCATCCAGCCGCACCCCAGCCAAGACAAACAGCCTTATAAACCTCTGTGGAGTCAGTTTCAAAGCACACTCTGTTGAGACCCATACTGCTAGCAAGCCTCATTCCCCCAAGCAACGCAAGACCTTCACCTTCACTGACGCAGGGGCTTTTCTTCATAATATCAGCTTGCACTCGAAGAACTTTACCATCTTGCCCCAAGACTGCATTTCCCAGTCCCATGTATTCACTGGAGGACCCCCACGAGACGTCACAGCAGACTCGGATTGTCCCCGCTCACTCCAGCCCCTTCCCTTGTCGGATACTCTACCTGCACCAACTGACGACAACTTTTGAATTGAGATAACATGTTCCTCCCGATTAGAGCCGCTTTATGCACGTCCCAGCACATATCGTCATGCCACACTCTGTTCCAGTTTTTCCAGCACAACCAAAGAGAAATCAGCACCCATTGGACCCTCTCCTGAGGAGAGGACAGGATGCACCTCCACAGCCAGTCCCTAATCGTTTCAGAGTCTCTTGCCTCGAGAGCAGTATCCATTTCCAAGGAAATCCGAAGTGCTTTTGCCCACCAACAGCTCATGACAACGTGATCTGTCGTCTCACCAACGAGGCCATAGATTTTACACCTAGGGTCAACCCCTACTCCTCTCCTGATTTACCTCACGGCATCGGGTAAGGCACCATGATACAGTCTCCAGCAAAATATTTTTAGCTTATTCGGCACGGTACTCTTCCAGATGATGTTCCAACACTTCCCTGCTCAGCCAACTTATCCCTTTCCGCCCATCCTTATTCCACCAATATTGCCCAATTAATTTGGCTATGTCATCCAAATTTTTGTGTGGGAAGAAGTAGACTGACATCATATACACCGGGATGGACTGGACGACTGCTTTGATCAACACTTCCTTGCCGGCCATGGACAGAAGCTTCCCTTTCCAGTCACCTATCTTCCTCCAAATCTTTTCAGTAATGCAGTGGAACGTCTCAGTCTTCCCTTGGCCCACAATTAGGGGAAGCCCCAGGTATTTGGAGTGACAATCCACCTGCCCAATTCCAAGAAGGCTCCCCACAACTTGTCTCACATCAGCAGGAGTGTTACGGCTAAAAACAACTTCAGATTTTTCCATGTTGATTCTTTGTCCGGACAACATTTCGTATTGAGACAGAATCTCCCTAAACTCTGCTGCTTCTTCTCTACTAGCTCTTATAAAAAAGATGGAATCATTCGCGAAAAAGAGATGAGAAATCGTTGGGCCCCCACGACCAAGCTGGATGCCACTTAGAGATTTTCTATCAACAGCTGCTGCCATCTTAGCACTTAAGAGCTCTGAAACAAGCAGAAAGAGGTATGGTGAAAGTGGATCACCTTGCCTCAGCCCTCTCCCTGGCGTGATACTCCTGGATGTCTGATCATTTATTTTCACCTGGTAGGTCACCGTCCGAACGCACATCATAACTCTATTGATCCACTTTTCCGCAAAGCCCATCCTCTCCATTACCTGCTCCAGAAAAGACCATTCCACTCGGTCGTAGGCTTATAGAAGAAACATTTCAACAAGTTCCACAAGCAGTTCACAAACCAAAAGTTCACATCCAAATTAAACAACAACTATAAACCTTCAGCAAAATAAGTTCCCAACTTGAACATTGCATACTTCAAAGAGTTCCCGACCCGAAACTAACACCACCATGCACATTACTTACAATACCAGCTGTTGATCCGCCGTCTGGCACCATTTCCTTTAGAGCCTTTTATCCTCTCCTCAAACTCGGCATCGCTTTTTCACAACTTCCTCTTTGGCCTTCATTAAGTTCATCGAGTTGATGATTTGTTGCCCCACCTCTAGGGCGAGGAGGCATCCTCAAATTATTACTGACACCAGATACCTGAATTTCCTTTCTCTCCCACTTCTTTGAGGTTAGGTCAGTCGGACTGCTTAGATCCTCAGAGTGATGCTCATTCATCAGTTGTTGGACCTCTGCATTCATTTTGTGTTACATACAAATTCAAATGAACACATAATTTCAAACTACAATTTTTGAAAACTAAATACTTAACATTTGTCGATGCACATAACAAATTACAATAATAATCATTTTTTAAAATTAAATTCCATTATGGTAGGCAAGGTCCGCAAAGGAATGGATAACCCCCAAACTCATGCCATAAGATGCATTCAGGGAGGTTTGAACCGTCGACCTCCTGATCATTCGACCAAGACTATAACCGTTAGACCACTACCCATTATGCTACAATAATCATCCTCAATTCCATAAGTAACAATCACAATACTGGCATAGAAATATGACCTAATATACATTGTAATAAAAAAAATAAAACTGCAAACACTTAATTAACATGCACAATCATACAACACAATCGTCAAAACGAAAGAAAACTAAATATTCACAATCATTTAGCAGATAAACACTTTGTTTACACAATCATAATCCACAATCATTTATACATAATCTTAAGTCACATTAACAATTTCTACAATCATAATCCACAAAATTATTAACACAATCATAATCCACAAACTAATTAACATAATCATAATACATACAATTAGGGATGCACAACCTGTCCGACCCGTACCGGACCGGTGGACCGGAAAATTTTAAAACTTTGAACCGTGGACCGGACCAAACCGGTGGACCGGATTTGTTGTGAAAAGTGGACCGGACCAGAATTTTACGCTCTGAATCGAATCGGTGGACTGGAAATTCTCAAAATTATGGATCGTGAACCAGACCGAACCGAGGTTTTTAACCGCGGTCCGGGTTTACGGTCCGGTCCAAATTTGTGCATCCCTACATACAATTTTCATTTACACATAGTAGAAAAGTAAAGTTATATTTAAAACATTACCACTAATGACGCACTTGGGGGCCTCAGCAGAATACCCTTCTTCATATGCATCCACCAATGGTGCTTTGTGTCATTTCTGAAGTGTTTCATTGCTCAAATGCTATATAGGACATTCCCAGAATGGTGGTTCATTCAACTGGTATTTTGGCGAGCCTTTTTCATTTGTGCACATTTAGCCTTTATGACAAAAGAAAAGATCAGCAACACGAATATACATAAGTTCAATAAAATTATATTATGATTTAAAGAAACAGCACTTGCTGAGACGACTCCTTGAATTGCTCTACTAGCCAACTCCATTGGTCTTTGCGTGGAGAAATTCTTTAGGCTCCATGGGTTAGGTAGTGCGTCTGGCATTCAGATTTCTAATCTTTGTAGCAGCTGTTTGTAATCCTTGTGATAAATTCTCATAGCAAAGTATCATCTTGAGGTAGAAAAGAATGTGGCAGCGCAAACAAATTAAAGACATGTAAGTGATTATTGAGCAACATAGAATGAATAATTAAATTGAAATGCTTGTAATTCAAGAAGTATAACTTACACTTAGATATTTGACAATAATGTCCTAATGCTTTGGTTCAAGTTCAGTGTAGGTTGGTGCTAGCATTGCCACCTTTTCCTTCACACAACTCTTAATCGGATATGTTAGCATGCTTTAAATTTTGTCACCAAGTGGGCCATTAGCTTCAACGCTACCCTTCACTTTAATCTTGGTCCCAAAGTATGCACCAATTTGACCAATTTTGCGCCACATAATGCCCCACATCATTTGTCTTCTTTTCAGGTTCTCAAGGGTTTCATCTAACAAATAAAACACAAAGAATAAGAGTCAAAGATAAATGTCAGTGAAAACACATAAAAGAGTCAAATTCACATACACATCGAACACAAAGATGTTGATCAATTAGGTGAAACCAAAAAGTGGTAAAAAAAAGTTACCTGAACGTGGTGTCCTCTTGCAGCGGATGCTCATCGCCTCCTCCTCCTTTGGGACATTGGGATCAACATTCTTATACGCGTTCGGGTAGTTCTCAGTAGCTTCCTCAGCCTCTGGGATAGCACTATCTGTGGTGGGTACTTCCTGAACTTTTGGAGCTGCAGAGGTGTCGTCAGTGATAGGTTCCTCCTCCTCTGGTTGTGGTTCAACAGACGCAGTAAGTGCTAATGGTATTGTGTGGGGAGGAACTGACAGTGCGAGTAGGCTACGTGGAAGCAGCTACGACAGGCGGTGGTGGTGGTGGCTGATGCGACTTCACTCACAGGAGCGTCGGGGCCAGTAGCTTGGGGTTTGTGGACATGCAACTTTGAAGAGCACCTAGAGCTTCACCGGAATTGTAGTTAGATGGACTTGGTGGCCGGTGGATTTGTTAGAGGTGGGCTAGTGGTTAATTTTGACGGTTGGCAACTTGGCTATTGGCGAGGACGATGATATTTTTTTCTAGCGGTGACGGTGAATTTAGGAGAGGCAGTGTGGTCGCAAATTTAGAGGCTTGGGGATTCTAGTGGCGAGGGCTCCTTGCTGCTTTCATTGTCGGCTTCTTCTTACTCGGAGGCTCTGGAGTGTGGATTATCTCCATTTTTTAACTACTCGAAGAGCGCAGCTTCATCCCCTTACTATTGGCCTCAACGACCTGGGAGATCGAGGGTCTTCTTCTTGGGTGGCATGTTCGGGACTGATGGGTGCTGATTGAGGCAAGAGTGGTGGAGATGGAGGGAGAGGTGGTGGGCAAAGGAAGAGAGAGTTGCGTGGAGATCTATAGTGTTAGAGGAGATCGAGTGGGTGAAAATCCTAAGTGGAAAACATGACAGACCTCAATACATGTTACACTTTTGGACACGTGTACACCTCTAATTAAATTGTTCCTTAAGCAATAGACGTTTAGTACTTGCCGCGTAAGATAGAAACATATACGAGGAACAAATTTTGTTTCCCCTATAACTTAAACATCTTCCTCCAAGCACCGAAAATTCCCCCAAGCGCAAACATAGTTTATGCGACTCGTAAAACCTAAAGTTTGTCGCATAAGGGTGATTAGTTATGAAAATATAGGAATCCGATTTACAATGATCCATGTAAATTAAATCATCAACCTGCAAACTATAGAGACAATCCAAAATTATCTACTTATCTATGGATTCTCATCATCATCACCGTCCGCATCATCATCCCAACCGCATCATCAACCCATTGTCTTCATCTTCACTTTCATCTTAATCTTCAAATTCAAGTCAATCGTCTTCATCTTCATATTCTAACTCATCTTCATCTTCAATATCAATTTCATTGCAGAAAGGGTAGTGATCTAGCGATCATAATTTTGGTCAAATTACCAGGAGATCGACTGTTCAAACCCCCTGAATGCATCTTATGACATGAGTTTGGAGATTTTTCTTTCCTTGCCAATAATAGTGGAATTTAATTTTTTAAAAAATATCAATTTCATCCTTAATTTCTATGTCATCTTACACATAAAAAGGTGGCAGCACTTGCGGAGGCAACCCTTCATCAATTTCATTACCATCTTCAACATCATTGAACATGTAAGGGGGAATATTACTTGTTGCTTTTTCTTGATATGCTTCCTCTGCAACAAGTGCATTTTCACCACGCGCTAGGCATGAGTCACTATATGTGCCCCTTTTAGCAACCACATTGACAACCTTCCAATTATCTTCTAACATATGATCTTCTTAGCAGAATACTTATTGTATGGTGGAAGCAAGACAATAAGGGGAATCATCGTATCAATGTTCAAAGTGTCAACCGAGAGTAGTCCATAATCCATTTTAACATTTCCACCATCCATTGGATCTATATTAAACAATTTGCTTTGGAAAACAATTACAACTCAGCATACTTGAGTTCGATAACAATTGGAGGACACCGTAATATTTAATATCTCATGAAAAATAATAGGTCATAAGTATTACAAAAAATAATAAGACACTGTAATACATTTAAATATCTCCTATAGTTTAAATAATAGGATACCGTAATATCTCCTGAAAAGTCACTAATAATCCACATGACCGCTCCATTGATAATAAATTATGAACCATCACGATGGTCATAAGTACACACTCCTCATTCCCATGACGTCTTCATATAATCAATAATAAATCTTCTGAAAACATTCAAGCATTTACCGGGAGACTTGGATCCGGATATCAAAATACATAGTATGTTGAACTCTTTTTTCATGCACCTATGCGGTGGCAAATTGTAAGGCATAATAACAACAATATGCCACATGCTATGAGAGAGGCCCGATGCTCCAAACAAATTGAATCCGACCAGTTGCTAAGCCAACATTTGCAAACTCTAAAAAATTTCCTATTAAAATATTTCCATGATTCACCATCCGTAGTGTGTCTAACGTAATCCACATCAGTAACCTTTCTTTCTGCGTGCCACATCATTTCCTTCACAATATGTGGTGACATTTAGAGGCGTTGTAATTTGGGAGTCAAGGGAAAGTACCTTACCATCTTCTGATCTCAACATGTATGCTGAAGGTTCATTACTGATTTCACCATGCGATGTCCATGTAGAGTAATCGTTCATCATGTCGTGATTAATCAATTTGACAACCATTTCGTTAGATGTAATTCTTCCTATGCACAACAAACATTTTCTACAAGGACATACATTCATATCTTCTCCATTTTACTTCGTAAATTTAACGAAATCAATAATTCTTTGAATGTAACGAGTACCACCCATTTCAACTTTTATCCATTTTAAACTTTACCTCTATAATCAACAAAAAAAGAATCAACAATAATTCAACCATTATAATGTGATAATAAAGAGCTACACTCTAGTAATACAAACACAATACCACAAAAACTATTTGGGAGCAATATGAAGAGATAGCAATATGGAGATACCAATTTCTGATGCGACAAATTAGGCCTGGGCTCGGTTCGGTTCGGTCCCTAATTTTGTGAAAACCGACCCGAAACCCAAAAATTTGGTTCGGTTCGGGTTCGGTCTTTTTGAAAGTGAAAACCGACCAAAGCCCGATTTTTCGGGTTTCGGGTCGGTTCGGTCTTTTTCGGGTTTTTTTTGTGGCGATTTTTCGGTTTTTTTTCGGGTTCGGGTCGGGTTTTTTTCGGGCTTGGGTCGGGTTTTTTCGGGTTTTCACGATTTTTTGGTTTTTTTTTCGGGTTCGGTTCAGGTTTTTTCGGGTTTTTTCTGTAAATTGACAGAAAACACATATTTTCGGTTCGGTTTGGGCTTTCGGTCCGAGAAAAGCAAACCCGAGACCAAACCAAATCTCACCATTCGGTTCGGGTTTTTTTCAGTTCAGTTTTCGGTCCGAGAAGAACCGACCCGTTCGGGCTTCGGTTCGGTTCGGGTCAGGTTTTGGGTGGGGTCTAAACGCCCAGGCCTACAACAAATGTGTACACAGTAAACTCAACTTTTTCAAGGAATCAAACTATAGCGGTATATAACTATGGAATTAGAAACTCAAAGTAGTCGTACCTTGACGAGTTCCTAGAGTCAGAGCTGCTAGAAGTTGAGTCACACCCGTATAGGATAGACGGAGAGAAGCAGGGGAGCAAAAAAGGTGTGGGGAGATCTTTAAATCTTTTCATTTAATATTGTCTTCTCATGGAGTGTTTTGATCATTCTAGTTGCATTAGTACATGGTTAGTATACATGGTTGCCTTCAAAGCAACCATATTCTTGTCAAACTTGTAATGGTCAAAGTTTTTGAAATTTCATATGTGCACGTGACACCATCATCAAACTCTTGAGCGACTCACTTTGAGGTACCACGAAAGTGTTGTCGCATAAGCTACCTTATGGGGCAGATCTCGCACAACCGCATAAGAAGAAGCCGCATAAGAGTACTTTATGTGACAAACTTTGGTCTGTCAAATAAGGAATTGTCACATAAGAATCCTAAAGGGACTCACCACTATTCTCTATCACCCAAGGAATCTCGTTGGACTAGTCCATAGGAGACTGAGTCCAGTTTAGTTACACAAGGTGTAAAATTCGTAAGGTGAACACCACACAATAATTTCAACACTCCTATTTTCCTTCCTTTTCTTTGGAAAGGTTATCACAATAGTTCAGTTGGATACTGAAGGAAGTAATATCGGGATATGTATCAAATCTTGCCCTGATTTAGTCATGGAATTTTGTTTGAAGTTATGATATCCACCGAGTTTATTTGCATGTTGTCTTATGATCGAAAAACTCAAACTTGTGTGTAACATAAACAACAACATGTTTTGACCCAAGTGGAATCAATTTCCAGCAGATGTAGCACCAAGATTCCAAATTGTTGTAAGTCGTCTGTTTCGATAATCACTTTATTATCTAAAGGGCCCTTTATTACATGGACCGTTACAATAGTTAATGATCTCCTATAAAAGGAGGAGCATGGTAGCTCATTGTACAGTGAGAAATGGATAACATACATATAAATCCAACATTCATCTCATGAGGGTTGTATGCTGGCATGTTTTTCCTTTCTTTGGACACAAGATAACAACAACATTGACGACTAGGAATTATGCACTCATAAAAGTCGTGGTGATCCTAGATTCAAAATCAAGTCGAGAGTAGTTAAAACTAGATAGTCGAGTATTGGGGTTATGCAGAGGCCTTTGAAATTTGAGTACTCAAATGTAAGCTAGCGCATAATATGTGCAAGTGCCTAGACATGGATAATTTCAATAAAATGCACTACACACCCACTCCACACTTAAAATGAAGCTTAGTCCCTAAGCGACAAATATATGAAAACAAAAGTGTAGTGCAAAGGGCTTCCCTGAAAGTGTAGCTCATAGTGTGTGATACATAGATTGCTCATTCATTTCCCATGTATGACATTCAAATCTGTAAAACAAACAAGTGACCACTACATAGAAATTATTAGTACATGTCACAAGTATAATGTGTAATCATAGTAGGGACTCCACACTTAATTCAAAAGCATCTAGCGAGTGCAAAATAAGTTCGATAAGACATCTCACAAATAGTTTTACTTCCCTCGAAGACCTAGTTTAACGTCTTGGTGAGACTAGCAAATCACCCCATGGATTCGCTTGGGAGAAGTCCTTTGCTCGAATAACTTCTCGCAGGGCCGTCGGTGCTTAAGGCGTCAATCCACCTTCAAATCCCATTTGATTTTCCGTCCATCAAGTCTACGGTGGACTTTTAAATGTGAACTCAAACCCTTTGAAAGTGTTATGCTCTTTAGGATAAATGAACGTGGGAGCTGCTTTCGGATAATGTGGAAAAATAAGGTAAGAAGCTCTAGAATTTATCTCGAGACATCATGATGAAGAAAGGATCTTCATAACTTGTCTTGAGCTTAATGAGAAAACCTTCCTTGAGATTCTCAATAACGTCAGTGGGTGCTTAAATCTCAAACTCTTTGTTCAAACTTTTATTCCCTTGTGTGCGAGGTTTCTCTCTAGTCAATTCCATATGTACCTCAACAAAGTCTTCATACTCTGGAAATCCTCATGGCTCCATATGCTCTTGTTATATTTCCTCTTCAACAACCGATTCAAGTTCACTTGTAGCAGGAAGGGGGAGGTCTTCTTCATGCGAAAAGCTCTATGCATGAGTCATTATCGTTGAAGAATTCCTCGTTGGAGATCCAAGGCGTTGATGGAATGGTGAATTCTTGTGTGTCCTCATCCGAATGATCTTGAAACGTGCAAGTAGTCAAGGGTGGTGCACTTTTGTGTTCCAACTCATCATCGGTGAAAGATTCACCATCCCACACCTCCTTGTAAGCTTGGGTAGCAACTCTCAAGAACTCATCCTCCATTGCTAGATTCCATTTTTGCTTCGAGATATTAGGTTAGGGACTTCTTCTCCGGAGACATGTTCTTCTTCATCCAAGTTCCCATTTTCAATTTCTCGTTGCGCCAATTGGGTCTCCAATATCTTGTTGTGAGTGGCCAATTGGTCCAATCTTTGAAAGATCTTTTCTTGATTAGCCGCAATAATGGCTAGCATTTCCATGTCGGAGAGTCCACCACGGTTGAGGAATTTGAGGATATTGGTGGTAAGAGCCTTCTTCGAATGTGCATGTTGGCCATCATCCAAATATGGAGAGTATGAATGTGTTGAATAGCCGTTATCTCCTCAATAAGATTGCTCCTCTACTTCGTCATATTCTTCATTATACGAGACTTGTTGGTTGTACCAATACATCCTCGCAAAGCAAAAAGAACTAAAGTTAGTAAAGGATATAACTAGAGAATATAAAAAAGAAACAAGAAAATATTTACAAGACTAGTCTAGATATCCACACAACCTAGGTAATGACAAGTTAATGCGTTGCTCCCCGGCAACGGCGCCATTTTGACGTGTAGTATTTTGTATGTAAAAAATAATTTATAAAATCAGTAAGTACCGAGTCGTCCAAGGGAGCAATTGTGAACTAGTGCACTATGTAAGGTTATGCTTCTATTTATCCTAGTCTTAAGAGGATGTTTAGTTTGGTTTTATAAACTAAATAAACAAGCAAATAAGAAATTGTTCCAACGAATTTCGAGAAGTACTTCAGGGAACTACTTCACTTACCCAACATTAGAATCGAGTTATTAATTAACTAGCATTAAGGATTTGCCTACATTGATTGGAAAATAGCCGCACAATCAAAGTAAGAACCTCACCATTTCGGCGCTATTGGTTATAATTGGAACTGTACCTTAAACTACGAATCTCACCCTTTAGGCGCTATTGGTTCGAAGCAAGTAACTCGCTGATGTTTACCAACTCTTGTTGCGTAAACATGGGTAGTACTTGTCATGATCCTAGCCTTTCCCAATCACAATCTCGGGCCACTCTCGTAGTCACCGAGTTTGTAACGGGTATTTTACTTAATAGTCGGACATTTAGCCTCACTATTTCGGCGCTAATGGCTTAATGCCTCAAAGCTATGCACTTAGGCATTTTCTCAAACACCTAGTGTGCATCGCTGGGTTTTAAGCGCTAATTAAAATACAAATCATGTAGAACAATCCAAATGATACAAAAATTAATTTATTAAATGATTCATAGTTGATTAAAATTCATAGGACCCCAAAATATGGATCACTACTCACTATCCATCGTCATGTAAATACAAATCCTGTTTTGTTCGAAACTAAAATTACAAAGAGAAAGAGGAATTACTACACCCTTCGAATTGATGTCGATAATCCCTTTAAGCTCAATCTTCAATCCGATCAAAATCCTCACGTTTTCGTGCCCCCTACTCTCTTTTCTGTCGTCTCCAAGTGTGTAGGTGTTTTTTGGATGAATATGTGTGTATGAAATGTCGGCGATTGGGGTTGGCGGCTGCTCTTTCTTTTTCTTCTTTTTGTTATTTTTGGGCTTTTTGCAAAAACCTAGCAAAAATTGCATTTTTGGCCCATTCAGGATAGGTGACACAGATGGCATGGCTAATTCTAGAGAGCTGAATTTTCTGAGTTCTGTCTTGCCTGTGTCACTTGTGTCAACTATTTTTGTGACACAAGCACAGAGTGAGATGGCCTATTGTGCTCAATTTTTGACCCCTATAACAACTGAATCAGCTCTTGGTCCAAACTACAAAGTTGTCGCCCTTCATCTCAGCTTTCGAACAACCCAATGATCCCTTCATCTCAGCTTTCGAACAACCCAATGATCAATGTATTTGGACATTGCATGAGCTCTGGGCGTGCGCGACAAGTAGAGATGTCAATCCACCTATTTCTGCATTGTTTTTGCCAAAATTCCCCAAAACACTTTATTTCGCCTTGGATTCATTTTCCACCTAAAAACACCAAATTGTCGGGTGAGAGCTCATAAGAATAAGGAAAATGATTCAAAATCGACTAAATGTGGAGCATAAATATACTACAAATTTATGCTCATCACTAACCTAATAATTTGCCCTCCTATTCTACTTGTGTGCTTGACTCGGCCATGGCTCCTTTGGCAAGCCTCACGCAACCATCACTGGTTGAACATCCTTAGCATCAGGTGACCTCTTCGATATGCAGGTACCTCTTGTATAAATTAAACATATTAAAAGGCACGACTTTAGTTTCAAAATTAGCAAAATTGAAGTCACCCAAAATCTTGTCAATCAAGATCACACCAGTCTCTATGATGTCCCTAATAAAATGTAGCCTAACATCAATGTGCTTATTACATTCATGATAAACCGGATCTCGATAAAGATGAAGGGCACTCTGACTATCAGAATACAAGATAGGAACATAAGTTTAATTTTTTGCTCTATTTCACTCAACAAACCCTTAAGACGCATTGCTTCCTTTAGTGCCTCAGTGGCATCAGTATATTCTGCTTCAGTGGAATGCTACAACAAATTGAAGTTAGGATTCCATGAAATACAATTTCCACACCAAGTAAAGAACATGCTAGTTGTGGACTTCCTATTGTCCCTATTAATTGCGTAATCAGAGTCTACAAACCCAAACAAGTCAGTTTTCTTCCCATATTCAGCATACACTAGACCTAGATTCTTAGTGTCATTTAAGTACTTAGCAAATACTTCATGGCATGCCAATGAGGTTCCCCTGGATAAGACATGAACCTACTTAAAACACTAAACCCAAAGGCCAAATCAGGTCTAGTACACAACACGCAATACATAACTGAACCAACAGCAACGTCATATGGAATAGCAACGATTTTACACTTTTCATGTTTAGTTTCAAGGCAATCTGACTAAGTGACAATTAAGTGCCCTCCTAAGGGTACTACAGCAGGTTTGGCACTGTCCATACTAAATTTGTTTAACACCTTGTCATTGCATTCAGTTGGAGACAAGAACATCTTTCTTTTAGGCCTAACTCTAACTATATCGATCCCAATAATCTTTTAGCATTTCCCAAGTCTTTCATATCAATATTAGATCTCAAGTTACTTTTAATTTTAGCTATTTCAATTTCAGAGTTGCTCACAATTAATATGTCATCCACATACAAAAGTAGATACAAGCACATGTCAGTTTTAGATCTTTTCAGATAAAGACATGTATCAAATTTCCTTTATAACAAGGCTAAGAGACATCATGCACTCATTGAACTTAATGTTCCATTGCCTAGGTGACTGTTTCAAATTATAAATGGATTTTTTTAGCAAATAAACATAATTACGCTTACTGTTATAGGCCGAGATGTATAGATTGTTTCATTTAGGTTTCCACGTAGAAATACAGTCTTAACATCCATTTACTGTAAATGCCAGTCATAAATAGTTGTCATTACAAGAAAGAGTCTCAATGTTTTATACTTCACTACAGGAACAAATATTTCATTATAATCTAACAACTCCCTTAGGTTAAAGCCTTTGGCAATCAGCATGGCTTTAAAACCTTGAAGGATCATCTACATAGTTACCCTCTTTAATTGTAAAAATTCATTTATACCCGATGATAGCCCCTTCATGTTTAGGTACCAACACCCAAGTTCCATTATTAAACATAGACTCAATCTCCTCACACATGGCTAATTTCCATTTATCAGACTCCCTACTTTTTATAGCATTACTATAAGTTCCAGGGGTAAGGTATTTCAAAGTTTTAGCAACAGTTAAGGCATATTCAAGAACATTAGCATATTGATTAGTCAATATTTTGACTAGTTATTCACTCCACTCGATGAAGGATGACACTAGTTCTTCCGACAAATTGACATGATTTGATGTCTTCCTGAGCGTTTCAGGTAAAAAGACGAATCATTGCTCCATGAACCCGACGGATCGAAAGAATGAAAAAGGTCGACGAAAAAGGACCAAATAAAACTATTCATCCTGAGTGGCGTACTACTGTGACACGCTGCAATTGTTACGGGTGTCACGGCTACATATTTCAGCAGCAAAAAATAGCAGTGTCGTGACTACCGTGACATACTATGTCACGGGTGTCACGTCACCCAAATATCCCAGACATTTCAGGAGGGGCCATAACTTTCGTGACACCCAGAGAATGTCACGGGTGTCACGACACCAACTCAGAGAGCTCAGCACACTTTTAGTCCCTGCCGTAACTGCTGTGACACCCAAAGGATGTTACGGGTGTCACGGCCCAATCTTGTATTTCCAAAAATAAATAGGAAATTTGGGAATTATTTTTGAGAGCTCGATCTTGAAGATTTGGAGACCTAACTTGGGAAAGAAGACTGAGAAGAACACGACAATAGATTGAAGATTCAATGAGCCAACTCGGTAACAAGGTTTCCTCGTCCTTGATCTCTAATTATAATCTATTTTTTTATTGTCTTACCATAAGTAGTGAGTAGTCTTCTTTATTCTGGATCCGACGGATCCCGTGCCTTATACCTCTCTCTTCATGTGATCAATAGAACATTTTTCATTAATGCAATTCGAGTGTACAATTTTATTATGCTTATTTTTGTCGTTCTTGCAAGTTTTACATTGAATGAGATGTTTGCATGCTAGAACGTATTTAGGTTAATCACCAAAAGATGGATGGGTCTTAGGTATTAACTGGATCGCATAAAATTGATATTAGGTCATGGTAGCTACGCTGGTAGTACATGAATTAATAGGAGAGTTGACTTTATCGTCAGAAAAATCCTAGGCTTAATAATCAAAATCGTTGATAATCTGCGGATGGGCGGCTTTCAACGATTGAGATTAGTCTGGACAATAATCCGTGGATGGGAGGCTTGTCTAGTGTTATTTTGGTTTATTTCCATACTCGATAGTATGATTGAATTGTGTGTTAGTGTTGCATGATCTTTGGGGTTGATACGGGTGAAGTTTGATCCTGGGATTTCCTTCTCTGATCAAATCTACGTTTCTTATTTTCTACGTTTAATTTTAGGAAATTTCTTTGCACCATATTTTTACTTATTATTTGAAATAGCTAAATAGGTCACTTTTTAGCTAGTTTTCACACACACTGTTCCTTGGATCGACCCTTGGCTTACCAAGGTTTACAAATTATTTTTTACTGCAACTTGACCCCTAAAACTTATTACTTGACTACTATAAAAGGTTAAAAATACGCGTGTCACATATCTTCTATAGGGAATTCTATTCCTAGAGGCCTTATCTTTAGCTAACTGATAATTAGACAAATCAACATTACAATTCAAACCACCATTATAATTCACACCACCATTCAGAGCATTATCATAATCAATATTGGTGCCTCTATCACTCTTGCTTATAGAGGCACCCTGCGTATGAACATTATCATGACTATTAGAATTGTCATTAACTCTTATGGTACTAGAATTGGAAGAACTTATCTGACCTTGATTAGGTTGATGGGGTAAGTTATTCCTGTTGATCTCAGCTTCACTTCCACCTTTATCTTGGTTTCCCAAGCTTTCCGAAGATGGGGTATGAAGTCCATATACCCTCCCGATCCTTGTAAATATGCTAGAGGACTCCCTTGCTCTATCATATGATGATCATCATGGTCTCCCAGATGACACTTGAGGGTATGAAGCTGGTGGTGTTAGCTTGTGCAGTGCTTCAAACATGGACATTAGTAGTTAGAGCAGTTTTAAAGTTATAGTCCTTCTCATTGAAGGTAGCAGGCCTAGACCTAATAAATTTACATCCACCAGCTTTACAGTCCTTCTCATCATGGTCTCGTTTTTTATTGAATAAATTTAATTTATTTAAAATATTAATTAAATGATTATAATATGTAAAATAAGTTATTTATAATGTTATCGCATGCTTAACGTATGGTTATCGTAGATTTTGTACCATAACCTTACGATAGCAGCGCGATAACCACTGCTATGTTATTGCAGAGTTATGGTATTGTTATCGTAGTGCGTTACCACAATGTTATTGTAGTTTTAATACGTTAATAGATATTGCGATAACAGTGTTTTTATCGCAAAGTTATGGTACAAAGGCTCCTTACGATAATATTACTATAAATAAAGGTTATGGTACATTTAAGCAAAAACTTGTAGTGTATAAGGAAGAAACTTAGTCTGATAGGTGGTCTTTAAGGTATCCCACAGTTCCTTACGATTTGTGATCTTCATCACATGTCTTGCTACATCAATAGTCAACCTTATCATTATCTGAGAAAGAGTTATTTCCTTAATTTCCTTTTTAGCCTGATTTGAAGTGGAAACGACCCCCATCCTCATTCACAACTTATAGGAAGGGCGTGAGAACTAGTGAAATGAATATAATAAATGAGCATTATTTTTGGATCAATTATGTCATTATTGATAGTCAATTGGGAGAGATGGATGGTAAATTTACAGAGTGTTCCATGGAGCTTCTTATTCTCAGTGCATCAATTCATCCCACAATAAATTTCGAGCATTCAAAGCTGAAGATGTGCTTCTACTTGCTTCCAAGTTTTATCCTTCTGACTTTCGGAAAATTTATATAAAAAAGGAGCATTAATTTTGTGTGTGAATTGGATACAAAGCACATCATCGCATCACAATGAGATTTGAGAATGAGAGAATATTGTATCACTACCTTAAACGTATGATTTCTTAGAGCAATCGGCTGATGAACATGTTGAGAAAAATATGTGGAGGGGAAACTCAAATGGAGAAGAACATATGAAGAGAGAAACATAAAGAGGAATTGTATTACTTGTTATTGATCATTCTCTTACAAATTACTCATATGCTTATATCATTGTTATGGGAAAATGAAAACGAATAGCATTTATGATGGAAGTATGATAACAAGTTACTATAGTATACAGTACAAAACAGAATCCATGAAACACAGACGATGAAAGTTGATTCACTGTCGACTTTCACATGCAACAATATGGTCATAAAAGTACCCGAAGTGGAAACTCAAGTTGTTGATGCAGAGGATAACTCCACCGCCATCGATGAGATTCACGCAGGGGAAGAAACAATCATGTCTGCAGTAATCGCTGAACCATCTCAAATTTTGCAAATTTTTGATGCACCTATTCCACTTCTTGTGCTGGACGAAATTATGACAATTGATCACAGAGAGCAAGAAGCTGATGTCAAAGAGCAAGATTAAGAAGACTATAAAAAGTCAATCCACTAGTGCCAATCGCATACGAGGAAGAAATATGTTTGAGCAAAGAAAAATCGATTCTTTACCTTTTCCCAAGCTTGAGTATTAAAAATCCCGAGGTATGCAGTGAATCTGAAATGAAGTTACATAAAACTGATATGCCTCTTGTTTTATACTTGCAGGATGGTGACCCTAAAGAATCACACAACAAGGCACAGGGTTCACTTTGTAGTATCGCTATTGTTGTCCCACTACGCAATACTAGAAACTGAACCACCAACTACAAACTATCATTAAAAACACATGCATGAGTTGGAAGCATCATAAGGAGAAAAAACAAGCTAAGTCTTGTAAGAATGTCTCTAAAACAGTTCCATTTGAGCTACCGAGACATGCCACATTTGGATGGAAACCAGGATGGAGACCATGGAGAGGCACATGCATGTTTTAAAAACTTTGGACCTACCTCGACGAATGAATACTAGGGGAGTGCCTATTCACTTTATTTTTTCCCTTTCTTTTCTGTGTGTGTCTTGCATAGTCAGAGTCTTTGAACTGAAGTCGTGCCGTGAGGACAAAACTTGGTTCAAAAGTGTGGGGGGTGGGAAAGTCAGTCTTTTAGTTGTGTCAGCATATTTACTTTCTTGCACTTTGCACTGTGTGTCTGCACGTTTCCCTTTGAATTTTTTTTGATGAAAAGTAGTTGATTTTATCTTGTTCTATGGATATTGCAGAAATTGAATTATGAGTTTGCAAAATTTATGATGCTGATTAAATGTATTTCTCTTGAAAAAATTGATTTATGCGGTTACATGTGAATTTTATCATTTACGTGTCTTTTGAGTTGGAATAAACAGTGATGTAGAGTTAATAGAAATGTCATAGAGAGACTTGACAAGCATTCAAAGGATCGAATTCTCAATCTTATGGTTATGTGGATTCAGTGGAGGCTAGTACTTCAAGGTTTATAGATTAGAGTTTGCTCTGCCACTACAGCGTTTATAAAAGTAGGTGGGACGGGAAAATAGACTGTCATACCTCTAGTCTGAAGTAACCGGAAGAAGGTGGTGACCCCCATCTTGACTCGCATCAAAAAGGAGTATGATGTGAAAGAGCGAACAGTATATCCATATGCTTAAGGTGATGATTGTACCATCGTTGAAGAAAACGAAACATGAACAAGCAGAAAAGAAGAAAAAGTCTCAAAATTCAAAATTCTAAGAAAATTGTCAACAAAAGTGAAGAACATCATTCATACACAAGAAAAAGGCCAAAGAAAGTTCACTACATCAAAAGATGTCCAACAAAAGAAGAAAATAAAAACTCAAAGCCCTTAACACTCGAATCAACCACGTGCCAGAAAAATCGTTGAAGTATAACCATAAGGCTAGGATTCGGGACACCAAATACAGATCTTGGGTCTAAAGAAGACTATCTCCTATTCATCCGAAGTAAAATTAGTTTCAACTTAAAGGTAACATGTATCAAGACGTTAATTTCGTGTTAAGCATGATAATGTGAGTAGCGATTGAATTATACATAGAAAAGCTAATCTAGACTAGCATCTCATATTCATGAAGCATTCATCCAGGACCTCGTAGAAGTTGTGATGCTACATTTTTTTTATCTATGACTTATTTTTGTTCGGGCCGAACAAGTTTAAGTGTGGGTGGTTTGATGAGTCGTATTTATACAACTCGTCGAACTAACTAATTCTATTAATTTTGACACTAATATATGCAAACATTTACTTTTTAGTATTGTTTTGCATTTCAAGTGTTTCAGAAGCTCTAGGAGAAAAGGCACAATAAAAGATGGCATTTCGTGCCAAAAACACCACAGTGGCAGATCAGACTTTTGAAGGTTCAATGAAGAGCTGGGAGTTGACAATTGTTCTGAAAAGTATGAGCTACACGTCGATGTGTAGCGGACTCAATTCTGTACAACTCTCTAGGTCACACCGAGAGCAGCCGAGATCATTTGGAAGGTCAAATCAAGAGCCGAAGTCAAACCCGATGCAAAGAAAAAAAGCACATCAGTGTGTTTCACGCTCTACTTACACTTTACTAATACCGATAATGTGTATAGAGCACGCGACCAACACTAATAACGTGTAAAGCACACACGACGCTAATGTGTTAATCGGACGCGGTAATGATGTCATTAGTGTGCAATGATGACGTTAACAGATCTAAAATTTGAAAATTAGGCCCAAGAACAGATTTGGAAACCAATCAAAAGTATATATTAGGGGTTTGGAGAAAGAATTCATTCATCAAGCTTTAGACGACAGCTCTTGAGAAGACGAAGAGCGAAGCTTTCGACAAGAGACTAAGAGATTTCTATTTCTTCATCATTCAAAAATATTTGTTTTCTATTGTCATGGATATGAGTAGCTAGATTTCCGTTTCAGTTTAGGGTTTTTATCATGTGATAATATGTTTTGAGACTCTTTTTACTTAATGCTTAATTCGTGTTTTCCTAGTTCTTGTTCTTCATCGCATGAATTGAATTGCTAGATTAAGTGGAAACTTTACTGTAAAGCTTAATTTAACAACCAAATCTTACAGTTAATATCTACAAGAAACTTTTCCGTAATTGTAGATCGTAACACCTAGGTTTAATATTACCTTTGCCGGAATATTGTGCTTAGGAGAACTAGAAGCTCTTTTGACGGAGTAGGTTGTGGGGTATCACCTTTGCAGGGATACTTTAGGTTATTACCTTTGTCGGAATAACCATGCTTATAAACATGAATTATAATTATTAGATGTCGATGATTAACATGTCACAAGTGAAAATCCTAGGCTGAATATTGTCTTTGATTGAAAAAACCTTTCTTCGTATTTTCCTTGTGCTCTCAAAATCACACAAAAAACCCATTTTATTTGTTTACAGAACTTCAACAACCAACTCTCTTGGGTTCGACCCTACTTGCCGCTACACCAGTGTTTTGCAGGAAAAATAAATAAAATTTAATTTGCGACGCGGGTTTGGGGAGGTTATCAGGAATTTCTTGGGAGCGGAGGGGACAAGTGATAATTCGAGTTTTCGACTTATTATTCGCTTCGTTCTATTAAAGCTTTATTTCGTTTCTGACGTTATTTTGATGTCATTTGACCTCTATCTCTACAATTCAGGTAGAAAATGAGTCTCCCTCAAAGTCAAAGCCTAAATACGAACACTCGGGGAAAATCGAAGATTTAGAGCAAAAAGTGGGCAAAAAGACCCCCAGCCGATCAGTTCAGAAATCACCCTGAACCAGCCGGTTGGCTGGATGAAAGAGATGGACTTGAAAGCAATTGTCCACTTTGAGTCGGTCGGTTAGACTCACCAGCCGACCGGCTGGATGAAGGACTTAAGGATGCTCACAACCGCTCACTTTGAGTCGGTCGGCTGAGCATCCAACCAGTCGGCTGGAGAAGAGCTATCCAAATGCTTGCCCTCGCACAAAATGAACCAGTCGACTGAACTTCTCAACTGGTCGGCTGCAGACAGGGATTCCAAGCAATGCAATCGCTAAATTTGAGTCGATCGGTCGGTCAACCAATCCAACCGGTCGGCTGGACGATCACAACAGAAGTTGTCTGGGTTTTTAGCCATTAGTCGACCGGCTAGATTTTGAGCATCAAGCTAGCCGACCAGCTGGAACTGCTACTTCAGGATTTTTACCCGAGGCTATAAATAGAAGAAGGAAGGTTTGACCTAGTGTGCTGAGTTCTTAGGGCAAAATTTCCAAAAAAAACAAGGCTCACCATCAACAAAGGATTGCTTGGGGGAGAAGAGAGAAGACCAAAAAAGGAATCTACAGCTTGCTCACCATCTACCACTTGAGTTTTCTCTACTCATCTTTTCTCCCTCTTGTTGTTTTGTATTGAAAACTTGTATCATGATGATGTGTGAGTAGTTCTTGTGTTTTGAGGGTTTTACAATCCTCCTTGGTACTCAATGATCATGTACACACTTTTGATACTATGATACATGGTGTTGAATTCATTTTCACTAAGTGCTTCAAGTTTGACATGTCACTAAGTGTTTGATGAAATGCCTAAGTGACTTGTTTGCCTTAAAACTTAATCTAAGTGTTGAAAAAGCTTAGTGATGGTTTAGATGCAGTGAAAATGATCTTATCTAGTGTCTACGAAAGTAAACATATGGATTTGATGTTAACTAGTCCTTCATGCCTATTTCATTTATTACCTTAGGAAGACATTTCGAGGCTAGTATGGGTTATAGAGTGACTCAATACCTTGAAAGAGTGAGATTCAATTCAAAAAGGCTTGACTAAGAATAGATTCACATGAAAATTGGTCTACCTTAGTCTAAGCTAGGTTTGAGACGTTTTAACACCATCAAATGCTTAATTCTTGTATACGTGATCATTAGGGATTGCCAAGGAGGGGAGTAGCCCCTCGAAACGTCATTTAATCATCATGTATCTCTAATTACTTGCCACTTTAGATTTAGATACACACCTTTATACATTTGAATTAGAATAGCCGAACGGAAACACAATCATATATAGTGCATGTGCTTGGCTTGCTCCTTTGGGTTCGACCCGGTCTTACTGACAGGTGTCGTTGTACCTGTGTAAAAACATTTATAATTCCGACTAGCAAGTGGTAAGTCGGGTCGAACCCACAGAGATCGGTTGAGAATCTGTTCACTAAGTATGAAAGTAACAAAGGGGGGGGGGGTTTCGAACAAGTAAATAAAAACACAATTAAGCAACAATGATCACTTGTCAAGATGAGCAATTGTCACACAAATTCAAGTAATAAGTTCAAAGATATGTGCAAGCTAGAACTTTCGATTGTGATGTAAGACTAAATCATTAACCCAACCGTTATGATTTCTAATGTTCTACAACTTATAACTCCCCGCTAGGTTGCACTACAAGTTGTCCTAGGGTGTCAATCCTAGTGGTATATTACTCGTATCCTAGTTTGCTATCCTCGCTAGGTTGCTAGTAAACTGTGACAATCGGAATCAACAAACTAACAGAAGCTCCCCCGCTAGGGTTCCACTTATGCTAGCATATCAAATCCATAAACAATGCATAGTAATATAACGCAAAACATAAAGATAAATATAGGTCTCAAGTCAAAACATCACAATGTCGAGTTCTAGCCTACACATATGAGTTTAGCTACTCATCGCAATGGAATACATAATTGTAATTGAGTAAGATGACATTAAAATACTGATGTCGAATAATCCTCCAAGCTTTCTTCAATTGGAACCCTAATCCGAGAGTTCTCTTCTCTATTTCGTGTCTCTTTTCCACACTGGAATTCGAGGTCTGGCCGCCTCTGGTCGCTTAGGGTTTGTCTCGTTTTATTCTACTTTTATAAGCCCCAAGATTTCAGAACGAAATTAGAAATTCGACTTGCCAGCTGTCACCGCGGACGTCTCCTGCATTTTCTTCCCCGCGGACGTCTCTTGAATTAGGTTAATTGTTCAGACGTCCGCGCCATTAATCATTAAGACCTCCACGGTTTGCACTGCTGAAAACTCCAAAGTGCTCGGACTTCATTTCTTTCCGCGCCAAACATCTTCAAATAGGCTCCTTTTAGCCAGTATTCCTTCCATGGTCTCCGAGTGTACCTGAGAACGAAAACTACACACAGGTAGTGAAATAATATACATATAACACTAAGAGATGGGGTTTTAACATATAAAATAGTCGTACAACTACGACTCATCAAACTACCCCACACTTGAACTTGTTCGTCCCGAACAAGAACAAAGCCATAGAATGAATTACAATGTACTAGTCATGCTAATCCTTACATCTCAATCCTAAATCCAGCAATTCATCTTATCATGCTTAAGATTCTAACAATGCGAGTATAGATAGATTCTTCGATACTTGTTACCCCGCGAGTTGCAATTCAAACGACCTTGTATGTTTGGGAGATAGTCCCCTATAGGTACCACGGACATTGCATTCTTTTCTAAGTTTTGGTCTTTAGATTGAGTCGGCGGCTTTCTCTGACACGTGATTAATTCACTGCTTTCATACCATTTTGTCGGACCTTGATAAACGACACATTTTTGCTTGAATCAATCAGATTTCTGATTTTCTTCTCACTTGATGGTTTGCCTTCGGCTTTTAAATTTGTTTCTTGTCCACATAATCTTTTGCGCCTTCTGCTCTTTTCTCATCCTCGTCCTTTTCACGCGAGTCAAGGCGAGGGTCGCTCGTCTGTTTTCCCGGCTACTCGGACTAGAGATTGGACGGTGTGATGTTCTCCCGTCCCACCTAACCGCATAAGCACTGCAGTGGCGGAGCAGACTCTCAGGATTAGGCTAGTGAAGCGTCAACCTCCACCGCTTTTCTCAATCATCAGAACCCAAAAACTCAGGACTTCTTGCAATTTTCCGTACCCTTCTAGGACATTTCTGTCAACTCCACATCCCTGCATATCACAACTCACAAGAACAAAGCATCGAAATTTTTTGAAATTTCGCATTTTTAGTCAAGTGAGCACAATAGTCATAAAAAACTGGAAATAGGATTTTGACATATCAGAAAAGCATAGCAGTGCATCATCAGTTCATTACGAGTTCATCAAGACACATAACATGCGACATAAAAAAAATTAAAAACAGACACGACGCACAACTGACTCAACAACATCCCACCCCACACTTAAATTGACCCGTGTCCTCACGGCACAACTCAAGAGATAAGACGGACAACAAAACAGACTCAAATAAAAATAAAAGACAATAAATAAAAAACGAAGGAACTGGTACTCCCCTGGTGGTCTGGTTCTGGGAAACGTTCCGGTTGAAATTCTATGATTTTAACCTTTTAAAATTAACCGCGGACGTCTTCATGATTTACTGCCGCGGACGTCTGAAGAAATTGCAATAATTGCTAAGGCGTCCGCGCTCTAATAGTTGAGACGTGCGCGAAATACACTGATGTAGAATTCCCTTCTTCGTTTAATCACCTGAAACCACCAGAAATAAAAAAGAAATGCACTCGAGGCGCATTATCAGATTCCCAATTCCTCTAATTAACCTACTCCTAACATGAGTAAAATAAAAAAACACACCGGGTTGCCTCCCGGTAAGCGCCTTTGTTTTACGTCCTTGGCTGGACATTACCTCTATAGGGATCACAAGTTAGGATCCCATGGGCGTGTGAGGTCAAATTTCCTTACTCCTCTATGATACTCATAGCCCTCATTGAATGGTGCTCTCGTGTCTTTCCATCCTGGTTTCCATCCAATCGTGCTATGTCTCGGTCGCTTCCTCGTGTATGGACGGTCATCCTCATAAGTATAAAAATCTGATCTCTTGCCACCAAACGCAAGTGACAACCAGCGTGTATCCATGTCAATCTTGGTTTTAGTGGCAAGGAGGAGTGGTCGTCCAGAAATAGGTGTCGGAGGGTCATTATCTCTAGCATCTCCCCATCTGCAAAATGTAAGAGTCAATATCACGGGTGATTGTGAGAGTACCTGAGTCCTTACACTTTTCGAGCGGCGCTTGTTGACTCGTGGCGAGTGGGTGCTCTATCATTAGCTCTTCCGGCTCATGCTTCACCTCCAACTCATCTTCCAGCTCATCTTTATCGATCGTGTGGTCCTTAGGAGCTATCACCTGCATTGGGAATAATAGAGGGGTGTTAGAATTTGGAATTTCGTTACCTGAAAATGGGAAGCCCGCGCACGTCTGTTGAATGACACCCGCGGACGGCTCTTGATTTTCTGTAATTCTTCAGGCGTCCGCACCTTAATTGTTGCGACGTCCGCCGTAGCCACTAAGGTAGAATCTTCATTCAGCTCTTCTTCTCGCATTTCGTAAACGGCGCTGGAAAGCTGACATACTCGCTTCTTTAGCTCTTTAACGTCTTCAGCTTGTTGGCCCATCTGTCGATCGAGATCTTTGAACATGCCTCTCATTTCTTCTCTAAATTCCTTGATCGGGTCCTTCATCTCATGTTTATCTTCCTTGTTGTCTTCGTCATCACGAATTGCCTCATCCATCCTATTGCACCAAGGTGTCTCATCAATATACGACACATAAAATCCTCTCATAGTGCGTCTCGGATCCCGACGCCTAGGTAACTTTCCATATCGATTTCCTCCACCGAGGTATTCTCGATCCAACTCATCCTCGTATTCCTCGTATCTAGCTGAACGAGGTCTAGCATACTCATTCACGAATTTCTGATTTCTGGGGGGTGGTAGTCTTCTATCAACATCGTCGTCATAAACTGGTTCACTATAATAGGAATACATAGCAACCCATAAAACCAAACAAAAACAAAAAAAGACAATAAAATAAAAATAAAAGAAATAAATACTTAGTGAGATTCTTCGTTACCAATCCCCGGCAACGGCGCCATTTTGACAGGTGTCGTTGTACCTGTGCAAAAACATTTATAATTCCGACTAGCAAGTGGTAAGTCGGGTCGAATCCACAGAGATCGGTTGAGAATCTGTTCACTAAGTATGAAAGTAACAAAGGGGGGGGGGGGGGGTTTTCGAACAAGTAAATAAAAACACAATTAAGCAACAATGATCACTTGTCAAGATGAGCAATTGTCACACAAATTCAAGTAATAAGTTCAAAGAGATGTGCAAGCTAGAACTTTCGATTGTGATGTAAGACTAAATCATTAACCCAACCGTTATGATTTCTAATGTTCTACAACTTATAGCTCCCCGCTAGGTTGCACTACAAGTTGTCCTAGGGTGTCAATCCTAGTGGTATATTACTCGTATCCTAGTTTGCTATCCTCGCTAGGTTGCTAGAAAACTGTGACAATCGGAATCAACAAACTAACAGAAGCTCCCCCGCTAGGGTTCCACTTATGCTAGCATATCAAATCCATAAACAATGCATAGTAATATAACGCAAAACATAAAGATAAATATAGGTCTCAAGTCAAAACATCACAATGTCGAGTTCTAGCCTACACATATGAGTTTAGCTACTCATCGCAATAGAATACATAATTGTAATTGAGTAAGATGACATGAAAATACTGATGTCGAATAATCCTCCAAGCTTTCTTCAATTGGAACCCTAATCCGAGAGTTCTCTTCTCTATTTCGTGTCTCATTTCCACACTGGAATTCGAGGTCTGGCCGCCTCTGGTCGCTTAGGGTTTGTCTCGTTTTATTCTGCTTTTATAAGCCCCGAGATTTCAGAACGAAATTAGAAATTCGACTTGCCAGCTGTCACCGCGGACGTCTCCTGCATTTTCTTCCCCGCGGACGTCTCTTAAATTATGGTAATTGTTCAGACGTCCGCGCCATTAATCATTAAGACCTCCGCGGTTTGCACTGTCGAAAACTCCAAAGTGCTCGGACTTCAGTTCTTTCCGCGCCAAACATCTTCAAATAGGCTCCTTTTAGCCAGTATTCCTTCCATGGTCTCCGAGTGTACCTGAGAACGAAAACTACACACATGTAGTGAAATAATATACAGGTAACACTAAGAGATGGGGGTTTAACATATAAAATAGTCATACAACTACGACTCATCACTTACTGGTATTATAAATTGTTTTTTCTAGAGTTTCTATTGCATTTATTTTCATGCATAAAATCTACAACGTCAAAATTGCGCCGTTGCCGGGGAGCAACAAATTAGCACATCCCTAGATTAGATTGTGTGGAAGTTCCGATTATTCTTGTAGATATTTTTCTTTTTCTTATACTTGTATATTCTATTTACAATCATATCCCTTGCTAGCTTGTGTTTATCTTGTTTTGCGAGGATGGATCTCTACAACCAGCAAGTCCTACACAATGGTGAATATTATGAAGAGGAGGAGCAACTAAATTCTTATTATCAAGAACATGGCTATCCGACAAGTTATTACACTCCGAATTGGGATGATAGCCAATGCTTTGAAGTTGAAGGCCCCTGCCCTCCATACCCTCAACCTCCTCAACCTTCAAGTGAGCCTTCCAATATAAAAGCCATGTTAACTACTCCTTGCCAACTATGACAAGATGGGACCTTTAATGGATGAATTGATGGAGATGAATGCTCACAACCAAGTGTTAGAAAGCAAATTGGCGCTACAAGCAATTGAAATGAGAACTTGGATGAGGAAGAGGAAATCTCCAAAGAAGAAGTCCTTGAATCTAATGCCTCTAAGCAAGAATGGGATCAAGAATCGGAGGAGGAGTTTTGGAGAGTCGCCACCAAAGCTTTTTACAAGGCATGGGACGGTGAATCTTACAACATGGATGAGATGGAACACAAAAGTGCATCATCTTTCGCTACTAGCACATCTCAAGATCATTTGGATGAGAACACACAAGAGTTCACCATTCCATCAACGCCTTGGCTCTCCAATGAGGAATTCTTCAATCATGACGCCTCACACATATAAGAAATATCTTGTTGAGGATAAGATAGAGGAAGAGCATATTGAGACAAAAGGATTTCAAGGGTATGAAGACTTTGTTGAGGTTTACATGGACCAAGCTAAAGAGCATTCTCGCATACAAGAAGACAAATGTTGAGAGAGAGAGATTGAGGAATGGGCACCCAAGGAGATGATTGAAAAACTTAAGGAGGGTGTGCCCATCAAGCTCGAGACAAGTTATGAAGACCCTTTCTTCACTACGACGTCTCGAGACAAGTTTTGAAACTTCTTGCCCTATTTTTTTAGTTCTAAAGGGATCTACTTTCTTGAAGGGGTCAAGTTCACAAAGAAAAGCTCATTGTAGACTTGATGGGATGAAATTTAAATGAAATTTAAAGGTGGATTGACATGCCAAATCCAAGGTCCCGTGAGAAGGGATCCTAGCAAAGGACTACTCACGAGTGATTCTATGGGGCGCTTTGCTATGTCTTTCCCAAGACGCGAAAAATAGGCCCTCGCAAGAGGTAACCCGGTTTGTAAGTTGTTCATTCTCACTTTTCATGTTTAAGTGTTTGGCATGATTTTGAGTGGCTTAGGCTCTAAGTGTGGAGTGTGAAATTTGTGATTAGTGGGTCAAATTTTAAGTGTGGAGTGAGTTCTACTCACTCCAATCCCACTTCACATCGCCAAGCCCCTCCACCTCTCCCTTGATTTATCTATGAATTAGATGTCGCCCTTAGTGTTCATGTGCCCTAGTTGAGTTAAATTGATTGGAACTATTTGTTATACCATGTAATGACTCTAGTTTCATATTTTCTTGGCACTTAAGACACCTTGTCATATTTTGGAGGATGTGGGTTAACTTCCTTGTTTGAACTCTATTTAACTTATGCCATGATGTTGTCGTGTGACTTGTGATGCTTTCTTGCTCACCATTGAGTTTTGCATTACCTTGTATATCACTTGTTGCTTTTAACCTCTCATGTGTTCTTATCATCAAGGAAGTTATTTGCATCATGTTTGACATGCTTAGCACAATGGCATCTTTTCTATTGGTAAGGTACATCTTCAAATGAGGGAAGTTCTTATGAGTCTTTATCTCATTCTCTTTATTATTTGCGCTTAAGGACTAAGCTATATTTTAAGTATGAAGTGGGTAGTCGCATAGTTCACTCATTTCATGAAAAGCCTATTATCTTTGAATGGACACTTGCATTCATGTATTATATCCCTAACATGAGAGTGTTCCTACCATTTAAGGCTTGTGACTATCAATTCTAAATACCTATAAATCACATCTAGCTTACTTGTCACAATTATTTGACCATGAACTTAGAGCCGACTTAGTCCTTTGAATGTGCATTCTTATGAATCAATATCATTGCTATCTCTTGTCTATCTAATTTTCTAAGTATTTTCATTAAAATACCTTGGGTTAATTTTTAGCAAGCACTTTTAAAATTTTCACGAAAAACTTACACCTTTTGTATGCTCCTTGGTGACTTGAATTTTTCTAATTTAGTGCCTTACTTGTGATTGTTTCTCGCGCATTCCATACATTCTTTAATTTACGACCCGGTTTTGGGGAGGTTATTAGGAATTTATGGGGAGCGGAGGGGACAAGTAATAAACAAATTTTCAGATTCATTGAAGAAAGGCGCAACTGACCTAGTCGTATGGCATAGAAAGAATTTTGGGAAGGTTAAAGCCAAGTTTCTAAATTGAAGAAGGAAATAGTCATAATCAAGGAGTTGGAGCAAATTCAGGAAGTAACAATTCAGGAAGAAAAACTATGTACAGAGCTAGATTAGTGCTTAGTGGCTACTACGCGAAGAGTTGCTTTGTAAGCAAAGTTCAAGGGCAGCTTGGCTTAGAGAAGGAGACCGAAACACACATTTTTTTATGTAGCACGGAAACGGAAACCGCGAAACAGAAACTGCAAGAAACCGCGAAACCGCAAATCCAAAAATAAGGAAAAAAGAAACTGCTGGAAATCGCTGTACTAAATATATATTAAATATATAAATAAATTTATGATTTTTTAAATAATCAAATTAGTTTAAAATAATTTAATTTATCATTTAAATTCATTTTTTGGAAAATTTTCAAAATAAAATGCAAAATTAGGTTTTTAAAGGTTTCCAGAGGTTTCTTGTCATGTCCTAGAAGTTTTCGATTCACTGACCATTTCTGAAACCTCAAGAAACAGTCAACTAAGGTTTCCAGAAATTTCCAGAGGGCATTTTTTGTGAAAACTCACTAACCGTTTCTGAAAACTCACTGACCGTTTTCGTGCTACATAGCACTTTTTCCATTTTAGGGCATCACATAGGAGGAAATGAAAAGAATAGTTAAGTTGAAAACAGATATCAATACTTGGGTATCAGGAGATGAGAAGTTGTGTAAATTAGTTGTTAAGCATTTTGGAGACATCTTTAAAACGAACAGATCTAGCTCGATCTGGCAGCTGATGGACCTTATAAAGGTGTTGCCAGAGAAAGTATAGGAGGGAATGAGAGGCTACCTAAAGGCCCCTTATACTGAGTTGGAAGTTCAAGACGTAGTATTTCAGATATGCCCAACAGAATCCCCTAGTCTTGATGGCTTATCGACGCTATTATTTTGAAGAATTGGGTTTGATAAAGGAGGTGGTAACTGGTAATGTCCTGATGATAATGAATGAAGGATCGTCGAAGAATGGCATCAAGAAGACTTTGATCACACTTGTACCGAAAAAGAAGAATCCGGAGAAGATAGCAGATTATCGACCAATCAACTTGTGTAGTGTTATGGTGAAGATAGTTACTAAAGTGTGAGAAAATCATTTAAAAGCAGTACTCCCAACCATCATTTCAGACAGCCAAAGTGCATTTGTACCAAGTAAACTCATATTTGATAATATCTTAGTAGCTAATGAATTACTTCACTACACTAGAACTAGGGGTAAGCAGAGGGTATGATTCTTTGCACTAAAACTTGACATGAGCAAAGCTTATGACAGAATAGAATGGGATTTTTTTTAATTTATGTTTGCAAAACAAGGCTTCCATGAGGTGTGGATTAAGTTTGTGATGGTTTGTGTTTATTCAGTGGCATTTATTGTTAGAGTGAGTGATTGATGACTGAAGAGTTCTTACCGGAAAGGGGCATTAGGCAGGGGATCCATTATCCCTATACTTATTTCTTGTTTGTACCGAACGGTTTACTACTAAAGTAAAGAAGTTTCAGGATAAAAATAAACATAAATGGGGTTAGAATTTGTCAAGGAGCTCCAGAAATTACGCATTTAATGTTTGCTGATGATAACATGTTCTTTCGGAAAGCTGATTTCAAGAATACACATAATCTGCAGGGGCGAACGCGCATTGTTTAGGGGTGGCACATGTCAACCCCGGATTGGTCCAAAAAACTTTTTTTTAATAATTGTTTTAATATATATATAAATACAAATTAGAAATAAAACATTTAGTAATCATAAAAGAAGAATATTAATATGCGCACATCCCTTTCACCTTTCACAACCACAGCCCACAACGATTCACTCTTTGTCGACTTACCGATTCCAAAAATAATTTAGGTGAGAACATCACTTCGTCATCGGTTTAGTAAATTGTTTCAATTAGGTCTCTTTATGGATTTGAAAGGAAATCGATGTGCATGGAACTTCAACATTTTCACCTGGTTCGACAACTTCCAAATTTTGATGCTTTGACTGAGATTTCTGAATTATGTCAATGGTTGACAAGAACAAGGAAATCATGTGTTTCCTTCATTGTAAGTTTCCATCACTACAACTGAACGCTTATTTTCAAGAAAGAATATAGTAAAAAGTACATTGAGAAGAACATAGCTAAAACTTTTAGCACAGATTCAATAATAGATGATTTTCGTGATATGAAAACAAGTTCTTTATTTTTCTTAGTGTTATAGAACTTTTTTAAACAACGTTAACTTTTTCTAAAATCAGGGTCTATTTTCGGCTGTCACCCCTTTTAGATTATGATAATCGAAAGGAGGTACTGAAGGGGTATGAGGTTTTATCAGATTAGATGACTAACTTCTCAAAATCTAAAATTTTCTATAGTCGAAATGTTCCTGGAGAAATCAGAAATGGAATCTCTGATATCCTAGGAGTAGGGCAGGTGGATAATGTGTCAAGATATCTGTTGGAAAAAATGTGTGTAGAATGTGTGAAGAAAATGGAGGTGCGCCTCATTTTGAGACCCAATTTGAGTGTGGAGAACACATCAAAATAAGTTGATAAAAATCGGATTAAAATACCTTCCAATGAGAGGTATGGAATCATTATCAACTTGCTGGGAAAGTCTCTGGAACACTATATAATAAGGGTCTGCGCTTCACTTAGAAACACAGAAAAAAACTCAAACAGCTCTCCTCCTCTTTCGTAGTAGTCAGTCAATCGATGTTGATAGCCAAAGATACAGAAAGGTTCGATCGGGAAAGCTTAGTGCTAAGACTGTTGTCGTGAATTGTTTTATCCTGGGAAGCATACTTCCAGAAAGACCCAAAGCACAGTAGGGCGGCAATCTTGCTCTAAGGACAGCGTCCAACGTGACTCGATCCTTCATTCGGTTTGCAATTGTTACAATTCAATTCAATTCATAATTTTTATGTTATGCAGTTAAATTGAATCTGTACTACCACTGTTAAATTTATTTGAATAGCAGCATTGCATATCTATTTATTTAGTAACTTCATCGATATCTGTCTGTTATATCTGTACTGTGTACCCAACAATCTTAAAGCAAGATTTATTCGTTTGAAGTTACTAACAGATCTTCCTCTCTGTGTAGACAATGAATTCTGAACAAGGACAAAACAATCAGCCAATGAACATGAAGGGTGTCCAGTTTCCTCCTCATGATGTTGCTCAGTCAGCTGCGAGAACCCCAATTGTGATGGCTATGGCTGGGATTGGACCTGCGGGTCTAGTTCCAAATAACGCACTGGCAAAAGTGCCTGCTGTGGTGATGGCAGCTGAAAAGCCCGAAAAGTTCAATGGATAGAACTTTAATACGTGGCAGCCGAAGATGCACTTCTATCTGACCCAACTAGGGTTTGCCCGGTATCTGACCGAGAACACTCCTATGGTTGCTGAGAATGAGACTGATCATCAAGTGCTCATCGCATACAATGCCTGGAAAGATGCTGAATATCTTTGCCGAAATTATGTGCTTAACAGCCTGAATGATGTGCTGTACAAGGTGTACTGCACAAAGACATCAGCTAAGGAACTTTGGGAGTCACTCGATCGGAAGTACCGAACCGAGAATGCTGGCTCCAAAAAGTACATTGTGGGGCGCTTCCTCAAATTCCAGATGGTGGATTTGAAGACGGTGACCAGTCAAGTGCAAGACCTGCAGCTGATCATGCATGAGATGAACTCAGAGGGAATGAAGGTCAATGAACCATTCCAGGTTGCTGCAGTTATTGAGAAGCTACCTTCGGGGTGGAAGGACCTCAAGAATTACCTTAAGCACAAGCGAAAGGTAAGTCTATGGAAGACCTGGTGATTCGCCTCAAGAATGAAGAGGATAATCGACTTTCTGATAAGAGGATTAATCTCCCGTCTGAGAGAGCCAACATTGTGGAGCATGGTGGCAGTTCCAAAGTGAAGAAGCCCTTCAGCAAACTTGGACCCAAGAGTGGGGCTATCAAGAAGAAGGTGCAGCCAAAGTTCACTGGCAAGTGCTTCAACTGTGACAAAGAGGGTCACAGAGCTGCTGAGTGCAAGAAGCCACAGAAAAAGAAGAAAAAGGTGAATGTTGCTGAGGTAGAGGAAGATCTCCTAGTGGCTGTAATATCTCAGCTAAGCCTGGTGGATTCCAACACCAAGGAGTGGTGGCTGGATACTGGAGCAACCCACCACATCTGTTCCAACAAGAATGCCTTCTCAGAGTTGAAATTAACTGATGCTGGAGAGAAGGTATACATGGGCAACTCTGCCACCTCAGAAGTCAAGGGAAAAGGAAGCGTGGTTTTGAAGATGACCTCAGGGAAGGAGCTGAAGCTGACTAATGTCTCGTATGTGCCTGACATTAGGAAGAACTTAGTATCTGGAGCCTTGCTTGATGCGCATGGTTTTAAGATAGTATTTGAGACTCAAAAGGTCATTCTTTCAAAGAACGGAATGTATGTGGGACGTGGTTATGTGAAAGATGGCATGTGGAAACTCAATGTAATTGCCAACAAGTCTATTAATAAAGAAAGTTCTTCTGCTTACTTGCTTGAATCTTCAAATTTATGGCATGGTAGATTAGGTCATGTGAATTATGACTCAATAAGGAATCTAATGAAATTGGATTGTATACCAAAACTTCAAATTGATTCCAAACATAAGTGTGAAATTTGCGTTGAGGCAAAATTAACACGAACATCCTTTCATAGTATTGAAAGAGATACTGAACCCCTTGACTTAATACATAGTGATCTATGTGATTTGAAATTCATGCCGACCAGAGGTGGAAATAAATATTTTGTAATGTTCATAGATGATAGTTCAAAATATTGTTCAATATACTTGCTAAAGAGCAAGAATGAAGCAATATAGAAATTTGTCATGTACAAGTTGGAAGTTGAAAACCAACTAAATAAAAAGATCAAATGATTACAAAGTGATTGTGGTGGTGAATATGTAGAACCGTTTGGGACACTGTGTGCACAAACTGGAATCATACATGAAGTAACTCCACCTTATTCGCCTCAGTCGAATGGTATAGCTGAACGTAAGAATCGCACTATCAAAGAAATGATGAATGCGACGTTGCTTAGTTCAGGGTTACCTAAGGAAATGTGGGGGGAGGCTGTCTTGTCAGCTAACTATCTATTAAATCGGATACCCCGTAAGAAGAAAGATAAATCTCCTTATGAATTATTTATAAGGAGAATGCCATCCTACGTACACTTGCGAGTGTGGGGGTGTTTGGCCAAGGTAATGGCTCCCGGTCCTAAAAGAACGAAAATAGAACCAAAGACAATTGATTGTGTGTTTATTGGATATGCACTGAACAGTACTGCGTATAGATTTCTCGTATATGAATCGAAAAATCTTGATATACACAAAGACACCATTATGGAGTCTAAGACTGCTCCGTTCTTTGAACAAGTGCTTCCTTATAAATCTGAGAAATTGAGATCGAGTTCACCTGAAGAGATAGACGAAGAACTTACCGAAAGGTCTCAACAAGAAGAAGAAGTATTCGAGGAGAATGCGAATTTAGAGGAACCTAGACGAAGCAAAAGAGTTGGGGTTGAAAATTCCTTTGGACCTGATTTTATAACCTTTATGGTCGAGGCAGGACCACGTACATATGATGAAGCAATTCGCTCGGTTGAAGGTCCTTTATGGAAAGAAGCCATAAAAAGTGAACTAGACTCCATTATGCAAAATCATACATGGGAGCTAGTTGATATTCCTCATGGATGTAAACCACTTGACTCTAAGTGGATCTTTACAAAGAAACTAAAAGTAGACGGTACTATTGAAAAGTACAAGGCGAGACTTGTGATCAAAGGATATAGACAGAAGGAGGTTCTAAACTACTTTGATACCTTCTCCCCTGTGACGCGGATCACATCCATTAGAATGATAATTGCCTTTGCAACATTGTGCAATTTAGAAATTTATTAAATGGAAGTGAAGACTGCTTTCTTAAACGGAGACCTTGAGGAAGAAATATATATGGAACAACCTGAGGGTAGTAGAGCGCCAGGACAAGAGAGAAAAGTTCGTAAACTTGTCAAGTCTCTCTATGGTCTGAAACAAGCGCCAAAACAGTGGCATGAGAAGTTTGACAAAGCAATGTTGTCAAACGGATTCAAAATCAACGAGTGTGACAAATGTATATACATCAAAAACACTGAACACGGATATGTGATTTTGTGTTTATATGTCGACGATATACTCATTGTAGGAAGCAATGAAAAATTGGTGAAGTCCACTAAGGCCATATTAAACTCTGAGTTTGATATGAAAGACATGGGTTGAGCTGATGTAATTTTAGGGATTAAAATTACGAGAACATCAGATGGATTTGTTTTAAGCCAATCACATTATGTTGATAAAATTTTGGACAAATTTGGAAAAGAGAGTCAAGGAGTATGTTGGACTCCTATAGAAATGACTCAACACCTGTCTAAAAACAAAGGAGAGAGCATCTCCCAATTAGAGTACTCAAAAGTGATAGGCAGTCTAATGTACTTAATGAACTGTACTAGACCTGATATTGCCTATACCGTGAGCAGACTGGCCAGTTATACGAGTAATCCAGGAACGATACACTGGAATGCTATCGTGAGAATACTGAAGTATTTACGAGCTACTCACAATTATGGTCTTCACTATACCAAATATCCTGAAGTTATTGAAGGATACACTGACGCAAGCTGGATATCTGATATACAAGACTCGAAGGCCACCAGTGGATATGTATTCACTCTTGGAGGTGCGGCCGTGTCGTGGAAATCCTCTAAACAATCATTGATAACCCGTTCCACGATGGAAGCTGAGTTCGTGGCATTAGATAAATGTGGCGAAGAAGCAGAGTGGTTAAGAAATTTTGTAGAGGATATTCCTGAATGGAAAAACCCTGTGCCACCAATATGTTTATATTGTGATAACCAATCAACAATTGGTAGAGCACAGAATATCATGTATAATGGTAAGTCTAGACACATATGCCGTAGACACAATACCATTCGACAACTTCTCTCATCCGGAGTCATAAGCATTGACTACGTGAGGTCCAAAGAAAACATAGCGGATCCGTTAACCAAAGGGTTAAACAGGGACCAAGTAGAGAAGACGATAAAGGGAATGAGACTGAAGCCTTTTGATTGTTAATATCAAAACATAGTCTTAAGCCCTTTTGGAAATAAAGTCGAGGCAACGGAAAACCCTACCATGATGACTGGAGATCCCAAGAACTTGGTTCAAAGGGACCACCTAACTGCTAAGACTACGAGGTCACTGTGGGGGTAACACCCCAGTCCTATTCCCAGATCAAACAGTGACTCCCGCACGAGGCTAAGCTCGAAGCTTTTAATGATTCTAGCAATTTGAATAGTGAGATTCAAATGGGTAATGCGGGTTTACTTAAGAAAGAATCACCTATGTGAGAGAGAAGTGGGGCAGCTTCAAAGGAGAATTCAAAGAGCTTAATTCTTTAGAAACTCTTGCAGAACCAGGAACGGGGTGTCATGGCCAAAATGAACCCACCAGTAAGAACCAAGTATGGTCAGGAAGATATCTGTGGGAGACATGACTTTCGTTTACATTATAAGACAAACAGTTCAAGGACAATCACGTCTATTGAATAGTCAGTAAAGAGAACATGTTTTTCCAAGGGAAAGTTCAAGGGCGCTGCCTACCTATCCTATGCAGGTATCAACCGTAGAAGCTATCACCACATAGAGTCGAGTCATAATTATCGATTTTTATTGTTTTATCATTTTATTACTCGATTTTCTTCATGTGGGGGATTGTTGGAAAAATTGTGTTTAGAATGTGTGAAGAAAATGGAGGTGCGCCTCATTTTGAGACCCAATTTGAGTGTGGAGAACACATCAAAATAAGTTGATAAAAATTGGATTAAAATACCTTGCAATGAGAGGTATGGAATCATTATCAACTTGCTGGGCAAGTCTCTGGACCACTATATAATAAGGGTCTGCGCTTCACTTAGAAACACAGAGAAAAACGCAAACAGCTCTCCTCCTCTTTCGTAGTAGTCAGTCAGTCGGTGTTGATAGCCAAAGATACAGAAAGGTTCGATCGGCAAAGCTTAGTGCTAAGACAGTTGTCGTGGATCGTTTCATCCTGGGAAGCATACTGCCAGAAACACCCAAAGCACAGTTGGGCGGCTATCTTGGTTTAAGGACAGCGTCCAACGTGACTCGATCCTTCATTCGGTTTGCAATTGTTACAATTCAATTCATAATTTTTATGTTATGCAGTTAAATTGAATCTGTACTACCACTGTTAAATTTATTTGAATAGCAGCGTTGCATATCTATTTATTTAGTAACTTCATCGATATTTGTCTGTTATATCTGTATTGTGTACCCAACAATATCTTAGTTTACCCATCTCATTTAGCCATAACAGAACGAAGCTCTTCAAGTTCATTATTGAGGAAGTCTTGAAAAGGTTCCAAGGATGGAGGGAGAAGACATTGTCTATGGCTTGGAAGGAAATTCTAATTAAGGGAGTCATCAAAGCATTTCAATGTGCGCCAGCCGCCATGATGTGCGTCAAAGTCCCTGATGCACTGATAAAGAGAATTGTGAGTATTGTTAGCAATTATTTGTGGAGCAATGGAAAATAGAGTGAGGATAATCATTGGTGCATGTTTGATAAGCTATGTAGTGAAAAGGTAGATGGGGGTTTTAGGTTTCAGATATTTGAGAATTTTCAATGATGCACTGTTAGTAAAACAAACATTTTTTTGATGTGTCATGATAGTTTGACGAGCAAGTTATTGAATTGTAACATGTGAGACTGTCAATTGGGAGTTAGGTCATCAATAGTGTGGCGATGTATTTGTAATGTATGCAGAAAAAATCAACTATGGATACACGCATGTTCAGCTTGGAGTTTAGAAAGCAATGGATTTTCTCATCAAGGTTTGCATACTTCAAACTTAAAGAGATGGTTGATCGCTCTGTGATAAATAGACCGGGCGAATGACGAACTATTCTTTTTCAGCCTCTAGAATAGTATCAATGAAGAGATGATCGAATGTAGCAGGCCAAAACATTTATAATGATCGGTAAAGTACCGGGTCTAACCCAAAGGAGCAAGCCAAGCACATGCAATATGTAAGATCGTGTTTCCGTTCAGCTATTCTAAACCAAAATGTATAAAGTGTGTGTCTAAATCCTAAATGACAAGTAATTAGAGATGGAAGATAGATAAAAGGGGTGTTTCGAGGGGTTACTCCCCTCCTCGTCATTTCCCAATGATCACATACACAATATTCAAATATTTCGTGGTAGTCAAATAGTTTGGAACCTAGTTTAGACTAAGGTAGACCTACTTCCGTGTGAATCTATTCCTAGCCAACCCATCTTAATTATAACCTCACTCAATCCAGATGTTGACTCACTTTATAACCTTTATTATCCTTGGAACATCTCGCACTGTAATAGGCATGAAGGACTAGTTCACTTCATATCCATAGAAATGATTATATTCACTACATCTAAACTATCCCTAAGGTCGTTCGACTCTTAGGTCTAGTTTTAAGATTCAACATGTTACTTAGGTATTTCATGAAACCTTAGTAGCATGACATGTATAAAGAGCATAATGAATATAAATTTGACACCATTTGATGAGATTAATTGATGATTCGCTCAATGACAAACTCCAATAAATTAAACATTCAATCCTAGTCAAGCATCCATATCCTAAGGTTCACTTCCATGATTAAGATATAGATGATTTTCTCCATCCTAGAACTATTTCCTAGATTTTCCAAGTCATAGGTTCAAGTTTTTGTCTAAATTGTCACTTAAGCATTTTAACAACCACCTAGAGTGCATAACATTTCATAACACAAGAGAAAATGAAATCAACAATCAATCATATAAATATCAATGTATATTTGTGATCAAAGAGTACCAAAGAGGGTTGTGAAACCCTCAAAACACAAGGGCTACTCACACATCATCATGTTACATGTTATCAATACAAAGCTACAAGAGGGGGGAGAAAAGATGAGTAGAAAAAACCCAAGTGGTAGATGTTGAGCAAGCTCTAGAATCCTTTCTTGGTCTTCTCCCTTCTCCTCAAACAATCCTTTGATGATGGTGGTCCTTCCTTAGCATTTTTCTCACACTTTTTCTCTCTAAAAAAATACCCCCTTAGGTCTAAAACCTCTCCTTCTATTTATAGCTCCGAAACTGAAATTTCCGGTACTGTAGCAATTCCAGTCGACCGACTCGATGCCGAGAGATTTTGAGCCTTCTGAGTTCCTTTCCAGTCGACCAACTGAACTTCTCAGTCGACCGGCTGGGGTGTTTAAGCTGTCTTAGAGTCTGAATTCGGTCTTGGCGTAAACTAGAGAGTTGTAGCCTTTTGAGTTAGCTTTCCAACAAGCTATAGATCAACCAATTCAGACACCGTATGCGCCCTATGCATGCAAAATAAGTCGGAAAAGTCAATCTGCCTTGTTTTGCCCCAAAACTCCTTGTTTTGCGCCGAATTTTCAATTTTTCATGCAATCTTGATATTGAGGTATTGAATTCAATGAGGTATCATTTTATACCTGAAATGTGAAAGGCAAGGGTCAAAAGCGACTCAAAGCTATAGTGAAAAATGGCTATTAATGAGTCGAAAACCCGACTCATCAACACTCCACACTTAAGCTTTGTTCGTCCCGAACAAAGTATGAAAATATGTCAAGGTCATGCGAATGGCGAAATACTAGTGGTGCTATGTTTTTCGTCTATTTACTTCACTAGCTTTCACAAAGTCTCGATCATTATTCCTAAACAAGTTAGTCAAAGGAAAATGAAAATATGTACATCCTAACTAGCTCCTTTTCATAGGCGTTACGAATGCATTTAGCGCATGCATTAAACCTTTAAACCCCTAAATTACCCTAATAGACGAGTTATAGTCTCGTGAGAATTTTCAGAAATGGGAATACTCACAAATCCTAATCCACCTATCCCATGAGAATGAATTCAAGAGTGCTTAACCGAGGCGAGGATTTCTCAAAACAAATCCGTCACCCCCAAGCTAGGACTACCATCACAATATCATCAAAAGAACTTTTGAACCATTTGAGTACCCATGAGGTTGTGCATTCGAGATCATCAATACTAGGGCTTTCAAATGTCTCATCCAAAGGTCTACTCATTTTCAAGGCAATACAATAGAGTCATAGTTTAGTTTGCACAAAAGACTGTCAACCGCTCACCTATGCTAGTTAGGGCTAGTTCATTGGTTCACGATATGGAACTCATTCCCAAGTTTTAGGCGCTTAAGCCATAATCCTTAAGAGAAGAGGAGTTTGACACTAGAGTTCTTATAAACCAAGCATAGACCAAATGGTAGTTCCCGTGCAAGCACAAGAGTCGTCCAAGAGTTGATCCAACTAGCACACTATGCAAATGATGAATCCCGCACAATTGGATAATGAAGGAGAAACATAGAGTCAAGTTTTAAGTGCTTTTCATTCACACATTTTTTTTGAAATAGCCTTTGGCCTACACGCTTTCGAGGGGGAACTTTTCTTCCTAACCCCCCGGCATTTGTATCTTTTTTTGCAACAAAACTTCTCGTGTACATTGAGAAAGTTTTTAGTCCGGGCTTTGCCCTCTTTGACCACAAATTTTTTTGTCAAGGCCTATTTTTTGCCATCTTTTGACTCCACACTTAAAACTTGACAATATGTTCAAAAAGTGTATGGAATGTGCGGGAACAATCAAGAGTAAGGCACTTCATTAGAAAAACTCAACTCACTAAGGAGCATACAAGAGGTCTAAGTTTTTCATGAATTTTTTTAAAAGTGCATGCTAAAACTTAATCCAAGGTATTTTAACGAAAATACTTAGAAAGTTAGATAGACAAGGGATATCAATGATATTGATTCACAAGAATGCACATTCATAGGACTTGGTCGGTTCTAAGTTCAAGATCCAATAAATGTGATAAGTAGGCTAGATGTGATTTATAGGGATTTGGAATCGATAAACCCAAGCCTATGTGGTTAAAAACACTCTCATGTTAGGGATAGAATACATGAATGCAAGCGTCCATTCTATAATGATAGGCATGACATCAAATGAGTGAACTATGCGACTACCCCACCCACACTTAAAATGTAGCTTACTCCCTAAGCGCAAATAATAAAGAGAATGAGAATAAGGCACATAGGAACTCCCCTCGTTTGTAGATGTGCCCCATCAATAGAAAAGACGCCATTGTGCTAAGCTTGATTGTTCATGATGCAAATAACTTCCTTGATGACAAGAAGACATGAGAGGTTAAAAGTAACAAGTGACATACAAGGTAATACAACTCAAGTATGAGCAAGAATGCTTCACTAGTTGCATAATAACATCATGGCATAAGATTAATAGACCTCAAACAAGGTAAGTAATCTACATCCTTCATAATATACACATGAGCATTAAAGGCAACATCATTATTCATATATAAATCAAGGGAAATGTGGAGGGTATGAAGGTGTGAAGTGGGATTAGAGTGAGTAGAACTCACTCCACACTTAAAATTTGACCCACTAATCATAAATATCACACTCCACACTTAGAGCCTAAACTACTCAAAATCATGTCAAACACTTAGTAATGAAAAGCGAGAATGAACAACTTACAAACCGGGTTACCTCCCGCGAGGGCCTAGTTTTTCCCATCTTGGCAAAGACGTAGCAAAGCGCCCCATAGATACACTCGTTGAGAAGTCCTTTGCTAGGATCCCTTCTCACGGGGCCTTGGGTTTGGTCGGTCAATCCACCATCAAATCACATTTGAATTTCCTCCCATCAAGTCTACAATGAACTTTCTTTTGGGAGCATGACTCCTTCAATAATGAGGATCCCTTAAGAACTAAGGGGTCATGAAAGCTTTTCCACATAATCTCTCAAAATAGGGCGAGAAGATCCAAAACTCGTCTCGATACGTCGTAGTGAAGAAAAGGGTCTTCATAACTTGTCTCGAGCTTGATGGGCACACCTTCTTTGAGTTCTTCAATTACTTCCTTGGGTGCCCATTCCTCAATATCCCTCTCTAGACTTGTGTCTTCTTGCGCGCGAGGTGGTTTTTTGGTTTGCTCCATGTAAACCTCAACAAAGTCTTTATACCCTTCAAATCCTTTTGTCTCTATATGCTCTTCATCTATCTTATCTTCATCAAGAAGTTTGGGTTCACATTTAAACTCGCATGTACCGAGAGGGAGAAATTCTTCTTCATCAACGAAAGGTATTTCCTCTATGTAAGAGGCATCATCATTGAAGAATTCCTCATTGGAGAGCCAAGGCATCAGTGGAATGATGAACTCTTGCATATTCTCACTCGAATGGTCTTTAGATGTGCTAGTAGCGTAGGATAATTCACTTATGTGTTCCATCTCGTCTTCGTTACAAGGTTCACCATCCCGCCCTTCATTAAAAGCTTGGGTCGCGACTCCAAAACATATCTTTTTCTTCTTGATCCCGTTCTTCCCTTCAGGCATTAGATTCAAGGACTTCTTCTTCAGAAACCTCCTCTTCCTCATCCAAGTTCTCAATGTCAATTGCTTGTTGCGCCAATTTGCTTTCTAACACTTGGTGTTGAGCCTCCAAACTATCAAATTGAGCATGCATATTTTGAGCCGCTTCCTTGAAATCCCTCACGTGAGCTACAAAATCTATATTCATCTTCTCTTGAGTTTCAAGGAATGAGGCAAGCATTGATTCTATATTGGAGGGCTCACTTGAAGGTTGAGGAGGTTGAGGGTAGGAGTCTTCAATTTCAAAACATTGACTATCATTCCAATTTTGAGTGTATGTGATGGATGCCAAGAGTTTCCCAATAGGCGTTTGGTTGCTCCTCTTCTTGGTCATCCCCATTCAAATTATAATAACTAGTTTGATAGCCATGTTCTTGGTAATTCCATTATGGTTGCTCCTCCCTTGATAGTATTCTCCTTTAGAAAAGACTTGTTGGTTGTAGGGGTCCATCCTCGCAAAACAAGATAGAGTAAGTTAGTAAGGGATATGAGTAGAAAAAAAAGAATATACAAGTACAAGAAAAAAGAAAAATATATACAAGAATAGTCGGAACTTCAACACAATCTAATCTAGGAATGTGCTAACTAGTTACTCCCTGACAACGACGCCATTTGACGAACTGTTCTTTTTCAGCCTCTAGAATAGTATCAATGAAGAGAGGATCAAATGTAGTAGGTCAAAACATTTATAATGACCGGTAAAGTACCGGGTCGAACCCAAAGAGCAAGCCAAGCACATGCACTATATAAGATCGTGTTTCCGTTCGGCTATTCTAAACCAAAATGTATAAAGGGTGTATCTAAATCCTAAATGGCAAGTAATCGGAGATAGAAGATAGATAAAAAGGGTGTTTCGAGGGGTTACTCCCCTCCATGCATTACAAAAAAAACATGAATGGTGATGACTTTAAGTCTTCGCAGAATGTCAAAACGTCATCGCATATATATTTATGAGATGACTTTTATGGTTATCGCATGTCATTGCAGTAGGTTCCCTCGCAGAAAGTTTTAGCGATGACTATATCTAGTCATCACATTTAGTATTTACTGCGATGACCGCGACATTATCACAAAATAATTATGTGACCATTTTCACCATCACAAAAATAGACTTCTGCAACTACGTAAGATATCACAAAAACTAGTTAGCGATTACTTAAGTCATTGCAAAATGATATTTCAGCAACCACGAAGAGGTCACAATAGCACTTGTTACGACCACCAAGGTCATCACTATAAGACATTTTTGCGACTACTAAAGTTGTCACAATTAATGTTTTTACGATCACTAATGTCATTTCAAAATGTAATTTCTGCAATCATCAAGGACGTCGCAATAGAACCTTTTACGACCACCGAATTTGTCGTTCAAAGATGTTTCAGCAACCACTAAAATTCATCACAATAGAACTTTTAACGACCACGTAGGTCAATTATATAAAAATTATAGCTTTAATTAAAAGAATTGAAACTTTGGATACTAAGTTCACACAAATATAGCTTAACATGAACACAAACTTAAACGTAACAAAACACAACCCTATATTGTTCGTCACACTAGCTTTATGCTGAATCAGCTACCAATTCGTTCAAGCTTTCCGCATCACTATCATCCTTCCCGTTAGCTTATTTGCACCTTTATAAAAAAAAATATAGTCTATATCAATCAGTAGTTGACACTAAAGATAAAGAAATTTTTTAATAATAATACCTCATCATTTTCATGTTAATTCATCCCCGTCAAAGGTAGTATACGTTCTGAAATCTTCCCCTGGTAGATGAGATGTTGTTCTGGTCGAGATCCAGAGCAAATCTTATAACAACTTATGTGCTAAAACAAGTAATGCGGAAATAAAATGACACGCAAAGTTGACCCAGTTCGGCGTTAACGAGCCTACGTCTGGGGGGCGTTCTCTAGCCCGGTGGACAGCAATTCACTATTATTGAGTATTACGAGTACAGGGTTTACCGTTTACAAAATCCCTCTTAAACAACCTGAGCCTCGGACACTCTAGTAATTGCAATCTAGGTCTCCCCCTAGATCTTTGCTCCCGCTCCGTATCCACCAGAATGATTCTCCGAGAGAATCAGCGCCTTCTCCCGAATGCACAGTAAACAAAACTTCAGTGCGCGAGCCTTCAGCTTCGTCCTTCGATCAATCTGTTGAGCACCAATGCAGATTGATCCGAGCGCCTTCGAGTAACCAGTGACGGTTAGTTCTCCAGCCGATTACGTGCGTAGTGAATAACCAGTTACGATTAGTTCACCGCCGTTTACCTCCTCCTCCCTTCAATGAGTATGAGCATGTATTGTATCTCCGTGAGTGCTGCTAATAACCGAGTATTAGCACTCCTTATATAAAACGGTCGAAACCCTAAAACAATAAGGATTCCTAAACTAAACCGCCTCTATCATTAGGAAATCTTTCCTAATCTCTTGCGCATATCTCTTGTAGATAATCCTCCGTTCGAATCTTCAATCTAGATTAAGCAACCTTTGATTATCTTCTCGACTAAGATAGCTTCAAGCGCAAGCAACCGACTCCAAGGATATTTCCAATAATCCATAAGCACCTGACTCGACAAATATGATTTAGGAAATTTACTGCTGCGTCAGAGTTGTGCTAGGTCGGCTTAGACAAGTTTCCAAATCTGAATTTGGAAACTTCCAACTTCTGTCCACTGATGAGCAACCGCCTTGATCTTCCAACGGTCGACTAGGTTTCCTAATCTGATTTAGGAAACACTTCTTCTGCTTCAACTTGTTCTAGGACAGTTGTCTCTTCCAGTCTTGAACAACAGCTAGAACAACTATACTAAGTTTTGCCAAACTACATGCCATATAAACTAACAATCTCCCCCTTGGCATTTTTGGCAAAACTACCTATTTGAAGCTACCTGTACTACTAATACAGTTGAATCTTTGAGGAGATTTCAAACTCCCTAGTTGTGCTACTAACTAAGCTACCAACTGAATCTTTGAGGAGATTTCAAACTCCGTACATAATAAAAGCACACACGAATCTTTTAAGGAGCTTTCAAACTCCAAACATGTCTACCAATCTAGCACAACCGAATCTTTTAAGGAGCTTTCAAACTCCAAACATTACTCCCCCTTTTTGCCATAAAGTGACAAGGGAAGACCACGACTTCACAAGATGCAGATAATATAAAATACCTTGAAGATCCTTTGAAACTCATTCTATCTATACTGCCTCCAAGTCAACCTATCACGTATAGATGTGTGAGAACCGGTTGACCACCCTGATCCGAAACAACTTAGTTGTCAATGACACACAGACCCAGAGAGGATCTAAGTGTCTCAAACTGAAGATTGTCCAAAGCCTTTGTGAATATGTCTGCAAGCTGTTTCTCCGTTGATACGTGGGTCAGGGTGAGTGTCTTCTTTTCTACAAGTTCCCGAATGAAATGATGCCTGATATCGATATGCTTTGTTCTAGAATATTGTACCGGATTCTTAGATATGTTGATGGCACTCATGTTGTCACAGTAGAGAGTCATCATACCTTGTTTTACCCCGTATTCCTCTAGCATCTGTTTCATCCATACCATCTGGGTACAACAACTTCCGGCTGCAATATATTCTGCTTCAGCGGTAGATGAGGATATACTATTCTACTTCTTACTGAACCAAGAGACCAGATTGTTTCCTAGAAAGAAACATCCTCCAGAGGTACTTTTGCGATCCTCTGCATTCCCAGACCAATCTGCATCACAATAGCCTACCAGACATGCGTTAGTATCCTTGGTATACCATAGACCATAGTCAGCTGTTCCACAAACATATCTGATAATTCTCTTCACATTCATCAGGTGACTCTCCTTGGGATTAGCTTGGTATCTGGCACAGACACCAACTGCATGAGTAATGTCCGGTCTACTGGCTGTTAGGTATAGAAGACTGCCAATCATGCTTCTGTATAAGGTTTGATCCACCTTCACACCAGCCTCATCTTTTGTGACCTTTACATGAGTTGCAGCAGGGGTTCTCTTATGAGTTGCTTTCTCCTGATTAAACTTCTTGATAAGGTTCCTTGCATACTTGCTTTGGGAGATAAGGATTCCGTCTGCCTTCTGTTTAACTTGTAACCCTAGGAAGTAACTCATCTCTCCTACCATGCTCATCTGGAATTCTCTTTTCATTTGTTCAACAAATTTGTCCACCAGCGTCTGTCTGCTAGAGCCGAACACAATATCATCCACGTAAATCTGAGCAATGATGAAGTCTGACCCTGTGTGCTTCACAAACAGCGTCTTATCTACTCCCCCTCGCACATATCCATGAGTGACAAGGAACTCTGTAAGCCACTCATACCAGGCTCTGGGCGCCTGTTTAAGACCATATAGAGCCTTCTACAGGTGATACACATATTCCGGGTGATGAGGATCTTCGAAACCCTTTGGTTGAGCTACATAAACTTCTTCATTTAGCACCCCGTTGAGAAAAGCACTCTTTACGTCCATCTGAAACAACTTGAACTTCAGGTGGCATGCAAGAGCTAAGAGAAGTCGGATGGCTTCCAAACGAGCAACATGGGCAAATGTCTCATCAAAGTCTACTCCTTCAATCTGAGTATAGCCTTGAGCCACAAGTCTTGCCTTGTTTCTAGTGATGTTTCCTTGCTCATCAGACTTGTTCTTGAAAATCCACTTCGTGCCAATAACGTTCACATTATCAGGACGTGGAACAAGGTCCCAAACATCATTGCGCTGAAATTTACCAAGTTCTTCTTGCATGGCAACAACCCAGTATTCATCATTGATGGCTTCCTTGACGTTCTTGGGTTCGATAGAAGATATGAAGCATGCAAAGCCAGCCAAATCTCGAAAATTTACTTGTTTACTTCTAGTAATGATGCCTTCATTTAGATCACCAATCACCTCGCTGATGGGATGATTCTTCTCGATGGCCCTTGAGGGATGAAGAACATGTGGGGAATCAGGAGGCGTTGTATCCGGATTATTATCTTCTTCTGGCTGATTGTCATTCGAAGTCGGAAGTTTGGGATCTGCGTTAGAGATGACAGTTGTGTTGGGACAATTGGTTCCCAATTGGTCTGGAAGAGATGGAGTATCATCATCATCTGTAGCATGCGTCTCGGGTGCTTCTGGAACAACATCTTGAACAACCACATTAATGGATTCCATGACGACTCCAGTGCGCTTGTTGTAGACACGATATGCCCTGCTGTTAGTAGAATAACCCAGAAAGATCCCTTCATCACTTTTAGGGTCCAGCTTCTGCAGATACTCTCGATCTCTGAGAATATAGCACTGGCTTCCGAAGACATGAAAGTACTTTGCTGTAGGTCGTTTATCCTTCCATAACTCGTAGCAAGTCTTCTCTGTCTCGGATCAAATCGTCACTCTGTTAATGACATAGCAGGCTGTATTCATTGCTTCCGCCCAAAATTTTAAAGGCACCTTCTTTGCGTGAAGCATAACTCGAGTCATCTCCTGAATAGTTCGATTCTTTCTCTCCACAACTCCATTCTGTTGAGGGGTGATAGGAGAAGAGAATTGTTGAGTAATTCCTCTTTTTGAACAGAAATCAGCAAGAGCAGCATTCTCAAACTCTTTCCCATGATCACTTCGAACTTTTACTATATGCTCGTCTTTATCCTCTCTTTCGCGTTCCAATTGAGTGCACAGCTGAACAAATGCCTGAACTGCATCTGACTTTTCTCTCAAAAAATAAGGCCAATCGTCGACACAAACAAGAACATACCTTTTGCCAGAATAACTTTCCACTTGCATAGGCCCCATTAGGTCAATATGAAGCAGTTCCAGGGGTCTGCTTGTATTAATCTGAGTGGTGCTCTTGTGAGGGACTTTGATTTGTTTTCTAATCTGACAGTCTCCGCAAACAATGCTAAGTTCTCCTCGAACTCTGGGAATGCCTCAAACAAGCCCCTCTGAAGTAATCTTCTGTAACGTTCTAAGGTTCACATGACCCATTCGCTGATGCCATAAGTTCATCTCTTCAGTACGGCTCAGTGAGCATGTTGTTTCAGCATTGGGTTTACCTAGGTTGAGAGGATAGCAGTTATTTGACGACCTTCTTCCTGTGAGGACTGGTTCATTCTTCTGGTTTAACACCACGCATTCATCCTGGGAGAATTGAACATGATGCTCTCCATTTCACAACTGACTTATGCTGATAAGATTGGCCTGTAAACCTTTGACAAGAAGAACCTCTTTCAATCTGGGCAGACCTTGAACATTTAGGATTCCTTTCCCAATGACTTTGCTCTCTACACCATCACCAAAAGTCACATTAGAACTTCCTTTGCACTCTTCTATACTGGTTAGAAACTCGGGATTGCCAGTCATATGTCTCGAACATCCACGGTCAAAGTACCACTTTTCTTTCTTCAGATGACTGGAGGAACTGAAGGCAACATAGCACACTTCACTTCTTTGCTTAACTCTCCAAACTTGCTTCATTCGTGGTTTCTAAACTTGTTTCACCTTTCTGAAGGACATATGAAACTCATGACATCTTGCCCTAATGTGTCCCACTTGATTACAGAAGAAACATCTTCGTCTGTCTCCCTGTCTTGTGGGATGTCTTGTGGCAAGCCAAGATAATTTTCTTCGTGGGAAATGATTGGCTGGAACAATTTCCGGTTCTGGCTTAGCAAAAGATTTTCTTTGAGTACGATGTTCAGCTGGAACAAGTTGTGGTAGTAGTTGTGGCACAGCCTTAACAAAAGCCGTCTTTCCGGAGCTTGATCCTCGGGTAAATCCAAGCCCTTTATGACCACCCCCTATCCTTTGTGCTCCCAGAATAGAGTCTAGATCTTTTGTTCCAGAGTTCAGCATTTTGACTGTCTTTTTCAAGTGATTCAGCTCTTCTATTGTCGCCTCATGAGCAAGTTTGCCTGTTTCGATTTCACATTTGAGGGAATCAATAATATCACTAAGATTTACCTCTCTTCTTTTCAGAGTATCATTTTCTTGCTTTAGGTCATCTGTAGCTCCTGAATGATCTCCTTGGTAGTCGTTACTTCGAAGTTTCAGGGAAGATATAACTGCCAGTAACTTCGTTTTTTGAGAGCTTAGCTCAGCTCTTTCGTTTGTTGCTGCCATCAACTGGGCTTTGAGATCAGTAATAGTCTGCTGATGATTTAGGTTTAAGGTGCTAACCTCTTTCTTGAGCTTCTCCTTTTCTGCTGTTAGATCTTCTAGAGAGTTTTGTAGATCTGTTTTTCGCTTGATATCAACCAGCCATTGTTGATATAGATCTTTGTAGTTGTTAGAAATTTCCTCGTCAGTAATTTCATCATGGTCACTGTAGCTAGAATATAGAATGTGATCTTCAGGTGATTTCATGGTCTCCTAATCTATGCTTTGGTCCTTTTTGGGTTTGACACATCCGGTAAGAGCAACAAAATTGTTGGTTTCCCCCTCAGAGTCACTATCACTCCAATTCACAGCATATGCATTCTTTTTCTTCTGTGTGTTAATACATTCTGCCCGGATATGACCAAAGCCTTCACATTCTCTGCATTGGATCCCTTTGCCCTTGTTCTCGGATAAGGAGTCTTCAGCACTATTTTTCTTGTAATCTTATTCTTCTTTCTGAAACTTGGTTCTGTTATTCTTCTGGAATCTTGAGTCAGAAGACTGACTGGACTCAGTCCCTTTACCGTACTACCTTCTTATAAATTTCCCAAAGTTTTTGGCAAACATGGCAAACTGTTGTTCTGATGCGTCGTCTGTCTTGTTCTTAACAACTTCAGTCTTTAGACTGACGCTGGAAACTTTTGTGAGACGGTCTTCTTCATTCATGTCCATCTCATGGGTCTGTAGGGAACCCATCAGTTCATCTAGTCTCATGTTTTTCACATCATTGGCTTCCTTGAAGGCAAGAGCTTTCATGGTGAACCGCTTTGTGAGAGATCTCAACACCTTTCTCACCAGTGTTTCCTCAGTCATTGGTTCTCCTAGTGCGAATGCTTCGTTAGAGATGTCAAGAACCCGAGTATTGAAGTCAGCAATGGTCTCATCCTCCTGCATTCTCAGATTTTCGAATTTTGATGTGACCATCTCCATTCTAGAGATTTTAACTTTGGTTGTTCCTTCATGAGCAGTTCGTAGAATGTCCCAAGCCATCTTGTCAATCTCACATGTAGAGATCATCTTGAAATTCTTTCCATCAACTCCAGAGAATATGGCATTCATTGCTTTAGAGTTCGCCGCTTCAGCTTTCTTTTGAACCTCAGTCTACTTGTCTTTAGCAAGAAGGCTAACCTTACCTTCTTCGTCGGTAGCCACTGGGTGAGCCCATCCTTGTTCAACAGCTTCCCAGACTGATTCAACTTGAGACTTTAGAAACGCCTTCATTCGTATCCTCTAGTAGCCATATTTGTTTCCTTCGAGCAGAGGAGGTCTCGTGATGTTCTGCCCTTCTCTTAAATCCATCTCACCAGCCTTCAAATCTTACTCTGTGTGTCGAGTATTTGCTCTGATACCAATTGAAATCTTCCCCTGGTAGATGAGATGTTGTTCTGGTCGAGATCCAGAGCAAATCTTATAACAACTTATGCGCTAAAACAAGTAATGCGGAAATAAAACGACACGCAAAGTTGTTACCCAGTTCGGCGTTAACGAGCCTACGTCTGGGGGGCGTTCTCTAGCCCGGTGGACAGCAATTCACTATTATTGAGTATTGCGAGTACAGGGTTTACCGTTTACAAAAACCCTCTTAAACAACCTGAGCCTCGGACAATCTAGTAATTGCAATCTAGGTCTCCCCCTAGATCTTTGCTCCCGCTCCGTATCCACTAGAATGATTCTCCGAGAGAATCAGCGCCTTCTCCCGAATGCACAGTAAAAAAAACTTCAGTGCGCGAGCCTTCAGCTTCGTCCTTCGATCAATCTGTTGAGCACCAATGCAGATTGATCCGAGCGCCTTCGAGTAACCAGTGACGGTTAGTTCTCCAGCCGATTACGTGCGTAGTGAATAACCAGTTACGATTAGTTCACCGCCGTTTACCTCCTCCTCCCTTCAATGAGTATGAGCGTGTATTGTATCTCCGTTCGTGCTGCTAATAACCGAGTATTAGCACTCCTTATATAGAGCGGTCGAAACCCTAAAACAATAAGGATTCCTAAACTAAACCGCCTCTATCATTAGGAAATCTTTCCTAATCTCTTGCGCATATCTCTTGTAGATAATCCTCCGTTCGAATCTTCAATCTAGATTAAGCAACCTTCGATTATCTTCTCGACTAAGATAGCTTCAAGCACAAGCAACCGACTCCAAGGATATTTCCAATAATCCATAAGCACCTGACTTGACAAATATGATTTAGGAAATTTACTGCTGCGTCAGAGTTGTGCTAGGTCGGCTTAGACAAGTTTCCAAATCTGAATTTGGAAACTTCCAACTTCTGTCCACTGATGAGCAACCGCCTTGATCTTCCAACGGTCGACTAGGTTTCCTAATCTGATTTAGGAAACACTTCTTCTGCTTCAACTTGTTCTAGGACAGTTGTCTCTTCCAGTCTTGAACAACAGCTAGAACAACTATACTAAGTTTTGCCAAACTACATGCCATATAAACTAACACGTTCTTTCATCTCAGTTACTTCGGATGTTAGAAGTTTCACCTTTTCTTTTAATTCTTCATTATCTTTCTTTAATGCCTCACCGACTTGAGCAAGATTAAAACTACAGCATATTGTAATAAGATTAAAGTTTGGCAAGATACAGAATCAAAAATGATAATAAGAATGAATGAATTCAGCTTGAGGAAGATTGAGAACAAAAGTTTGAGCATGTTTGAGCAAGAATCAGAAACTGGGTATTTAATTTGAACAAGTTTGGGCAACAACCAGTTGATAACAAAAATCTCAGAATCAGAACGATAATAAAAGTTTGAGCAAGTTTCGTAACATCGTCATCAAACCTCATAAAATTAATGAATTTAGCTCGAGCAAGTTTGAACAAGTTTAAAAAAACAAATAGAAATTGGGCATTCAGTTTCAGCAAGTTTGAGCAACCAGTTGATAACAAGAATTAGAATCAGAAATGATAAGAAAAGTTGGAGCAAGTTTGAGCAGCATCATTGACAAACCCCATAAAGTGAATGAATTCAGTTTCAATTTCAAACGTTCACATTTCTACATAAGACTAGTCTAAAGATTCAAGCCACAATGCAGCAACTGTGCATTTTTGAACTACCAAATCATCCTAAAATTAATCATACCAAGTAAATAACCATTCAAACACATCAATCATCAACACAATCAAGCGACCGAAGGTAAAAAACAACCATAGATTTCAATTCATCTAGCAGAAAAAATGATCATGAACCCTAGAGCCACAAATCGATACAAGAACACATAAAACAAAGGAATATGGTATCAGAAGAACACAAATCAAGAACTCAATTCAGTTAAACAAATTCAGACAGCAAATCAGCCATGTATAAGATCAAAATGGGACAAAACATACCTTGTATGCATTCCACAGTAGATGTGATCTTTTGTTGTTTTATATTCACTCTCAACTCTTTAGAATGCATTCGTTTTTGGCCTTTGTCAATCATGACTCTTGTTGTCCGATAACCTGTCAATTACGCATGTGAACAGAAATAAATCAGTTTTTTTATATCTAATTTGATGCCCAATCACAATAATTCATGAAATTAAAACACCAACATGCATAGAAGATACAAAACAATACTCAATAAAAGAGCAAATTGTATAGACCCCAAAGATGTTCACTTTCCTACAAATTAAAATATAAGTATGTGTGTGTGTTCAAAAACAAGAGCTAAGATGATATTGGAATCACAGACATAAGTCTCACAGGAGGTTCTCTAGTACAAGATACTTGTAAAACAGACACTAGTCCAATAATTACAAGAAAAAGTCATGGACCAAATCCCTTATTAAATAACACACCAAGCTGCCCAATGCGTGTGCCAAACGCCTGAGTAGCACAAACTTTGAAATAGAAAGCGTCACCCAAAATATGTCATGCATAGCAGTACATCATGTTTGCAGTCACTGAAGTATATAAGGAATCAGAGATGGACTAACAATGGAGCAGCTCTTACCCTCGCTTGCCTAGCCTCCAGGGAAGGACATCTTCCCTTCGACCAAGCTCCTGCAGCCACTCGTATAAGTATCAATGGAGATAAGCAAAGCCTCCCGCACCTGTGCCATGGTGACTGCGGCTTTTCCCCTCTTCACTTTAATTACAGGACGTGAGACGATGGCTTCGTCCGTCATCCAGCTACAAGAAGTCTCTTCCAAGACGATAGTCACCTCTGAGTGCCCCTTGTAGAGCCTCTGCTCATTGCCCTCTGTTGTAAGCTTCGGCCCATTTCATATTAATAAAATCAGTATTTATTTGGAAAAAAAAACTAACAATGGAGCATTAGAGACTAATGAAACAACTAATTTCAAGAAATGCCAGCAATGTTTTGATCATGGTTAGCATGGACGCACTTGTACTATTTTTAAAACAAACTAACACCTGTTCAACTGAAAGGCGGTTTGAACTTCAGATACCCACATTGTTTTATATATGTAATTAAACCCTTTGTTTCCTAAAATTAGTGGATAATGAGCATTACATAAATTGAGAAACTCTGATTCCTCAGAAAACCCATCCATAACTATGAGGAACTAGTTCAGTAATTTATCATTCATACTATATGCTACACTAATCTAGGCTAAGCAGCTCTTGCACCTCAAAACCATGCATCCAACAAGTGAGTATGATACACAATGACCACCAAACTTAAGCATCTGCCCGCAGGCATACCAATAGGGCACTTATACCATCCAAAGCACCCAAAGACCCTCTGTCATTATTAGAAAGAAAAAAGATACAAGAAGATTATTTTGTAAGGAAAATCCAAGAGCACTGCAAGGAATGAGAACTGGAGAAATAAATACCACAAATCAAGACCCACCCAAATAAGCAACTCTGCTAAAATACAGTAAAATACAAACCTTGACAACAGCCCTATCTTTAAGATTACAAAACCGGACACAATTGAATCCCAACATATAAACAAACAACAGATGCATAAATATTATATTACTGAGCAACTCCGAATCTCAAGGTCATCTTCAATGAAACTGGGCATATACAATTATCATAAAACCAAACCAACATAAATCTTAAAATACGACAGGCTCACCAATGAAAATGGACTTGAGACCGTAGCCACTGCGATTGCGCTGGTCTAAGGATGAAGTAAATCTCACGATGAGGTTTTCTAAAACTGTTTAGCGCATATACTTCTGCGCATCGCTTCTTAATTATCTCTACACTTTTTTTTGTCATGTTCTCTGATCAGTTTATCTATTGGCCAAAAACCATTCACTGCCTATGTCTTCTCATTCAATCATTCTGGAGAGTACTGAATCTGAAATTAGATTTCAAGTAAAAAAACCCTAATTTACTAAATCTTACCTCAGATGACAGAGGAGGGCACGGGCATGGAGGAGAGACGCGGGGCGGAGAGACAGGCGGAGCAAGTAGCGCACTAGGGGTCATTGCTTTCCTGAAGTTCAATCGTACCTTTCCTCTAACTTTCTTCGAGCTTTCCTCAAGTTCAATTGTGCGCAGATAACATTCACAAGTTAATGAATATTTTAATATGTTTATTTTTTTAATATTACTCTACTTCTACTAAAGAATTTCTATTTTTCTTTGGGAATTCAAATTAAGTTGGAAATCTTTTATTAAGAATTTGTAATGACTACATGGTTGCAAAATGCGATCTTCAACAATAATTATTTTTGATCATCACAATAAATAATAATTAGTGACAATTCTAAATTAGTTGTCACATTTTTAATATTATGTGATAACTTTTTTAAGCCATCACTTTTTTTTGTCGCAAAATGTGATATTGAGCGATAACTAATTTTGGTCATCACATTAACAGATAATCAGTGACAACTTCATAATAGTCATCGCATTTGTAATATAATATGATGACTTGTTTAGGTCATCACTATTTTTGGTCACAGATTAACATTTTTTTGTAGTGATGGCATTTCCCGATAATCACATACACAATATTCAAACATTTCGAGGTAGTCAAATAGTTTGAAACCTAGTTTAGACTAAGGTAGACCAACTTCCGTGTGAATCTATTCCTAGACAAACCTTCTTAATTAGAACCTCACTCGATCGAGATGTTGATTCACTCAATAACCTTTATTATCCTTAGACATCTCCCAAGGTAATAAATAAAATAGGCATGAAAGACTAGTTCACTTCATATCCGTAGAAATGATCATATTCACTACATCCAAACTATCCCTAAGGTCGTTCGATTCGTAGGTCTAGTTTTAAAATTCAACATGTTACTTAGGTATTTCATCAAACACTTAGCAGCATGTCATGTATAAAGAGCATAGTGAACATGAATTTGATACTATTTGATGGGATTAATTGATGATTCGCTCAATGACTAACTTCAATGAATTAAACATTCAATCCTAGTCAAGCATCCATATCCTAAGGTTCACTTCCATGATTGAGATATAGATCATTTTCTCTATCCTAGAACTATTCCCTAGATTTTCCAAGTCATAGGTTCAAGTTTTAGTCTAATTGTCACTTAGGCTCACAAGCACCTACAGTACATAATATTTCATAACGCAAGAGAAAAAAATCAACAATCAATCATATAAATATCAATGTATATTTGTGATCAAAGAGTACCAAGGAGGATTGTGAAACCCTCAAAACACAAGGACTACTCACACATAATCATGTTACATGTTATCAATACAAAGCTACAAGAGGGGGTGGGCGGAGAAAAGATGAGTAGAGAAAACCCAAGTGGTAGATGTTGAGAAAGCTCTAGAATCCTTCATTGGTCTTCTCCCTTCTCCCCAAACAAACCTTTGATGATGGTGGTCCTTCCTTAGCCTTTTTCTGACACTTTTTCTCTCTAAAAAAACACCCCCTTAGGTGTAAAACCTATCCTTCTATTTATAGCTCCAAAACTGAAATTTTTGGTACCGTAGCAGTTCCAGTCGACCGACTGGACAGGCCTGTCGACCGACTCCATGTCGAGAGATTTTGAGCATTCTGAGTTCCTTTCTAGTCGACCGACTGAACTTCTCAGTCGACCAACTGGGAGTTTTAGCTGTCTTAAAGTCCGAATTTGGTCTTAGCATAAATTAGAGAGTTGTAGCTCTTTGAGTTAGCTTTCCAACAAGATATAGAGCGACTAATTCGGACACCGTATGCGCCCTGGGCATGCAAAATAAGTCTGAAAGGTCAGTCTGCCATGTTTTGCCCCGAAACTTCTTGTTTTGCGCGAATTTTCAATTTTTCATGCAATCTTGATATTGAGGTATTGAATTCAATGGGGTATCATTTTGTACCTGAAATGTGAAAGGAAAGGGTCAAATGACACCAAATAAAGTCAGAAACGACTCAAAGCTATAGTGAAAAATGGTTATTAATGAGTCGAAAACTCGACTCATCAGCAAACAAGCAGATAAGAGGAAGATAACTTTTCTGGAGAATCAATTGGATGGTAAACATACAGCCAAAATCAAAGCAATTCGCGTGGCGATTATACCATGAGTTTCTTACATCATCAAGGACTAATGGTAATGAAATGGTGCATTTGGACAGACCAGTTCCATGTTGGGTGGCTATCAATGCAAATCATCAATGCATACCTTGTTACATTGCTGGTGGGTAAATACTTCCTTGAAGGAAATGGGTTTAAGCTGTAAGTTTCTGGAATATAATTTTTTAGACCCTAGTGATTGGATATGGTATTGTACTTTTACTCGTTCTATCTTAGATCTTTGTACCATTGCGCAAGGGGCAAGACAGATTTGGTTTAATAGAAACCTGGTGGTGAATGATAAGGATGGATTCAATCCCTTGGTGGTCGCTAGGATACTGAAACAGCAGGTTGTTTACTATCATAATCCCAACCAAAATTTCCTTGTTATAGACCTATGTGGTAATGTTTATTGGAGAGCTCCAAGGAGCGGCCATTTGAAGGTTAATGATGGCGCTTGGGATGAAACTTTGAAGAAGGCGGTGATTAGAATCTGTTGCAGGGACGAAGAGGGGTTGGTCTGCTCTAAGTAGCACGGAAACCTCTACATGGGTGCGGTACCGGTTTCGGAAACTTTCAGAAACCTGGAAACCTTCGAAAACCTCAAGAAACCTCCGGAAACCTTAGTTGACCGTTTCGGAAACGGTCAACGAATCGGAAACTTCTAGGACATCGAAAGAAACCTCTGGAAACCTCTAAAAACCTAATTTTGCATTTTATTTTGGAAAACTTTCAAAAAATTGAATTTAAATGATAAATTAATACCGCTATTCTTGAATTTGCTGATCTTTTCCTCGATGAGCCGGAGATGGAAAGTGTGTTCTTTGAAGATGATCATGAAGAGTGAAGACATTGCCCAAGTCCACTATGTAAGTTGCTTAATGTATTTTCTTGGTACTGATGTATTTTGTATTGTATATTTTTTTTGTTCTACTAAATGATTTGATTGTTAAACAAATGCAGGAGTTAGTGGAATGCTTTTTGTGAATCCCCAAGGCTAGGAGTTGCTGTTTAATGCTTAAAACATGAGTGCATGATGTGCTTTTTCTAGCTGTTGAATGCTTAAAACATAAGTGCGGGATGTGTTTTTTTATCTTGATTGTAATACATTGCAATGCTAAAGAATGTTTTATCTTTAACATTATCTTTTGAAACAATATTTGTGTTATTATGTTAGGATATATGTAATTACATGATGATCAATATATTAAAATTTTTAAAAAATATAAATATATATATTTAATACAGCGGTTTCCGGCGGTTTCCTTTTTCTTTATTTTTAGATTTGCGGTTTCGCGGTTTCTGCGATTTCCATTTCGTGGTTTCCGTTTCCGTGTCCGTGCTACATAGGTCTACCTGGTTGAAGAGGGGTGGGAAGAGGGTGTCCTATCAAGTAACGAAGCAGAACAATGGACGCTAAACATAGCAATGGAACTAGCAAAAGAGAAATGTGTTCTTAAGGCCATTTTTAGATTGACTCTTCACCAGTGTTCAAGAAATTTCCATGGAAATCAAGTGTCTATCATGATACACAGCAGCCAGCAGAAATCGGAAAAGAATGTCCTTTGGGATGTGCAGTGGCGAACCCAGCTAGTGGGCTGCTCGGGCTGCAGCCCGAGTAAGAAATTGGCCCAATTTTTGTTGTTGTTGCACTCGTGCAGTAAATCAGTCATGGAAACCTCATACGGGTGATGGGCGACGGGCTGACGACTGACGACAGAGTGGCTACGTCTTCGAATCAGCTGCGTGGGTGGCTCAGAGTGTCAGACGTTTAGTGATTTTCGTTTCAGGTATGATTATTCTGATTCTGATATGCAGCTAGTCACTTCTCATCTTCTCCTCTATTTATTCATCGCAGCAATAGCTGCAATTTGCTGCGATTTGGTGCTTTAAATTGTGAGGCAAGCTGCAAGCAGTAGCGGTTTGTTCAGCAAAGGATTTTGATGATTTATTACTTATCAGTTGATTTTCAGTCTCATGTCAATGGCTAGATTTATTTTGTTGAATTTCTGAATTCTGAGACTACTTTTGTAAGTTTGTTGGTGTATCAGGTGTATGGTGTTTTGAAAATGATCTCGTTTTGATGGCTGGGACTTGTTAGTTGTTGAATGTGAAAATGTTATGAGAATTGTTTTTTTTGTATGTATTTATCTTGGCTTTTTTTTAAATTGCTCAAACTAGTTAGTAGCTAAAGATAAGAGTATTGAGATGTTAATGTGGTCATTAGGTTTGTCATTTACGAATGGGGACTAGTTTGAAAACAGGCGAAGGTGAAGGAGGTTGACATGGAGTTCTACAAGGCTGAGATTGTAGAGTTGCCACCAAAGGTGAAGGGACTAGTAGTTGATGATGTTCTGTGGAGATTGTGAGAGTTGAATGACACTGCGTCATTAAGGGAACATCGAGGTGTGTAAGAATAGTAACCCTATACATTTTGTTTTGTTGCTTCGTTGTAGTTGTGATCTATTGTCCCCTTTAAAGTGATAGCCATCACGAAGATAAAAACTTGTCTTCTTGAGGTTTATAAACCTCTTGGTGATTAGTTGATGCAAATGTCCCCCCTCTTAACTTGTTACTTGGTCGTTGGTTGTTTAACCAGGCGTGGCAGTTATATGATTTTGTGTCAAGTATTTATTGTATTATCTAATATTATTTAACAACGTATTGTATGCTCAAATTGAGCTAGTTATATATATTATTATGTGTATTTTATAAGTATGGTTTCAGATTATTTGTAATGCGCTTTGATTGGCACGCCTCAATGGGCTTCAAACCTCAAAAAAAATTTGCGTCGCGATAAAAAAAATTCAGCCCTGGTAACTTTCTATTCCTGGATTCGCCCCTGGAGATGTGAGTCTAGTTTTCAGGGAAGCAAACAGTTGTGTAGACAGGGTGTCACAGAAGGCTAAGGAAGAAAATTGGTGTCGGTTCAATCACGAAGCTATTCCAAGATGTTTGTATGACCTGATGAATTTTTGTTTATCTTGGCTATGCTTCTATCTTGTGAGTCATGGCTCAGTGTTTTGTGTTCAATGTCTATTTTTCCTTTTGACAAAAAAAAGATGGAGATATGAATGAGGGGTTCGGATCCCATAAGAAGGGCAATTCTCATGAGAAATGGGAATTATACTGGATCGTCGATCACAAATGACCAATGGTCCAGATTATCCCCATTAAAATTCGTATCCCTTTAGTTCTCCCCGTTATATACAAAATAAGGGTATATTGGTCAAATTACAAAAGTTCTATTATTAAATGTAGTACTAAAATTCGTACGGTTAATTAGTAAAGTTTGTAACTTTTGACTTCGTGATGATCAAATAATATTTATAATCTAATTAGTAAAGTTCGTAACTGTTAATGACATCGTGATGACCAGATAAAATTCGTACGGTAAATTAGTAAAGTTTGTAACTATTAATGACTTCGTGATGACCAAATAAAATTTGTAGTCTAATTAGTAAAGTTCATAACTATTAATGACTTCGTGATGACCAAATAAAATTCATACTGTTAATTAGTAAATTTCATAGTGGAATTGTGCAGTTTGCTAGGGTTTATCGTCTATTTGATATTAGATTAAAGATATAAAGATAAATATGCCCTTATGAAACTTTTAAATAGACTTATAAATTTAAAAAAATATAAAAAAAACAAGGATCATTAGATACAAAATCTAACGGTTATGAAAAATTCATATTTCTCATCATATTTAATAACTTTTAATATGATCCAAACTCTATGAATGAGCACATTATATTATACATCAAATTAATAGAAATAAAAATTGGATATGAAAATGAAATAGTGTCATCCAATTCACCATATTTAAGAATTGGGATCATATGAGAAGAGGTAATATTCATGAGAAATGAGAAGTCTTAATCACCGTTAGATTATAAATCTGATGGCTATTAATCATCACTAATTTATGCACATAATCACGTTTTAATAACGATTAAAGGGTAAATTAGTAATCTTTAAGTACGAATTACAGATCAGATCCTGTTTTTTCTCGTACTCAGAAAGATTCAATCAGTCTCTCGTGCGCAGAATAATCGGCATTCGTGCGCAACCACCTCCTCAAAGCCCTAGGCGCGATCGATTGATTATGTTGGTTACTCACAACTTGACAAATAGTCATGATGAATTTCGCAGCTGTCAGCCATGAAGGTAGTCTTGGTATGCATTGTACTTAAACGATTTCAGTGTGTTTGTGTATGTGGATCAATTTCGAACAAGGCGGATAATGCAGGTTATCTAATGAGTTCTTTACAACAATTTTCGTTCTTGGTGATTGATAATGAACGATTTCCATAAAGTTTCGATATTTTTGTAATTGAACGTATATAGAAAGCAGTTCCAAGTTTGCTTTGTTCGTTTTGAATCATCGAATGCAATAGCCAATTCCAAATCCTTTTTACCTATTTTATGTGGTCGCCATTGTTTTTCTTTTTTCTTTTTTTAAACTGGGCGGAGCCAGCACCTTTTATTGATAGGGATCCAAAAAGCCTGGATCGGGGCGAATACAAGGCCCTCAAGCGCCAGAGGATAGTTATAAACCCTATCCTCTTAAAAACGCCGAACAGGCCAGGAGCAGAGGAGGCGCAAGAAAAAAGACAACCCACAAACAACCAATAACCAAACAAACAGCAAACAACAAACAAACATACAAAAAAAAACCAACAAACAAAACGCCCTTAGATGTAAGGGCTAAAACGGTCGTCCCTTTGACGCGGGGTGCACCGGGGGGTGCCAGGGAGGAGGGTTAGGGGAGCGTCAAACGGCGCTTTAGAGCTGGTTCGGCACCAAGTAGGCAACTGAATGTAGTCGGCCTGTTACAGCCATACGCACTGCTTTAGGCATGGCCTGAACTCTGTAGTAAATGGAGTCCGATGTCTCCTGGAAGCAAAGGGCTATGGCAGCATTATTCAATTCGGGGTTGATTTTTTTAAACCTGGCGTTACCTATCAATCTCCTTGCTTCCCGCCATCTACTAAAATAAGGCCAAGTACCCATGAAGTTATCAGCTCCAAAGAGATTACTATCCAGATGCGAGCTTTGAATGCAGGCCAAATCCCTCAGCCAGCCCTCTTCGTCCATCAACAAACAAGCCGAAATGATACTTTCAGATAGATCCTCATGTTCAAGATTTACCTTAAAACCCACGACCATAGTACCTTTGCAATCTCTCAGAATACCTCCACAAACATTCTTATTAGTGGAAATAGAGAGGGTGAGGCCACTGGAGCTGGGACTCCATTTTTTCCATCGCCCCCGCATGTGGTTCTCCGGAGTGGGGATGTTAAGCTTATCCAAGGTAAACTGAGAATGAAAGGAAGGGGAGTATTTCCCTTTGATCCTGGGGCCCAACGCTCGGGCCCATCTCAAAACCCCTGTTTTGACCTTGCTGCAGGGGTTACCATGAATTTTGTTGTTCCTATGAATCCATACCTCCCACAAGGTCACTGCCGCAAGACAAAGAGAGAGGGAGGACATGTATTCTCCCCTTTTGAGATCAATAAACCAATCCCTCTTCAATTGCTCCATGTCCCCAGGAGTTGGCTTATCCAAGTTGACGGCCAAGAACGCCCATACGGGGGAAGCTATATCACTGTGAAGGAACAGGTGCTCTGTCGCCTCTACTTTGGATTTCTGGCAACACCAACATTTGGAAACCACACAAATGCCACATCGGGTGATATTGTCATCTGTGGGAAGGGCCTTATGCCATAAGCGCCACAAGAAAACACTTATTTTAGTGGGCAGCCAAGCATGCCATGAATTTGCAAAAAGATTATTCTTGGGCATAGACTTCCTGATTTTATCATAGCAGGCTTTAGTAGTGAAGATAGAGGAGCTACCTGGCGATCCTTCTTTCCAGCAAAGCCTATCCGGACTGTTGGATAGATGGAAAGAGTCAATAACATTTGGGGTGATCCCAGAAATCATGCTGTTGAAGCTATCCTTTATCGTATCGCTGTTAACCACATCTTTGATGGTCCACGACTCGGCATGCTTAGGAAGCTTCACATTGAGCCATTCGCAGAAATGAGAAAGCAAAACATCCCCTTTGCCAATCTCCCAGCAACTGTCTTGGCACATTTTGCGAATGTAAGGCTTGAGGGAGGACCAAATAGCAGAACTGTAGGATTTGTGGAGGTATTTCTTTCTAGCAAACTTAGCCCATATTGAATTGTTCTGCAAGAATCTAAAGGCCAGCTTGTTGAATAAGCATTTCTTCACATCAGACAATTTCCTAATGCCAAGCCCTCCTTCATCTTTTGGCATGTAGACTTGATCCCAATTAACCCAGTGGTGCTTGGCCGACCCTCCCCTGTCCCAGAGAAAGTTACGCATAAGTCTTTCGATGCCTTTGATCACCACCTTTGGAACAGGAAGAATTGATAGTGTGTGGATACTCACTGACCCAAGCACGGAGGAGATTAGGGTTGCTCTGCCGCTCGTAGATAAGAAATTCTTGGCCCAGCTGGAAATCTTGGTCCTTACCACATCTTCCAGATGTTTAAAATAACTGACCCGCGCTCTGCCAGCAAACAGGGGAGCACCAAGGTAGTTAGCCGGAAAGTTACCTTCAGAGAATTTGGTGATCTCTAACAGCGCCTTCCTTCTTTCTTCGTTAATGTGACTGGAAAAATATACTTTGCTCTTATCTGGGTTCAGCATTTGCCCAGACGCGTCACAGAAACCGTTAATCACTTTTTGCAACCGTCTGATAGAATTTTTATGCACATTGGAGAAAACCAACATGTCATCTGCGTAGAGGAGATGATGGAAAGTCAGTTTGCACCCTTTAGTTCTGTAGGCCTGAATTTTCCTGGATAGCATTGTCTGATTCAGAGATTGACTGAAATATTCCATAGCTAAAATGAAGAGAGACGGGGATAGAGGATCCCCTTGACGCACTCCTCTATTGGATTTAAAATGCCCAAAGCAATCCCCATCCCAGGCAACTGAATACCAGCAGTTGCTGATGTTCCTGTAAATCAGATCACACCATTGCTCACAGAAGCCAAAGGAATGAAGCATCTTCAGTAAGAAGTTCCAGGAGAGCCTATCGTATGCCTTGGACATATCAAGCTTAATCACTACATTCCCTCCATAAACTTTGTTGTTAATATCCTTCACAATGTCATGTGCCAAGCCAATGCTTTCGTGAATGCTTCTGCCCTCTACAAAGCCCGACTGCTCATTACTAATCAACTTAGGGAGGAAGATTTTCAGCCTGTCATTGAGGATTTTAGAGAAGATCTTATGAGTGAAGTTGCAAAGGCTAATTGGTCTCACCTTATCAAAGGAAACAGCATTTTTGATCTTGGGAAGCAGAATAATATGGGCACTCGAAATAAGTTTGGGGATTTGAATCCCCACAAAGAAACCCCGCACTGCCTCCATAAGGTCATCCTTAACTATACTCCAGCAAGAGCAGAAGAACTTGCCTGTAAAACCGTCTGGGCCGGGGGAGCTAGAAGGGTTCATCCCAGTAACAGCCAATCTAACTTCATCTTCGTCCGGCAACTTAATAATCTCGGAATTCTGCTCCTCGGATAAAGTCGGCGGACCGTTGAAATTCATCTCAGGATCGGAGCTCATAGGAAAAGAGCCAAATAACTCTTGAAAGTAGGTCACCGCTTTGTTGCCGATTATGGCTGCATCCTCTGTGTGAGACCCATCCTCCAACTCCAATTTCATTTTATTGTGCATGCGCCTGGCTTTGATTGAAGCGTGGAAGAAGCTCGAGTTCCTGTCCCCTTCATTCAGCCATTTCATTTTGGATTTTTCCTCCAGCATAGCATGTTGATATCTAAGGAAATTGGCGAGCTCGTCTTTAGATGCGTTCAGATCTGATCTGGACACGCGACCGATTCCACTCTGGATCTCCAAATCCATCTTTTCCACTCTCTTCTCCAATTGACGCACCTTCCGGTTAACATCACCAAATTTTTCCCAGTTCCATTTTCGCAAAACACCCCTCAGCCGCTTAAGTTTTAACGCAAAGTTCAGCATCGGGTTTTTGTGGGCTTTCCCGGCCCAGCTTGTTCTAACAGTCTCCTGGAAACTGTCATGCTCGGCCCACGCCCCTATAAACTTAAAGCTCCCTTTTTTCTTTCTTTGCTCCCCATTCAGTTTCAACAACAAGGGGCAATGATCGGAGGAGTGCCTGGTCAAGTGCTGGTTCTCCAAGTTCAGGAAAACGGCCAAGCTCAGACCATTACCGAGGCACCTATCCAGCCTCTCCCAAATTTGAGCATCACCCTCTTGATTATTAGACCACGTAAAATCATTTCCTGTATAACCAACATCAGCAACTCCAGCTTTGGTTAAGAACTCATTGAAGTCCCTAAGAGCCTTGCCTTTTTTCCTGTTGCCTCCCTTCTTCTCTGACCACGAAAGAATTGCATTGAAGTCCCCACATATTAACCAAGGCTTGTCCACTTGATCAGCCACTGAGATTAAAGCCTCCCATAAGTCCTTTCTAATATTAATATCAATGGAACCATAGACAAAGCTGCAGACCAAATCAATGTTCTCTTCTAGCAACAAGATATTAACCGTAATTTGCTGGCTGGTGTGGCTGATTTCCGTCACTATGACCTTATCATTCCACAGAAGCCAAATGCTAATATTCGATGGGGAGCACTGAAGGAAATTGTCAAAGTGAAGGATTCTAGCCACCTTATCAATGTTGTCCGGATTAGACATAGGCTCAATAATAGCACAGACATCAATCAAATTATGTTTAAGCATGGATTTCATGTAATCAAGCGTACCTTTGTTCATAATGCCCCTGGCATTCCAACAGAGAAGGGTCGTATTAATCATTAATCACTGGGCTTGAGGCAGTACTTGCTACCCATGGAACTATACTTAGCATCTCCTCCTCTGTTTGGACCGGAGTTTCCTTGGTTGAACTAGTACCTCCCTTTTAAGAAAGTAATCAGCTTGGTTTTGCGTTTTACTAGACCGAGGTACGTCGCCTTTACTAGGCCGATTATCATCTCCTTTTCTGGGATGGATCGCACTTTGCGCCGCCTGCATGTCAAGGCGCCAGTTATGCATGTATTCCTTAGCGATCCTCTCCGTTTTTTCTTTCTCCTCTGGCTTTGTGAATCTGACTCTTGAAGTGGCTTGTGAAGTAGTTGGGGTCGTCTCGGACTTGGACTGCTTCAACTTATTAGTATGTCTGGTCGGAACCTGAAGGCCGTTAGCTTTGATGGCGTGAGAACCATTGTGGTAGAGGACATCTTTGACGTCAATAGGCACCGTGACTCCGTTAGAAGTCATGACGTGAGAGCCGTTGGCGGAGGGAACCTCAACCTCGTTAATCGACACCGTGAGTGGATTGTCAACGGTGTTAGAGATTGACAGATCATTGGACCTGGGGTATGGCGCCAGACAGGAAGGACCTTCTATTGTTCTATGATACTTAATATCAGAAATATCAGTTTTTTCCTTTCTATACTCTGTCTGTTGCAGAGTTATTTTCCTCACTTGTTTAGCACTCTTTTGCTTTTGTTTCCTTTTTTGGACAAGAGTCCAACCATGTTTCTTGCTGGTAGAAGGTTTGGAGACGTGCTCTGACAGTGACTCGGCAGCAGCTTGCCTGCCATTCTGCATGCTTTTGCTAGCGTTTTGATGCTGTCTCTGCAGTGTTTCAGACTGTTCATATGCTCCTGTAGGTTGACCAGTTGGCAACCCAAACTCATCACGCGCCTCCCATATGAGGTACTCCTCCTCCCTTCTCTGTTTGGCTTTACGGCAGGCCTCCAGCAGATGCCCATGAAGCCTACATTTCGTGCAGAACTGAAGGTTGTTTTCGTAGACGAGCTTGAGCCAGAACCCCTCTTGAGGTCCGGTGGAGATCCACACTTCTTCTGGCCGAGGTTTAGCAGTGTCAATCTCCATACAAAACCGAGCAAAACTCGGGTTATTAAAAGAGACGGTCTTATTATCAATCGCCAGGAAGCGCCCGAAAGAGTTGACAATAAGCTCAATGTAGCCTTGGTTGTACAGCTGAGGGGGTAGGGTTGACATGTGAACCCATGACGTGGTGGTGGACGGTTCCCTCTTGGTGTCGAAATCCACGCACCATCTGAAAACTCGAAACAGGGAGTGCCCAAGTTTTTGCATCGGGTGGGAGAGGACTATCCTGGCGTCTATTTTGGACTCCAACACCACTAAGATATGCCTAGCATCCCATGCGCCAATAGAGCAGGACCCTTGAAGCTTCCATGCAGCCAAACAGGCTGTGCGAACTTCCCCTATTGGTGGCCGACCGCCTGAGAATTTGATAACTAGACTATGTTTGAGATTTTCAATCCCGGCTCTTTGTTCTGCTGCCGTGAACGAAATGGCCGGCTTTCCATCTTTGAATCCGTACTGACGTGCCGGAAGTTGAATAGGTGGGAAGCGTCTCTCGAAAAAGACGTCTGGGTTTGTCTCCCCTGCAATCGGAGGAGAGTTGCGCGTGACGCTGGCGTATGATGCCTTGCCTGGGAGGTCTGGTGGATCTGGGGGACGAAACAGAGGCGGGGTTGTGATGGCCGGAGGATGGCCCATGGCCAAACTGGCTTGTGAAGAATGGGAGAGAAAACCTTAAGCTTCTCTCTCTAGAAAACCTTAAGCTTCTGACCTATAGTTATTCTCTATGTAGCCCAAGAAAAGCAGTTATTCTCTATGTAGCCCAAGAAAAGCAGTTATTCTCTATATAGTTATTCTCTATGTAGCCCAAGAAAAGCAGCTTTATTCTCTAGAGAAAACCTTAAGCTTCAGATCTCACGTGATTGAAAAATAGTATAATTCGTAGCATACAATTTATAATTCGTAACTGCTTAACCTAGTGTTGTTTTGCAGCTAATAACAATTTGGAAACTACTTCCCTTGATGATGAAAGCTTCACTTTTGTTTCTGTATCCGGGAAAAACTGTTGGATTCCCAAGTGTCCTAATGAGCTAAAGCCGCATGTGGGGATGATATTTCCAGATCTCGATCAAGCTATATTATTTTACAAAGAATATGCACGTATCGCTGGATTTGTTGTGCGTTTGTCAACGTCAAACATGTCAGATGGGATTATTACTCGAAAGTATTTGGTGTGTCAATGGGAGGGTTTAAAAGGAATGTGTAAAGTGGTTGATACTACAAAGCCTGTCGATCACATTGAGAGGTCTAGGAGGGACACTCGTTGTGGGTGTGAAGCAAGACTTTTGGTGAACATAACTAATGGTGGTAGATATCGTGTATATTCTTTTGAAGAAACCCATAATCATTATTTGGAATCTGACATATGTAAACAGTTTTTGAGTTCGCATAGAGCATTATCCCTTGTTGACAAGCAGTTGATCATGGAATTTGATAAAGTTTGCATATGTACTAAAAAAGCTCATCATATTAAGAAAGAGTTATGTGGTGGGTTTATGAATATAGGAGTCACGGTCACTGATTACAAGAATTTTAAGAGGGATTTGAAGCTCTATATTGGCCTTAACGATGCTCAAATAGATGTTGACTTTTTATCGGATAAGAAAAAGACTTGCCAAGGATACTCATTCGAGTACTTTTCAGATTGGGAAGGTACCCTTTCCAGATTGTTTTGGCTAATGGGATATTGACAACACTGCCTTGTCGCGAGGCAATGTGTACAAAATTAATTTATAAGTCCGCTACTCGTGACTTTACTATTGGGTAGTAAAGCGGTAAGTAGGGGTCGAACCCAAGGGAATTAGTGGATAGTTGTTCTTTCGAAAATGGAAAATTAAATAAGACAGTTGGTGGTTGGTTGTGATTTTAGTACTGAAAGTAATGTGGGTTGGTTGTGATTTTAGTACTGAAAGTAAATGACTGAAAGTAAAGAAAGTAAATGCAGGACTGAAAGTAAATACTGAAAAGTAAAGTGCTGGAACAGTCCAATTCAATATCGACTAATCAACATACTTTTGGTATGGACTGATATTGAAAGGGTCTGTAATAAGTGACAGAAAGTAAATTACTGAAAGTAAATTGCTGGAACAGTCGAATTCAATATCGACTAATCAACATACTTTTGGTATGCACTGGTATTGAAAGGGTCTGTAATAAGCGACAGAAAGTAAATTGCTGAAAGTAAATGTGCGGAAATTAAAGTACTGAAAGTAAATGACTGAAAATAAGCAGTTGATAATGAGACTGAAAGTAAAGTGACAGGTGATGTTTTAATTAAAGGAAAGGGTTCGGTTTTAGGGGCCTTGTATCATAAATCTGTTCATCATCGACCTCTAATGATCATACTACGTGTTTAAGATGTATCAAGGCTATTTCTAGCACTCGACTTGCCACACCGTCTAGTCCTTTTCAAGACATAGAACACTTAATCTATTTAGGCTAATTCCTCTTTTCGAAGTATCTTAGCCTTATGTGCATCCACCTGATCAATCATTTCCGATCAACCAAGTGGTGTTTAAAAGAGGTTGAACTCTACAGAAAAGCTTTGCTCTTTCAAGCCTCCACTTAACCACGTATGTTCACGAACCCCATGGAAGAGCTTTGCTCTTTCGAGCCTCCACTCAACCAATAGTGTTCTAACCTAATATATGGCACATAGAACAAGTTTAAACACAATAGAGGCACTAAGAGAAGGGTCTAAAACATGTTTTGATACAAGCACACCCCTTCAACCGAATGAAGGGTTTAGCTACGATTATCCATGGAAGAGGACATCATAGCTAAGTGCTTGAAAAGTAAAGGTTTTCGAAAGACAAAAAGTAACGTTTTTTGAAAGTAAAAGACAAGGAAAAGCTTGAGCACTTCAAGAACCAACAAGAGTACTCAAGAACAAACTTGGAGCTTCCAATATCAAAGTAAAGTGTTTACAAGGATTGTGCCTAAAATCTAGAGAGATTTTCTACAAGGACTAGAGAGTATGGAACATGGGGCATTGAACAAAGGAGGGGGAGCTCTCTATTTATAGGCAAGGGGAGAAGAGGGGAGTAAGACACATGGCAAAGGGGGAGAGGAGGAGCCAAAAGCCGCCGGCCATGAGGTGGCTCTCCAAAAGCTGCCGGCCATGTGGCAACTCCACAAGGGAAGCCGCCGGCCATAGGTGGAGGAAGTGAGTGTGAGTGGGTTGTGATATTTTCTTCCAAAAGCCATCGGTTCCCTCACAACTCCGGTTAGAGCTTGGTTGCATCTTGGTTGCAATCAAAAGACAAGGCACAAGCCTTGCACATGGGTGGCTAGACTTGGCATTGACTTGAGTTCTTGATCTTTGTTGAGGTTTGGAACAAGTCATTGGGACATGTTTGAGTGATTCCACGTTGGGTTCATGAAGGTTGTAAAGCCAGAATCTGGTCGTGGCCTGGAATGACTTGTAATCCATTTTTAGCTTTAAGAACTCCTTTTTAGCTCATTTCATCTCTAATCCTCGAAATAGCCTGTAGAACAAAAGTGAAACTTTAAGTAAAAGTTGTATAGACAAAGTGTCTAATTTGGTGGGTTTAACTATCTTAATGAATCATATAAGTATGGTCCATCAGATCACCCCACACTTTTAGTTGTTCGTCCCGAACAATGCTATTTAAAAGAGGCACACACAATCCAAGTAAAAACTTTAAATGAGAAAGTGAGAATATGGGACTAGATTTATCCTATTCATGCAATACTTACTTGTTACCAAACTAAACCGTGTAAATACCTAGAAGAAACTTGATACTTGTACCTTCGAGCTGAGATGCAAATTAATTCGGATGATTCGGGAGATAGCCCTTTTCAGACTCCTGGACTGCATTCTCGGGACCGACTCGCACTATATGGTTTTCTTGTAGCTTTCTCTAGTACGTGATTTGGTTTGGGTTTCAATGATCTGAGCTCTTTGATTTCCTTTTGGTGAGGGACAGCTTTTTGAAGTGACTTGGTCTTTGACCTTTGATGTTGAATTGGAGTTTCTTCACTTTTGTTTTGGTTAAAACCTTCACAATTTTGGCCTTCGGCCTTTGATTTGCTTCTTCGAGCTTTGCTTCTTTGTGACTTGCTTGTCCACTTTCTCAACCTTTTGGGAGGTCCAATCATCGCCCGAGAGCATATGGAAATACCTCCCCGCTCTTTCTCATCCTCGCCGTTTCGCGCGGGTCAAGATGAGGGTTGCTCATCTATTTTCCCGGCTACTAGGACTAGAGATAGGACGGTTTGATTCCCGTCCCGCCTCTTGCATAAACGTTGCATGGCGGAGATGACTCTAATCTCTATTGAAACCCGAAGTGCAGCCTCCACTGACTTCGTAAACCATATAGTGAAATTTGATCCTTTGAGTGCTTGCCAAGCCTCTCTAGGGCATTTTATATCAACTCCACATCCCCTGTATATCTCAGCACAATGGGACAAATGAGAAGTTACATCCTAAGTCTCTACACAGTTGAGTTTTCACAAGGTAAATGCTTGAATTTAGATCTATCTTTTTCACATTCTCAAGTTCATATTTTCAAAAAGATAATATTAAGGGAAAAGGAAAAAAGAAAGCATGTTAATTAACTATGTACAAAGGTGGTTCTCACCCACACTTTTGAACGAAGGCGTGCCTCGCAGCACAACTTAGTTCAAAAGTTAATTGCAAGCAAATATATACAGGCAAGGTGAGAATGACTTAAGGCAAAAACTAAATGACATAAAATAAAATGACTAAAAGTAAGATAGGTGTCGGGTTACCTCCCGACCAGTGCATTTGTTTAACGTCGTTAGCTCGACGATACCTCACTCCTGGATCATAAGTTTGGGTTCCATGGGAAGCTCAGGTCATATTTTGCCGCAGCTCCTGCATTGATTCTTGCCTTGACTCTCCCCGAGTTCTTGTGGGATGATGTGCTCGGGTCCTGTTCCCATTGTTCTGGTGGTTTCTCTTTCCAATACCGCTGAGAAGGCGAGGGACCCTTAATCATAGTGCTGGTCTAGCTACTCTTACGGTTTCTCTTGGTAGGTCAGAAACCAAAGTTTTGAGATCCGAGGTATGCATAATGTCTGGCGGTTTCCTTGTCCTTGGGCGGCCATCATAATCATCGATGTAGAAATCTGAAATTTTTCCGCCAAATGCAAGTGATAACAAGGCCTTGCCCATGTCGATCCTTGCCTTGGTGGCGTAGAGAAAAGGCCGTCCCAATATAAGCGTTGGAGAGTCGTCTTCGCTGGTCTCTCCCATTTGTATTACATAAAAGTCCGCAGCAACGACGAGCTCTCCCACATGGAGTATTAGATCTTCAAGCACTCCAACCGGGCTGATACACGATTTGTCTCCCAACTCGATATTTGACCTTGGTGGTTTCAATGGACCAAGCCCCAATAAGTAATATAAGGAGTAAGGCATGGCATTGACGGCAGCCCCAAGATCGATTAAGCACTTATGAATTTGGGCTTTACGAATACCACAGGTGACCGTGAAGGCCCCCGGGTCCTTATCCCTTTCCGGTTGTGACTCATGATCTGAAGTGAGGGATCTTTCCATTATCGGGTCATTCCGCCCATCCTTTGGCTCTGGATTTGTATGATCGGGCCCTTTTAACTCCTGATCCTCTAGGTAAATACTTTGCTCCGACTCATAGATGTTAGTTGGGGAATCCCATCTGGGACCATCAGAGTCTAAATCGTCATTGTCATCCCAGTCAGATGCTGGTATGTCAAAGTGTGTGATTGGTGGCGGTGTCATGCTAACGGTGAACGCATAGCGTCCATTTTCAGCATGTGTGACCCATGTTCTGCCATCATTGGGTCGGTCTTCCTCTTGATTCCAATCAGGACGGTGTCTACGGGTGAAGTGTTTGTTCTCATGTTTGTAAGTTGTGGATCGTGTTGCTTCTTCCCGTGCCGCCTTCATATTTGACCTCCTTATCATGCTAATATTCGCCTTTGGGTTTTGGATGGTTTGTGAAGGAAGTTCGCCTGGTTCATTAGTGAGCGCGGACATTGAGGTGGCGAGCTGGGACATTTGTTTGGTCAAATCTGAAATTGCCCCGTCAGTTTTTGCCTGAAATTGGTTTAGCGAAGTACCCAATTGATGCACGCTCCCTGCGAGTTCTTTCATTGTCTCTTCAAGCGACTTGTTCGGTCCTTGCTGATTGCTCGGACCGGCTTGGTACTGATTCGGTCCCTTCTGTTGATATTGGCCCGTCGGGTACTGGTTTGGTACTCTTTGCTGGTATTGGCCTGCTGATGGAGCGTTCTGGTTGTACTGCCGGTGGGGCGGTTGGTAGAACGACTGAGCTAGTTGAGGGGTGGCTTGTTGTGTCTCCCTCGGAGGATGGTTTTCATTTCGCCAGTTCGGATTGGTCGTTTGATTATACTGCCAGTTTAGTCCGGCTCTGTCGTTGCTGTTGTTGTTATTGTATCCTTGGTATCCTACCACTGCATTCACTTCTGCCGGTTCCTCTACTATTAACGTTGGGCATGCGTCAGTCTTGTGGTCCGTAGAACTACAAAACTCGCAAGGCTTTATTTGAACTGGCTGCCTTCGTAGGATCTGAACCATCATCTCCTTCATTTGTTTCATCTCCTCTGGCATAGAGTTTATCGGTGTTTCCGCCTTTGCCACATTCTTTGTTCGGGAAAATTCTTCCTGACGAGTTGTCTCCTCTCTAAATCGGGCATTTTCAGCAATGTTGGTGATGAGATTCCTTATGCCACTTAATGATAGATTCATCATGGATCCTCCAGCTGAGGCATCAAGGAGCATTTTGTCTAAAGGTCTCAATCCATCTATGAGGTACTCGATGATGAGTTTCTCGGGAAGTCCAAGGGTGCAGCAGCTTCTCTCCAGGCGATTGAACTTCTCCAGGTAATCGTACATGGTTTCATTGGGCCCCTGCTTGATGTCCTGCAGTTGCCTCCTTACTTGCATTGCTCTTCCCGCTGGGTAGTATTTGTTCAGGAATTTCTTTTGCATCTGAGCCCATGTTCTGATGCTTCCCGGAGGCAATGAAAGGAACCAGTCGTTCACCGAGTCAATGAGGGAAAAGTAGAACGCCTTCAACTTGAAGTCGTCTACATTCACGCCATTGGGTTTTAGGTTTTGGCAAATGTCATGTAAGCGTTGGAGATGAGTTGTCACCGATTCTCCATGAGTTCCTGAGAACTTGGGCAAATTGTGGACCACTGATGTGTTGAAGGCGATGTTTTCTAGCTCAGGGACCTCGTAAATGCACCACGGCTGATTTCTGAAATCTGGTGCCGACAGTTCTCCCATAGTAGGTTCGTGGAAGTTGTTATCCCCATAGTACTCATCGAATACGGGTTCTCGTCTTGGATCTTGTCGATATTGTGGGGGTGGTGGATGTCTAGGGGGTTGTTGCACTGGACCAGCTTCATTTCGGTCCTCGGGCAGGCCTTGGTTTCTCCGGATGGCCTCCCTTTCACGAGCTCTTTGGTTTCGGATGAGTTGTTCCGGATCGTCAAGAATTGGAAATGGAGGCGGCACCTCATTACTTCGATTGAACAGGTTTATCTCGTCATCATCCTGATAGTCATGGTGGCTTCCTGCACGAGACATGGTTATGCAGAAGCGAGTTTGAAATTTAAGAGAAAAAAGAAAAAGAAAGAACAATTATCTGATTGATAATTTCTAATTCCCCGGCAACGGCGCCAATTTGACAACACTGCCTTGTCGCGAGGCAATGTGTACAAAATTAATTTATAAGTCCGCTACTACTTTACTATTGGGTAGTAAAGCGGTAAGTAGGGGTCGAACCCACGGAATTAGTGGATAGTTGTTCTTTCAAAAATGGAAAATTAAATAAGACAGTTGGGGGTTGGTTGTGATTTTAGTACTGAAAGTAATGTGGGTTGGTTGTGATTTTAGTACTGAAAAGTAAATGACTGAAAGTAAAGAAAGTAAATACTGAAAAGTAAAGTGCTGAAACTGTCCAATTCAATATCGACTAATCAACATACTTTTGGTATGGACTGATATTGAAAGGGTCTGTAATAAGCAACAGAAAGTAAATTACTGAAAGTAAATTGCAGGAACAGTCGAATTCAATATCGACTAATTAACATACTTTTGGTATGGACTGATATTGAAAGGGTCTGTAATAAGCGACAGAAAGTAAATTGCTGAAAGTAAATGTGCGGAAATTAAAGTACTGAAAGTAAATGACTGCAAATAAGCAGTTGATAATGAGACTGAAAGTAAAGTGACAGGTGATGTTTTAATTAAAGGAAAGGATTCGGTTTTAGGGGCCTTGTATCATAAATATGTTCATCATCGACCTCTAATGATCATACTACGTGTTTAAGATGTATCAAGGCTATTTCTAGCACTCGACTTGCCACACCGTCTAGTCCTTTTCAAGACATAGAACACTTGTTCTATTTAGGCTAATTCCTCCTTTCAAAGTATCTTAGTCTTATGTGCATCCACCTGATCAATCATTTCCTATCAACCAAGTGGTGTTTAAAAGAGGTTGAACTCTACAGAAAAGCTTTTCTCTTTCGAGTCTCCACTTAACCACGTATGTTCACGAACCCCATGAAAGAGCTTTGCTCTTTCGAGCCTCCACTCAATCAATAGTGTTCTAACCTGATATATGGCACATAGAACAAGTTTAAACACAATAGAGGCACTAAGAGAAGGGTCTAAAACATGTTTTGATACAAGCACACCCCTTCAACCGAATGAAGGGTTTAGCTACGATTATCCATGGAAGAGGACATCATAGCTAAGTGCTTAAAAAGTAAAGGTTTTCGAAAGACAAAAAGTAAAGTTTTTTGAAAGTAAAAGACAAGGAAAAGCTTGAGCACTTCAAGAACCAACAAGAGTACTCAAGAACAAACTTGGAGCTTCCAATATCAAAGTAAAGTGTTTACAAGGATTGTGCCTAAAATCTAGAGAGATTTTCTACAAGGACTAGAGAGTATGGAACATGGGGCATTGAACAAAGGAGGGGGAGCTCTCTATTTATAGGCAAGGGGAGAAGAGGGGAGTAAGACACATGGCAAAGGGGGAGAGGAGGAGCCAAAAGCCGCCGGCCATGAGGTGGCTCTCCAAAAGTCGCCGGCCATGTGGCAACTCCACAAGGGAAGCTGATGGACCATAATTGTATGAATCATAAACACAGTTAAACCCAACAAATTAGACGCTTTGTCTATTTAACTTTTTCTTGTTAGTTACGATATTTATCTACAGGGTATTTTGAAGTCTAGAGAGAATACAGGCTAAGGAGGAGTTTTAAAGCTGAAAATGAATTACGAGTCATTCCAGGTCACGACTAAATTCTGACTTTCAAGAACCTGACGTGGAATCACTCAAAACAAGTCCAACTGGAGGGCAACCAGAGTCAGTCCGGAGCTGAAAGGACCGATGGCTTTTGTGAAAGATCACAAAACACACACTCCAACCACTCCCCTCCACTCACAACCGGCGGCTTCAAGGAGGAGAAGCCATGTGTCCCGGCGGCTCTCCTCTCTTCTCCTCACAAGCCCGGCGGCTTTGGCCATGAAGATGACACCTAGCCCGATGGCTTTTGCTTCTCCTCCCATCTTGAGCCATGTGTCTTCATCCCCTTGCCTCCCTTAGCCTATAAATACCCATGCTCCTTCCCTTTGTAAATCATTCCATCCAACAATCATCATCCCATTTTGTGTGCAAGAAGCACAAGTCACAAATCACTTATCTCTCTAGATTGAGAGCACAATCATGTAAGCACTTTACTTTGGAATCGAAGCTTTAGCACTTTCAACAGTTTTTGTAAGTACTCTCTTTTTTACTTTACTGTCTTTCAAAGTACTTTATTTTCCTGTCTTTACTTTCAAAAACTTTACTTTACTGCCTTTCAAAACCCATACTTTTCAATGCACTTAGCTATGATGTCCTGTTCCATGAATATTCGTTGCTAAACCCTTCATTCGGTTGAAGGGGTGTACTTGTATCATAATATGTTTTAGACCCTTCGCTTAGTGCCTCTCTGTGTTAAAACTTGTTCTATGTGCCACATATTAGGTTAGAACTTCCAAGGTTGAGTGGATGCTTTAACGGGCAAAGCTCTTCCGTGGGGTTCGTGAACATACTCGGGTAAGTGGATGCTTTAACGGGCAAAGCTTATCTGAGAAGTTCGACCTCTTTTAAAAACCATTTGGTTGATCGTAACTGAAGATCAAATGGATGCACATAAGGCTAAGATACTTCGAAAGGAGGAATTAGTCTAAATAGAACAAGTGTTCTAAACGATGTTGCAAGTCTTGTGCTAGAAATAGCCTTGATTCATCTTTGAACACTTAGTATGATCATTAGAGGTCAATAATAAATAGACTATGATACAAGGCCCCTAAAACCTAATGCTTTCCTTTAATTGTAATATCAACTGTTACTTTACCTTTAAGTACTAAAATCACAACCAACCCACGCTACTCTCAGTACTAAAATTACAACCATCCCCCAACTGTCCTACTTAAAGAACAACTATTCACCTGACTCCCTTGGGTTCGACCCCTACTTACCCTTTACTACCCACTAGTAGAGTACGAGTAGCGGAGATATAAATTTATTTTGCACAGAGAACATTGCACCTTAACGACAGTGCGGTGGGCTCAGTCAAAATTGGCGCCGTTGCCGGGGAGTTAGCTTTCGATTAGTTGTTCTTTTCTTTCCCTTTTTATTTCTTCATTGCACTGTCCACTATGTATGCATGGATGACTCAGCATCTTCCTTAGTTCAGAGGTACAGTTGGAGAAGACCCTGTAATACACTGCCAATATTTTCACCATATATGCCGCCACATGAAACTTGAAAATGAGGATCTAGAAGAGTTTAAAATGAAATGCTTTAAATTCTCTCTAACCAATTTTGCGACAGTATGGTATTACGCATCAACTGCTAGTTGTGCAAAATATTATGTGGACCTTCGCGCTAAATTTCTGAAAGAATTCTCCCCCCCCATCCTTACGACATGACACCCGCGAGAAGATCATCTGCCTTCAACAATCCCGGGATGAGACTTTAGATGAATACTACACGTACTATGACACCATCGTCTCACGCTGCCCGCACCATGGATTCACCGAAGTATTCCTTCTTCAAAAATTCTTTTGTGGAATGAGGCAAGATGAGTTCTCAATGATCAATGATGCAGTGGGAGGATCGGCCATGCACTTATCCCTGACTCAAATATGGGATGTTATAGACGACTTGGTTGAAGCCACAAAACAAAGGCCAATGCCTCGACCTAATAGAGGAATACAGAGGATAGAGGCTAGTCCAGAAAGGAATGAAGAAGACATTACAGAGGACGAGATGGACGAATCAGATGCAGAAAGCTCTGAAGAAGAGCCTACATTGGAGATCACACCCGAGCCATCAGAAGAAACTCCTGAGCCATCAGAAGAATCAGTTATAGAAAGCACCGGAAGCAACGAGGAAGAACCTTCATGGGAACTTGAGACCGTGCCAGCAGAGGAGGAAGTCCAGAACACCACTGGCAAGCTGCCCGAGTCATACCCGACTATCATTACCCAAGCAGCCGAGACCATCCGAGACCGGATCCTCACTGACGGACATAACGAGACAGAATCAAGCCTTAAGATGCAAACTTCCCGACTTTTCCCCTTGATCAATAAGCAAATTGCAGAAAACTATGTGATCAATGAAGAGACTAAAAGGAGGATGGGAAAAGGGCCTGAGCAGAACGACTCCTCGAAGGAGCATTTTTGCGCCACAACTAGACAGGGCAGCCCTAAACATAAGAGAACCCAATTCAAGAGGCTAGTAGTAAAAGGTCCCTCGCCTTCTTAGAGACGTTGGAAGGAGAAACCACCAGAACCATGGGAACAGGACCCGAGCACATCATCTCACAAGAAATCGGGGAAAGGCAAGGCAAAAATGAAAGTAGGCACTCCACAACACTATGACCTGAGCTGCCCATGGGATCCAAACCTGTGATCCCCATGCGTCGAGCCAACGACGTTAAACAAAGGCACTGGTTGGGAAGTAACCCGACACCTATCTTACTTTCAGTAATTTTCTTTTCTGTCATTTAGTTTTTACCGCAAGTCGCTCTCACCCATTTTTTGTATAGAAGGAATGTCTAACATGTAGGAATCAATTTTTGGAGCAAGATCAGATCAGCCATGCAGCTTCCGAGAATTACCGGGCCTGCGCTGAGAGTTCAAGGCCCCAACCGAACTCCCTCGATTATCCAGCTCCGAGCCATGTCGTCCCACGACATGTGACAACACAATAAAAGGGAGTTCAGTTCTTCTCTTTTCCTTAATGTCATTTCCTTCTCTTGTATATATTTGCATGACTTTTGAACTAAGTCGTGCTGAAAGGCACGCCTTCGTTCAAAAGTGTGGGGTGAGAACCGCCTTTGTACATAGTTAATTAACATGCTTTTCCTTTTCCTTTTCCCTTAATATTATCTTTTTGAAAATATGAACTTAAGAATGTGAAAAAGATAGATCTAAATTCATGCATTTACCTTGTGAAAATTCAACTGTTTAAAAACTTAGGATGTAACATCTCATTTGTCCCTTTGTGCTGAGATATACAGGGGATGTGGAGTTGATAGAAAATGCCCTAGAGAGGCTTGGCAAGCACTCAAAGGATTGAATCTAACTATATGGTTTTCGAAGTCAGTGGAGGCTGCACTTCGGGTTTCAGTGAAGATTGAAGTCATCTCCGCCGTGCAGCGTTTATGCAAGAGGCAGGACGGGAATCAAATTGTCCTATCTCTAGTCCTAGTAGCCGGGAAAATAGATGAGCGACCCTCATCTTGACCCGCGCGAAACGGCGAGGATGAGAAAGAGCGGGGAGGTATTTCCATATGCTCGCGGGCAATGATTGGACCTCCCAAAAGGTTGAGAAAATGGACTAGCAAGTCACAAAGAAGCAAAATCTCAAAGAAGCTAATGAAAGGCCAAAGGCCAAAATTGTGAAGGTTTTAACCGAAACAAAAGTGAAGAAACTCCAATTCAACATCAAAGGCCAAAGGCCAAAGGTCGATTCACTACAAAAGCTGTCCCTCGCCAAAAAAGAAATCAAAGTGCTCAACTCAGTGAACCCGAACCGAATCACGTGCTAGAAAAAGCTACAAGGAAACCATATAGTGCGAGTCGATCCCGAGAATGCAGTCCAGGAGCCTGAAAAGGGCTATCTCCCAAAACATCCGAATTAATTTGCATCTCGGCGCGAAGGTACAAGTATCAAGTTTCTTCTAAGTATTTACACGGTTTAGTTTGGTAATAAGTAAGTAATGCATGAATTAAGATAAATCTAGTCCCACAGTCTCACTTTCATAATTAAAAGTTTTTACTTGGATTGTGTGCACGCCCTTAAATAGCATTGTTCGGGACGAACAACTAAAAGTGTGGGGTGATCTGATGGACCATAATTGTATGAATCATAAACACAGTTAAACCACCAAATTAGACGCTTTGTCTATTTAACTTTTGCTTGTTAGTTCCGATATTTATCTACAGGGTATTTTGAAGTCTAGAGAGAATACAGGCTAAGGAGGAGTTTTAAAGCTGAAAATGAATTACGAGTCATTCCAGGTCACGACCAAATTCTGACTTTCAAGAACCTGACGTGGAATCACTCAAAACAAGTCCAACCGGAGGGCAACCAGAGTCAGTCCGGAGCTGAAAGGACCGATGGCTTTTGTGAAAGATCACAAAACACACACTCCAACCACTCCCCTCCACTCACAACCGGTGGCTTCAAGGAGGAGAAGCCATGTGTCCCGGCGGCTCTCCTCTCTTCTCCTCACAAGCCCGGCGGCTTTGGCTATGAAGATGACACCTAGCCAGATGGCTTTTGCTTCTCCTCCCATCTTGAGCCATGTGTCTTCATCCCCTTGCCCCCCTTAGCCTATAAATACCCATGCTCCTTCCCTTTGTAAATCATTCCATCCAACAATCATCATCCCATTTTGTGTGCAAGAAGCACAAGTCACAAATCACTTATCTCTCTAGATTGAGAGCACAATCATGTAAGCACTTTACTTTGGAATCGAAGCTTTAGCACTTTCAACAGTTTTTGTAAGTACTCTCTTTTTTACTTTACTGTCTTTCAAAGTACTTTACTTTCCTGTCTTTACTTTCAAAAACTTTACTTTACTGTCTTTCAAAACCCTTACTTTTCAACGCACTTAGCTATGATGTCCTATTCCCTGAATATTCGTAGCTAAACCCTTCCGTGGGGTTCGTGAACATACTCGGGTAAGTGGATGCTTTAACGGGCAAAGCTTATCTGAAGAGTTCAACCTCTTTTAAAAACCATTTGGTTTATCGTAACTGAAGATCAAATGGATGCACATAAGGCTAAGATACTTCGAAAGGAGGAATTAGCCTAAATAGAACAAGTGTTCTAAACGATGTTGCAAGTCTTGTGCTAGAAATAGCCTTGATTCATCTTTGAACACTTAGCATGATCATTAGAGGTCAATAATAAATAGACTATGATACAAGGCCCCTAAAACCGAATGCTTTCCTTTAATTGTAATATCAACTGTTACTTTACCTTTCAGTACTAAAATCACAACCAACCCACGCTACTCTCAGTACTAAAATCACAACCATCCCCCAACTGTCCTACTTAAAGAACAACTATTCACCTGACTCCCTTGGGTTCGACCCCTACTTACCCTTTACTACCCACTAGTAGAGTACGAGTAGCGGAGATATAAATTTATTTTGCACAGAGAACATCGCACCTTAACGACAGTGCGGTGGGCTCCGTCAGAAGCCGCCGGCCATAGGTGGAGGAAGTGAGTGTGAGTGGGTTGTGATATTTTCTTCCAAAAGCCATCGGTTCCCTCACAACTCCGGTTAGAGCTTGGTTGCATCTTGGTTGCTTCTTGGTTGCAATCAAAAGACAAGGCACAAGCCTTGCACATGGGTGGCTAGACTTGGCATTGACTTGAGTTCTTGATCTTTGTTGAGGTTTGGAACAAGTCATTGGGACATGTTTGAGTGATTCCACGTTGGGTTCATGAAGGTTGTAAAGCCGGAATCTGGTCGTGGCCTGGAATGACTTGTAATCCATTTTTAGCTTTAAGAACTCCTTTTTAGCTCATTTCATCTCTAATCCTTGAAATAGCCTGTAGAACAAAAGTGAAACTAACAAGTAAAAGTTGTATAGACAAAGTGTCTAATTTGGTGGGTTTAACTATCTTAATGAATCATATAAAGATGGTCCATCAGATATCAAGGAGGGACAACATTATATTTGGTGATGTTGTTTCGTTTGATGCAACCTATCGAATGAACAAGTAAGCAAAACTTTGAGTATTTATTAGCACCATAATAAGTAATGTTAATAATACATTTCATTGATACCTTTGCAGGTACAATTTGGTGTTTGTACCTTTCACCGGCGTAGACAACCAGCTGCGAAGTGTTACACTTGCAGCTGGGCTGATCTCAATGGAGGATGTTGATTCATATACTTGGCTGCTAACATGCTTCAAGACGTTGTTGGAACGCGAACCTAGTGTGATCGTTACCGATCAAGACGCGTCTATGAAGGCTGCCATTGCCACAATATTTCCCTCGAGTCGACATAGGTTTCGTATGTGGCATATTACAGAAAAATTGCAAGCGAAGGTATTGTGTAGATATAATTCGTAGCTAACAATTTATAATTAGTTGTTTTATGCAAAACCGGTTATATTGGGTATTCGGTTGACATCATTTGTAGTTATAAATTTTTTATTTGTAGTCTCATGTGAACGTGTAATGTTGTGGTTTTTGAGGACATAATTCGTAGATATACTTTCATAATTCATAGTCTCTGTAAACTTGATCAGGGTGGTGCTTATTGTGATTTTTTGTTATTCAAATAGGTGGGCATATCTAAATGCAGAGAGACTAGCTTTTTAAACAGCATAAAGGCTGTTATATGGGGTGAATATAATGATTGTAAAGAATTTGAAGTAACATGGTGCGAGTTAATTACAAAATATGATCTGCATGGCAACAAATGGCTTGCTGATATGTATAACATAAGGTCATCATGGATACCCGTTTATTTTAGAGATGTAAATATGGGGGCCCTTTTGAGGACAACAACGCGTTCCGAAAGTGAGAATTCCTTCTTTGGAAGGTACATTCATAGATTCATGACTCTCATGGAATTTTTCTTTGGTTTCAATAGTGCTATGGATTTACAAAGGCAAAATAGAGTACATCTAGATCGAGAATCAAGAAATTTTGTACCTAATCTGAATTCTACTCTAAATTTGGAGAAGCATGCACCAGAAACCTTCTCATTTCCTATTTTCAAGAAAACCCAGTCTGAAATGTCGGATTCTGCCTATGGATGTGCGTTTAGTCAATTAATGATAGTGAAACTGGTAGAATGTACATCATAAATGATGCTTTGAGGAATAACAAACTGTTCCAGGTATTTTTTTTATCATTCGTTTGATCAATATTATTATTTGTATTGTCAATTTTGTAATTAATATTATCAGATTTATAATTTGTAGTGTCAGTTTTATAATTCGTAGTAACAGTTTATATTAAATTAAATTCTCACTTCAATCTTTCAGGTTACTTTCACAGAAATTGGTAGGAGTTTAAATTGCAGCTGCATGACCTTGGAATCTTATGGCTATATATGTCGTGTTCAAAGTCATGTTCTTTTTACGTTATGACAAGATTCCATATTATATGGTGATGGCCAGATGGCATATAGATGCATCTAGGAGGCACAATCCTGGTTTGTTCCTTGTTGATCCTGAAAATCCGAATCAATTAAGAGAACAAATAATGCTATCGTCGGAAGTATGGTTCCATGTCAATGCTGACATGTGTAGTAGCTTCATGAATGATGTTGATAGCATCAGAAAATTTCATGATCACATCTATGAGTTTGTTAAGGAGCATGCTTCGAATGGTGGTGTGGACTGCAGTTCATCGAAAGATGGGTATTTTTGATCTTTTGTTGCAAATGCCATAGCCAGCGGACGTGGTGGTCAATAATCCTGGAATGTCAAGAAACACAGGGTGTGGTAAGAGAATTTGAGGTCCCCGAGAAATTTCCATAGATAAATCAAAGAAACCTCTAAGATCATGTGGATATTGCAACGAGAAAGGGCTCCATGACAAGTGTACCTGCCCAAGGAGACTAGTGATCGAGTCACGAAGGTGTGTCGCCCCTTCCGAAGACGTAGGCAAATTTGATGTCGCTGGACTAGGATAACCTTACCGTTTGTGAATTTGTAATTCGTAACTATCCGTTCATAATTCGTAGCAAAGAATGTATATATTTGTTCACTAATCTTCGTTTGGAGCTTGTTCTGATGAAAGTTTTTTAGCAAATGATATCGCTCATACTTTAGAAAACCCGTAGTCTTTTAGTCGATATTCGTAGAGCATGAGCTTTTATTTATAATGCGTAGAATATCAGGAAAAATTTGTATCTAAATGGACCAAGTACCTAATATTCGTAGTACAGCATATATAATGCTTAACAATCATATGTAGTATTCTGAGTTTATAATTCGTAATGTAATATCCAAAATACGAAGACAAAGAACTGGCATTCATTGATATAAGACCAAGTATCTAATATTTGTATAAAAACTGATATAATGCGTAGCTAACAAGTGAGATGGCTCTACTTATACAAAACAGAGCATAGTTTAGAAAATGCGTAGTCTTTTAGTCAATATTCGTAGAGCATGAGCTTTTATTTATAATTCGTAGAATATCAGGCAAAATTCGTATCTAAACAGACCAAGTACCTAATATTCATATTAAAACGGATATAATACGTAGCTAACAAGTGAGATAGCTCTACATATACAAAACAGACTACCCCGAATCTAAATTTCCGATTCAAAATGATGAGCAACATTGTTATGATGATAAGGATAATCTAATCATGACATTCTTCAAGATTATCTTTCAACCACTCTGTGGCGCGTTGCAACACTATCTTTCTTCTTGAGTTCAGGTGTGATCCTATTATCTCGTTCATGTAAATGTCACGCAGCGCTACCAGTTGATCTTGTTGCTGCATGTTAATATAAATATGTTAAGAAGACATTTTTATAGGTGAAAGTTTAACACAGATGTGTATGTACTCACCTTTTCGCCTTCATCCGCTAGGCCACAATTCCAGTCTTTTTTGCCAGAGCCAAAGTATGTCTCCATGTAGCGCATTGTGAAAATCCCACAATCGGTGTCATTATTCTTTGTGTTGTTCCTACGTTTGGCATGGCTTTTGGCAAAACGTCTTCAGAGTGTTCAAGCAGGAGTCAAGGAGCTGTTCAACCGAAGATTGGAACTCGCATACAGCGTGGAACAGAAGCACGGACGTTTCCTAATCTAGGAATTTCCTAATATCAAAGATATGCAGATTGGAGTCGGTTAGAGACTAGAGTTGGTTGAAGATCAGATTGGTTGGCAATATATTCGAGCTACATTATCAAGATGCCAAGATTATCAAGGGGATATTCAAAAGATACTTGAAGATAGAAGATTTGGAAGCTTGAGAATATTTAGGAAAGATTTCCTAAATACTCGAGATTGAATATCCTAACTGATTTAGGAACCAACAGTGTACTATAAAGACAAGGCTAGGGTTTCCTTGTTCATCATCGCTTTTGGAGATATAGAAAACACGAGAGTGATCTTCAGTAGTCTGTTCAGTGTGTTGATCAGACTATTACTACTGAACAAACCCACTGCACACATAGTTAACAATATGCGCATTCGGGAGAAGGTGACTAGACTTCAGGAGAAGGTCCAAGACTAGGTCGGGAGAAAGACTCGTCCTACCCATAAAGGATCGACGGGGAGCCGAGATCACAAATCTGATAGAAGAAGTGATAGAGGCTAGGCAATTACATTTGGAAGATAGTAAGTGTAAGACCATCTGTAGCTCTAAGCTTTTCAATAAAGATTTTCTACCCTTTAGGGTGTGTGCCTATTTTGTTCTGTTTTGGTGACTGTCAGATAAGTGTTTGAGACTCAGTTCGAACACCATCTGGAACTCGTCATAAATAAGACAACTAGATTTCAATTGGTATCAAAGCAGACACTCGACATACAGAGTGTGATCCGGTGACTGTTCAAGATGAGTTTGGAGGAAGGGCAGAGCACTAACCGACCACCACTACTTGAAGGGCCGAACTACGGCTACTGGAAGTCCAAGATGAAGGCTTTCCTGAAATCCCTTGATGAAAAGGCTTAGAGAGCTGTATTGGTTGTATGGACACAACCCATGATGGCCAATACTGAAGGATTTATCGTACCGATACCTGAAGCACTGTGGACTGATGCAGATGAAAAGCATGTTGTTGGAAATTCAAAGGCTATGAATGCAACTTTCTCTGGAGTGGACGAGAACGTGTTCAAACTGATTACTAAATGTGAGATTGCTAAGGACGCATGGGATACTCTCAAAACAGCCTATAAGGGTATGACAGAACCGCTCGTCGTCAAAGCGATTGTGCAAATAAATTTATAATAGTCCGCTACTCGCAACTATACTACTGGGTAGTACTTGGTAAGTAGGGGTCGAACCCAAGGGAACCAGGGGAATAATTGTTCTTCGGGGGGATTACGCAGCGTGGGAGTGTGTTTAAGGTCGGTTGGTTGGTTTTAAAGCTACCAGCTATTTTGATTGATTGGTTGGTTGGTTGGTTGATTTTAATACTGGAAAGTAAATTACAGTTTATAATTAAAGAGAAATGTTCGGTTTCAGGGGACTTGTATTATATCCTGTTTATCATTGACCTTTAGTGAATCATCTAAGTATTCAAACGGTGAATCGAGGCTAGTTACAGCTCAAGACTTGCAACACCGGTTTAAAGCAACTCCTGTTCTATTTCAGTCTAGCGCCAATACCCTAAGGTATGCTAGCCTGAGTGCATCCACCTGATCTCACAGTTACGCTCGACCAGATGGGGTTTAGGATGAGTCGAACTCCTCAGATAGCTTTGCTTGTTACAGCTTCCACTACCTGAGTATGATCACGAATTCCCACAGTAGAGCTTTGCTTGTTACAGCATCCACTCAACCTTGGAAACTCTGACTAAATATGGCACATAGAACAAGTTTTAAATACTAAGACTAGACACTAAGTTAATAGTCTTAAAACATTTTATAATACAAGCGCGCCCCTTAGACCGAACTACTAGTTTAGCTACTATTCATCGCGCTAAACATTATACTAAGGAATTAAAGACAACAGTTAAATAAATAAATACTAAGAGATACTTACAACCGTTGAAGCGCCAAGGGAGCTTTCCTTTATTTCCAAAGCAAAATTACAACGTTACAAATATTACAACTTCTAGAGAGAGAAGTGAAATTGGATTTTGGTGTGTTGAAATGAGGAGGAGGAGCTCTCCTTTTATAGCCATGGGAGGAGGAGGAGATGGAGGCAAGTGTTGCATTTTGATTGGAGGAGAAAATGGAGGGAGGAGATGGCCACATGTGGAGGGAGGAGAGGAGGAGGAAGGTGGTGGTGACATGTGGAGGAGGGGCAAAAGCCGCCGGTCACCAACACCCCAAGCCGCCGGTAGGCGGTGGCCAAGGAGGAGGAGCTCCTCCCTTGGCCACCACTTCTTCAAGTGGTCGGTCATCCTTGCCCATATGTGAGTTTTGTACAGTTTTATGCAGTCTTTTCACAAAACTGTCAATGTGTTTCTTCCCCGGGCTGTCTTGACTCCACTCCTGATTCTTCTGATTAATTTGTTCTGGTCAATTCAACGTCAGGATCCTTGATATTTCTTCAGTCGGCATATGATCTTGACCTTGGATTGACTCTTGTTATCTTTTCAGCATAAAATCCTCTCCTTAGCGTGTTTTCACTTCAGTCTCTAAAATGCCCTGTGGAAATATATCGGGACTAACACATAGAAGTTTGATAGAAAAATAGTCTAATTAAGGGGGTTTTACTGTGTTTCTGACTCGTATAACTTTGGTCCATCAGGGTACAAACAAAGTAAGAAACTCACGAATGTAGATGGTAACAACAAAATTCGAGGACTTGAAGATAAAGGAAGAAGAAACCATCGCTGAGTACAACACAAGAGTTCTAGACCACTCAAATGAGGCTGCTGCTCTAGGAAAACCCATAGACAAAGAAAGGATGGCTAGCAAGGTCTTGAGGTCGCTACCTCACAGGTGTGTTATGAAAGTGACCGCAATTGAAGAAATGCATGATATCACTAACCTGAAGCTGTAGGACCTCTTGGGATCACTGAGAACATACGAGATGAATCAGCTCCAAGATGCTCAACCAAGAGGAAACAAGAGAGTAGCTCTAAAAGCCAATCTGTCTGAAGACAACCATAAGTTTGGCTGCTCGACTGAACAGCTGGCAATGATGGCCCAGAATTTTAGCAGAATAGTGAGAAAGATCAACAGACGTGGATCGGATCAAGGCCATTCATCTTCGACCAACTTTTGACACTAGAAGAAAGGAAAAGGGAAGGCTAGTGAAAATAGGCAGGAGTACTTCAGTGACAAAGGCAAAGAGATTCAATGTCATGAATGCAGAGGCTATGGTCATATCCAAGATGAATGCGCCAACACCCTCAAGAACAAGGTGCTAGCTGCTAACCTCAGTGAAAGTGAGTCTGATGATGAGGGAGATGAGACCACAAACTTTGTCGCATTCGTTGCCACCATTGAAGACGGCAGTGAGAAAAGTGGAAGTCAGTACTGCAGTGCATTGTCTGAACATCCGATTGACTACACATCAAGCAGTGATGATGAAGAACTTACTCATGAGGCCTTGGGCGAAACTTACAAGGAACTTTATGAGAAGTGGCTGATGGTGATTGGTCTGAACAGGAAGCTCACAGAAACCGTGACAAGCCTGACGGAAGAAAAAAATAAAATATCACAGGAGGTTGAAGTTCTAGTTTCCCAGAAGGTCAAACAACAGGAAGAACTCACTACATTGAAGAACGAGATGATTGGGATGAATCAAGAACGTTCGTCACTTCTTGCACAGAAGGTGGAACTCCTAGGCACCGTGTCTATTCTGAAAGTTGAGATGGAGAAAAACAGAGAGATACACCCAACAGGCATGGTGGAGTTAAGAAGGAAAAATGTTGACTTGAGGCGCAAAGAAGTTCATCTTTTGAACAAAGTAGAATCCCTCGATTTACAAATCGAGATGGAGAGAGATAGTCATGCTGCTACCATGAAGGAATTGAGCAAGTTCAAAAGATCGGTGAAGATGCTGAACTCAGGCTCAAAGAACTTGGAGTCCATACTAAGATCTTAGAGAGTTGAAGATGGACATAGAGGTCTCGGCTATAACGGCGAAAGTGGCTTAGGTAAGGCTACATTTGTTAAAGCAAAATTGAAGCCTGCACAGAGACCTGAACAGAGAGTGGACCACTACCCTGAGAAGTAGTTTGGGAATCAAGGGAAGAAACAGTTCATGACTAACCGTGGCAGACTTGATCCTGAATGGAGGAGAGACAATCGTACTTGCTGGTACTGGTATCAAATGGGGCACATCAAACCAAGGTGCAGACTGTTTCTGGCTGAGCGAAATGTAATGGAATCCAGAGTCACCCCTCGAATGAGACAAGTCTGGAAACCAAAAGTAAGGGAGGAAGTATGCTTGGTTGCTTTTAGTTCTTCCAATCGCATGAAGAAAGACCACTGGTACTTCGACAGTGGATGCTCAGCTCACATGATAGGTAATCCAAATCATCTCATTAATGTTAAATCTATTCGCAAGCGTCAGATTGTTACATTTGGAGACGGGGGGAAGGGTCAGGCGATCGGTTGTGGGACATTAAAGGTTCCAGATCTACCTGAGCTCGAGGATATCCTTCTGGTTGATGGATTAAAGGTGAATCTAATTAGTATTAGTCAATTGTGTGATGGAGGACACCACGTTAAATTCACCCATGATTCGTGTCGAGTATTGGATAAGAATGGAGACACTCTGATGGAAGGGAGCAAGTCAACAAACAACTGCTACCTTCTAGGTACTGATAAAACAGTAGATGCATTGGCCTGCTTGATGAGTCAAACTGATGAGATGGAGTTGTGGCACAGGCGATTGGGATGTCTAAATCTCAAAACCCTGAAGAAGATACCTATAGAGGGACTTATTCGAGGAATGCCCTCAGTTAGCGGAGACCTCGATGTCATCTGTGGACAATGTCAGATTGGAAAGCAGGCAAAGTCCTCTCATCCCAAGACCACTCAGATCAATACTAATCGGCCACTAGAACTAGTGCATATGGATCTGATGGGACCAATGCAGGTTGAGAGTTACGGAGGTAAGAAGTATGTTCTTGTGTGTGTAGATGACTATACAAGGTACACTTGGACCAGATATCTACGTGACAAGTCTGAAGCAGCACAAAGGTTCATTGAGCTCGCTACTCTACTTTAGAGGGAAAGAGAGGACAAAGGAGAAAACCTGGTGGCTATAAGAAGCGATCATGGCAAAGAGTTTGAGAATAGCACATTTGCTAACTATTGTGCTGAACACGGAGTCACTCATCAGTCGCATCCCCTATCACCCCACAACAAAATAGTGTGGTAGAATGCAAGAATCGGACAATCCAGGAGATGGCCAGAGTTTTGCTACATGCCAAGAAAGTTCCACTCAAGTTTTGGTCTGAAGCAATAAACATAGCTTGCCACATCATCAATAGAGTTACAGTTCGCACTGGTACGGACAAAACGTATTGTGAGTTATGGAAAGGAACTAAGCCGACTATGAAATACTTCCACATCTTTGGTAGTGAATGATAGAGAGTACAGACAGAAACTTGACCCGAAGAGTGACGAAGGAATTTTCCCTGGGTATTCCCCAGATAGTCGTGCTTATCGGGTGTTCAACAAACGCACTGGCACAGTTATGGAGTCTATCAATGTAAAGGTGAAGGACGAAGTTGCCATGAAACCAGTTTCAGAAGATGATGAAGATTACGGTAGGACATCGTCTGAAACATCCTCTCAGACCCCGTCTATAGAAGATGGCGTTCCAGGGGGAGTCCTAGCTGAGGATAAGAACACTTTAGTTTCTTCCTCGGATGCAGATGAAGACACAACTACACCAGCTGTGACACGTGACACTGTGCCAGTTCTGCAACCCTCTAGGATAATTTCCAAGAATCATCCAATCACTGAAGTTATTGGAGAACCATCTGAAGGAATAAAGACTCGAGGGAAGGAGATCAATTATAGAGAACTGGCTGCCTGCTCATGTTTTCTGTCCACCATAGAGCTAAAGAATGCTAAAGAAGCTCTTGTTGATGAGTTCTAGGTGATGGCCATGCAGGAAGAACTATGCGAGTTCACCAGAAATGATGTGTGGGATTTAGTTCCACGGCCTGACGAAGTGAATGTTATCGGAACTAAATGGATCTTCAAGAACAAATATGATGAGAAGGGGAACATCGCCAGAAACAAAGCTTGATTAGTGGCACAAGTATATGCTCATATTGAAGGAATCGACTTTGATGAGACCTTCGCACATATTGCACGACTGGAATCCATCAGACTACTTCTGGCGCTTGCATGCCACTTAAAGTTCAAACTATTCCATATGGATGTCAAGAGCGCGTTTCTGAACAGGTTCCTTAATGAAGAAGTATACGTGGCTCAACCTATGGGATTTGAGGATCCAAATCATCCTACTCATGTATACAGACTGAAGAAGGCACTGTACGGTCTCTAACAAGTGCCCAGAGCATAATACGAGCATCTCACGGAGTTCCTTATCGACCATGGCTATGTGCGAGGGGGAGTAGATAAGACTCTGTTCGTGAAACACACGAGGTCAGAATTCATTAATGCACAAATCTATGTTGGCGATATAGTGTTTGGATTAAGTACACAAAAGCTAGTGGACCAGTTTGTGGAACAGATGTAGAAGGAGTTCAAGATGAGCTTGGTGGGAGAGATGAACTACTTTCTTAGACTTCAGGTTAAACAGAAGGACGATGGCATCTTCATCTCATAGAGTAAGTATACCAGGAATGTGATTAAGAAGTTTGATCTGGAGAAGGCAAGTCACAAAAGAACCATGGCTGCTACGCAATTAAAAGTTACTAAGGATGATACTGGAAGAAGTATTAGTCAGACGCTATACAGGAGCATGATAGGAAGTCTTCTCTACTTGACGGCTAGCAGACCAGATATTGCCTATGTAGTAGGCATTTGCGCAAGATATCAAGCAAATTCGAAGGAGATAGCAAGTGAAGAAGATCATTAAGTATGTCTGTGGAACTGCTGACTATGGCATCTGGTACACCAAGGATAGCAGTTCATATCTAGTTGGGTACTGTGATGCGGACTGGACAGGAAACGTTGAAGATCGGAAGAGTAAGTCTGGAGGTTGTTTTTTCCTTGGCAACAATCTGGTTTCCTGGTTCAGTAAGAAGCAAAATAGTATCTCTCTATCTACAGCCGAAGTGGAGTATATTACTGCTGGGAGTTGCTACACACAGATGTTATGGATGAAGCAGATGCTGTCTGAATAAAGAGTGGAACATGAGGACATGACGCTTTACTGTGACAACATGAGTGCCATTAACATTTCCAAGAATCCGGTGCAACATTCCAGAACAAAGCACATTGACATCAGATACCATTTCATCAAAGAGCTTGTGGAAAAGAAGGTCATCACATTGAAACATGTGACAACCGACAAGCATCTAGCTGACATATTCACCAAGTCACTAGACGCAACTCAGTTCGAAACACTTAGATCATCTCTGAGTTTGTGTGTTGTCAATAACTAAGTGTTCTAGACGGAGGTCAACTAAGAGCAGAACCCTAGCAAATCAGTTGGGCTGACCTATCGAAGAAGAGAGCTAGAACAGATGGTACGTGGTTGGAATTAATACTGAATTCAAATATCTTACATCATTATTAGTCGTTGAGAGGAGAGAGGTGATTGGACAAATATCTCAAGAAATACTCGAGACAGTTCCTGGAAAGATCAGAAGTCTCATGATTTGAAAAGCTATCCTTCGTCAGTTGCCTATTATCTACGAAACCCTAGATCGACAACCTTCTCAAGATTCAATCTTGAAAACAATGGTAAGCACTCGAATGTCGAAGAAATCAACTGCTGCTGCTGTTCGTGCTGCTGAGCCAACAAACTCAAAGAAGGTGATGGAAAATCAGGGACTATTATTATTAAGGAGACCAAGAAGGCGGTGTTGACAGATACAGTGAAACCAACCGACGGCTGAATAATCCATCTGTAGAGGATAACGAGTTTGGTGCGATGTACAAGGACATTGATGAAGTTTTCCAAGATTTGCAGAAGGAACCAAAGAAGAAGGCGACTATCTAAGCATCCTCAACTAAAACGATCAACCATACAGGATGGAGTATGCTCAGATGCAGGGGGAGCATGTGCATCTAAAAAGAAGAAGGACGCTATTGAGTCTTCTATGAGAGGAACTGCAGCTGGTGAGATGATGTCCCACGCTAAATGAGGAAAGTTGCTGAGCAAGCTGGAGACCATTCTAAAGGTAGAACAAGAGTAGAGGAAGAGAATCAATTGATTGGTGCGTGCTCTGAGATATCCTAGTGAGGATGAAGCTGATGAGGAAGACGGTGAGAACGATGAAGACTCCTCCGCTTGAAGATTCATGCTAAGAACCTTGTCTTGACCTTAACTTTTTAAACACTTTATTCATGTCGTACTGCTGGAAGTACTGTTATTGTCGTACTTTATGTTTTGAACTTTTATTTTGAACACCCCTTGCCAGTTTTGTGGCAAAAAGGGAGAGTAATTTAGAGGTCAACTTAGTTCCCTCAATCATACTAGTACGAGTCTCTGAAGTCTAGGTAGTTAGAACTAGGTGATTTGGTTTTGCCAAAATGCCAAGGGGGAGATTGTTGTTCCTACGTTTGGCATGGCTTTTGGCAAAACGTCTTTAGAGTGTTTAGGCAGGAGTCGAGGAGCTATGCAATCGAAGATTGGAACTTCCATAGAGCGTGGAACAGAAGCACGGACATTTCCTAATCTAGGAATTTCCTAATATCGAAGATATGCATATTGGAGTCGGTTAGAGACTAGAGTCAGTTGAAGATCAGATTGGTTGGCAATATATTTGAGCTACATTATCAAGATGCCAAGATTATCAAGAGGATATTCAAAAGATACTTGAAGATAGAAGATTTGGAACCTTGAGAATATTTAGGAAAGATTTCCTAAATACTCGAGATTGAATATCCTAACTAATTTAGGAACCAGCCGTGTTCAATAAATACAAGGCTAGGATTTCCCTTATCAACATCGCTTTTGGAGATATAGAAAACACAAGAGTGATCTTAAGTAGAGGAATAGGAGGAGCGACGGTCGGTTGATATTTCCACATCGGAGAATCAATGGCGAAGAAGCAGTCTGTTTAGTGTGCTGATCAGACTGTTCTTGCTGAACAAATCCGCTGCACACACAGTTAACAATACGTGCATTCGGGAGAAGGCGACTGGACTTTGGGAGAAGGTCTAAGACTAGGTCGGGAGAAAGTCTTGTCCTACCCATAGGGGATCGAGGGGGAGCCGAGATCGCAAATCTGAAAGAAGAAGTGTTAGAGGCTAGGCGATTACATTCAGGAGATAGTAAGCGTAAGACCATCTGTAGCTCCAACTTTTCAATAAAGATTTGCTACCCTTTAGGGTGTGGGAAGCCCCCCAAAGTAGGTTGTTACCGAACTGGGTATCATATCATGTGTGCCTGTTTTGTTCTATTTCGGTGACCGTCAGATAAGTGTTCGAGACTCATTTCGAACACCATCTGAAACTCGTCTTGAATAAGAAAACTAGATTTCACTTTGTTCTCCAGCTCATTGTTAGGCGTTTGGGAGTTTCCTTGTCAAATATCTCCCACTTCTTGTGTTTGATTTTCTTCAGGTAATTCAAGAAGTTCTTTATCTGCAAAGTTTGAGAGGAGAACATTACTGATGTAAATAATGGAAGGAGTGTAAATCCCTTGAGTAATCCATATCTTTCTACGCATTATACGTACAAGACTACGAATTTTGTAACAAAAAGAATAGTTAACTGAGTACCAGATTATCGACGTGTGTGCCATATTTTAGCATGAAACTTGGAATCTTCTTTGAATTATCAACGACCTCTATGACACATTGCGAACACGAACTATAATATCATAATAGCATAAAATCAGAACAGTTCCGATAACCAAGCGTAAATATAACTAAGTGTACAATAAGTGAACATTTAATATTGGAAATTTACGAAGCTCCCTTCAAGTACAATTTTTAATATTGGAAACTCAGACTTATCAATGTGACCTCTTGAACATTTAACATTGGAAATTTACGAAGCTCCCTTTCAAGTACAGTTTTGAAGATTCCATATCGACTTTCTGGTATTCATGTGTCATCCTTTGTTGTTTGCATCTGCAAGATAATATAGTGTTTAAATTATGCATCTGATTTGATAAATTTGTTTTTCAAAAAAGTAGATTGAAATCACAGTGGCTTGTGTTGTGACAAAAAATCTTAAGATGCTTTGGTTAGATCTGTATTTCTCCTTATCATTCAACAATAGTGCCCACAAGTCGATTGTAACACTAGATAGCCATTCATCCTTTTGCATTGTTACAAAGTCTTTATAATCTGCAGCGTCAATTCCATGCTCAACTAGTAAATCACTGCAGTGATAGAAAATTAATTAGATGCAATCTTGTTACGAATTATGATCTTAAAACTATAAATTATGATAAATAAGCTACGAAAATACAATTACATTTAGTAAGGTAAATACACGTTATTAGCATCACCATCGTACAACCAACGATAGAAGTTGCAGTATATTTTTTTGGCCGGTACCACCATTTTGACAATTCACTCAACGAATGGTGATTTCAGTTGGGGTCCTGGTACTTTTTCTCTACGTGGTCTTTGTACTTGTTTGGGACAAGTAACAGCTAACAAGTGTTGCATCCAGCGTCTTTTTGCTCACTTCGTCACACACCCTTATAGCCTCTTCGAGAACCTGTGTTAGGAGGTTTGTTACCCCATTTATATCCAACAAAGGACAATCTGGTAGTTTAAAGTTGCTTGTACCACTATCTTGCACTTTCGGTTCAGATGCGGCCACCCCAACAGATCTGTCTACATTAGTTGCAGATGGTTCGACGGGTTTGACTGGAGCTACTGGAGTTTTAAATTGCTCTGTTGTGCTTTCCACCACATTTTGATGATGTCTCACCACATATCCATGATTAGTATTTGATGTTTTGCATTGCTCTATTGATTGCTCCACCACATCATAATGATCTTCCATAGGCTTTTCAGGTGAGACAGACTTGACGTGGGTAGTGCTAACAGGTTCTCGACATTTATCATTGTAAATGTTTAACTCTTTCTTAACTTCCTCATGATTCTTCTTGATTCTGTCTTTGAAATTAGGGGACCTTAATGCAACTTTGTAAGCCTCATCATAATTTTTAATTGCCGCAACTAGCAATTTTATGGCCTTTTCCTGCGCTGCTACTAATTTCTGGGATTTAAGCAATTTGTAAGTAATATTCAAGAACCGCAAATTTGACAAATTGTTATAGGAAGATAAAAAGAATATGCACGAGACTGTTCTGTGAAAGTAGCCTACGATCTACGCATTTTAGTACAACTGCTATGTATTATAAATACATGTATATCACTGCTATGCTCAAAATAGTATACTCACTACGTTTGCTACGCATTTTAAACATAGATCTACGTATTATAAACTTATTCCCATTGATAGTAGCCCAAACTATTATCTACGAATTTAAAAGAAAAGCTACGTATTATAAAATGTATGTCAATATTAGAAATATTCTACAACATATTGTCATGTGAACAGCATCAATGTTACGAATGTTAAATCGAACTACTACGTGTTATCAATTTATGTTTTATACAAAATAATATCTACGATTATTAATGAAAATACTACGTAGTATGAAGGTGATACTAACAAACATTGAATAAGAGTCACTTTGCGTATAAACTTACAAAACAAGTTTTTTTATGCCACTCTGTTCTTGTTCTTCTTTGTCCTCGCCGGACACGGCTTCTAACATCCTAGCAAGACCAGGAGGGACATTTCGCTTCAGCAATGTCACATGCTCTCCAAATCCACCTTGGCTTTTCTCTGATTTGATTCTCTTCTCAATGACATCATCATTTATTGATATTATTGCAGGAATTGTTCTTTCAACCTTAACAAACCTGTCTTGAAATCTATTAAGGCACAGTGTTTACAAAAATAAACATTCAAGTTAGTGCCTACTTTGATACGAATTATCGGCATGATGTTAAGCATTTTAAAAACCAAATTACCATCAGAAATGGTATTGGCCTGTTGTATGGATTCCCTCTGTTTTTATCCCATTTATCCTTCGTATGACGCAGTCAATAGATCAAAAACTCGCACCAGTTAAGAGCGCAGATATCATCTAAACCTTCTATGCCATTGATAATTCTTTGGTTGGATGTGCCCATCTTTGTGGTATCCACCATTGTCGAGTAGAACAGCACTAGAAAATTCAGCTTAAAGTTGTCGTTTGCTTCATTAGATGATTGTATCATCTCATATATCCATGTGCAACTGACTGATGAGGCACCGAGGCCACCATATTGGAGTCTGAACAAGGAGGGCTTCTAGGATTGTCCTAAGCGGAACTTTAATCGGGCGACCGCCCATTGGCAGTCCAAGCATGAAATTGACATCCTTCGACAATATTTCAGCATCCCCTCGTGGAGTCTTCAACATGCAAGTTTTCAAGTCGAATGACTCCAGCAGACACTTTGCAAATTGGGTATGAACCTTGGTCATCCTCAAATGTAACATGTCGTCCAAACCCATAGAAGTCACTGCTATCTTCCGTGGATCGTAGTATGACACACATCATTCAACCTTCAGCAATGTTTTTTCCAGCTACAATAAGGATAAAAAACAATTTTTTTATACAAATTTTGACCGTTACAAAATTACCCACAGTATATACCTGATTTCTTTGTCCCTCGAGATTTATTTGTAGTGTTTTCTTGTCCTTTCCCATTTGTAGACGAAGCGTACCCCTTAACTGCAATGAGTACAAATCAAGTTAGTTTAACCAATTTATTTGTCTATAATTACATTGACACGGTAAATTGCAACAGAACAAATATAATACCTTTAAGGGTTTGTGTGCTTGTGTGGTATGAAATCTTTTTCGACTTTTTAGCAGGTTGTTGTTCCTTTGGTATGTCTTTTTTTGGCTTTGTTACCGACGGGGTCCTTTTTCTCTTGCATTCTTATAAAGTTATATATAATTTTGGATTAGAAACTATCTACGAATGATGTGTGTCACACTACGAATAATAATAAAGTAGACATTGGATCAAAAGGCACCCATGTGCAACACCAGCTACGAATGATGTGTGTCATACTACGAGTAATAATAAAGTAGACATTGGATCAAAAGGCACCCCCTGTGTAACACTAGATGCGAATGATGTGTGTCTGACAATCATATTTTTAACCCTTTATAGTCGTCAAGTTATGAGTTTTAGGGGTCAAATTGTAGTCAAACAAAATTTATAAACCTTGGTAAGCCAAGGGTCGATCCAAGGAACAATGTGTGTGAGTACTAGCTAACAAGTGACCTATTTAGCTATTCCGAATGATTAAAGGTTTGGATGTGTTGAAAATAGCAAAAATTAAATGCAGTAAATAAAAAAGATTTTGACTTGATCAGAGAAATAATCCCAGGATCAAACTTCACCCGTGCCAACCCCACTAATCATGCAATCATATAACATAAATTCATCATGCTATCGAATATGGAAATAAACCAAAATAACACGAGACAAGTCGCCCATCCACGGATCATTGTTAGATTAATCTCAATCGTTGAACGCCACCCATCCATGGATTATCAACAATCTTGATTATTAAACTCAGGGTTTTTCAGACAAAAGTCAACTTTCCTATTAATTCATGTACTACCATTGTAGCTACCATGACCTAATATCAATTCATACAATTCGGTTAATACCTAGGACCCATTCATCTTTTGGTAATTAACCTAAATACGTTCTAGAATGTAAACATCCCATTCAATGTAAAACTTGCAAGAACAATAAAATTAAGCACGATGAAATTAAATATTCGAATTGCATTAATGAAAAATGTTTAGTTGATCACACAAAGAGTTGGGTACATGGCACAGGATCCGCAGGATCCCAGAATATTGAAGACTACTCACTATTCATGATAAGTTAACCACAAATAGTGTAATAATAGAAATTAAGGACGAGATAACCGTAGCGACGATGTAGCTCGTTGAATCCTCAATCTCTCGCGTGGTTCTCCGTCTTCTCTCCAAGTTAGGGTTCTTCAATCTCAATTCAGACACTCCAAAAACTCTCGTATATTCCACACTGAGTAAAACAGCCGCTTGTCTTCTTTATAGCTTTCCAAAAGGGCCAAAAAGCCTAAAAATGAAATTAGGAAACTTCCCAAAAATCTGTCCCCGATGGCCAGCCGGTCGGCTGGCTGAGTGAAGTATCTCAGCCGGGCGGCTGGATTGAGGCTCCAGTAGAGTCTACTTACATGGCAACTCCAGCCGGTCGGTTCAGCTTCCCAGCCGACCGTCTCGATAGAGCTTCAGGAGCTCTCTTCTGGTTCCTATTCTAGTCGATCGGCTGGCTTTGGGCCGATTTCTCCAGCCGGTCGGCTGGACCTCCCTTGTGTGCATTTCTGCCCCAAAATTGTGGTTTTTCTTCGAGTCTTGGTCTTAGGCAATAGTTTTGATGGATATCTGCTTTTAACCTGAAACGCTTAAGAAAAGACATCAAATAATGACAATTTGCCGGGAGAACGAGTGTTATCCTTCATCGTATGGAACATCTAACTAGTCGAAATATCGACTGATCAAAACACTCCACACTTAGGATTTGTTCGTCCCGAATAAATGTCGAACAAATGGCAGAATAAATGCAAGTCCATGTGAGGCTCAACAACCATATGTTTCTAAGCTACCCACTAAGTGTCATGTGATCAATTCTAACTAAAACAATAATAAAAAGGTAAGTCACTATTGTAGAGGACACGAATGCATTTAGCATATGCATCAAGCCTTTAAACCCCTAGGCTTCCCTAGTAAGACGAGTATAGTCTCATGAAGGTTTTCAGGAATGGGACTACCTATAAATCCCATGTGCAACTAACTAACGTGTATGCATGAAATGTTGCTCAACGAGTCACAGTAAAGTTATGTCATACCTCGGATTCATCGTGTTACCTCAACTTTAGGCCAAACATCTACAACAAAGTTATCAGACAATCATAGATTAAATGAGTCATGCATTCAAACGGTCAATACACACGGCTAGCAAGCGACTAATCACATATTCTAAATAGTTCTATAACAACGCAATACGAACATGAATAGTTACACAAAACATGCTTGCCATTGACCTATGCTATCTAGGGGTCCACAAGCTCTTGGCACAAAGCTCATTCTCAAGTGTCAAGGACTAGGCTATGCCCCGTAAGAGAAGAGGAGCCTGGCTTAAGAATTTTCTGAGAAATAGTACAAAAATCACATCAAAATTTCAGTGCAAGCACGAGGATCGTCCCTTAGTTTCTAGTACATGAATTCTCAAAACAAGTTATGACTGCATGCAATAAAAAGGTGGAAATACACTACATCAAGCAAAAGGGGGCAGAAATTTCTTTTTTTTCATATACAAGGGGTGACTTTTCTCACTTTGCCCTTGGTAGTATTTTCCTCTTTTTTTTTCTTTTTTTTCTGCAAAAACAACTATGCTTAGGGTCAATTTTTCATCCTCTTTTGAAAATTTAGAACTTTGTTCTTGATAGGGGAGCCTATTTTTTGCCCCTCTTTTGACTATTTTTTTCGAACTCCACACTTAAAACTTGACATAGTGTATGAGTAAAGGCGGGCGCATGCAAATCACAACAAGTATAGAGAAACGCATATTAGTACTATGGTCACCTAGAAAAAGAGATGCAATTTAAGTTTTTGACATTTTGTACCGGTGCCTACTAATATCAAGTCTCAAACATGCCTTAAGAAATACGTAAAACACGTGATAGGCAAAGGCTAGCAATGGTACTGATACGAGAGAATACACACACGATTAAAACTATTTCAAGTCCTAAACTTTGAATCCAAAATAATGACAATCAATCAAGGACTATCGTAGAAAATGAGGATTTCAATCGCAATACATAGACAGTTGAGCATATGCAAGAGTGAATGTGTGACATGTGATGTATGTGACTATGCGTTACCCACTCCACACTTAAAAATGAGCTTAGTCCCTATGCGAAGAAATAAAAGATAAGAAAAGGCGCATAAGAACTTCTCTCGTGTGTGATAGCTTGATATCCATAGAGATTAAGCGATGTCTGGGGAGTGAAATGTGACTCATGAGCTGGTAGATATATAGATAAGAACATAGAGCTTCACAAGTGATAGGTTAGCATCAAAAATTGTGGAGGGGCACTCCACACTTAGAATCCTGAAATGTCCACACACAATGCAAATGAAAAATTCAACTAACTAATCCTTACCGCGCGGGTTACTCCCCGAAGAGGCCTAGTTTAACATCTTGGTGAGACTCGGTAAGGGAGATAGTGTCAATCCAACTTCAAATCCCATTGAAATTTACGTCCATCAAGGATGATATGGACGTTAAGTAGAGCATGCAGTCCCTTCAAAAATTCGAGACCCTTAAGAATCAAGGGACTGTAGAAGCTCCCTAATAACAGTTTCAAGACGTAAGGCAAGAACTGTCGAAACTTGTCTGGAGGTGGTGTAGCATGATATACATCTTCAAAGCCAGCTCTAGCAAGAACACTTCCTTTATACTCTTTAGATAACATCTCAGGTGCATATACTTTAGAATTTTCCTTCACTATCATATGTATGCGTATGCGAGGGTCCTTGATGGACCATAATTGTATGAATCATAAACACAGTTAAACCCACCAAATTAGACGCTTTGTCTATTTAACTTTTGCTTGTTAGTTCCGATATTTATCTATAGGGTATTTTGAAGTCTAGAGAGAATACAGGCTAAGGAGGAGTTTTAAAGCTGAAAATGAATTACGAGTCATTCCAGGTCACGACCAAATTCTGACTTTCAAGAATCAGACGTGGAATCACTCAAAACAAGTCCAACCGAAGAGTAACCAGAGTCAGTCCGGAGCTGAAAGGACCGATGGCTTTTTGGGATAAGACTCACAAAACTCAAACTCACTCTCCTTCCTCCATGTGGCCGGCGGCTAAGGAAGAGGTGACATCACCTGATGGCTTTGAGCTCCTCCTCCCATCTTGTGACATGTGGTGGCTTCTCCTCCACATCCATCTCCTCTTCATGGCCTATAAATAGAGCCCATCATTGCCTTTGTAAATCATCCCAATCTCATTCCAACATCCCATCCTCATCCCATTTTGTGTGCAAGAAGCACAAGTCACAAGTCACTTATCTCTCTAGCTTTTGTGGGCACAATCTTGTAATCGCTTTACTTTGGAATCGAAGCTTGATCTTTAGCACTCTCAACGTTTTTGTAAGTACTCACTTCTTTACTTTACTGTCTTTTCAATTCAGCAACTTTACTTTCCTGTCTTTACTTTCGAAAACTTTACTTTACTGTCTTTCAAAAACCTTTACTTTTCAACGCACTTAGCTATGATGTCCTATTCCATGGATATTCGTAGCTAAACCCTTCATTCGGTTGAAGGGGTGTGCTTGTATCATACAATGTTTTAGGCCCTACTCTTAGTGCCTCTATGTGTTCAAAACTCGTTCTATGTGCCACATATTAGGTCAGAACTTCCAAGGTTGAGTGGATGCTTGAAATGGCAAAACTCTTCCGTGGGGTTCGTGAACATACTCGGGTAAGTGGATGCTTGAAATGGCAAAGCTTATTTGAGGAGTTCGACCTCTTTAAAACACCATTTGGATTGATCGGAAATGATTGATCAAATGGATGCACATAGGCTAGTATACCTTGAAATGGGATGCTAGTCTAAATAGAACAAGTGCTCTATGACCTTGAAATGGGCTGGACAGTGTGGCAAATCAAGTGCTTGAAATGGCCTTGATACACTTTTGAACACTTAGTATGATCATTAGAGGTCAATGATAAACAGACTATGATACAAGGCCCCTAAAACTGAACGCTTTCCTTTAATTGTAATATCAACTGTTACTTTACCTTTCAGTACTAAAATCTCAACCAACCCACGCTACTCTCAGTACTAAAATCACAACCAACCCCCAACTGTCCTACTTAAAGAACAACTGTTCACCTGACTCCCTTGGGTTCGACCCCTACTTACCCTTTACTACCCACTAGTAGAGTACGAGTAGCGGAGATATAAATTTATTTTGCACAGAGAACATCGCACCTTAACGACAGTGCGGTGGGCTCCGTCAAAATTGGCGCCGTTGCCGGGGAGTTAGCCTCCGATTAGTTGTTCTTTTCTTTTCTTTCTCTCTCTCGATTCTCGAAATCACTTCTACGCAACCATGTCTCGTGAAGAAAGCCACAATGACTATCAGGATGATGACGAGATGAATCTGTTTGATCGAAATAATGAAGCGCCGCCTCAATTTGTTGACGATCCGGAACAACTCATGTGAAACCATAGAGCTCGTAATAGGGAGGTCATCCAAAGAAACCAAGGACCACCTGAGGACCGAAATGGAGCTGGTCCAGTACAGCCCCCTAGATATCCCCCACCCCCTCAACCTCGACAAGTGCCAAGGCAAGAACCCGCCTTCGATGATTACTATGGGGATAACAACTTCCGTGAACCTACTATGGGAGAACTCAATGCCCCAGATTTCGAAACACAGCCATGGTGCATTTATGAGGGCTCTGAACTAGAATACATTACCATCAACGCGTCAGTGGCCCACAGCTTGCCAAAATTCTCAAGAGCTCATGGAGAATCTGCCACAACTCACCTCCAACGCCTACATGGCATTTGCCAAAATCTAAAGCCCAATCGAGTGAATATAGACAACTTTAAGTTGAAAGCGTTCTATTTTTCCCTCATTGACTCGGCAAACGACTGGTTCCTTTCATTGCCTTCGCGAAGCATCAGAACATGGGTTCAGATGCAAAAGAAGTTCCTAGACAAATACTACCCAGCAGGAAGAGCGATGCAAGTAAGAAGGCAACTGCAGGACATAAGGCAGGGACCTAATGAAACCATGTACGACTACCTGAAGAAATTCAACCACCTGGAGAGAAGCTGCTGCACTCTTGGACTACCCGAGAAGCTCATCATCGAATACCTGATTAATGGACTGACTTAGTTAGACAAAAAGCTCCTTAATGCTTCAGCTGGAGGATCCGTGATGAGACTATCATTAAGCGGCATAAGGCGACTGATGAGCCGTATTTATACGACTCATCGAGTCATCAAATCCCACCAATTCCAGCACTTTATTATGCGAACAGTTACTTTTTAGTGTTGTTTTGCATTTCAGGTGATTTGGAAGCTCTAGGAGGAATCGCGCTTAAAAGACGGCATTTCATGCCCAAAACATCGCAATTGAAGATCAAGGCCAGAGGAGCGTCGTGAACAGTGTTTTTCTGCTCGTGAACAGTAACTCCGACATGAACAGTGATTCCAGCGTGAATAGTGATTCCGGCGTGGGAGCTTCACCGGAGGACTGGGAATGCACCGATGATCAGAAAAATACGAGACACATGCCGTTGCGTAGGTGACTCAATTCCCTACAACTCTCTAGTTCACACCGAGAACATCCGAGGTCGTTTGGAAGGTCAAATCGAGAGCCGAAGTCAAAACAGATGCGCAGAATGGATGAACAGTGTTTCCGGCCGTGAACAGTACTTCCGGTGGTGAACAGTAACTCCGGCAGTGAACAGTAACTCCGGCAGTGAACAGTGATTTTCGGAAAATTTCCCAATTTCATCCTAGGCGGTTTAGAAGCTCCTGGAAGGTTCTGGAAGTCCCTGGAAGGTTCTGGAAGTCACTGGAAGACTCTGGAAGACTTGCACAAGAAGTTAACTTAGAGATCAAGCAAAGTCGGATTTGGAAACTTTTCCTAATTTGTCTTTTGGGCCACCGATTTGACCTAGTCCAAGAGGGAATTTCGTGCCCTACTCCACCCTATAAATAGAGGAGCTCATAAGCCTTTCAAATCATCCCACAACGTGGAGAGCTCCTCTCTCCACAAATTTCCTCCCTCTCGGCCGAAACCCTAGCTTTGCTCCACCTCTTCCTCCACCGTTGCTCAGCCCTAGCGCCACCGTGCACTGCCCTTGCTCAGCCATTACTCAGCCCTCACGGCCCGATCTTCAGTCTTCCTCGGTTTTAGTGAAGTTCCTTCGTTCTTTTATTTACTTGCATTGTTATCATGAGTATGTGTAACTAAACCGATTATTCGGGTTAGGGTTAAATAATCGTGACTATTGTTTTGAGATTCTGATCTTACTTATTATTATTGCATTCTATTTAGTTCTTGTGCAAATTATCAGTTTGATTTATTAGGTTAAGGGGAGATCCGAAAGGGTACAACTTAACCTAGTGATTCTTACTATCCATTCACTGCTTATTTGATACCGACCCAGTTAGAATAAGTAGTTGCACGAAACCTAATATAACCAGACCAGGAGTATTAGGTTTGCTAGAATTAAAACGGTTATAACCAGACCAGGAGTAACCCTAAGAAGCAAGAATAAACATTTAGAAATCAAGGATAAACGTAGTCACAATTGAATAAAACCCTAACCTGAATATCTTCTCTGATTGATAAAACCCCCTCTTATTTTCGTGCCTTGCTTTTGTTCACTAACCTTTACTCTCACATTAGTTTCTTGTCTTTCTCCATTACAGAACAAAGTAGTAGCTATCTAGCTCCCTTGGGTTCGACCCTTGCTTGCCATTGTGCTAACCCACAGTTCATCGCGAGGAAAATATAAATTCAAATTTGCAGGTCAAACGACGCCTGTCAAATTTTGGCGCCGTTGCCGGGGAGTTACGCACGGTGAAATTTGTTCTCTCTTTCCTTTTTCGTTTATTCTGTTTTAATTTCGGTTATTTCCTTATTCGGTGATTGCTATATTCGAACTCTGTTTTTATTTTTATTCTCGATTTCTTGTTTTCCGGTTATTCGATTTCCAATTTCTAGCTCTCAGAGGGTTCTGTCACCAAGACTTACGAGTCTAAGGAAATTGGGTTTTAAGTGAGACCATTGTGACTCCTCCAATTTCCTGGGGACCCTTTGTTGCTAGTATGTGTTTGCTATTCGGTGCTTGCTAGTTTGTGCTTGGCTACTCTTGCACCATGTCTCGTGCAGGTAGTAGAGTTTATGATGAAGAACAGTACGAGCTTGAAAACCTTGACAAAAACCCACCCTCTTATTATAGTAGAGAACCTTGGAACGATGAAGACAACATGGATGATGGATGCGAGGGCAGCAAGGTCGCGTTTTGGATGATGCGAAATATTCCCCAATTTGGAGGTGCCATCGGAGAAGACCCCGTGAGACATGAGCAAACATTTCACGCCATCTGCTACTACATCAAGCCTGAAGACGAGCCATTGGAGGAGTTCCAGCTTAGATATTTTAAGTTTTCTTTAACTGACTCCGCTGATGATTGGTTTTACTCATCAGGTGCAAACTATGAAAGAAGTTATTGGAATCTACGAGCCCAATTTCTTGAGGAGTTTACTCCGCCGTCCTTTCGAATTGGTGTCCGCGTGAAGCTTCGTAACTTTAAGCAATTCAAGGGCGAACTATTCTATGAGTACTCTACGCGCTTTGAAGACCTTCGAGAAAGCTGCCCACACCATGGATTCCCAGATTTATTTCTTATGCAGAGGTTTCTTGAAGGGATGATGCCACATACACGTAATATGCTCGATGCTGCAGCAGGTGGTTCGATAATGAATGTAGGCATGTATGATCTCTGGAACCTGATATATGATGTGGACGAAAGATCAAGGCAAAGACATGCTCAAATGCACAAAATGGATAATAAGGCGCAGACAATGGAAGCTGATTCAGTGCAGATTGTGCGCGACACCGCATTGGCCATGATAAATGAACCAGGGGCAGAGAACGAAGAAAATAAGTCAGAGGCCGTGAGCATCACACCCGAAGAAGAGCTGAACGAAGATTCTACCTCAGTGCAGAACACGGACGCTTCACCAATTACGGCGCGGACGTCTGAGGAATTAGTGCAAAATACAGAGACGTCCGCGGAACTTATTCAAGAGACCTCCACGGACTGCACTGATGCAGTTAACGAAACTCTAATTTCTGACCCCTATCTTCTATTCCCAATGCAGGTGATTGCTCCTAAGGACCACACGATCGACAAGGATGAGCTTGAAGGAAAATTAGAGGCGAAGCATCAACTAGAGAAGCCAACGATGGAGTACTCACTCGTTACAGTTCAAGAGGAGCCCCCTGAAAAGTGTAAGACCTCAGAAACCTTGATAGTCACCCGTGGTGTTGGTAAGACCCTCATACACCACTGTTTAATCGATTTGGGTGCTGATAGTAATACCATGCCATATTCTCCATACCGTTTGCTGAGCCTAGGACCATTGAAGTTTCCTAAACTATTGGTAGAGTTAGGGAATACATCACATGTTCGTTCTAACAATTTCCTTAAAAATCTAACACTCCATGTTGGAGATCTTGTCGTTTCTGTAGACTCTTATGTTTTGCAGATAGGAGATGTTAGAGATAAAGATCCTCCAGCACTTGTTCTTGGAAGACAATTCATATCTACTACAAAGACGAAGGTTGACAGGAGAACATGCTGGATGTCTCCTGATGGCAAGAAACCGAACTTCCATGCCGACCACTCATACATGAAGAAACGACCGAGGCTTGGCACGTTTGAGTGGAAACCAGGATGGAGAGACAAGAGAGCACCATTCGATGAAGGCTATAAGCTTCACAAGGGAGTACAGAAGTTTAATTTGGAGCAGCCTTGGGATCCTAACTTGTGATTCCTAAAGAGGTACTGTCGAGCCAACGACGTTAAACAAAGGCGCTCGCAGGGAGGCAGCCCTGCACAGTTTGCATTTCAGTTTAGTTACTTGCTATGTTTATGTTTGTTTGAGTCTTATCATCACATTGTACTCGGGAGAAAAGATGGTTTTCATGCAGGGACAGAGGTGAACATATCAGAGATGTTAACATAAGACTGTATTCAACGTGAGTAGTTCACACCCTGAATAAGTTGCGTCGAGAAACATGAGCGTTTAAAGATTTTGTCACAAAGACTTACGGGTCTAAGGAGGTTGGGTTTTAAGTGAGACCGTTGTGACTCCTCCAACCTCCTGGGAATCTCTTATTCGTCTTAATGTCATTGACGCAGACCTTTCGGTGTGCAACAAACTCACGCCGCGATACAAGCTCCAATGGTGCTCTTTGAGGACTCACAGGAGAATTATCAGCCATCTCTCATTGTCACGCACGCACGAGGGAAGTGTCTGTCCTTAATCTGTTCTTATTTCCCTTTGTTTTATTGCATGCATTGTGTGTCTTGACTTGAGTCGTGCCGTGAGGACACGGCTCATTTCAAAAGTGTGGGGTGGGAGAGTCAGTCGGTGAGTCAGCACGTTTATTTCCTGCACCCTGCACAGAGTCAACACGTTTCGGGTCAATTTTAAAATTTTTGTACATGATACTTCACTATTTCCTAGACTTGCAGTATTGGATAATGATTCGGTGAAATAGATATAGCCGATTTTACATGCATGTCTTTGATGAAACTTGATTTGTGCGACTAACATGTGATCTTAAATTTTTTGCGTGACTTTGTTAGTTGAGATAAACAGGGATGTGGAGTTGATAGAAACGCCCTAGAGAGACTTGACAGATCATTCAAAGACCGAACTCAGGATGTATGGTTATGTGGAGCTCGTGGAGGCTAGCACTTCGAGGCAACATAGTACGAGTCTGCTCCGCCACTACGGTACCCTTTGCGGTTGGTCGGGACGGGAATACTTCACACCGTCCAAGCTCTAGTCCAAGTAGCCGAGAAAATAGGCAAGCGAACCTTGACTTGACCCGTGTCAAAAGGACGAGGATGAGTGAGAGCAGGAAGGTTTCTAATCCGAGTAACCGGGAAAACAGACGAGCGACCCTCGGCTTGACTCGCGTCAAAAGGAGAAGGAACCACGGTTCGAGCAAGTCACAATCCGCACTACAAAGCATCAAATCCATCATCATTGTGAAGGTTTGCACCAAAACAAGTGAAGAGTACCACTGATACATCAAAACCAGACACTATAGCTGACCGAAAAACACTCAACACTTTGAAGCTCGAATCAATCACGTGCAAGAAAAAGCGGCAAAACATAACCATATAGCAGCGAGTTCGAGTCCGAGAATGAGGGTTCATGGGTCTAAACAGGGCTATCTCCAGATACATCCGAATTGATTTGCATCTCGACCCAAAGGTAACACGTATCTTCAACCCATGTTTTCGCACAAAGATATTAGTAGCAAGCATGCATAACAGGCGAGATCTAGAGTAATCGATTCATGTCCATGTAGCACGTCTAGGATGACCGAAGCATTGTGGTGTTTACATTATTCGTTCCTCTTATGACCTAGTTCTTGTTCGGGACGAACAAGTTTAAGTGTGGGGTGGTTTGATGAGCCGTATTTATACGACTCATCGAGTCATTAAATCCCACCAATTTCTGCACTTAATTATGCGAACAGTTACTTTTTAGTGTTGTTTTGCATTTCAGGTGATTTGGAAGCTCTAGGAGGAAACGTGCATAAAAGACGGCATTTTATGCCAAAAACATCACAATGGCAGATTGACCTTTGGAGCTTCACCGGAGGACTGGGAATGCACCGATGATCAGAAAAATACGAGACACATGCCGTTGCGTAGGTGACTCAATTCCCTACAACTCTCTAGTTCACACCGAGAGCATCCGAGGTCGTTTGGAAGGTCAAATCGAGAGCCGAAGTCAAAACAGATGCGCAGAATGGATGAACAGTGTTTCCGGCCGTGAACAGTACTTCCGGTGGTGAACAGTAACTCCGGCAGTGAACAGTAACTCCGGCAGTGAACAGTAACTCCGGCAGTGAACAGTGATTTTCGGGAAATTTCCCAATTTCATCCTAGGCGGTTTAGAAGCTCCTAGAAGGTTCTGGAAGTCCCTGGAAGGTTCTGGAAGTCACTGGAAGACTCTGGAAGACTTGCACAAGAAGTTAACTTAGAGATCAAGCAAAGTCGGATTTGGAAACTTTTCCTAATTTGTCTTTTGGGCCACCGATTTGACCTAGTCCAAGAGGGAATTTCGTGCCCTACTCCACCCTATAAATAGAGGAGCTCATAAGCCTTTCAAATCATCCCACAACGTGGAGAGCTCCTCTCTCCACAAATTTCCTCCCTCTCGGCCGAAACCCTAGCTTTGCTCCACCTCTTCCTCCACCGTTGCTCAGCCCTAGCGCCACCGTGCACTGCCCTTGCTCAGCCATTACTCAGCCCTCACGGCCCGATCTTCAGTCTTCCTCGGTTTTAGTGAAGTTCCTTCGTTCTTTTATTTACTTGCATTGTTATCATGAGTATGTGTAACTAAACCGATTATTCGGGTTAGGGTTAAATAATCGTGACTATTGTTTTGAGATTCTGATCTTACTTATTATTATTATTGCATTCTATTTAGTTCTTGTGCAAATTATCAGTTTGAATTATTAGGTTAAGGGGAGATCCGAAAGGGTACAACTTAACCTAGTGATTCTTACTATCCATTCACTGCTTATTTGATACCGACCCAGTTAGAATAAGTAGTTGCACGAAACCTAATATAACCAGACCAGGAGTATTAGGTTTGCTAGAATTAAAACGGTTATAACCAGACCAGGAGTAACCCTAAGAAGCAAGAATAAACATTTAGAAATCAAGGATAAACGTAGTCACAATTGAATAAAACCCTAACCTGAATATCTTCTCTGATTGATAAAACCCCCTCTTATTTTCGTGCCTTGCTTTTGTTCACTAACCTTTACTCTCACATTAGTTTCTTGTCTTTCTCCATTACAGAACAAAGTAGTAGCTATCTAGCTCCCTTGGGTTCGACCCTTGCTTGCCATTGTGCTAACCCACAGTTCATCGCGAGGAAAATATAAATTCAAATTTGCAGGTCAAACGACGCCTGTCATGCAGCAGGAGGCTCGGTAGATAACTTAGACATGAACGAGCTGTGGGACTTGATAGAAGATATGGCAGAAGGCTCAAGACAATCTCGGGCCAGGATCAAAGAACTATCCAACATGATACGCCAAAACCATGCCGAAAATAAAGAATCCTCGGCCGAGATATCAAGAAGACTGGGAGAGTTGGACCAGCTCGTGTCCGAGTTGATAAGAAAACAGGAAGAAGACGTCAGTACAAAAACAGAGGAGGACATGGCAGAGGCTTTAATAGAGCCTGTCTCGGAGTCCATAAAACCGGCAGAAGATGAGGACCCATGGTTGACTGAAGAAGAGCTCAAGTCAGACTACCCCGGGTATCTGGAAGAAAACAGCCCGCTTGCACCTAAAGAAGAACCGACTGAGCCACTCGAATCAGACCTCATTGCAGATCTACCCGAGGCAGAACCGGTCATCACTATCAAGGCAACCGAGGAAATCAAGGTCACATCCATCGAAGGTTCTACCTCAGTAAAGGGCGCGGATGCCTCTACAATTTATGCGCGGACGTATGAAGAATTACCAATTAATCAAGAGACGTCCGCGATGGATAAACAGGAGACGTCCGCGGGAAGCATTGACTCAGGTAAGGACCCAGGCATTCTCACCCGCGATATTGATTCTTATATTTTGCAGACGGGAGATGCCAGTGCTCACAGCCCTCTTGCACTCATTCTGGGGCAATCGGCCATCTCGGACATTAGGATCAAGAATCACATGGGAGCAAAAAGGTTGTCATCTACAGTTGCTGAAAAGAAATCAAACTACCATGTTCACAAGGATGCCGACCGCTCGTACATGAAGAAACGACCGAGACATGGCACGTTTGAGTGGAGACCAGGATGGAGAAACACTAGAGCACGACTCGATAGACCAGTAACCATGATAAAAGTAGCCTCGCCAGCTCGGAAGGATGTAAAGGCAAATCCGCCTGATTATTGGAAGGCAGAGCCGAGTGAACAGTTAGAGGAGCATGTTGGACGGACCGAAGGAGTTGCTGAGCAGAAGTATGACCTCACACGCCCATGGGATCCTACCTTGTGATCCCTACAGAGGTACCGTCGAGCCAATGACGTAAAACAAAGGCGCTCGCAGGGAGGCAGCCCTGCACCTTTTACTTTTCAGTTTATTTACTTATTATGTTTATCTGTGTTTTGAGTCAATATTATCACATTGTACTTGGGAAAGAAAATAATCTTCATGCAGGGACAGAGGCGAACGTATCAGAGATGTTAGCAACAGACTGTATCTAGCATGAGTAGTTCACACCTCGAATAAGTTGCGTCGAGAAACATGAGCGTTTAAAGATTCTGTCACAAAGACTTACGAGTCTAAGGAGGTTGGGTTTTAAGCGAGACCGCTGTGACTCCTCCAACCTCCTGGGAATCTTTTATTCGTCTTAATGTCATTGACATAGACTTTTCGGTGTGCAACAAACTCACGCTGCGATACAAGCTCTAATGGTGCTCTTCGAGGACTCACAGGAGAATTATCAGCCATCTCTCATTGTCACGCACGCACGAGGGAAGTGCCTGTCCTTACTCTATTCTTATTTCCCTTTGTTTTATTGCATGCATTGTGTGTCTTGACTTAAGTCGTGCCGTGAGGACACGGCTCATTTCAAAAGTGTGGGGTGGGAGAGTCAGTTATGAGTCAGTTATCGAGTCAGCATGCCCACCACACAGAGTCAGCACGTTTCGAGTCATTTTTAAAATTTTTGTACATGATTACTTCACTATTTCCTAGACTTGTAGTATTGGATAATGATTAGGTGAAATAGATAGAGCCGATTACATGCATGTCTTTGGTGAAAATTGATTTGTGCGACTAACATGTGATCTTAAAATTTTGCGAGCCTTTGCTAGTTGAGATAAACAGGGATGTGGAGTTGATAGCAATGCCCTAGAGAGACTTGACAGATCATTCAAAGACCGGACTCAGGATATATGGTTATGTGGAGCTTGTGGAGGCTAGCACTTCGAGGCAACATAGTACGAGTCTGCTCCGCCACTGCGGCACCTTTGCGGTTAGTTGGGACGGGAATACTTCACACCGTCCAAACTCTAGTCCAAGTAGCCGGGAAAATAGACAAGCGACCCTTGGCTTGACCCGAGTCAAAAGGACGATGATGAGTGAGAGCAAGTAGGTTTGAGCAAGTCACAATCCGCACCACAAAGAAAAATTCCACCACCATTGTGATAGTCCACACGTCCCACATGTGAAAAGCGTCATCGAGAATGCCAAATCAGATGACGCTATAGCTGGCCGAAAAGCACTCCAGTACTTGAGCCCGAATCTATCACGTGCAAGAAAAAGCAGCGAGACATAACCATATAGCAGCGAGTCCGAGTCCGAGAATGAGGGTTCATGGGTCTAAACAGGGCTATCTCCAGATACATCCGAATTGATTTGCATCTCGACCCAAAGGTAACACGTATCTTTAACCCATGTTTTCGCACAAAGATATTAGTAGCAAGCATGCATAACAGGCGAGATCTAGAGTAATCGATTCATGTCCATGTAGCACGTCTAGGATGACCGAAGCATTGTGGTGTTTACATTATTCATTCCTCTTATGACATAGTTCTTGTTCGGGACGAACAAGTTTAAGTGTGGGGTGGTTTGATGAGCCGTATTTATACGACTCATCGAGTCATCAAATCCCACCAATTCCAGCACTTTATTATGCGAACAGTTACTTTTTAGTGTTGTTTTGCATTTCAGGTGATTTGGAAGCTCTAGGAGGAATCGCGCTTAAAAGACGGCATTTCATGCCCAAAACATCGCAATTGAAGATCAAGGCCAGAGGAGCGTCGTGAACAGTGTTTTTCTGCTCGTGAACAGTAACTCCGACATGAACAGTGATTCCGGCGTGAATAGTAATTCCGGCGTGAATAGTGATTTCGTGCCGTGAACAGTAACTTCGGAAAAAGAAAGTCCAAGCCCTAAATCCAGCAGCCGGCCCAATTTACATGTGATATTAGGGTTTTCAAGAAGATCAAGTAGCTTGCTCATCAAACAAAGATTTAGGGTTTTCAAATCCCTATATAAGGAGGTGCAATGCAAGGCATAATCCATCCCATTCATCACTTATCCGTGTGCCCTAGACCTAACTTGGTCCGCCGCCCTTCTCCTCCATCAGCCGCCGTGAGCTCCTCCTTGCACAGCCGGTCTTCATTCCTTACTCCTCCTTGCTTCCGCCACTTCTCAGCCTTGCACGACCAGCTTGTTCTTCATTCGGTTTTAGTGAGAATCCTTGTTTCCTTTTATTTATTGTATTGTTATTCCATGGCTATGTGTAACTAATCCGATTATTCGGGTTAGGGTTAAATAATTGTGACTATTGTTTTGAGATTCTGATCTTACTTATTATTATTGCATTCTATTTAGTTCTTGTGCAAATTATCAGTTTGAATTATTAGGTTAAGGGGAGATCCAAAAGGGTACAACTTAACCTAGTGATTCTTACTATCCATTCACTGCTTATTTGATACCGACCCAGTTAGAATAAGTAGTTGCACGAAACCTAATATAACCAGACCAGGAGTATTAGGTTTGCTAGAATTAAAACGGTTATAACCAGACCAGGAGTAACCCTAAGAAGCAAGAATAAACATTTAGAAATAAAGGATAAACATAGTCACAATTGAATAAAACCCTAACCTGAATATCTTCTCTGATTGATAAAACCCCCTCTTATTTTTGTGCCTTGCTTTTGTTCACTAACCTTTACTCTCACATTAGTTTCTTGTCTTTCTCCATTACAGAACAAAGTAGTAGCTATCTAGCTCCCTTGGGTTCGACCCTTGCTTGCCATTGTGCTAACCCACAATTCATCGCTAGGAAATTATAAATTGTTTTTGCACAGGTACGACGACAGCCTGTTCAGCGACTCATCTTTGACATTGCTGAAAATGCTCGGTTTACAGAGGAGACCACTCGGCAAGATGAGTTCTCCAGAACAAAAAACGTAGCACGAGCCGAGACGTCAGAAAACTCCATGACAGAAGAGATGAAACAAATGAAAGAAATGATGATGCAAATCCTGCGAAGGTAGCCAGTTCAAGTAAAGCCTTGCGAGTTCTGTAGTTCTCCGGACCACAAAACCGACGCATGCCCGACATTAATAGTAGAGGAACCGGAAGAAGTAAATGTAGTAGTAGGATACCAAGGATACAACAACAACAGCAATGACAGAGCTGGACCAAGCCGACAGTATAATCAAGCGACCAATTCAAGCTGGCGGAATGACAACCATCCTCCAAGGGAGACACAACAAGCCGCACCGAAATTAGCTCAGTCATTCTATCAACCTCCCCACCGGCAGTATAACCAGAACGCTCCATCAGCAGGACAGTATCAGCAAAGAGGACCAAATCAGTATCCAATGAGTCAATATAAACAGAAAGGACCGAACAAGTCGCTTGAAGACACAATGAAGGAACTCGCAGGAAGCGTGAATCAATTGGGTAATTCGTTTAACCAATTCCAGGCGAAAACTGACGGGGCAATTTCAGATTTAACCAAACAAATATCCCAGCTCGCTACCTCAATGTCCGCACTCATTAATGAACCTGGCAGACTTCCTTCACAAACCATCCAAAACCCAAAGGCTAATGTCAGCATGATAAGGAAGTCAAACATGAAGGTAGCACTGGAAGAACCAGCACGATCCACAACTTACAAACCTACGGTCAAGTACTTCACCCGTAGGCACCGTTCTGATTGGAATCAAGAAGAAGACCGACCCAATGATGGCAGAACATGGGTCACGCATGCTGACAATGGACGTTATGCATTCACGGTCAGCATGACACCTCCACCGAGTACACACTTTGACATACCGGCATCTGGCTGGGATGACAATGACTCTAATGGCCTCAGATGGGATTCCCCAACTAACATCTATGCATCAGAGCAAAACATTTACCTAGAAGATCAGGAGTTAAAAGGGCTCGATCATACAAATCCATAGCCAAAGGATGAGCAGAATGGCCCGATAATGGAAAGATCCCTCACTTCAGATCAGGAGTCACAACCGGAAAGGGATAAGGACCCAGGGGCCTTCACAGTCACCTGTGGTATTGGTAAAGCCCACATTCACAAGTGCTTAATCGATCTTGGGGCTGCCGTCAATGCCATGCCTTACTCCTTATATTACTTATTGGGGCTTGGCCCATTGAAACCACCAAGGTCAAATATCGAGTTGGGAGATAAATCATGTATCCAACCGGTTGGGGTGCTTGAAGATCTAATACTTCATGTGGGAGAGCTCGTCGTTGCTGCAGACTTTTATGTAATACAAACGGGAGAGACCAGCAAAGACGACCCTCCAACACTTATTTTGGGACGACCTTTTCTCTACGCCACCAGAGCATGGATCGACATGGGAAAGGGCTTGTTATCACTTACATTTGGCGACAAAATTTCAGATTTCTACATCGATGATTATGATGGTCGCCCAAGGATAAGGAAACCACCAGACATTGTACCCATCTCGGATCTCAGAACACAAATTTCTGACCTGCCAAGAGAGACCGAGAGAGTGACAAGACCAGCAGCTATGTTCAAAGGTCCCTCGCCTCCTCGGAAACAATGGAAGGAGAAACCACCAAAACCATGGAGTTCTAACCCAAGCACATCATCTCCCAAGAAATCAGGAAGAGTCAAAGCTATAATCAACGCAGGAGCCGCGGCAAAATTCAACCTGAGCCGCCCATGGGATCCAAACCTGTGATCCCCATGCGTCGAGCCAACGACATTAAACAAAGGCACTGGTCGGGAGGTAACCCGACACCTATCTTACTTTCAGTAATTTTCTTTTCTATCATTTAGTTTTTACCGCAAGTCGCTCTCACCCACTTTTTGTATAGAAGGAATGACCCCTTGTAGGAATCGATTTTTGGAGCAAGATCAGATCAGCCAGGCAGCTTCCGAGAAATTATCGGGCCCGCGCTGAGAGTTTAAGGCCCAGCCGAACTCCCTCGATTATCCAGCTCCGAGGCATGTCGTTCCACGACACGACACAGTAAAAGAGAGTTCAGTTCTTCTCTTTTCCTTAATGTCATTTCCTTCTCTTGTATATATTTGCATGACTTTTGAACTAAGTCGTGCTGAAAGGCACGCCTTCGTTCAAAAGTGTGGGGTGAGAACCGCCTATGTACATAGTTAATTAACATGTTTTTCTTTTCCTTTTCCCTTAATATTATCTTTTTGAAAATATGAACTTGAGAATGTGAAAAAGATAGATCATAATTCATGCATTTACCTTGTGAAAATTCAACTGTTTAAAAACTTAGGATGTAACTTCTCATTTGTCCCTTTGTGCTAAGATATATAGGGGAAGTGGAGTTGACATAAACTGCCCTAGAGAGGCTTGGCAAGCACTCGAAGGATCGAATCTAACTATATGGTTTTCGAAGTCAGTGGAGGCTGCACTTCGGGTTTTAGTGAAGATTGAAGTCATCTCCGCCGTGCAGCGTTTATGCAAGAGGCGGGACGGGAATCAAACCGTCCTATCTCTAGTCCTAGTAGCCGGGAAAATAGATGAGCGACCCTCATCTTGACCCGCGCGAAACGGCGAGGATGAGAAAGAGCGGGGAGGTATTTCCATATGCTCACGGGCAATGATTGGACCTCCCAAAAAGGCTGAGAAAATGGACTAGCAAGTCACAAAGAAGCAAAAGCTCAAAGAAGCTAATCAAAGGCCAAAGGCCAAAATTGTGAAGGTTTTAACCGAAACAAAAGTGAAGAAACTCCAATTCAACATCAAAGGCCAAAGGCCGATTCACTACAAAAGCTGTCCCTCGCCAAAAAAGAAATCAAAGAACTCAACTCAGTGAAACCCGAACCGAATCACGTGCTAAAGAAAGCTACAAGGAAACCATATAGTGCGAGTCGATCCCGAGAATGCAGTCCAGGAGCCTGAAAAGGGCTATCTCTCAAAACATCCAAATTAATTTGCATCTCGGCACGAAGGTACAAGTATCAAGTTTCTTCTAAGTATTTACACGGTTTAGTTTGGTAATAAATAAGTAATGCATGAATTAAGATAAATCTAGTCCCACAGTCTCACTTTCATATTTAAAAGTTTTTACTTAGATTGTGTTCCGCCCTTAAATAGCATTGTTCGGGATGAACAACTAAAAGTGAGGGGTGATCTGATGGACCATAATTGTATGAATCATAAACACAGTTAAACCCACCAAATTAGACGCTTTGTCTATTTAACTTTTGCTTGTTAGTTCCGATATTTATCTACAGGGTATTTTGAAGTCTAGAGAGAATACAGGCTAAGGAGGAGTTTTAAAGCTGAAAATGAATTACGAGTCATTCCAGGTCACGACCAAATTCTGACTTTCAAGAACTGGACGTGGAATCACTCAAAACAAGTCCAACCGAAGAGCAACCAGAGTCAGTCCGGAGCTGAAAGGACCGATGGCTTTTTGGGATAAGACTCACAAAACTCAAACTCACTCTCCTTCCTCCATGTGGCCGGCGGCTAAAGCCATAAGCCACTCCTTCTCCTCCATGTGGTCGGCGGCTAAGGAAGAGGTGACATCACCCGATGGCTTTGAGCTCCTCCTCCCATCTTGTGACATGTGGTGGCTTCTCCTCCACATCCATCTCCTCTTCATGGCCTATAAATAGAGCCCTTCATTGCTTTGTAAATCATCCCAATCTCATTCCAACATCCCATCCTCATCCCATTTTGTGTGCAAGAAGCACAAGTCACAAGTCACTTATCTCTCTAGCTTTTGTGGGCACAATCTTGTAATCGCTTTACTTTGGAATCGAAGCTTGATCTTTAGCACTCTCAACGTTTTTGTAAGTACTCACTTCTTTACTTTTCTGTCTTTTCAATTCAGCAACTTTACTTTCCTGTCTTTACTTTCGAAAACTTTACTTTACTGTCTTTCAAAAACCTTTACTTTTCAACGCACTTAGCTATGATGTCCTATTCCATGGATATTCGTAGCTAAACCCTTCATTCAGTTGAAGGGGTGTGCTTGTATCATACAATGTTTTAGGCCCTACTCTTAGTGCCTCTATGTGTTCAAAACTTGTTCTATGTGCCACATATTAGGTCAGAACTTCCAAGGTTGAGTGGATGCTTGAAATGGCAAAACTCTTCCGTGGGGTTCGTGAACATACTCGGGTAAGTGGATGCTTGAAATGGCAAAGCTTATCTGAGGAGTTCGACCTCTTTAAAACACCATTTGGATTGATCGGAAATGATTGATCAAATGGATGCACATATGCTAGTATACCTTGAAATGGGGTGCTAGTCTAAATAGAACAAGTGCTCTATGACCTTGAAATGGGCTAGACAGTGTGGCAAATCAAGTGCTTGAAATGGCCTTGATACACTTTTGAACACTTAGTATGATCATTAGAAGTCAATGATAAACAGACTATGATACAATGCCCCTAAAACCGAACGCTTTCCTTTAATTGTAATATCAACTGTTACTTTACCTTTCAGTACTAAAATCTCAACCAACCCACGCTACTCTCAGTACTAAAATCACAACCAACCCACAACTGTCCTACTTAAAGAACAACTATTCACCTGACTCCCTTGGGTTCGACCCCTACTTACCCTTTACTACCCACTAGTAGAGTATGAGTAGCGGAGATATAAATTTATTTTGCACAGAGAACATCGCACCTTAACGAGAGTGCGGTGGGCTCTGTCAGTCCTCTTCGATTGAACTCAGGTACACATCAACGAAGTCTTCGTACTTACGATCCTTTGATGGCTCTTCAGCGTCAAGAGAAATAAGTGGAATGATGTTCTCTTCTGTCTTCCCATCTAAATGACCTTTAGAAGCGCTCGTAGTGGAGGGAGATGCATCTTCACGTTCTGGGACGTCTTTAGTGCAAGAGTCATCATCCTCCAACTCAGTGTAAGCCTTGGCAACCGTTCTCAATGCCTCAAAACCATCCTCACAAACAGGTTGTTCTGGTATAGAGAGCATTCTCGTATCCTAATCATCTTCCACGTGGATTGGAAATAAAACTGAAGATGAATGTGCTTCATAGACTTGAACTTCTTAATGATTTTCCATTGTCATCTCGATGTCCTTATCTCTGCATTCATTGGCGGCTGTAATATCTTGTTGCTCTAACTGGTCCTTTAGTATTCTTTAGCTAGTTGTGAGTGATTCCACCGTCTTTTGAAGGTCACTTATCGTCGCAGCAGTCTCCCGAGATGACCTCTCTTGCTCCGCTAAGAAGCTAGCCAACATAGACTCTAAACGCAATGATCCACCAGTGTCATGAGACTGTTGCTGCTGTGAGTGATTCTGGTAGCTCTCGTAGTAAGAATCATCTTGATAATAATGTTGATCATAAAGCTGATGTTGTTGCTGCTGCGACTGGTCCTGGTAACTCTCATAATAGTGGTCATTTTGATAACAGGGTCGACCATAGAACTGATTTTTATTTCCTTCCCAATTCGCATCATATGAATATGTCTCACGATATGGCTCTTCCCATGGGTAGGCGTCTTGATGACCAAAGAGAACATCCTCGCAACATTCAAAAATAAAAGTGATTAGTGAAGGTCAAAAGTATATAGAGTATGTACAAGGAAGTATGAAAAAAATGGAATAGTCTAAACTACACAAGTTAAATCTAATATCACACTAAACATTGCTCCCCGGCAACGACGCCATTTTGACAAGCGTATTTTTAACCCTTTATAGTTGTCAAGGTTTTGAGTTTTAGGGGTCAAATTGTAGTCAAACAAAATTTATAAACCTTGGTAAGCGAAGGGTCGATCCAAGGAACAACGTGTATGAGTACAAGCTAACAAGTGACCTATTTAGCTATTTCGAATGATTAAAGGTTTGGATGTGTTGAAAATAGCAGAAATTAAATGCAGTAAATAAAAAAGGTTTTGACTTGATCAGAGAAATAATCCCAGGATCAAACTTCACCCGTGCCAACCCCACTAATCATGCAATCACATAACGTAAATTCATCATGCTATCGAATATGGAAATAAACCAAAATAACACTAGACAAGCCGCTCATCCACGGATCATTGTCTAGATTAATCTCAATCATTGAACGCCGCCCATCCACGGATTATCAACGATCTCGATTATTAAACTCAGGGTTTTTCAGACAAAAGTCAACTTTTCTATTAATTCATGTACTACCATTGTAGCTACCATGACCTAATATCAATTTCATACAATCCGGTTAATACCTAGGACCCATTCATCTTTTGGTAATTAACCTAAATACGTTCTAGCATGCAAACATCCCTTTCAATGTAAAACTTGCAAGAACGATAAAATTAAGCACGATGAAATTGAATATTTGAATTGCATTAATGAAAAACATTTAGTTGATCACACGAAGAGTTGGGTACATGGCACGGGATCCGTAGGATCCCAGAATAAAGAAGACTACTCACTATTCATGATAAGTTAACCACAAATAGTGTAATAATAGAAATTAAGGACGAGATAACCGTAGCGACGATGTAGCTCGTTGAATCCTCAATCTCTCGCGATGTTCTCTGTCTTCTCTCCCAAGTTAGGGTTCTTCAATCTCAATTCAAGCACTCCAAAAACTCTTGTATATTCCACACTGAGTAAACAGCCGCTTGTCTTCTTTATAGCTTTCCAAAAGGGCCAAAAAGCCCAAAAACGAAATTAGGAACTTCCCAAAAATTTGTCCCCGACGGCCAGCCGATCGGCTTGCTGAGTGAAGAATCTCAGCCGGTCGGCTGGATTGAGGCTCCAGTAGCGTCTACTCACATGGCAACTCCAGCCGATCGGTTCAGCTTCCCAGCCGACCGGCTCGATAGAGCTTCAAAAGCGTCGACTTGCAGGGCAACCCCGGCCGACCGGCTCGATAGAGCTTCAAGAGCTCTCTTCTAGTTCATATTCCAGCCGATTGGCTAGCTTTGGGTCGATTTCTCCAAACGGTCGGCTGGACCTCCCTTGTGTGCATTTCCGCCCCAAAATTGTGGTTTTTCTTCGAGTCTTGGTCTTAGGCAATGGTTTTGATGGATATCTGCTTTTAACCTGAAACGCTTATGAAAAGACATCAAATAATGACAATTTGCCAGGAGAACGAGTGATATCCTTCATCGTATGGAACATATAACTAGTCGAAATATCGACTGATCAATGTCATACTACGAATAATAACAAAGTAGATATTGGATCAAAAAGGCGCTCCCTGTGTAACGCCAGCTGCGAATGATGTGTGTAAACTACGAATAATAATATGATACAAACATCTATAATTGAAAAACAAACACACGCATTTAATCATTTCACCAAAAATAAGCTATGAAGAGTCGATTAGCTTGTAACCCAAGAAATCGAAGAAGTCCGAATCGTAATGCTACATACCGTAAACGTGTTCGACCTTTGTAGCGTTTGTATCATCATTCTTTGTTTTGTCAGTCATCGATGCTCGAAGGTGTAATGAGTCGTCGAGTGTTGCCGATTGTCGCCGAGATTCAAATTTTCGAATGCGTAGTGTGAGGGGATTGATTAGGTTGGTTCTCTCACGAAATTAGCGAGATTATGGTTAATGATATTTTGCTTCCGAGATTGCCCTTAACATATTATTTAATCTGATTTTAATTATGAATTATGAAGAATATCTTGTTTTATATTAGCTTTAGATCTGATCAAATGTAAGGTTTAAATCTCTTCTTATTTCCCATGTAATATCCCCTTCTCATGGAAATCGAACCCTATAGGAATATAGTTATCATTGATTTATTTTAAGGGTTGAGCTAGAATAATAGCACGTAACCTATGTGGAGTTGTTATGCGAGCAAGTAAAATTTGCGGCCAAACCAAATAACGTTTAAGGAAATTGCCTTATCAATAATAATAACGTTAAGGAAAGACAGCTAATGAACAACTCGCAGCAAATGTACACGTTAACTCCAAAGACCTTTTTATTACCGAATTTTCCCCGGACCAAAAATCTGACCAGACCTGACCACCGGGCTGTCACTGTCCGAATTTTGAGGTAAAATAAAATAAGTGGAAAAGAAAGAAATCCAAAACACTGCTACGGATTTCAAACGAGGAAAAAGCTCCTCCTACTCCTACTTCTACTTCTACTTCTTCATCGCTCTTCTCATCAAAATCAATCCGTTTATTCAATCATTTTGTACACAAAAATCGTCGATTGCTTTGCTAGGCAACGCAGTGAGTCATCTTCTCTGCGACTGGTTCCGAGTGTGTGTGGACTCGTGCTTGTAGATTTGACAGCTTCACCCAAGTCGGCTGTACAGCAGGAGTCCGTCTCTTTTCAACTGATTCCTCGCTCTTCAGATCCGCCTTTGCTCTTCAACTTCCAAGGTACATCGCCACCTTCATTCTTTCTGGCCTTTTTTTCAGGTATCTGTGCTTTCTGGAGGCCTTTGATATCTGTGAATTTTGATTTGTATTTTTACCATCTTTAATTTGCTTACGAATTGGCGTTTGTCATCATCCTCTACTCGAGGCAAAGAAACCAAAAGCACGCTTCATGTTCCCTTTACCTGCCTTTTGCTTCATAGTTTATTATTCTAATGTTTAAATTTGTGTTTCGGTTACCATTGAAAAAGTTGCAGTGCCGTTTTCGTGTGATGATTAAAGTGCTACAGAAAGTTTGAATTTCCTGGATCTACTTCTTTCTTATTAGTAGATAAAAAGCTTGTGTGTTGTTGATGCTTTCCTCTTCTTTTTTTCTTTTTTGTTATAATATTGTACAACAACTATGAATTTCCTGTTTGATTTTGTTTACAACTACATTTGTTCGTTTGAAATTTTAAGATCTTCTCTCTAGTGTATGCAGTACAAATGGCTGGCAGATCGTTCAAGGCAACAGGGACTTCAAGAGGAATCGACTCTGAAAATCATCCGCTACAGTCTTCCTTGGAGTTTTCCCATAGAAGTTCTTCGGGTAGATATGTTCAGTACTCTAGGGATGATCTTGATAGTGAAATCGGCAGCACTGATTTTGTCAACTATACTGTGCAACTACCAGTCACTCCCGACAATCAACCAATGGTATTACAATCCTCCATCTCACACAAAGTTGAAGAACAGTATGTCTCAAATTCACTCTTTACTGGTGGATTCAATAGTGTTACTAGAGCTCATCTCATGGATAAAGTGATTGACTCGGAGACGAGACATCCTCAGATGGCTGGTACAAAAGGGTCCTCATGCTCTGTACTCGGATGCGATGCAAATGTGATGAGTGATGAGAGGGGTGTTGACATCCTCCCTTGTGAATGTGATTACAAGATATGTCGCGATTGTTATGTAGATGCAGTCAAAACCGGCGACGGTATATGTCCTGGTTGTAAAGAGCCATACAAGAATACTGATTTGGATAAGGTTGCCGCAGATAATGAGCTCTCTCTTCCGCTTCCTCCTCCCCCAAGTGGAATGTCAAAGATGGAGAGGAGACTGTCACTCATGAAGTCGGCAAAATCTGGATTGATGAGGAGTCAGACTGGTGACTTTGACCATAACAGGTGGTTGTTTGAAACTAAAGGAACCTACGGATATGGAAATGCAATATGGCCCAAAGATGGAGGCTTTGTGGATGAAAGGGGCAATGCAGTAAGTGAGCCGACAGAGTTAATGGGTAAGCCTTGGAAGCCACTCACGCGCAAGTTAAAGATACCCGCTGCGATTCTTAGTCCTTACAGGTAGCGTTTACATGCTTTACTATGTCAACATTTTGATTGAAGCAATGCAAGGTTAGTCACATCTAGAGGAGATTTACTGCATGTTTCATCACTGAATCGCCTTATGCTTGTACTGTCCTCTGTTCTGTGGCTTTCGCATGCATGCAGTGAAGTTCTTTTTTTGCTATGCTAAAAAACAGAGATATAATTACTTCAGATGTCTCACTCGCTCTGTCATCATTTTTGATTTTTCGATACATAGACTCGTTATTTCTTTTCAATATAGTTAGGGATTATGTAAAATAGTCAAAAGTTGAAGGCATGTCTTGGTAAGGCCAGTTTTCCATGCTGAAAGGAAATATTCTGAGATCCGGTTTTGACAAATACAGAGTATTGTGCTATTTAATTACACATTAGTATTTGATACATACTTTGAAATGTCCTCTTGTTTGAAAAAGTGAGGGCAGTTTGGTTGTTTCAGTGTTTTGGCATATATCTTTTATATATCTATATCTACTGTGCACTATTTTCTCTAGAAAAGAAGGGGTTTTGTGGTGTTGTATTTTTCTGAGAAGTTGAATTGTTGCACAATATGAGGCTGTAACACCTACATTTACTAAGTGATTTTAGTTGTTCTCTGACATTTCACATTCAATTTAGTTCACCATGTAGCTAATATGTCTGATTGACAGTGGGTCAGCCACAATATTTTTAGTACTATTTATGGTAGAATTACATTTGCTGGAGCTAGTTATCCGCAGATTTATATATGCGAATAAATGACATTTCTTCATTTTCTGGGATATAGGTTACTGATTGTTATTCGTATGGTCCTGCTTTGTCTTTTCTTGGCATGGAGGATAAATCATCAGAATGAAGATGCAATCTGGTTGTGGGGAATGTCGGTTGTTTGTGAGTTGTGGTTTGCCTTTTCGTGGCTTCTGGATCAGCTGCCTAAGCTCTGTCCTGTTAATCGTGCAACAGATCTCAGTGTCTTGAAAGATAAATTTGAAACCCCTAGTCCAAATAACCCGAAGGGAAAGTCTGATCTCCCTGGTATAGATATTTTTGTATCAACTGCTGACCCTGAGAAAGAACCACCACTCGTTACTGCGAATACTATTCTTTCCATTTTAGCTGCTGACTACCCTGTTGAAAAGCTGGCATGCTATGTCTCTGATGATGGAGGCGCGCTCTTAACATTTGAGGCAATGGCAGAGGCTGCAAGCTTTGCTAATGTATGGGTCCCTTTCTGTCGCAAACATGTTATTGAACCCAGGAATCCAGAATCATATTTCAATCTGAAACGAGATCCTTACAAAAACAAGGTTAAATCTGATTTCGTTAAGGACCGCAGAAGGGTTAAGCGTGAGTATGACGAATTCAAGGTTCGTATTAATGGATTGCCAGACTCGATCCGCCGTAGGTCTGATGCTTATAACGCCAGAGATGAAATGAAAGCCATGAAGCGTGAGAGAGAGAATCGAGGTGATGAGCTTATTGAAATTGTGAAAATTCAGAAAGCAACTTGGATGGCTGATGGAACACATTGGCCTGGTACCTGGATTCACTCAGGACCCGAACACTCAAGAGGGGATCATGCTGGAATTATTCAGGTAAAGCAGAAACATGCATTTTGTTTATTGAAGCGGAAACATGCATTAAATTCTCCAAGTACGAAAACTATTCTACTGCATATTCATTGAGGTTATCTTGGTTACACATGTTACTAACTTTCTGCTTCGATAGACCGTTAAGAATGACTTAATCGTGGTAATACAATTTGCATGCGAGGATTCTCTCAAAATTCATGCTGGAAATAAATGTCATTACAAGTTGTTCAGTAGTTATTTAGTAATACTGAAAAGCATAGCTGAAACATCTAATCTCATGAGGCAATAAATAAAACATGAAAAAATGGATATATATATATATATAAGGAAAGTGAACGAAAATAGATATGGCATCGGGCTCTGCATGCTTGTCAATTAGTAGTAAACCTTTGACATCTCGTTCACAAATTATGCAGGTGATGTTGAAACCACCTAGTGATGTACCGTTGCAACGGACTGCTGATGAGACTAGCCTAATTGATCTCACTGATGTTGACATTCGTCTTCCGTTGCTTGTTTATGTTTCTCGTGAAAAGAGACCAGGTTATGATCACAACAAAAAGGCCGGGGCAATGAATGCATTGGTACGTGCGTCAGCTATTATGTCTAATGGCCCCTTCATTCTCAATCTTGATTGTGATCACTACATCTACAACTCTCAAGCTTTAAGAGAAGGAATGTGTTTTATGATGGATCGAGGTGGGGATCGTATTTGCTATGTTCAGTTCCCTCAGAGGTTTGAAGGCATTGATCCATCTGATCGTTATGCTAATCACAACACAGTGTTTTTTGATGTCAACATGCGGGCCCTTGATGGTCTCCAAGGTCCCTTTTACGTTGGAACTGGATGCCTTTTCAGGAGGGTTGCTCTGTACGGTTTTGACCCACCTCGAGCAAAGGAAAACAACCCTACTTGCTGCAGTTGTTGTTTTGCTCGTCGCAAGCAGAATGCTGCAGCTAAACATTCTGCAGAAGAGAACAGAGCTTTGAGAATGGGAGATTCTGATGATGAAGAGATGATGCTATCCTTGCTCCCAAAGAGGTTTGGCAATTCTATTTTTCTTATTGATTCTATCCCAGTTGCTGAATATCAAGGTCGTCCTCTTGCTGATCATCCAGCTGTAAAACATGGAAGGGCACCTGGTGCTCTCACCATTCCACGGGACCTTCTTGATGCATCTACTGTGGCTGAGGCTATAAGTGTGATTTCATGCTGGTATGAGGACAAGACTGAGTGGGGACAACGCATTGGGTGGATCTATGGTTCTGTTACTGAGGATATGGTCACCGGATATCGAATGCACAACAGGGGATGGAAATCAGTGTACTGTGTTACTAAGCGTGATGCTTTTCGTGGTACTGCTCCTATCAACCTCACTGACAGGCTTCATCAAGTGCTACGATGGGCTACTGGTTCTGTGGAAATTTTTTTCTCTCGCAACAATGCTTTCTTGGCAAGTGGAAGAATGAAGCTTTTGCAGAGGATCGCATACCTTAATGTTGGGATTTATCCCTTCACATCATTCTTCTTGATAGTGTACTGTTTCCTGCCTGCATTATCCCTCTTCTCCGGGCAGTTCATTGTCCAGACACTGAACGTGACATTCCTTGCCTATTTATTGGGTATCACTCTGACTCTCTGCATGCTTGCCATACTTGAGATCAAGTGGTCGGGAATTGAGTTGGAAGAGTGGTGGAGGAATGAGCAGTTTTGGCTAATTGGCGGAACAAGTGCACATCTTGCTGCTGTGCTTCAAGGGTTGCTCAAGGTTGTTGCAGGCATTGAAATCTCCTTCACATTGACATCTAAAACAGGCGGAGAAGATGTAGACGATGAGTTTGCTGATTTGTATATTGTGAAATGGACATCGTTGATGATTCCACCAATAACAATTATGATGGTGAACTTGATAGCAATTGCAGTTGGAGTGAGCAGGACGATATACAGTGTACTGCCAGAATGGAGCAAACTGATTGGGGGAGTCTTCTTCAGTTTTTGGGTGTTAGCGCATTTGTATCCATTTGCTAAAGGTTTGATGGGCAGAAGAGGGAGGACCCCGACAATAGTCTTTGTTTGGTCTGGGCTGATAGCAATTACCATTTCTCTCCTTTGGGTTGCCATTAACCCTCCTTCTGGTAGTAATCAGATAGGAGGCTCATTTACATTCCCGTAAGTTATTGGTTATTGACCAAAACTTCATATTCTTTTAATTTTGGAACTCTCTCTTCATCTGAGACTATATTAGTGTTCTTCTCCAACGCTTGACAAATAGAACCTCTCTTGTTACATTCGAACCTATGTTAAACATCAGCTCTTTTTTAAACTAGAAGGCAGAAGCATCGCTGCATCTATAAAGATGGCATAGTATTGTTTGGATTTTGTATTAGGTCCTGTCCATTTGAATTCTATTTTGTGATGGTTAAGATAAGATAAGTTATTTTCAATCATTATAAGTTATTTTCAATTACTTTCAGTCACTATAAGTTAATATAAGTTTCAGTTAAGTTAAATTACTTTCAACATACCATCATCATCATATCATTATCATCATACCATCATCATCATCATACCACCACCATCATCATCATATCATACCATACCATCATCATATCATCATCATCATCATCATACCATCAGCATATCATATCATCATATCACCATCATCATCATCATCATCATCATCATACCATCATCATCATAATATTCATCATCATAGTACTATTCATCACCATCATCACAACCATCACCATCATCAGTATATTACTATTCATCATCATCGAACTATTCATCATCATCATCATCACAACTATCATCATCATCAGTATATTACTATTCATCATCATAATATTATTATTTATCATCATATTACTATTCATCACCATCATCACAACCATCATCATCATCAGTATATTACTATTCTTCATCATCATATTACTATTCATCATCATCAGTATATTACTATTCATCATCATATTACTATTTATCACCATCATCACAACCATCATCATTAGTATATTACTATTCATCACCATCATAATATTACTATTCATCACCATCATCACAACCATCATCATTATCAGTATATTACTATTCATCATCATAATATTACTATTCATCACCATCATCACAACCATCATCGTCAGTATATTACTATTTATCATCATAATATTACTATTCACCATCATCATCATATTACTATTCACCATCATCATCATATTACTATTCATCAGTCAATATAAGTTTCAGTTAAGTTAATATCAGTCACTATAAGTTACTTTCAGTTACTTTCAATCACTATAAATTACTTTCAGTTAAGATAAGATAAGCCACTATAAGTTAGAGTTCAAATGGACACACCCTTAGTTGTGAAGGTCAACAATTGTGAAGAAAATGTGCAGCAAGATCTTGATGCCGAAATTGGCTGATGAGCCCTCACATATCTGTGACGAAGACGACGGTAAATCTTTTGAGGTTACTACAGACCAAAGTTACATCATGTGTGACCATGTTTTTGTTGGGGATTATCTTCAAAACACCAATACAACAGTAGTGCCGGAAAACAGCTAACAGTGAAATAGCAGCAGCTCCTTCTAGTGATTCTTCAAATGAATCAATGGAAAACTTGAATATCAAATTTGATCGCGTAATTCGCTTTTTGAATTCGATATTTTGACCCTTTAATTATAGCCGAGGGTTACACGAAATCCGAACGGGGATAATCAAACTGAACAATTTCTACTCTCAGCTGAAGATGCATGAATCAACTTAGGGTTTGAGGTTTTTGGGAACAAAGAGTGGAGTCGAATCAATTGATTGATTCTCTGAGTGTTTCAGTACTTTTTCTATTGTCGACCTCCAATTTATAGGAAATCAACTGAAACGAAGAATGGATGCGACCTGAGCAGAAGGTTGCGTTTGTGTCCATCCAGCGCGCGTTCACTGCTGACATTAGTTGATCCCGCCCAGGGAAGACATTAACTTAACGTCTTCATAGGATGCGACCAACTTAGTGTCTTCATTGGGCGCAATCCTCACTGATCCAGATACCGAATATCGCTTTATCAATGTCCGAAAGGTCTCATTTTATTAGGGTATGGTTTGAACATAATGGCATGTTCATAAATACTAAAATCACCAAAAGTTGTGTCTACGCTAGAACTTTTCTAGTTAATCTATTAGGCTCAAGCACTCTGTTGAAATTAGACCGAAACAAATCAAGACATGAATAAAGGAAAAAAAGTTCCAATTTAGCATAAATCCAAATTTGAATTCCTCATGTGGCCAATTTCCAAATCAGTTTTCCAAAATGGCCATATTCCCTTAAGCGACGTTGCCGACATAAAACGTCATTGCAACAACACTTTAATCCTAGTGTCGTTTTTTACTCGATATAATGCTGAGTCATGGGCATATGTGGCAAATTTTTTTAGGCGATGTTAGTAATCGCGTCTAAGTTGAGATTTTTTCTCTTCAGGTAATCGTGAGAGAGAAAATCGAGGAGAAAATATCTCCACTTAATATATAAGTATATAAGTATATTTTTATGATTATATATTTTTATAATAGCGTTTCAAATTATTGACAATTGTCCATAAAATGTAGTGGAAATGAAAATGGATGTAGATGATAATATGTAAATGTTTTCATTTGTACTATACTTGAATGTCTGCACGTTTCTATGTAAAAGTACTTGAGGATTGTCATTGCACCTTATTTAAAATTTTATGTCCAACGGTTTTCCAACAGTTATTTAAAAAAATAAAAGTTTTGAATAATAGGGTTGAAAACTAAAAACTGGATTGACTTTATTTAATTTAACTTTATTTAACTGTACTGAACTTTATTGTACTGAACGTAATTAAACTGTACTGAATTTAATTAAACTGTACTGAACTTAATTAAAATGTATTGAACTTAATTTAACTGTACTGAACTTAATTAAACTGTAATGAACTTAATTTAACTTTACTGTACTTAAAAACTACGAATATAAGTTAAAAAGAACAGGCCCTAACAGCATCTAAAAAAATTGCCACATAAGCTCTGACTCAGTATTATATCGAGTAAAAAACGACACTAGGATTAAAGCGATGTTGGCAACGGCGCTTTATGTCTTAGGCGCCGTTGGCAACGACACCCTAAGAGCATGTGGCCATTTTGGAAAACCAATTTGGAAATTGGTCACATGAGGAATTCAAATTTGGATGTAGGCTAAATTGGAAATTAACTCTGAGGGGACGTTCTTTTGAACTTAATTTAACTGGAATTTTACTGTACTAAACTTAGTTAAACTGTGTTGAACTTAATTAAACTATACTGAACTTAATTTAACTATATTGACTTAATTTAACTGTATTGAATTTAATTTAACTGTATCGAATTTTATTTAACTTAATATAACTGTACTGAACATAATTTAACTGTATCAAATTTAATTTAACTTTACTTTACTTTACTGAAATTGAAAAATAGATTATATATGTATTTTTTTCATCATTTTTTTCATCATTTTTTTCATTAATTCAACTTGCTCAAAAAAAATTCATCATTTTTTCAAACTATTTTTTATGATTAAATAAAAGTATATTTTTTCATAACATTATATTTTTTCATCGTTTTAAATTTACCTTGCTCAAAATATGTAAGTATATTTTTATGATTATATATTTTTTATGATAGCGTTTCAAATTATTGAGGATTGTACAGATAATGTAGTGGAAATGAACATGGATGAAGATGACATGCTTCCTTTAATAGCTCTTGAGCCACACAATTTCTTTACCGGCATCAGATTAAGTAATACTATTTTTTGATTCAGTAGTAGATAAGGCAATAACAGATTGCAATTGAGATTTTCACGAACTATAATTTCTACCTGAAGTATTTAACATGCTATGACTCTGTCACTAGCAAAATATGTATCTACATAACCGATCAATTCAGGAACATGCATTCTTTTTACTTAAACACATACCAACATTCACAGTTCCCACTCACATAGACAATGACCCATTGTATGCCCAATTGGGATTAGACAAGAATCTGCTAATTAAAGATACGTATAACCATGCAAGAAAGCAATTTTTACATCAACTTTTTCTGATTCTAAGTCAAAGTAAGTAACTAAAGCAATCATGATCCTAATGGTCTTTAGGTTAACTACTCCGTAGTTCATTAGACCTAGCCTGTTGAATAATATGTGAACATATCTTGTTGATTAATATATGTGAACAGAGAAATCTAACAAAAATATGGGTAGTGTGCTAAATGCACCGATCTTTGGTGCATCAAAAAATAAAAATGTATGTGGATCCATATAGAACAAAAAAGCACATTTATAGAAATTAAATATTTAACTTTAATAAATTTACTTCCAATCAAAAAAAAAACTTCAATAAATTTACTAATTTGCTCATAAGAGTTTAGGGTTATCTTTTTATTTTTTGATTAGTTAGTACGGAGTATTAAGGAGAAGAATTTAGTATAATATGCACGTGCACGCTGAGGGTTTTGCAACTAATCGGCCCCATATGTGGGAGGATCTCATTTAGACCTTTAATTTTATACTCCATCAGTTTTTGTGTTTCAGGCTTTTCTACAAATATCTAATTTTTGTTAACCTCGAGGGGTTCCATCTCATCATTCATGGCTTCTATCCATTTAGTTTTATTTGCTGAACTTATAAGTAGGATTCATGTTCCTCATTTGTTATTCCTAGGGCAGCAGTTAAGGCCATATGCATGGGATAATCTACAGGGAGGTCTGATCTCTTGTCGGGAAACTTTTTTATTGCTTTTTATTGTAGATTTCGGGACATTTTTTAACAATATTTGTTGCTCTAATGTGTTTTTTGAGTTTTCATTTGACATGAACTAAAAGAGGGTCAAAACATGACAACAAGCAAAAACAAATAAATAAATATACCAAGTGTGCGGTAGGCGCTGCCTGAGCAAAGAGCCAAGTGATTGGTTAATTTTGTGTCACTTTATAGACTCCATTCCATATAGATTCTAGGATGTTTTAGAGCGATATTAGTTGTTCTAATGTGCTTCTTGAGTGTCTTAGCTCAAAGGAATCAGAAGAGGGTCAAAACACAAGATCAGAAAAAATCAAACCAAAGTTGTAACTTATTGTTATTGTTTACCATTTGTATGAACCTTTCAATTTCTCGACTTATGAAATACATGTTGTAACACATTACACTTTGTTCATAGTAGTTAGGCTAGTGCAAACTACTCCTAGCTCCGTGTGTATTCTTCTGTGAATACATTGTTACTTAATTTTATACTATTTAGTTGAAAAACTCAACCAATCCATAAGAACGGATAGAATGGACTAATAGAAGTTAATACTACCTTAGTAAAATTAAACCAAACCAACTCCAGTAGCCAAATCAACCCTTTTATGATAAAAAAAGATACAATCGGAGCCTTCCACAAACTCGATCGAGTCTCTATCCTTCTGCAATTATAGTTGAACGCCTTCATTCACTCAGCTATCTCTCAGCTCACTCGTTTTCTTGTTAGAACCCTAATTCTCAAATCTGGGAATTAAATCTAACTAATTCTATTACCTTACAAATGACTCCCTGAAGTTTCTACTAGTTACAACACGACCCCCCTAAGTTACAAACTGAACATGCCAGGAGCTAGCCGTTGGAGTAACAGATTTAACGACCAATTAAATCCGAACTCCGAACGCTGCGTTTTGGCTCTGATCTCAGTCTTCAACTCAGGTCCATGGCTAGTCGTACTGCCCACTTCAGCCACCGTTTCCGACGCCTTGCTCCACCGTACTCGGCCCAGCTTCCACTCCAGTTGATAGTCATGATCACCACTCACTTTTACGATCTCCACCTTGAGTTGATGATCACCAGGGTTGCCGATTCAGGCTCTCATTAGCCTGCCTCCAGTAGATTTATTAATTCCAGGCATAGTTGGAATTTTGTGCTGGGAACTGGTTTGGTGAGCATATCTGCTAGGTTCTCCTCTGTATTAATCTTCATTATCACCACTGCTTCAGTCTCTATCACCTCCCTAACAAAATGTAGCTTTACGTCGAGGTGCTTGGACCTCTCATGAAGACATGGTGCGTTGACAGATGAATTGCCCTGGCCATCACATCAAATCTTCACACATTGCTAGTCGTGCTTCAACTCAGCTAGTACCCCCTTCAACCACATGGCTTCCTTCAAAACCTCAGTAACATCCACAAACTCACCCTCAGTAGTAGACAAAGTCACCACAGCTTGTAGTCCAGCTTACAGCAGTGTCATACATAGTGAAAACATAGCCAGTTTGGGACTTCCTTAATCCTTATATCAATGCATCCTGCAAAATCAAAATCTACATATGCTATAATAATAATATTACTATCACGGTTAGCCTTCCCAAACATCAAACCTTTATTCAAACTACCTTTTGCTTATCTCGCACCAATTGACAACATTCCAATGAGCCTTACCAGGTTTTGACATAAACCTACTAATAACACTTACACAATGAGCTAGATCAGGCCTAGTGCGTACAAATAAATTAAACATCCTACAACATTAGCATAAGGGACCTTGCCCATGTGTTCAAATTCCGACTCATTCATAGGACACTGTTCAGTAGATAACTTAAATGGTGAGCAAGAGGAATCAATACAGACATAGCATCAGACATATCAAATTTCTTAATCAATTTTGACACTAACCAGTCTGATTCTAAAACAAAGTCCCTTTACTTCTATCCCTCACAATCTGCATACCAATAATCTTTTGGGTTGGACCTAAGTCCTTCATTTCAAAGTGAGTGTTCAACTGTTTCTTCAGGTCATTGATTAAATGCATACTATCACTTGCAATTAATATGTCATCAACATATAATAGTAGAGAAATTGCAGAACCATTATCCCAAATATTGTAGTATATGCACCAATCATAACTTGACCTATTAAAACCACATTTCTGCATAAACTCATCAAATTTCTTACCATTGTCTTGGTGATTGTTTAAGACCATATAGGGATTTTTTCAGCAAACAAACTATATTTCAGCATCCACAACAGCAAAGCATTCAGGTTGAGTCAAATAGATAGTTTCATCTATGTTACCATATAGAAAACAGTCTTAACATCAGGTTGTTCTAATTCTAAGTTGTTATGAGCAACTAAGGATGATACAACTCTAATTGATCTATATGCTTAACTACATGAGCATAAATTTCATTACAATCTACACTTTCCATTTGTGAATATCTTGCTGTGTATCTAGGTTTTTCTACCACTGGGAAGCCTTCCTTAAATCTGAATATCCCTTACTACCTAATACTTTCACACCCTTAGGTTTATCAACTAAGTCCCAGATATCATTCTCCTTTAAGGATTTTAACTCATCTTGCATTGAAATATACCATAAGTCTCAATCTTTTGATTCCAAAGCTTCCTACACAGTTTTAGGTTCATTTTCAGATACATCTATCAGCAGCTATACTGAAGGCAAAAGCGACCACATTATTTTCCCCACTATCATATTCATACCTAAAAGTCTTTTTAGGAACTCTCTTCTCCCTATCCATGATAAGTACATAATCTTGAGAAATACCAGACCCTTGAACAGGGCTTACACTACCTTCTCTAGGTTGGTTATGTTCAGGGGATTCTGTTATACTCAAGTCTTGACCAGCTACATCACCCTGCTCTACATCAATCAAAGCATCCTTACCCTATTCAACATCTATCTCTAATTTTTCTTTTTGTTCAGATGCTGATGTTGTCTCTTTTTTCTTGAATAGGAGTTTTAATTCATTAAACACCACATCTCTCTACTTATAAAGGTCCTCTTATGGTTCCTCTCAAGACACCATAACTTATATCTTTTTACCCCGTCTAGGCACCCCAAAAACACACATCTTAAGGCTCTACGTTCTAATTTATTCTGTCTAACATGTACATAAGCAGAACAGCCAAACACTTTCAGCATATTATAATCCACAGGATGACTAGACCACATTTGCATAGGAGTTTTGAAATCAATAGCAGAAGAGGGGCATCTATTTATTAAATAACAGGTAGTGTTGGCTGCTTTAGAACAAAATACCTTTGGCATACCTGCTCAGAGAAGTAAACACCTCACCCTCTCAAGGACAATCCTGTTATACCTTTCAGCAAGGCCATTTTGTTGAGGTGTTCCTGCAACTGTGTGATTCTTGGCAATACCATAAGATTTACAAAAGTTCAAGAATTCATTATCTAGGTATTCTAGTCCATTGTCGGTTCTGAGTCTTTTAATATGTTTTTCAGTTTGGTTTTCAACTAGAACTTCACATGTTTTAAATGTTTGAAAAGCCTCAGATTTCTTAGCAGGAAAATATATTCATACCTTCCTTGTTTGGTGTCATGTGGTAAGAACAACCACTATTCAGGATCCATCTAGAGGTTGAGTCTCCGTCTATGACAGCCAACAGATCAGCATTGTCATAATCATACTATACTAAAGCTGCACCAGCATGATCCTTCATTTTCCACCAAACTACTTTCTTCTCTCAGGACAGTCCCTTATAAAATGTCCTTTATGACAGGAATAGAATCTCAGCTTCTTTTGGTCAGGCCTTGGACTCTTGGGTGTGGAGGGCCTTTTCTGGAGCTTATTCTTGAAGTTTCCTTTTTGAAATCCTTGATTAACATGTCTCACTTGTACTGACATGCCTTTAGCACCTTCATGACTAGACTTGGACTCAAGCTGCTTTGACTTTAGTATAGCTAAGACTTCTTCCATAGACAATGATTCCCTAACATATTTCATGGTCTCTACCAAAGTAGAATATTCAGGTGGTAGGGCATTAAGGATTATTATAGCTTTATCCTCATCATTTATCTTTTCTTTGATATTTTCCAAGTCTATGATTGTCTTGGCAAAGTCATCCTAGAAGTCCTCAATGGGCTTGCTGTTATCCATCTTCAACCCAAACAGTTTTCCTTTTAGGTAGATCTTGTTTGCAGGGTACTTGTCATGTACAGAGACTCTAGCTTAGTCCAAATAGCAGCTGCAATCTTCTCCTTGGCCACTTCCCTCAACACTTTGTCTCCAAGATCAAAGTTGATGTAAGCAAGTGCCATTACTTCATCCTTCTCCTATTGAATCATTAAAGTCGGGAGGCTCTTCTCTCCTTCCAGAACCTTGACGACCTTCAGCTGCGTTAGAATTGTTTCCATTTGCCGCTTACACATGGCAAAATCTCCATTGCCATTAAACCTCTCTATCTCGACTTTCATTGACACCATTGTGTCTAATCGGCTTTGATACCAATTGTTGTGATTCGGAATTGAAAATGTAGGACAATCAATCAACGAGATCGAATGAAGACACCAAACCTACTCCAGCAACTGAAGCAACCCTTTATTGATCAAATTGATACAACCGAAGCCTTCCACAAACTCGATTGAGCCTTTAGCCTTCTGCAATTACAGTCGAACGCCTTCAATCACTCAGTTATCTCTCAGCTCACTCGTTTACTCGTTAGAACCCTAATTCCCAAATCTGGGAATTAAATCAAACTAATTGTACCGCGTTACAAATGACTCCTTGAAGTTTCTACTAGTTACAACACAACCCTAAGTTACAAACTGAACACGCCTGGAACTAGCTGTTGGAGTAACAGATTTAACGGTCAATTAAATCCAACCTCCGAACGCTGCATTTTGGCCTTGATCTTCAGTCTTCAACTCAGGTCCATGGCTGGTCATATTGCCCACTTCAACCACCGTTTCCAAATCCTTTCTCCACCGTCCTTGGCCCAGCTTCTACTCTGGTAGTCTGGTTGATAGTTATGATCACCGACTCACTTTTACAAATTCGATCTTGAAAAATATTCTCGAATACGGCAAACAAGTTCCAGTATCCAAGAAAATTGCATCGTTGGAAGCTAATGTCTTGGCATATAACTATGATTCTGAATAAGGGAATTATGATGAGTTGAATAATGTGGAAGCAGATTTAAACATAATCTTAAAAAAATAAAAATCCAATTAGGTCAAATTACAAGTACATAAATAAGGGGCCGTCCATTTGAACTGAAACTTATCTGATCTTATCTTAACTGATAGTAACTTATAGTGATTGATATTAACTTATAGTGACTGATATTAACTTAACTGAAACTTATATTGATTGATGAATAGTATACGATGATGATAATGAATAGTAATATACTGATGATTATGAGGTTGTGATGATGGTGATGATGGTGATGAATAGTAATATTATGATGATGAATAGTAATATACTGATGATGATAATGGTTGTGATTATGGCGATGAATAATAATATGATGATGATGAATAGTAACATTATGATGATGAAGGTTGTGATGATGGTGATGAATAGTAATATTATAATGATGAATAGTAATATTATGATGATGAAGATTGTGATGATGGTGATGAATAGTAATATGATGATGATGAATAGTAATATACTGATGAAGATGATGGTTGTGATGATGGTGATGAATAGTCTATGATGATGATGGTATGATGATGATGATGATGTTATGATGATGAATAGTAATATGATAATGATGGTGATATGATGATATGATATGCTGATGGTATGATGATGATGATGATAAGGATATGATGATGGTATGTGACGTGCAATAAATTGTATAGTCAAAAAATATTTATAGTTTGACCGGTAAGACCGGTGTCGAACCCAAGGGAGTAATTGGATTATACGCTAGGGAAATCAAGTTTTCTACTCGGCTAATCCTTCAAATCAATTATGGGAGTGATTATCAATAATGAAACAAGCAATGAGGTTGCACTAAAGGGTTGAATATCAATCAAAAGAGAGTTTCGAGGGGTTGTGCCCCTCCTTGGCATTTCCCATGATCATGCATACAAGAATTAAACGCATTCAAGGTGTTAGATAGTATTGAACCTAGCTTAAACTAGCGTAGACCAATTGTCATTGAATCTAATCTTAGCTAAGCTCTCTTATAGCTCGAACCTCACTCCGTCGAGATAATTGGTTCATTCCATGGCATTTATGGGCATTGAAATGTCTCCCAAGCAATAAATGTCGTGGACTCTAGTCCTAGTTCACTTCAAATCCTTAGATATGATCACATTTACTACATCTAAACCATCCCTAACATCGCTAGATTATTAGGTCAAGTTTTGGGATAAACAATTCACTTAGGCATTTTGTCAAACACCTAGTGGCATGCAATAATGAAGACCATAGCAAATGCGAATTTAACACCATAGATTAATCATCAAACATGTGTATACATGATCAAGAGTATCAAGGAGGGTAACAACACCCTCAAAACACAAGTTAACTACTCACACATCATGTAAGACAACATGATGTGAGTAGGGTTTGAAATACAACAAATTAGAAGAGAAGAAGGATATAAAATAGGATGGTTAATCCTAGATGTCTGATGTACCATATTTATATGATTCATTAAGATAGTTAAACCCACCAAATTAGACACTTTGTCTTAACAACGTTTACTTGCTAGTTCCATTTTTGTTGTACAGGCTATTTTGAGGTTTAAAGAAGAAACGAGCTAAAAAGGGGGTTCTTAAACCAAAAATGGATTACAAGTCAAGTCGGGCCAGTCGGGGACCGAGAAAAATCAATCAGGGACCGAGGAGCCCAGTCGAGGACCGAGGACCCCAGTCGAGGACCGAGGACCCCAGCCGGGTACCCAGGCCCAATACCGAGAACCTCAGCTCCCTGCCAAGAGGTACCGGGCCCAAGTGCCGGGAACCAAGTCCCGAGTCGCGAGTGCCGAGTCCCGAGTGCCGAGTCCCGAGTTCCGAGTGCCGAGTGCCGAGTTCCGAGTGCCGAGAAGACCAGGTCCCCGCCGAGCACCCGTGCCGAGAGAGCCGAGCACCTGTGCCAAGAGAACCGAGCGCCCGTGCCGAGACCCACATCCGAGAGCGCCGAGACCCACGTCTGAGAGCACCGAGACCCACATCCGAGAGCACCGAGACACACGTCCGAGAAACCCACGGCCGCGCCGAGAGCAGCGCCCGGGCCCTGTCGACCGAGGGCCCGAGGAAAACTTCAACCCCGGGCCATGACCATGCGCCGGGCAAAATTTGGCCAAACATCCTTCATGGATCAGTCTTAGAATCGTCTCAACATTCCAAATCCATGGTCCAACACCCAATCACCTCCGGCCAAAATTCCGAAAATTCCGGCCAAGCTTCGGCCATGGTCCAATCAACTTCCGGTGATGCTCCGATCAAGCCAAATCCAACCACCACCTTGCTCCGGTCATTTTAGCCCAACTCCGGTCAAAAATCCGGTGAAGTCCAACCAAACTACTTATTTCCCGGTTAGGGCATACTATTCACATCGGTTGATCTTTTGGTTTGAAACCAAACCTCAACCAAGTTCAAGGGACTTGCCCAAAGCTCAACCAAGCTCATATAGTTGCCCTTTGGCACATCTCAAGCTCTAGCCACCCATGTGCAAGGCAATTCCACCCTTTGGTGTCAAACAAGTCCAACCGAAGGCCAACCAAGCTCAACCGGACTTGTGGGAGGACTAGAGGCGGTTGGAGGAGGAAATATCTCACTCCACTCACTCCTCCACCGCCTCTCATCTCTATAAAAGGAGGAGCACCCCTCCTTGAATCAATGTCCTTGGTTACTTAGTGAGAGAAGCTCTCTAGAATCCATACCACAATACTTGTAAACTTTTCCATTTCAATAGCAAAAGCTCTACCTTCTCTCTTGTTCTTGAGTGCTCTTGAGTGAAGTTTGAGTTTGTTCTTCATTTCCTTTGCCAAAAACCGTGAGCCCTCTTTGCTTTCTTGTCTTTATTTTGCTTTGATCTTGAGTACTCTTGTTTGTTCTTGAGTGCTCAAGTTTGTTCTTGAGTTTTACATTCCAAAACCTTACTTTCTTGTCGTTGTTTTCAAAACCAAAACCTTTACTTTTCAAAGCACTTAGCTATGGTATCCACTTCTATGGATATTCGTAGATAAACCCTTCATTCGGTTGAAGGGGTGTGCTTGTATCATGCAAACGTTTTAGACCCTTTTCTTAACGCTTCTATTATGTTCAAACTTGTTCTATGTGCCATATATTAGGTTAGAACACTCATGGTGGAGTGGAGGCTCGAAAGAGCAAAGCTCTTCCATGGGGTTCGTGAGCATACATGGTTAAGTGGAGGCTCGAAAGAGCAAAGCTTTTCCATGGAGTTCAACCTCTTTAAAACACCACTTGGTTGATCGGAAATGATTGATCAAGTGGATGCACATGGGCTAAGATACTTCGAAAGGAGGAATTAGCCTATCTAGAACAAGTGTTCTATGTCTTGAAAAGGACTAGACGGTGTGGCAAGTCGAGTGCTAGAAATGGCCTTGATACATCTTTGAACACTTAGAACGATCATTAGAGGTCGATGATGAACGAACAGTGATACAAGGCCCCTAAAACCGAATCCTTCCATTAATCAAAGCACCACTTGTCACTTTACTTTCAGTCCTAATATCAACTGTTTACTTTCAGTACCATTTACTTTCAGTACTTTACATTCTGCAACTAACTTTTACATTCCGCAACTAACTTTACTTTCCGCAACTAACTTTACATTTCAGCACTTTACTTTACGCAATTTACTTTCAGTCTTTACTTTTACGCACTTTACATTTCAGCACTTTACTTTACGCAATTTACTTTCAGTCTTTACATTTCCGTACGCTTACTACAGACTTGCTCAACATCAATCCAACATAACTTTGGTGCGGATTGCGCTTGAAACACAGCGTGCGACAAACCAAAAGTGTGTTGCAGTTGATATTGAACTCGACTGTTCCAGCACTTTACTTTCCGCACTTTACTTTTCAGTCATTTACTTTCCGCACATTTACTTTCAGTCTTTACTTTTCGCTTACTACAGACGCTTTCAATATCAATCCAACATACATTTGGTATGGATTGCGCTTGAAACACAGCGTGCGACAAACCAAAAGTATGTTGTTTGGTTGATATTGAACTCGACTGTTCCAGCAATTTACTTTCAGCACTTTATTTTCAGTCATTTACTTTCAGCACTTTATTTTCAGTCATTTACTTTCCAGCAATTTACTTTCAGTACTTTACTTTCAGTCATTTACTTTCCAGCACTTTACTTTTCAGTATTTACTTTCCTTACTTTCAGTCATTTACTTTTCAGTACTAAAACCACAACCAACCCCAATTGCACTTACATTTATGTACAAATCCCTTAAAGAACAACTATCCACTAATTCCCTTGGGTTCGACCCCTACTTACCGCTTGCTAATCCAATAGTAAGTCACGAGTAGCGGACTTATAAATTAATTTTGCACATTGCCTCACGACAAGGCTCTGTCAATGTCTCCCTTTGATCTTCACTCCTTCTTTGTTGGTTGTGGATTGATGACCTTGATTTGATCTCCTTAGATGAGTATTTTTCCCCAAAAGTCCAAGTTCTTAGGTCAAAACCCTTGCTTTCTATTTATAGTCTCGGGTGGAAAAACGCACTATAGCAGGCCAGTCGGTCGACTGGCGGAAGCTTGTTGCCCATTCGGTCGACTGGCGGTGAAGATGCTGTCTCGTGAAGTGAACGCCCAGTCGGTCGACTGAAGGTCCAGTCGACCGATTCGATTGACGAGTTTGGAGGGCCTCCTAGAACTTCTTCTCAGTCGATCGACTGGAGGTGCTAGTCGGTCGACTCGCGCCTTGTGCTCTGCTAAGCTTTTCTTCAGTCGATCGACTGGAGGTGCCAGTCGACCGACTCGATGGGCGATCCTGAGCGCCTCTACTGAGTGTTCAGCCAGTCGATCGACTGGTGCAGGGGAACATTCCCAGTCGACCGACTGGAGCTCCTTCTAGTCCAAACTTTGCTCAAGTCTCCGATTTTTCCCGAATTTTCTCATTTTGGTTTTGACACTGGGATATCATGCTTTGTACCTGAAACGTACCAAAAGAGATCAAATGACATCAACTAATCGCCGGAAACGAACTAAAGTTATAGTGAGAAATGGGTATTAATAAGTCGAAAACTCGACTTATCAGTATGGTATGATATGATGATGATGGTGGTGGTATGATGATGATGATATGATGATGGTATGTTGAATAGTAACTTATCTTATCTTAATTTAACTGAAACTTATATTAACTTATATTGACTGAAGGTAACTTATAGTAACTGAAAGTAACTTATGTTGATTGAAAAGAAATTATCTTATCTTAACCGTAAAAAATAGAGTTCAAATGGACAGAACCTAAGCCGAGGAAAGTGACAATATAGACGGTTGTGTCATTTGCATTGTCGGATGACAAATGCAAATGCAATCTATTGAGTCAACAGTTCATAATGAAGCCAACCTTCTGTATGGATGATGGAAAATGAGGCGAAAACTAAAATTAAACAGGAAAGTCATTTTCCATGGACTAATAAGGAAAGTTTGTATTAGATCATTCTTTTGTTTGAAATTTCCACGACAACCCAAACATGAAATTTCATTTTCTTCCAAATAAAACTACCATCCCAAAATCTTTCCATTGACCTAACGGAGCCGAAAGGAAAAGAACCGATAATTATTCGACGAAGTCCAAATGATGAGCTCAAACAAAGAAAGTATATGATTTTTTTGTTAAGATCCTCTCAAGAGCAGGGGCGAACCCAGTTTGTGGGCTGGTCGGGATGCAGCCCGGGTAAAAATTAGGGTTGTTGTTGTTGTTGTTGTTGTTGTAGGTTATGCCGTGTCAGAACTCAGAAGTTTGTCATCGACGTCGCGGCAGCTATTGGACGAGTTTGATTCTGACGAGTTTGAATATGTTAACGGTTTGATTCTGACGAGTTTTGATCCTAGATTGGACGATCGAGTTTCTCGACTCGCTCTATTCGAGTCGGGTTGGGGGACGTGGAAGCGGAAGCGGACAAACGAAGGAGCGGAAGAGCGCGATTCATTGTTAGGTATGGCGATTGGCGAATTGTGTTTATATTTTCTGTTTCCGGTTGCTATTCGAAATTGTAGTTTGTAGATTCTGAGTTGGTGTTGTCGGATTTTTGGATTGTTGCTGAATTTTGATGATCTTACCGTTAAGGTGATTCATTTTGGTTGAATTTGTCCGTTTCAGGGTGTTCTGAAAATTTGGTGTCATTTTTCCGAAGTTTGGGATGGGGAGAAGGGGTCAGAAGTTTGTCGTCGACGTCGTGTTACCTCTAGTAGCGGATGTATTGTTGACTGATGATATTAGGGTGGCCGAAGTTCCAACGTTGAAGGCGACTGCTTGGAGATTCACTGAGACTGCTAGAGCTTGGACCTCGGATTGAAAAGGCTGAGGGTGAATGCTTGACCTTTGATCAGCTGGCTTTGAGGGCTCCTCTCAGTCAGAACATTGTATGTTCACTAACTCAAATTGATGCGAATTAGGATGTTTCGATCTGCTGTGTAATGTTTGAGTATTGTGTATCAATGTTGTTTAGTTACATCATCAATTTCATGAATCTTGGTCTGAGAGGAACTGCTAGTATGCTATATACATTTGCTCGGTCGTTTAGGTGCTCATTTTGCTTCTTCCTTGCTGCCTTTTCACATATGTAGTGAAGCAGTGTAGCCAAATTCTCTTGTTCATCTCCTTGATGCATGGGATTCTGTTTTCAGGTTCTTCTCAGAGGACCCAAGAACTCTCATGAGGTTGTCAAGCACTTCGGTCTAGCTCCTGGTGTTCCCCGCAGCCACACCAAGCCCTATGTTCGCTCTAAGGGTAGGAAGCTTGAGAAGGCAAGAGAAAGAAGGAACAGCGAAGGCTTCAGAAACTAATTTCCATCAAGATCAAGGAATGAATTCAGTCTCTTATTTCTCTAGGACTTTTTTTGCTTCTTTATTTCAAATAAAACACTATTAAACATCAGGTCAACACCAGTTGGTTTGTTGCAGAATTGCAGAGATTAGTTGCTATGGATATCTCTGCATTGAACTTTGTTGAACTCGATTACATTTCGAGTGCCACATCTGCTTTGATTCGGCGCAAGACCCAATTGTAACTCTAGTGGCCATCTTACAAAAAAAATATTTGCGGCAAGCCCTGGTAACTTTCAAATCCTGAATTCGCCCCTGCTCAAGAGGATAGCCTTAACGTTGTGTGTGTAGAGGTGGACCCGAAAGTCGGTCTCGTCCCTATCACAAATGATGTCAATTGTCTCTCCTTTGTCTGTTCTATGAACGCAATAAAGAAACTAAAGTATATAGCTTAGGGGTGGGCATGGGCGGGTCGTGCTTGTTCCTAACCAGACCCGAAATAATGATCGAGTCATTTATTTGAACCCTAACCCGGCCCGAAAGACCTGGTCAATTATGTGAATCCAAACCCGACCCTAAAACTAAATTTTATAAAAGGCAAAAAATATTCAACGTCATCTATCATGATATAAATACTTTAAAAATATAAGCTTAAATCACTAATTTATGATGTAAAGTTTAGTATTACGGTTTTATTTTTCATTGAAAACAAGTTACTTATTCATAGATTAATTGGTATGGTAGTCACATTCATTCATATGAGGTGTAAGGTTCGAATGTTGTTAAAAATCTAGTATTTTTTATATTACTTATGAAATCGGGTAACCCGACCCGAAAGTCATACCGGGTTGATTAAACTCGACATTGACCGGATCGGGCCGGGCCGGGGTTTGCCCACCCCTAATATAGCTTATGAAGAAATAAGTAGAGTCTTGAAGGAAAGTCTAGAATAGATCTAAGATGGGTTGAAGCATTGGGTATTTTAGGATCAGAAACGCTGGACTAGATCGGAAGCACCAACTTATATTTTCTTGTCATATTATTTATATTTATCAATAGATTAAGATGTTAGATTAATTTATAAATTAACTATGCGGACACGTGTAAATAAGATAAATGTATGTGATGTCATTTAAATAAGCGTGATTAAAGTGATAATTATATTTTGTTACTAGAGTTGAGATCCCATGAGAAGCTTAGTTTAAATGAGAAATGAGAAAGTATATCAATCACTCATCTTAATAGATCTAGGGCTAAGATTAAACGAGATTTAATTTAAATCTCGTTTAATTGTCTGGATTACATACGAACAAGAAGGCGAAATCGTCACATACAAATTCAATTAATTATAATCCCTGACGTGCGTGTCCTAATTTTGATTTCTTCACTCCTATCAAATTTCAACTTAATCAATCGCACCCCAGATTCTCGGACAGATCGGAACAAGCACGGCAATCATTATGACCTAGATATTATTCTTCTTTTTCCTAGCAATTTCTCTTCTGACAAAGATGCAGATAGGGTGGAAGTGCATTACTGCTAAATATTAAAATTCGTAGCGAGTAGCAACTCATAAAAAATTTTCGTGCATGTTAATGAGCAAAATTTCTAATTTGAAAACCAAACTTCGTAGTAGTGACAAAGAAAATCTATTTAAATTTGTGGCCGTTAATGAGTAAAGTTTGTAACTTGAAAACCATATTTCGTAGCGACTAGTGAATAAAAGTGATCCAATAAAATTTGTGACTATTAATGAGAATAATTCGTAACTTGGAAACCAAAATTCGTAGCGACTAATCACAAAGTAATCCATTAAACTAATGACTGTTAATGTGCAAAATTCGTAACTTGAAAAGTAAAATTCATAGCAACTAGTGACAAAGTAATCCAATTAAATTTGTGACTGTTAATGAGAAAAAATCGTAATTTGAAAACTAAAATTCATATAGACTAGTGACAGAGTAATTCAATTAAATTTGTAATTGTTAATGATCAAAATTTGTAATTTAAAAAACGAAATTCGTAGCGACTAGTGACAAAGCAACGCATCAAAATTTCGTGTCTATTAATGAGTAAAATTTGTAATTTAAAAATTGAAATTCGTAGTGAGTAGTGACGAAGCAATCCAATTAAATGTGTGACTGTTAATGTCAAAATTCGTAATTTGAATACTAAAACTTGTAATGGCTAAGTGAAATTGTGGGAAGCATTGCGTAGTTTATATAATTCGTAATTGTTATGAGCTTTACTAATTAACAGTGCGAATTCAATTATGATCTATTTACGCATTGAGATTTTTTCGTGTAACAATCACATATCCCACTTGAATTAGTATGCATTACGCTGAGGGCCTGTTCATGCCATTGTTTTTGAGGTAGAAGATACAGAGGTGATTACGGATTGGCTATTTCTGTTTTTTCAAAAACCGGAAACTAAAAATCCGGTTAGTTACGTTTTGTAACTAACCGGATTCCCGAGTTCCGGTGTTCAATAGGTCTCTCTGATGTGGACGATGGTCGAATACGTGGCTTCCACGTAAGACCGGAATGCGCCGTTCCGTATTTTTTTAAAAACCGGAAATCGAAGTTCTGGTGTTCTTCGAAATTAAATTGCCGACGCAGCCTCTTCTCTTCTCCCCCATTCGAAACCCTACACTTGTGAAACTTGCCGGATCTACTTCTCCCTCATCCTATTCCGTCCGATTTCTTCCCACTTCCGTCTGATTTCTCTTGAATTTTGAAATCCTACCCCAATTCTGTCCAAATTCGTACCCAATTCGGCTCGATTCCGTCCGATTTCTCCCCCATTCACAACCTCCAAAATTGATAGGTAATAAACTGTTTAATTAGTGGTGTTGAATTGTTTGTGAAGAATTGTTGTTGTGAATTTTGATATTAGTGTTGTTGAATTATTTGTTTTTGAGATTAGTTCGGTTAATTGTATGAATTTTGTGAATTGATAGGTAATAAACTGTGTAATTAGTGTTGTTGAATTGTTTGTGAAGAATTGTTGTTGTGAATTTTGATATTAGTGTTGTTGAATTATTTGTTTTTGATATTAGTGCGGTTAATTGTGTGAATTTTGTGCATTTTTTAGTGTTATTGAAATAGTATATTGGAATTGGGACAGTTTTTGTTGTAGTTGAATTAGTGTATTGATATATATTTTGTTTTTTTTCTCATGAATTGGTAATAATGAATATCTGTTGTTTTTACAGAAATGTCGTCAGGTAACAGGCGAAGAAGCACTAGCCAGCGCGATGTGCCGTCTTCTTCACGAGCGACTGCTAATCCAAACATGGATATGGATGATTATCTTCATCCTAGACCTATCGATCCATCCTTGTTGACGATGCAAAAGGAGCATCGCACTGAAGCGATTTGGAGAAATCAGGTATGATTTTCATTAATTAATTTTTTTTCAATTCATATCATATAACAATGTTTAATTAATTAATTGCATATTATAGATGGATAAAGATTTTAGGTCTGATAAGGCATTGAAGGTAATGGGTCATAAAGTCGTAAAGATGGACCCGCGACTTACGAATTATGTTGCAAATGCCGATTTTCTACCTTGGACCCAAGTATGCAACGTGAATTGTGATCCTAGATTAATCACCGCACTAGTGGAGAGATGGCGCCCCGAGACACACACCTTCCATCTAAATGGAGGGGAGGCTACAATTACTTTACAGGACGTGTCTCTTCTTATTGGATTACCCATAGATGGGGAGCCGTGTCTGGATTAGGGGAGCTCGAATGGGAGCCAGTTTGTTTGAGTTTATTGGGTGCTGTGCCTGACCGACCTAAGTATAAATCTATGGGTAGCAAGACATGGTTTGATGAATACTTGACTAATATGCCAGACGATGCGGATGAAGAGGTGTTGAAGAAATACGCTAGGGCGTACATTTTATGTCTTTTGGGATTGACTCTCGTGGCAGACTTGTCCGATGATCAGGTACCGCTCCACTACCTTCCATTGTTGGTGGACTTGGATAACGCCAGGAGATACAGTTGGGGGAGCGCTATTTTAGCGTATCAATACAGTCAGATGTACAGAGCGAGTTATATTAAGAAGTCGCAAATCGGTGGATGTGCACTATTTCTACAGTTTTGGTGTTGGGAGCGCATGCGTATTGGACGTCCACAATTATATGACAGAGACCCACCAGAACTTGAAGATGATATGCATCCATATTACAGACCTTGTTGGTCGTACTTGTGAGTAAACTTTTCATTTATTTTGATATTGAAAATTGTTACATATTAAATTTGTAACGCTTTTATTTATGCACAGGAGTTGGGCCGGACCAAAACATTTTGAAGAGACCCCACGTGGTTCTTTAATCTTCTATCGAGATCAGCTCGAGCGAATGATCCACGCTGATTTTATTTACCGACCATATGAGGAGGATTTGATGGAACGATTGCATCTCGTATGTCTCGAGTCACGAGAATTATGGGTTGCTGATGTGCCACTCAATTGCTTCAACGTCATTGAGTGGCATCATCCTGGTCGTACTATGAGACAATTTGGATGGAATCAGATCATTCCATCTGCTCCTATAGCTTTTACGCATGCTTGACACGGATTAGAAAGAAAAAAGAGAGTTGATTGGAGAGTGTACTTGGCCCAGGATGTTTAGATATGGAATAGTATATGGGAGAGACTAATATATGGGGATCCGGGCGAGGAAGGCGAAGACATTGATATTCTCAGTGATGAATATGTGAATTGGTATTCACAGATCACACGTCGCCTTATCCAGCCCAGATTGGAAGAAGAGGACACTCACGCGTATCGCCCTAGTGCACATGAATTACCTAGCAATGTAAGTTTTCAGATATTTTTTAATAAATTATTATTATACTGTTTCACATGTGTAACTAACAATTTGTTCATATAGATTCGCACGTTGCTCATCTGCGCTTTGCAGGCTGCAAAAGGATTCACCAGTACTGCAGACTCGCGACCAATTTTTCATCGCATTTTCCATACTGCAGTGGACGAACTACGAGTGTTGGGGGAGTTGCGGCTACTGAATATCAACCCTGATACTATTCAGTTTGGAACCGGTAAATTTCCTCATTTAAATTGTATATGTAATTTATTCAACTAATATACTAATACATTTTAATTATAGGTGACGATGATGATATGAGTGTAGACGATGATCATGTCACCAACCTTGACTCACAGACACCTTGTTATGATCGTCCATCGCTCACAGGCACCACCTTCACAACCATCTCGGGCATCCATGTCATATGACACACCTTCACCACCAGGTCACGGGCACAACCTCCGTCCTGCAAAGGCACCTAAACAGTCATGGCTGCAGAAGTTACGTAATAAAAGAAAAGATTGAGATTAAATTTAACTTTAATGTGTTGTTTTGTTTTATTTGTGCTACATTTTGTAACAATGTCTTAATTTCATCTATCAAAATATCTCATGGTACGTTTTCTATTGCACACGAAGAAATCTAACAATGTCTGATTTTTTAAATGCGACTCTATCCCCAGATCTGATTTTTTAAATGTGACAATATCACATGATCTGTGTTTTTTTTTCAATTTCCCCGGATCTAATTTTATACGTACAAATTTCTTTGTTTTTTTTTAAAAACTGGATTCCCCTGATCCGTTTTTAGGGAAAAAAACAAAAAAAATTAGGTTCTCAAAAACAGGATATCCGAGTTCCAGTTTTAGGTGACCTAATTTTGTTTTTTATAAACCGGATTCCCCTGATCCGTTTTTAAGGGAAAAAACAAAAAAAAATTAGGTCATCAAACACTGGAATTCCGAGTTCCGATTTTCATCGGGACCCAAATTTCTGACGCCTCGACCAGAAGTGACCGGATGGGAACGTGTCGATATTCCCCTAAACACGGAATCAGGAGATCCGGTTTTTGACCCCCTATATATAAGCATGCTCTCTTGTTCATTTTCTCCATCCAAATACACTACGATTATATATCTCTCATCATTCCACTCGTTGTAGCAACTTCCTTCGACATGGAAACTCCAACTCTTGATAATTTAGATGTTCCAATCATGGACGAGTACCACCGGGAAGAAATGGAAAATTTGGAAATTGTCGTTGTTCATGATCCGCAGGAGGAGAATGCAATACCCCGTTACGTATGGGATCATCCAGATTGTGAAGATATTTCGGCATGGGAAACCAATCAACCTGCCGATGAGTATATGAGAGGAAATTTTGACCATCCGGCCCACCAGAATCCCTTGGAGTTGGCAGTGAGTTTGACTCAAAAGAACTTGCCGTACATGCGATGCGAAAGTGGTCGATCATGAATCGGGTGGAATACGTGGTAAAAAAATCTAACCCTTCTTTTATTGTGTTTCGCTGTCGAAAAGCTGAAGAAGGTTGTCCATGGGGCCTCCGGATATCTGCACTGAGAAACGGTTACCGTTGGGAAGTGCAAAAGCATCGTGAGCACCACATATGCCAGAACGACACAATTATGGCCAGCAACGTTCATATGACGCCCAAGTACATCGCTAAAGAACTGTGGCATGTGATGACAGAAAAATTACGGTTGAGTGGAGCAGAAATACAATCAAGAATTTATAAAGACTATGGGCTTGAAATTTCCCCATTGAAAGCTTGGCAAGCGAATCAACAAACAATGATTGACTTATTTGGAACATGGGATGGCTCCTTCGCATACCTGCCGCACTTGATGAAGGCTTTAGTTGATAAAAGTCCGGAAACAGTTGTCTATTGGGATACTGATGAAATCGATGGTGAGTACATTCAGGTAAATCGTGTTTTTTGGTCATTTGCTGAATGTATTCATGCATTTAAGCATTGTCGTCCCATATTATCCATTGACGGAACTCATTTGTACGGTAAGTACGATGGAAAGCTCCTCGTGGCATGCTCATTGGACGCAAACAATGGTGTTCTACCAGTTGCGTTTGCTTTGGTCGAGAGTGAAACACATCGAGCTGGAGTTGGTTCATAAGTTGCATTCGAGAGGGTGTCACTTCACGTCGAGGCTTTTGCGTCATATCTGACAGACACGAAGGAATAATGGCTACTATAAAAGAACCACAATGGTCGCCTCCTAATGCTTACCATCGTATCTGCGTTCACCACTTCCAGAGCAACTTCAACACGAAGGTGAAAGACTCTTATTTGAAGAAAAAACTTGGCAAGGTTGCATATGCCAAAAAAGAGTACAAGTTTGTAAATCAATATCAGGAGCTGATGCAAGAATTGAAAGACAGACCTGACGTACGAGACTGGTTGCGCAACGTGGATGTTCATTTATGGTCTTTGGCAATGGATACTGATGGTATGAGATGGGGCTCAATGACCACGAACGCTTCGGAATCGTTCAATAACGTTCTCAAGCACGGACGTGATTTACCAATTTCAGCATTGGTTATGTTCACTTTCAAACAGTTGAATAAATACTTCCACAGCCTTCGTTATCGGTTTGATAATACGGAATCAGCTTTTGCACCAAAGGTACACGAGAGGTTGGAGGTACTCCGAGAAAGGGCACAGTTCCATAGAGTCGTACTTTTTAACCCGGCCCAGGGAATTTATCAGGTTACCACGAGAATTAAGCATCATATGTGGAGAGTTTGCATGCCCGAGAGAACATGTTCCTGTGGAAAATGGACGACACTTCATATTCTCTGCAGTCATGCATTTGCAGTTTGTAAGTTCACGAACAGGGAATACAGCGACTATGTGCCTCATGAGTATACCCTTGAAGCTTACAACATGACCTGGAGTTACGATTTCAGTCCACTATCCCATTCTGAATTGTGGGAACCCTATGTTGGACTTCCACATAAGCCTAATCCTCACTTCAAACGTACAAACGTCGGTAGAAATCCGACAAGGCGTAGGCGTACTGAAATGGACCAGAGGGATGTCGGCCAGTCCAGTACTCAAGGAGAGGCTTCATCATCACAACCCCCAGGCAGAATTCAAAGGTGCAAATTATGCCAACAAACTGGTCATAACAGAAGGTCTTGTCCCTTCGCCAACGCAAGCTAAATCCAATATCAAAGTACCTATAGTACTGTTGTTGTTCACTTTTATTTTACTACAACTATGTTTTCTAATGTCCAACTTTCAACGATTTCCAAAATACTATATATTTTTATTTAAAATACGGACTGTAATAACGGTCTAAATAAAACAAATTTAATTTCGAAGAACACCGGAACTCCGATTTCCGGTTTTTTTAAACATACGGAATGGCGCATTCTGGTCTTACGTGGAAGCCACGTATTCGACCATCGTCCACATCAGCCAGACCTATTGAACACCGCAACTCGGGAATCCGGTTAGTTACAAAACATAACTAACCGGATTTTCAGTTTCTAGTTTTTGAAAAAACGGAAATAGCCAATCCGGTTTCATTAAAAAAAGGGTCAGTTTTTAAATCTGAAACTCGAGGGGGTTAGTTTTGAAATTCTCAAACTCAAATGGGTCAGTTTTAAAAAAAACTCGAGATCAAGCCCACACGAAATTGGTGTCTTTCTGTTTAGGGCATGATCTAGTTGAAGAGCGAGAACCTTTTTTCTTTCGATGACGGGTTCTTTGCTGAGAAGATGTGATTGGCATCTGGACAACCTGGTCACATGACTCATTATCACTGTTGTGAATCACTTCGCGATCTTCATAACCTATTCCAGAGTCCACTAGAGGGATACTCGGTACCTCTATGACATAGCCATTTTCCTTGGCAAATTTGGCAAGTTCTTCCTGGTCTTGGAAACTCTTTCCACCAAGAACATCACAATAAATCGAACCATCATCCCTAGTATGGAGCACGTGTGACAGATGCTTGTCGTTAGAGCAAATGTACAAATAAATTTATAAGTCCGCTACTCGCGACTTCACTAGTGGGTAGCAAGTGGTAAGTAGGGGTCGAACCCAAGAGAGTCAGTGTGGATTAGTTGTTCTTTAATTAAGCTTACACATAAATTAAAGTGCGATTGGGGTTGGGTTTGAGTGTGCTTTGAAAACTAAAAGTAAAGGAACAGTGATATTACAATTAAAGGAAAGATTCGGTTTTAGGGGCCTTGTATCATCTTCTGTTTATCATTGACCTCTAATGATCATACTAAGTGTTCAAAAGTGAATCAAGGCTATTCCTAGCACATGACTTGCCACACCGTCTAGTCTTTTGCAAGACAAAGAACTCTTGTTCTAGTATGTGCATCCATTTGATCATCATTCCTGATAAACCAAATGGTGTTTTAAAGAGGTTGACTTCCACAGATAAGCTGTGCTCTTCCGAGCCTCCACTTATCCACGGAAGATCACGAACCCATGGCAGAGCTTTGCTCTTCCGAGCATCCACTCAACCAATGGAATTCTGACCTAATATATGGCACCTAGAACAAGTTGAACACAAAGAGACACTAAGAGAAGGGTCTAAAACATTGTATGATACAAGTACACCCCTTCAACCGAATGAAGGGTTTAGCTACGACTATTCATGGAACAGGACATTATATCTAAGTGCGTTGAAAAGTAAAGGTTTTTGAAAGACAGTAAAATAAAGTTTTCGAAAGTAGAGACATGAAAGTAAAGTTGCTGAATTGAAAAGACAGTAAAGTAAAGTTTCGAAAGTAAAGACAGGAAAGTAAAGTACTTTGAAAGACAGTAAAGTGAAAAGAGGACTTACAAAAACCGTCAAAAATGTTAAAGCTTCGATTCCAAAGTAAAGTGCTTACATGATTGTGCTCTTAATCTAGAGAGATAAGTGATTTGTGATTTTAGAATTGTAGAGAGAGAAGCTCTCCACATTTTGGGATATGAAATGAGGAGGAGGAGCTCTCCTTTTATAGCCATGGAGGAGATGGGAGATGCCAACACTTGGCAAAGGATGAGAGGATGAGAAGATGAGTGAAGGAGATCACACCACATGGAGGGGGAGAGCTAGCCGTCGGCGGCTATGGGAGAGGAGAGCCACATGTGTGGCTTGGATGAGAAGAGAAGGAAGATGTGTGTGCATCCAAGCCATCCAAAAAGCCATCGGGTCCATTCAGCTCCGGTCTGACACTGGTTGCTCCTCGGTTGGATTTATTTTGAGTAATTCAATGTCAGGATCTTAAGATTTCTGCATTCAGCATCTGATCGTGACCTTGGACTGACTCGTAATATCTTTTCAGTGTAAAATCCTCTCCTTAGTGTGTATTCTCTCTAGAGTCCAAAATACCCTGTAGAAATATATCGGAACTAACAAGCAAAAGTTAAATAGACAAAAGGTCTAATTTAGTGGGTTATACTGTGTTTATGATTTGTATAATTATGGTCCATCATATCACACCACACTTTTAGTTGTTCGTCCCGAACAATGCTATTAAAGGGCGGCACACAATCAAGTAAAAAACTTTTAAATATGAAAGTGAGACTGTGGGACTAGATTTATCTTAATTCATGCATTGCTTACTTATTACCAAATTGAATTGTGTAAATAAATAGAAGAAACTTGATACTTGTACCTTCGTGCCGAGATGCAAATTATTTTGGATGTTTCGGGAGATAGCCCTTTTTAGGCTCCTGGACTGCATTCTCGGGACCGTCTCGCACTATATGGTTTTCTTGTAGCTTTCTCTAGCACGTGATTCGGTTCGGGTTTCAATGGTTTGGTCTTTGATTTTCTTTTGGCGAGGGACAGCTTTTGTAGTGAATCGGCCTTTGGCCTTTGATTTGACTCTTTGAGTACTTCACTTTTTGTTCGGTTAAAACCTTCACAATTTTGGGCCTTTGGCCTCTTGATTTGCTTCTTCGAGCTTTTGCCTTTTTGTGGCTTGCTAGTCCATTTTCTCAAGCCTTTTTGGGAGGTCCAATCATTGCCCGCGAGCATATGGAAATACCTCCCCGCTCCTCTCATCCTTGCCGTTTCGCGCAGGTCAAGATGAGGGTCGCTCATCTATTTTCTCGGCTACTTTGACTAGAGATAGGACGGTCTGATTCCCGTCCTCACCTTTTTTTCTTTTTTGCATAAACACTGCATGGCGGAGATGACTTCAATCTTCATTGAAACCCGAAGTGCAGCCTCCACTGACTTCGAAAACCATATAGCGAAATTCAGTCCTTCGATTGCTTGCCAAGCCTCTCTAGGACAGTTTATGTCAACTCCACATCCCTAGTTTATCTCAGCACAAAGGGACAAATGAGAAGTTACATTCTAAGTTTTTAGACAGTTGAATGTTCACAAGGTAAATGCATGAATTTAGATCTATCTTTTTCACATTCTCAAGTTCATATTTTCAAAAAGATGATATTAAGGGAAAAGGAAAAAGAAAAACATGTTAACTATGTACACAGACGGTTCTCACCCCACACTTTTGAACGAAGGCGTGCCTTTCAGCACGGATTAGTTCAAAAGTCATGCAAGCAAATATATACAGGAAAGGTGAGAATGAAAAAACTAAATGACAGAAATTAAATGACTGAAAGTAAGATAGGTGTCGGGTTACCTCCCGACCAGTGCATTTGTTTAACATCGTTAGCTCGACAGTACCTCATTCCTGGATCATAAGTAGGGATCCCATGGGTGCTTGAGGTCGAACTTCTTCTCGGTAGCTCTTTTGATTTGAGAGGGTGAGGCTTTATTGACCATAGCTGCTGGTCCAATGAGTCGTGCCTGCTTGTTACTCCTTCCGGGTTTCCATTCTTTTGGCCCATGTCTTTGCCGCTTCTTCATGTTTGAATGGTTGGCACCTTTGCGAGTTTGGAAGTTTGGTTTTGTGCCATTAAATGTAGGCGACATTAAGCATGCGCCTCTGCCAATCCTCTTCATTCTGGCAGTGATGGATGGTTGTCTTGGAACGAGTGAGTTTTCAGGCGGTTTCCCTTGGCTTATGACGAGTGAGAGTTCCTTTATCGGCTTTTTTGGCTCATGCTCCGCCTCTAACTCCCCTTGCACCTCATCATTATTGATTATATGATCTTCGGTGGCTATGATCGGCATAAAACACAAAGGGTTAAGTTGAGGCACTTCGACCATGAGGACTGGGTCTGTTTCAGGTGCTCCGACAGTGAGGACCAGGTCTTTCTCGGACAGTTCGGCAATGAGGTCCGGGACTTCCTCGGGTGCTCCGAGTGCAAGGTCCGGGCCTGGCTTGATTTCTTCAGCCGCTTCGGCAGTGAGGTTCAGGACTTCTGTTGGCTCGGCAGTTAGGACTGTGATTTCCTCGGATGGATTGGTGATAAGGACTGGGCCTGATTTGGGCAGCTTGTTAATGAGGTCTCGGAGCTGGTTTGATGCTTCTTTTTGAGCCACCCATAATTCGTTGCTTTCGACCTGGATTTGGTGTACCATGTTGGCCAACTGCTGGTTGCTAGATGCCAGTTCCGTTGTAACGTCCTCGAGTGGCTCAGCCTGATCTTCTCTTGGTCTTGACCTTGCGGCCAAATCGTTTATCAATTTCCAAAGATCATCCATGTTTAAGTTATTTACCGAGCCTCCTGCTGCGTCATTAAGCCAATTCCACTCATATGGCATCATCCCGTTGAGAACCCTTTGAAGAAAATCGTGGTTGGTGAATCCATGGTGCGGGCAGCTCGTTACAAGGGAATCGAAGTACCATAAGTACTCGTCCAAAGTTTCATCCCGGGATTGCTCTATGTTGTTGATCTTCTCGCGGACTTCAAGTTCGAAGGGTGGTGGGGAAAATTCTTCATCATTCCAAGGCTCGTTTTCATAGTACAACGACATGGTGGATTGCAAGAACAAAAAACAAAAATAAAAAGAACAACTATTCCGATTTCAGAAAACTCCCCGGCAACGGCGCCAATTTGACAGATGCTTGTCATCAGAGCAAATGTACAAATAAATTTATAAGTCCGCTACTCGCGACTTCACTACTGGGTAGCAAGTGGTAAGTAGGGGTCAAACCCAAGAGAGTCAGTGTGGATTAGTTTTTCTTTAATGAAGCTTACACATAAATTAAAGTGCGATTGGGGTTGGGTTTGAGTGTGATTTGAAAACTAAAAGTAAAGGAACAGTGATATTACAATTAAAGGAAAGATTCGGTTTTAGAGGCCTTGTATCATCTTCTGTTTATCATTGACCTCTAATGATCATACTAAGTGTTCAAAAGTGAATCAAGGCTATTCCTAGCACATGACTTGCCACACCGTCTAGTCTTTTGCAAGACAAAGAACTCTTGTTCTAGTATGTGCATCCATTTGATCATCATTCCTGATAAACCAAATGGTGTTTTAAAGAGGTTGACTTCCACAGATAAGTTGTGCTCTTCCGAGCCTCCACTTATCCACGGAAGATCACGAACCCATGGCAGAGCTTTGCTCTTCCGAGCATCCACTCAACCAATGGAATTCTGACCTAATATATGGCACCTAGAACAAGTTGAACACAAAGAGACACTAAGAGAAGGGTCTAAAACATTGTATGATACAAGTACACTCCTTCAACCGAATGAATGGTTTAGCTACGACTATTCATGGAACAGGACATTATATCTAAGTGCGTTGAAAAGTAAAGGTTTTTGAAAGACAGTAAAATAAAGTTTTCGAAAGTAGAGACAGGAAAGTAAAGTTGCTAAATTGAAAAGACAGTAAAGTAAAGTTTCGAAAGTAAAGACAGGAAAGTAAAGTACTTTGAAAGACAGTAAAGTGAAAAAAAGAGGACTTACAAAAACCGTCGAAAATGCTAAAGCTTCGATTCCAACGTAAAGTGCTTACATGATTGTGCTCTTAATCTAGAGAGATAAGTGATTTGTGATTTTGGAATTTGTAGAGAGAGAAGCTCTCCACATTGGGGAAATGAAATGAGGAGGAGGAGCTCTCCTTTTATAGCCATGGAGGAGATGGGAGATGCCAATACTTGGCAAAGGATGAGAGGATGAGAAGATGAGTGAAGGAGATCACACCACATGGAGGGGGAGAGCTAGCCGCCGGCGGCTATGGGAGAGGAGAGCCACATGTGTGGCTTGGATGAGAAGAGAAGGAAGATGTGTGTGCATCCAAGTCATCCAAAAAGCCATCGGGTCCATTCAGCTCCGGTCTGACACTGGTTGCTCCTCGGTGTTGGATTTATTTTGAGTAATTCAATGTCAGGATCTTGAGATTTCTGCATTCAGCATCTGATCGTGACCTTGGACTGACTCGTAATATCTTTTCAGTGTAAAATCCTCTCCTTAGCGTGTATTCTCTCTAGAGTCCAAAATACCCTATAGAAATATATCGGAACTAACAAGCAAAAGTTAAATAGACAAAAGGTCTAATTTAGTGGGTTTAACTGTGTTTATGATTTGTATAATTATTGTCCATCAACGTGCTCCTCAGATCTATCAATGGAAGAATTACCATTCGTGGCAATAACCACCTCAGCATTTGGGCCCATGTTATGCTCCCTCTCCTCACCGTGAGTAACTCCACCAGCTACATCTCCTGTGAACACCACCAAACTCATGGCATCCACTACCTCCTTTGGTTTATCATCATCATTATTATGCAAGTCTGGCAGCAGCTCCCCTTCTAAGCTATCCTCATTCTCATTATTCTCATTCACATTGTTCTCGCAGACATCAAGAATGGTTGCGATTATTTCTCATTTCTAATCATATTTGACTTCTCATATGATCCTCTTCCTTGTTACCATGCATAATCATTTTGACATGGGTTTTCGATCGTAAAGCTTTGTTACTTACAGTATTTTATTCTAACACTTTTTCTACTTGGAAATTTTAGAAAAATTCATGTTGTCAGATTCACTATCTTCTTTTTTTTTTAAAAATTTGGCAGAAAAAGAAAAGAGGTTTGATATTATGAGATGCCATAAGAATAATAGTACAATTGCTGTGATAGTAATCTGCATAAGAGTTTCACCATGGCAGCAAATGAAATGATACATAAAAAGGAAAACCAATAAGATCATGCAACCTGATTAGCAGGTGAAACGCCTTTTTAAAGTAATTGTCTTTGCGTCGTCTGAAAGGAATTTTCGATGCAGCCCAAAGATGTTGAAAAATTTAATTGATCACACGGAAATGTTCATAGACGTGATGCGCAAGGAATAATGGTCTATGTGCTCCTTTGTTAGGTGTTTATTTTACTGTGGTAAGGGTGCGTCAGCTTGGAAGGCTAGCTTTGCTCTAAGATCTTTTCTTAGTATTTTCCCTGACGGTGACTTTGGGATAGCATGAACAAAGTATACTTTGTGCAGTTTCTTGTAGAAGACCACCTGCATATGTCGATTCAAATTCATTCACAGTCTAAACAGTTTCTTTTCTTCTTTCCTTTTTCATATTTTTTGACAGGGAAACAGATGTGAATGGCATCGTATCATTATTGTACCTGTTTTGCGATGAACTCTTTCACTGCATCCTCTGTTAATTCGAAACCATTAGACTTGACAACAAAAGCCACAGGAACTTCTCCTGCGTTGACGTCTTTTTGCCTGTTCATGTTGATCAGTTGCACGTCAAATTGGATGTTTATGTTTATTCACGCATAACATAGAATGAATGAACTTACGGCACAACAGCTGCATCTGCTATGTGTGGGTGGCTTATGAGCAAGGCCTCTAGTTCAGCAGGTGGAACCTGCAAAGTACAAAAATGCAGTCATGATTTCGTAATATAAGTTTATAGGCTGTGTAAAGCATTAACATGAATATAATTGTGAGAACATGCCTGAAAGCCTTTAAACTTGATTAGTTCCTTGACTCTATCGACTATAAAAACTTCTTCATCATCATCGACGTAGCCTATATCACCAGTATGAAGCCAACCGTCCGCATCTATTGTTCTTGCTGTGGCCTCAGCATCATTCAGGTATCCTGATTATTTCAGTGCATGTAGTATTCGTTAGTATTGAAAAGCAGGACGATGACAGTTTTAAGTATATGTGGTGAGGTGAGGCAAAGACCTTTCATGATCTGAGCACCCCGAATACAAATCTCGCCAGGTTTGTTGTGAGGAAGGGAAGAGTCAATGAGAGGGTCGATGACCTTAAGCTCTGCATTTCTTACAACGGTGCCGCAGGAACCAGACTTGGTAGGAAATGGTTGCTTTGCAAAAGCCAAGCACATTGAAAGCACTGGCCCAGCCTCTGTCATACCATACCCCTGAATCCAATTCATTCATTCATAATATTACACTTGATGGTGGAAAACTGAATCTTGAACTCTTAAGCCATTCAACAAAAGTCAAAGTCACTAAGTTTGATTGGTTTTTTAAACACATGTCAGATACACATTCGAAGATACATCATGATGTAATGGTGATTTGGATGTTTAGTTGTCAACTGTTAAGAAATTCTCAATTAACCGCTCCCCTCTCTATCTATGTGTATCAATCTTCATTCATTGCCGTAGGCACACAACAGAATAAATAAGTAACCACTGGTTCCTAAAACCTCAAAACCGATGCTAATTTATTAAGGGGAAACCAATAAGAGCAGTTTATTAAATTATTATTATCTGTCCTAAATGAATACGTTTGGTGATAGAAATGCAAATGGTGTGATTTTGTATAAACGGAGAGACGGACCTGGCCAAAAGTGGCTTGCGGCACTCTGCTTCTAAGTGCATCTTCCAGCTCCTTCCCCAACGGTGCCGCTCCTGACAGCACCACCCTTATCGAGCTCAAATCAAACTCCGCCACTTTTGTATTCTTAGCTAAAGCAATCACCAGCGGCGGCACAACCGCAGCCACCGACACTCTATGCTTTTCTATCTGTTGCAACAGCGTCCCTATCTCGAACTTATGCATCAGAAGCACTCCTGAACCGGCCCTCATCGAGCAAAGCAGGACGCTGTTAAGCGAGTAGATGTGGAAGAGTGGCAGCACGCACAGGACCATGTCGCTATGGCTCAGGTACAGGTTCGGATTCTCACCGTCCACCTGTTGGGCCACGCTTGTGATCAAGTTCTTGTGAGTCAGGATGACCCCTTTGGGCAGTCCTGTCGTTCCCGACGAGAAGGGCAGAGCCACTGGGTCATCCGCATCTATCGCTACCTCTGGAATTTCGGCTTCATTGGCTTCCGAGAGAGTAGAGAAATGCAAGCACTTGTCCTCGGGCGGGTCGTCGATCGTCACCACCTTAAAATCCTCATGAATCTTGGGCAGCTCGTCATCGCCGCCCTGATCGTCCTTCTTCAATTTCTCAACGTACTGCGCCTGAGTAACTATGAGCTTAGCCCCTGCCGCCACCATCTGTTTATAAATCTCGGCAGACGTATAGAAAGGATTGGCGGTGGTGGTGACTGCTCCAATCATGGACGCGCCAAAAAACGTAAATGCAAATTCAGCACAGTTTTGAAGCAGGATCATGACCACATCTCCCTTGCGAATCCCAAGCTTGGCTAAACCAGCAGCTGTGCGTTGACAGAGCAGATGCGTCTCTGAGTAAGAGTAAGTCTTACCAGTGGATCCAACCACCAGACAAGTTTGGTCGGAGAAGTCTAAGACTCTCTCAAAACAGTAACTATGAAGAGGCATGTTATTGGAGATGTCAATATTGGGTAACTTAGACCTGAAAATATGATCCTCCTCCGCATTGTCCAGCGCCTCCAGTTCTGGCTGTACTTCAGCATTATCCTTATTAAGAAGCTGCTGCTGCTGCTGCTGATCAAGCTGATCGGGTAACAACTGGGATTCAATGGAGATCATGGTTTGAGAGTTGAGACCTTGATCGCGGATGGAAAAAAAATAGAAGAAGAAGATGGCAATGAGGAGGAGGGAGTAGGAGAGATTGATTTATGGGGTTGGGTTGGAGAGGAGGAGGGAGGGAGAGAGGTTGTTGAGATGGTGGAAAATGTGGGAAGGGGAGAGTCAATCAGCATGGGAAGATGAAGATGATGAAGAGGAGAGGGGAAAGGAGGGGAGGGGGTAGGTAAGGTGTGTGCGTGGTAGTTCAAAAATGTGGTGGTGGTAGCATCTCACCTGTTTCAATGTGTTGTGTGCATGTGGAACCCGAACTACATCACTCACCTCCACCCTCTTAAATTTCCTACCATCAATTCACACTTTCAAACTTCTCTCTTTCTTTTATTGTTTTTTCTAAGGTTTAAGAATAAAAGTAAAAACATAATAATGGTTATAAATGAGTCATTTTTGTAAAGATTACATATCAATCATATATCATATATCATCAATCATCAAACAATAATATTCCTTTCTACATTTCTTAATTATATGTTTTTGTTCTCTATTTGAATCCTCCACAAATCGATACTTTTTACAATACGATATCACCACGAATTGCTGAGTGATCCAAAATCATCTTCCTTTTTATTAATTCTTTACATGATGCGAGGATGACAACTTTAAGTCCAATTCGAAAATTCTCAATACCGCTTAACATTCTTTTATGTTTATAACATCGCATGCATATTTTGAATCTATCTCTTGTATGTTAATTGTATGCATATTTTAAATCTAAATCTTTTATGTTATAACCATTTCTAAAACATTGCCATGCTTAATTTTATATATGTTAGAAAATAATTTTCTTTTATGTTTATAACATATTTATTTTCATATGATCATATTCTATTTGACATGCGTAATAGTTTCCTTCTAATCATGTTCTCTAACTAAAATGTCATGCTTAAGTTTATGTGACTAATGATTAAGTTTATATTTCTTTTTATTTCATTACTTAGAATTTAAATCATATTATGTTTATCATATCAAATTGCAATATCAAATGCAACTAAGCTTGAGTTCAATACTATTCACAAATTTTGGCAATAATATTTGGCATAGTAATGCAGAGCAAACACAGAGAAAGCCGGAATTAGGTAAAACCCTAGTTTTTCTTATTATTCAAAAGCTGCTAATGAAGATTACATGAGTTTACTTAAATAGGAAAATAAAACGAAGCCATAATAAGAAAATTATTAAAAACTGAAAATTTCTAAAAATATTAAAAATTCAAAATTAAAATAGGAAACGACTCCGGAAGCCCAAAAAAGGCCCTATGACACGAGCCAAGCTCGTGGTTTCTCATCCTCACGTCGTTCTACTCAGAATAAGGTATTATGGGCCGAAAATAGACACCGGCAACTCGAATCCTGCTATTTCGTTAAAACCTTAGTTATCGCTAATCTGTCTGCATCACATAGATTCATCAAATCCTCCTTAATGCCATTGTATCTTTAAGACACTATGAAGCAAGGAATTTAAATAAGGCAAAAGCCATGAACTCTTTTGTCATCATCTTCATGGGGGATCAATATGAATATTTGACAGTCAAAGATACCTAAATCCTTTTAAGAGATTTAAAGGAAATGTACGATTACCAAAAAAAGGGATAGTGATCTCCCTAAAACTTGCGAGTATAAGTTTGCAATGGTAAGAATCATTTTTCAATTGATGTTATGCGATGAACATATTACGAACAAAAGTTATATTAAAAAAATAGCACTAGGATCGTACATGTCGTACTTGTAAACACACCATGTTAATATATATCAAACATCTTTGAAAGGAAAATGTGTAAAAATAAATTTCACCGAACAAAGTGATGATCCTAAGGATATCACCAATTTGGATCTGTATGAATCTCACTCATTTGGATATTGGAGAGTATTTTTAGGAGGCCAATGAAGAATTTGACACACTAATCAATGATGGGAAGATGGCATAAAAATGATGCCTTATTAAAGTTTGAGCGCATTTTCATGTTTCATATTTCATGTTATGCTCTACTTCGCTTTCTGATGCAGCCACACCAGGTTTTACACCCTCCGCATCAGGCCTGCAGGCCGTACACCCCAACCATGGGACATCACCGGGCTTCAGCCCTACCTCGTAAGGTTTTACGGACACCCTAGCCCCTCGCAGTAATAATTTGACAATTATTACTGCAGGTTGTTGGCGGTGGGAATTGAACCCGAGCCACCCTTTAACAATGGTGTGTTTGCAACATTGTCACCAATTGAGCTGCAGCCCAATTGGTGACAATGTTGCAAACACACCATTGTTAAAGGGTGGCTCGGGTTCAATTCCCACCGCCAACAACCTGCAGTAATAATTGTCAAATTATTACTGCGAGGGGCTAGGGTGTCCGTAAAACCTTACGAGGTAGGGCTGAAGCCCGGTGATGTCCCATGGTTGGGGTGTACGGCCTGCAGGCCTGATGCGGAGGGTGTAAAACCTGGTGTGGCTGCATCACTTTCTCATCAAATTAAGCTAAAATATTCACAAGCACAATCAACTTGAAACATGAGAATATGTAATTGCATGATAAATATTGATCTAATCATACAAGACAATTTGCTAACTTTGGGATACAAACTAGTCAGTTTGAAAAGGAAAAAAGTAAACTACTTACCCATAAAAAGCAACAATTTGGTTGAGGATGACAAATTCAAAGTTCTAGTTGATATACATTGACAACAAAAGTTAAATTAAGTTAAATGAAATTAAATAAAGTTTACTACAGTTAAATTAAATTAAATAAAGTTCAGTACAGTTAAATAAAATATAGTTATAGTTCAACTTGATCAAAACTTAAATTCAACACCTTTATTCAAAAAATTTACTTTTTTTAAAAGTTAAGTAAAGTTAAAATTAAGTTAAATAAAATAAAGTTAAGTACAATTAAATAAAGTAGTAAAAATAAATAGAAATAAATAAAGTTAAATAAATTTTTTTTAGGTCTACCAAACAGCACCTGGGGTTCGATCAAGCAGAATTATGAACAACATGCCTAAGGTCAAGTATAGACTGTCTATTTAGATTATCAGAGAGGAATAATGTAACATGATTCAAGAGTAATTCATCAAGTATTTTGTCTCGAATGAAAAAATATTTTATGAATGTAGAAAGAGAACTATTAAACGTGAGTTGATCTTGTAATGTGCAAAACTGAAAATATGACTTGAGCAAACGTGCACAACATATTAACTTCAAATTAAGGTATACAAAAAAAAAATGCAATGAAGATAGGTTAATCATAAAAAGATTTACTTAGATTTGGAGGATTCAAGAAGTGAACCGGAGTGGATCCGCAAGAGGATGCCGGATGAGGTGGAGATTAATGTAGATGACCCAGTTCTTGAGGGAACTTACTTAGCTTTGGAGGATTCTTCAGGATGTGAACTGGAGTGGATCAGCTTTAAGTTTGAACGTACGGCTGCCGATACTGTGCAAGCAGTGCAGGAGGATGACGCATAAAACAGATGGGTGCCCCTATGTGGCGATAGAGGAAGTTGAAATTGCACCAAGATTGGATTGGGATTTGGGACAAAGCACGGGGAGTGACAAAGAATGTGGAGGTAAGCAGGCAAAAGGAGAAGGGGATAGAACTAAACGGTGGTGGTGGTCAGTCTGAGAATATTGTGGAGAAGCATAGTCCAACGATGGAGATGCGTCATCCGGCCACAGAGAGATTTTACACTGGTAGTACGACTTTGGAAGTCAAACAGTCGCGTGAACAATCTTGGAGAGCTAGAGAAGTTGAAATGATCAATAAAGTTGCGCCGACAGAGCAGATATTTGTGGAGACCGAGGATGCATTAAGGAGTTGGGCAGAGTGAACAAATAACAAGATACGTGTCCAATGCCTTCATACATGGAATGCAGAGATAAAGGAAAAACAGGCCATTGGCAAGGAGATAATGGGGAGGACAAGTTTTTTGGGCCAGGAGGTGACGTTATGTCAAGTAGAGTGATTGGGCTAGGCATCTATGAATTCAAAGGAAGCCAGATAGAAGGGCCCGTAATGATGGATGTGGTGATGGATGAAATAGGTCCTAAGAATATCGATAGTAGATCGAAGTCGACGAAGAGCAAAATTGGAGTGAAGAGGCAATCGATGAAAATGAAGGGAAGCCAGGGCTTAGGGCAGTGTATGAAAGTGCTACAAGAGCAATTTACGGCCAACAAGGATGGGGCAGACAGTTCGATGGGGAAGTTTGCAATGCGAGAGACGGTGGATGTAGCTCAAGACAGTCAGGTATCGGCGGCGATGGCTGCTGGGCAGCCCCGGCAAGAGCAATGAGGATAATATGTTGGAACTGCAGGGGCGTAGGGAGCGCCTCTGCATTTCATAGTTTGAGGGATGTGGTGAACTCACACTCCCCTCAAATTTTAGGTCTTAGTGAAACGAAGAGGCGCAGGTGATGGACTCATACATATTAATGGGTCTGAACCCAATGGAAAACCTAATGAACACTTGCATGGTGAGGGGACACCCGAACAGCATGGTCAGCCGCGCAGAGGAACTCGCCACAAGGAACCTTCATGGCGCCTGCCTCCAGAGACGTACTACCTGCAGAGGCCAGCACTGACACCAATGCTGATTTACTATAAATGTAATAGCTTCATATTGCATTTGGATTATCAATCAAATAACAAACAATCATTCCCCTATCTCTCTCCCTCACTCTTCCCTTCACCATCATTCCTCCATCAATTGGTGCTTTCATTGGAACATGCCCACCCATGCGGAGGCTATAGCCACCCTCAACGCCGACATGAAAGCCATGGAGACTCGTCTAAGCAAGATGGAGGAACAACGCACAGCTGATATGCAGCAGATGTGTGCCACCATTGAACGCCTCACCAAGGCAATTGAAAACCCCCACCTGAACATAGAAATGGGAAACAACCCATTTTCTCACACCCTGCCACCCCTCCTTGACACACCCCCTCATGGCCACACTGGTAACTTCGATATCACCCCTGATCCTACTGGCGAAACATCCAACATGTCACCAAGCGATGCCAACACCCGGTACATGCGTACTCCACGCATCGATGTTCCCATCTTCAACGGCGAAGGTGTTGTTGGTTGGTTATTTCAACTCAACCGCTAATTCACCCTGAACAACATCTCCCTCGACCAGATGCTCGACTCGGCTCCCTTGTTCATGTCTGGCGATGCACTACTATGGTTTCAATGGAAGTCAGAGACAGGCCAACTCTCTACGTGGTAGCAACTCGCTCACGCCATCTGACGCCGCTTCGGACTCAGCGACTACTACGATGCAGAGGTAGCTATCAACTCGTTCAAACCTCATCTGTGCATTCATACATATCTGAGTTTGAATGCCTTTCGGCTAGCGCACCACGCTTGGTCGGCCATAACCTCTTGTCCCGTTTTGTTGATGGTCTCAAAGTGGATATCCGACATGAGCTGGTCATGCTCCGTCCGATCGATTTGGATGCAGCCATAGGCATGGCGAGGGTTGCCGACGACAAGCTTCAAGCCCTCCTTCGCCAAGCATCTCGCCAACCATCTACTCGCACCCCATACAGATCCCCACCTACATCATCACCTGACCACTCCCAACCCTCACCAACACTTCTGCCTATTCACCGTCTATCACCAATTGAGATTACAGCTCGCCGTGCAAAAGGCCTATGCTTCAACTATGACGAGAAGTTTATCCCCGGCCATATCTGTCGACCTCGCTTCCAGTGCTTATTAATGGAGGAACTCGGCGACGCTGAGGCCTTCGAGCTCATTGAACACGACAAACCTGAGCCTGTCACAATAGACGAACCTCAAGATCTTGATCTCATCCCAGAACCGGTGCCATGCATTACCTTTCACGCCCTCCAAGGTTGCTCCACTCCATGCACCCTCTGGTCCCACGGCCTGGTCCGCGGACAGCCTGTTCTTGTACTTGTGAATAGTGGGTCGACCCACAACTTCGTTCAAACAAGGGTTGCTCATTTCCTCAAGCTCCCTATCGAACCAGCAACCCATTTGAGCATCACAGTCGGCAACGACGAAGAGATGACCTGTGAAGGCGTGTGTCGTGACGTGTCTGTTACCATTAACGTCACCGTTTTCTCAATAGAACTCACCTTCTGCCAGTTTTCGGAGCGAACCTCGTACTGGGTGCCTAGTGGTTGGGAGATATTGGCCCAACCACTTTCTGTTATAGAAATATGTGGATGAGCCTGACCAAGGATGGCCAGCAAATCCAACTATTTGGTCTCAAACCCCAGACACATATCACTCAAACGAGCGCAGTTCAAATGCAAAAAATGACCCACCCAAAGGCTGCTCTCTACTACCTCCAAATGTTAGCCACCTGGACACCTGAGCCCACATCTCATTCACCCAACCTACCCCTGATATTTCCCTACCAAACACCCTCAAACCTAATTTTCGCACCCAACTCAATCACCTGCTCACCTCTCATCACACTGTCTTCACCCCACCACACGGCTTACCTCCCAACCGCACAATCGATCATTCCATCCCCCTGCTAGCCGGCTCCAATCCTGTAAATGTACGCCCCTATCGATACCTTTATTACCAAAAATCAGAGATTGAGTCTATGATTCGGATCATGCTCGATGAGGGTTTGATACGCCAAAACCCTTTTTCCTCCCAGTTTTATTAGTAAAAAAGGATGCCTCATGGCATTTTTGTGTCGACTATCACGCCCTAAATATAATCACGGTTAAGGATAAGTTCCCTATACCCACCGTAGATGAACTTCTTGACGAACTGCATGGTGCAACCCTATTCACCAAACTCGACTTAAGAGCTGGTTACCACCAACTATGTATGAAAGAGGAGGATGTTTTCAAAATAGCCTTCCGGACACATGAAGGGCACTACGAATTTCTATTGACGCCTTTTGGTCTCACTAACGCTCCGACAAGCTTCCAAGCCGAGATGAACAACTTATTGAAGCCTCTCCTCCGACGATGTGTATTGGTTTTTGACAGGCGTCGTTTGACCTGCAAATTTAAATTTATATTTCCCTGCGAGAGACTAGTGTAGTGGCAAGCAAGGGTCAAATCCAAGAGAGCTGGTGTGGTTCAGTTGTCCTGTAACAAATGAATTGGGGATTTTGTGTGTGAGCAAATATTAAAAAGCACAAGAGAGTAATATCGAGGGATTCAATCAGCGAGAAAATTCAGTCTAGGGTTTCTATTGTGACACGTTTATCATAGATATCTAATGATCAATTTTTTATTCCAAAGTGTGGTTATTCCGGGAAAGGCTCTAACCCAAAGTATTCCGTTTCAGGCAATACACCACAATCTAATCCGGGTAAGGCATTAGACTTCTAGTTCTCCTAAATCTAATAATCCGGGTAAGGCAATATTAGACTTAGGTGTTCTTACTCGTCTTTACGGGTAAGTCTCAAACGAGTATTAACGATAAGAACTGAATTATTCGGCTAAGCTTCACGGGTAAGTCTCAGCTTAGCTTCACAATTCAATCCTTAATATTAGGCACAAGAACTAGTGAAATATGAAATAGCATTAAGAACGAAAATCTAAAAACGTGTTCACAACGTACGAAACCCTAAACTGAAACAAAAATTTAGCTACGCATATCCATGAAAAAATAAACAAATATTTTGGATGAAAGTAGAAATTGTCTTCTCTCTTGTCGAAAGCTTGATCTTCTCTCGAGCCGTGTCTCCTCAATTTTTGAAATCCTTGATGCTGATTATGAGATCAGAAACCCTAATTTATAAGAAGTTTTGTTTCTAATTTCGTTTTGGGCCAGACTTCTAATTTTCGACTTGCTGACATCAGCCGCGGATGATGAACATATTAGCTCCACGGATCATGAGAATTGTATCATCCGCGGACCGCGACCATAAAATAGCCTGCGTCCGCGATCTGCTCGGAGAAGCTTGCCTTGGGCTGCTCGTCAGTCTTGACTTTGGTTCACGAGTCGATCTCCACGAACTCCATGTGATGTATTTAGCATCAAAATGCCATCTTTAAGCGCCTTCCCTTCCACAGCTCCCGAAACACCTGAAATGCAAAATAACACTAAAAAGTGACTGTTCGCTTAAGAAAGTGCTGAAATATATGGGAATAACTGACTCGACGAGTCGTATAAATACGACTCATCAAACCACCCAACACTTAGACTTGTTCATCCCGAACAAGAACCAAGTCATAAAAGGAACAAAAGACATCACACTCGTTCTTCAACGTCTTGGATAAATGCATATGAATATGAGTCGCTAGTCTAGACTTGCTTTTCTACGCATAGCTCAATCATTACTCAAATCATCGTGCTTAACATGGAAATAACTTGATACGTGTTACCTGAGAGCTGAAATCCAAATCAATTCGGATGTCTGGGAGGTAGTCCTTTTTAGACCCATGACCTGCACTCTCGGTCCCGAACTCTTGCTATATGGTTATACTTCATTGCTTTTTCTTGCACGTGATTGATTCGAGCTTCAAGGTGCTTGAGTTCTTTTGGGACAGCTTTTGTAGTGATTTGGCTTTTGATGTAACAGTGGTGTACTTCACTTTTGTTGCGTGTAAAACTTCACAAATGACTGATTTTTTTCTTTTTGCTACTGATTGTGACTGCTCGTCCGTGCTTCCTCTATTTTGACGAAGGTCCAATCATCGCCTGCAAGCATATGGAAATACCTTCCTACTCTCACTCATCCTCGTCCTTTGACGCGAGTCATGCCGAGGGTCGCTCGTCTATTTTCCCGACTACTTAGACTAGAGATTGGACGGTGTGTTGTTTTCCCGTCCCACCTGACCGCATAAGTACTGCAGTGGCGGAGCAGACTCTTAACCATGTTGCCTCAAAGTGCTAGCCTCCACGAAATCCATATAACCATATAGTTCGAAGCTCGGTCCTTTGAATGCTTCGCCAGGTCTCTCTAGGACATTTTTATCAACTCCACATTCCTATTTATCTCAACTCAAAAGGACACGTACTAGGTTAAATTCACATGTAGTCACACAATTCAAATTTCATGAGAGAAAGCATCTAATCAGCTCATCTGTTTCACATCATCAACATTCAATACTGCATATCCAAGGAAATAGAGAGAAATTTCATTCTTTCAAATTTCTTTTTTTTGAAGGGAAACGTGCTGACACAGTACATATGCACGGAAAATAAACCTGCTGACACAACTGACAGACTGACTCTCCCACCCCACACTTTTGAACTAAGCCGTGTCCTCACGGTACGACTTAAATTCAAAGACACAACGAAATTCAAAGACACAACTATGCGAGACACACAAACATATAGGAAAGGGAAGAGATCAAAGTGAACAGGTACTTCCCTCGTTTCGTCGTGTGAAGATGAGAATTTTGGTCAACGAGTCAGTCAACGCTGGTCAATGGTCAACAGCGGATCACGTTCATTTTAACTCCCGCGGTCAACACTTAAACTGAACTGCATTCGCGGAGGATAATGTGCACGTGGTCCACGACCTGCTCTGAGTTGCGCCTGTTTCCTGCACAAAAATGTTCTCCTTTTCTCAAAGACAATGTGATAACACGAATAAAGACTAAAAAAACAGAAAAACGAAATAAAAATAACAAACGAAAAATTTGCCGGGCTGCCTCCCTGCGAGCGCCTTTGTTTTACGTCGTTGGCTCGACGGTACCTCTTTAGGGATCACAAGTTAGGATCCCATGGACGTGTGAGGTCAAATATCGCCTCAGCTATTCCTTCAATCTGCCCCAAGTCATCGTGGACTGATGTGCTCGTGTCTGCTCTCCATCGATCAGGTGGATCCGCCTTCACGTCCTCCCGAGTCTGTAAGGACACTATGCTCAGAGCTGCTGGTCTAGCTGCATAGCCAGCCTCATCCGGTGGGTCTGGAATCAGGGCACCAAGGTATGACGTATTCACTATATCTAGTGGTTTCTTCGTGCATGGACGGTCGGCATCCTCATAGATATGGAAATCTGATGTCCTGCCACCACACAAGTGACAATAAGCCGGAGCCCATGTCGATCTTGACCTTGGTGGCGAAGAGGAAAGGCCGTCCCAAGATAAGCGATGGAGGATCATCGTCTCTAGCATCTCCCATCTGCAAGACATAGAAATCTGTAGGGACAACGAGGTCTCCTACTCAGAGGGTTAGATCCTCTAGCAAACCAACATGATGAATACATGATTTATCCCCTAACTCTATCAACAGTTTAGGGGGCTTCAGTGGTCCCAATTTCAACGAACAATACAATGAGTAAGGCATGGCATTAATAGCAGCACCTAGATCGATCAAACAATGATGTATAAGTGTCTCACTAACACCACAGGTGACTGTGAAGGCACCTGGGTCCTTACTCTTTCCAGGCGGTGCCTCATGACTCGTAGCGAGTGGGAGCTTCTTTGTTGGGTCGTTTGGCTCATGCCTCGCCTCCATTCTACCTCCTAGCTCATCCTTGTCGATCGTGTGGTCCTTAGGAGCTATCACCTGCATAGAAAACGAAGGAGAATGGTCAGTTTGAGTACTTTCGGCAGAGCAGGTCGTGGGTGATGAACACTTTAAGTGTTCCCGCAGACTGTTAACATGTTCTTGACCCGTGATGCTAATGTACCCTTTATCCGCGGTCAACTGCTCTTCCGCGGTCTCTTCATAAGTTACAGCCACGGGTGATGTGTCTTTTAGCGGACCGCGAATGACGTTAAAATGTAGGTCATCCGCTATCTGGTCTGAGGCGGACTCCTTTGTTACTTTGAGCATCCTGTTCACCCAATAAGCAGACTCCTTAAGTGCTGCGTCCACGTCCACTACTGCCAATGTGCTGACATTCCCTCTCGGATTTGGCACTGTCTGCGATGGTAGCCTTCCTGAATCTCCCCTCAGCTCGGAGACGGCCTGGGCTAAGTTGGACATCTGCTTGGACAGCTCTGCTAAAGTCCCATCGGTCTTCACCTGATTCTGGTGCACAGTGGTGGCCAGTTACTGGGTGCTAGCTGCCAGCTCCTTCACTATATCCTCTAGATGCTTGCTACCACTCTGATTACTGGGGCCTGCTTGATTATAATTTTGCCACCTCTGCTGATACTAGCTCTGATTGTTGTAGCTGCCCTGTTGTTGACGATACGGAGGCCGATAATACTGCTGCTGCTGTTGGGATTGCTGGGTTGGTTCCTTTGTGTTATTGTTGTCTCTCCAGCTGAACCCGTTAGCTGCTAGCCCAAATTTCTACTGTTGCGGGCGGTTGTTGTAGTTCTGATAACCTCCCACAGCATTAACATCTCCATGGTCGTCTTCCTGCAGACTAGGGCACGCATCTGTTTTGTGTGTAGTGGCAGAGCAGAATTCACATGCTTTCACCTGAGTTACCTGGGCGATCTGATTGGTGACAAGCATCTTCACCATCTCCTTTAATTCCTTCACCTCGTCTGAAATCGGTGCAGCTTCAGCCCTTGAGATGTTCCTAGTCCTGTTGTATTCATCCTGCCGACTGTTTTCCTCTCTGAACCGTGCATTTTTAGCCACCTCTGCAATCATCCTTCGCACTCCAGCTGGGGACAGACTCATGATAGTTCTTCCAGCTGAGGCGTCCAGCAACATCCTATCGAGTGGCCTCAACCCATCCAGCAAGTACTCGATCACCAGCTTCTCAGGCATTCCAAGGTTGCAGCAGCTCTGCTCTAGCGGGTTGAACTTCTCCAAGTAGTCATACATTGACTCGTTCGGCCCTGTCTGAGCTCTTGCAGCTGTCTACGGACCTGTCCTGCCTTAGCTGCTGGGTAGTATTTGTCGAGGAATTTCTTCTGCATCTGGTCCCAAGTCCTTATGCTACGTGAAGGGAGAGATAAAAACCAAGTGTGAGCTGCATCAGTTAAAGAAAGATGAAAAGCCTTGAGTTTGAAATTCTCCACTGTGGCTTCATAGGGACGGAGAGTCTGGCAGATGCCATGAAGGCTCTGAAGATGCGTGGTGGCTGACTCTCCCTACCGACCCGAAAACTTGGGCAGATGGTGCACCACTGCAGAACTAACCACGATTTCCTGCATGTCTGGCCCCTCGTAGATGCACCAAGGAATGTTCTGAAAATTTGGGGCAGACAGCTCCTTCATTGTGGGCTCGTGGTAATACTCCTCTTCATATTCTGGCTCCATACGGATAGGCGGCTGTGGTTGATGTAGTGGAGGTGGTGGATGTGGCTGCCTCGCACCAGCACCATTCTGTGCCACATGCGCTCTCTGATTCAGCTGTTGAGCCAGCCTTGCTGCATTATTTTCCCTATTGCGAGTGCGCATCTCTCGTTCTGGTTCATCGTAGAATGGAGGTATCACCTCGTTATTATTAGCTGGGGCGATCGCATTGTTGTTGTTGTTGTTCTGATCATCACCAACCCGACTTCCTGCGTGAGACATGGCGAAACAAGTAGCAAGCACGAAAAATAACTAAATAGAAAAAAAAGAAAAAAAAGAAACAACTTCACCGAAGCGCAGCTCCCCGACAACGGCGCCAAAATTTGATAGGCGTCGTTTGACCTGCAAATTTAAATTTATATTTCCCTGCGAGAGACTAGTGTAGTGGCAAGCAATGGTCGAATCCAAGAGAGCTGGTGTGGTTCAGTTGTCCTGTAACAAATGAATTGGGGATTTTGTGTGTGAGCAAATATTAAAAAGCACAAGAGAGTAATATCGAGGGATTCAATCAGCGAGAAAATTCAGTCTAGGGTTTCTATTGTGACACGTTTATCATAGATATCTAATGATCAATTTTATATTCCAAAGTGTGGTTATTTCGGGAAAGGCTCTAACCCAAAGTATTCCGTTTCAGGCAATACATCACAATCTAATCCGGAAGGCATTAGACTTCTAGTTCTCCTAAATCTAATAATCCGGGTAAGGCAATATTAGACTTAGGTGTTCTTACTCGTCTTTACGGGTAAGTCTCAAACGAGTATTAACGATAAGAACTGAATTATTCGGCTAAGCTTCACAGGTAAGTCTCAGCTTAGCTTCACAATTCAATCCTTAATATTAGGCACAAGAACTAGTGAAATATGAAATAGCATTAAGAACGAAAATCTAAAAACGTGTTCACAACGTACGAAACCCTAAACTGAAACAGAAATTTAGCTACTCATATCCATGAAAAAATAAACAAATATTTTGGATGAAAGTAGAAATTCTGATGTTCCCTTAAGTGGCATGTATTTGGCAAAACGTAGCTTAGACAGTTCGAGCAGGTGTTCAGGGGGAGTTCGAACATATCCTAGTACTCATACACCGCGTGGATAAGACGCAAGGATATTTCCCGGAAGGATATTGGGCAGTGAAGTTTTCGTCACGTTGAAGTCGGCTAGCGACTTAATCGAGCATGAGATATTCAGATGAATATCTACATTGAAGGCGGCAAGACATACTTGGGCAAGAAGACGACTTCGTATATTCTTCCAACCGATTCAAAAGATATACATCAAATATCTAGGAATATTTTCTAAATATTTGATGGGATTATCTTGTGCGAATTAGGGTTTCGTCCAAGCATATAAATACAATGCTAGGGCACCCTTATTCACTATCGCTTTCAAAGATCAAATACACACGAGCATATCCTGCTGATTGGAGAAGAAGAAAGCGACAGTCGGTTGTGTTTTCTCATTGGAAATACATAGGTGCAAGTGCAGTCTGCTCAAGTGCAACACAGACTGCCTGAAGCTTATCAACTGCCGCACACAACAAAGGTGAATAAGCTTTCGAGAGAAAGCGTCCGAGCTTCTTGAGAAGGTCGAGAACGTTCAGACTGCAGGTTCTGAACGAAGGGGATCGAGGGGAATTGCGGTGAACCTCGGTAGCAAATCTGAGAGACGGAGTATTAAGGTTAGGCAATTACAAGGTGTAAGTGTAAGTGCCTGTGTAAACCCTATACTCGTAATAAAGATTTGCTGTCCCTTTTCGGGTGTGGGAAACCCCCCAGAGTAGGCGGAGCCGAACTGGGTTATCAGTCTGTGTGTTCTACTGCTTTTGTCTGCTTGCTAAACTGTTGTGATACGAGTTCAAGATCTGTCACAACTGAACCTTAAACTGACAGCTGAACTGTTGTGCTAAGAAGCTCAAGGTCTGTTGCAACAGTACCCTGGACACAAGCTTGAACAGGGGATATAATTTCATTTGGTATCAGAGCCGACACTCGACACACTGAGTGGGATCATGAACTGTTCAAGATGACTCTGAAAGAATGACAAAGCATCACCAGACCCCCACTACTCGAAGGATCGAACTATGCCACCTGGAAGCCCATGATGAGGTTCTTTCAGAAATTTCTAGATGAAAAAGCATGGAAAGCTGTTCTGAAAGGGTGAACGGAACCCGTGATGAACAATCTCACTGGAGAACCGATCGCAAAACCAGAAGCTCTGTGGACAGAAGAGGAGGACAAAGCTTCTATGGGAAACTCAAAGGCTATGAATGCAATCTTTTCGGCAGTAGATGAAAACGTCATGAAGCTAATCATCAACTGTGAAGTGGCCAAGGAAGCATGGGACATCCTTCAAACAGCTTTTGAAGGTACAGATAAAGTTCGCAACTCTCGCATGCAGGCTGTCACAACCAGGTTCGAAGAAATGAAGATGAAGGAGAGTGAACCATCACTGAGTACAACACCAGAGTTCTGGAACTGTCCAACGAGGCGTCTGCTCTCGGAAAACCCATTGATGAAGAAAGATTGGCCAGTAAAGTCTTGAGATCACTCCCTCCGAGGTTTGCCATGAAGGTCACGGCCATAGAGGAAATGCACGACATTGCCAAACTGAAACTGGACGAGCTGATGGGTTCTCTCAGAACCTATGAGATCAATCATGATTTTCAAACTGGGGAAGTGAAGGGAATCACCCTCAAGGCAGACATGTCTGAAGACAAACAGGATGGTGGCTGCACTACTGAACAACTGGCCATGATGGCTCAGAATTTTAGCAGAATGGTGTGGAAAATCAACAGACGTGGACCAGAACAGGGCCAACCTTCATCAAATAGCTTCAGAAACTGGAAACCTGACAGGTCAAGATCCAGAGACATGAGACAAGACTCTTCTGACAAAGGAAAGAAAGAAATTCAGTGCCATGAATGCAAGGGGTTTGGACATATTGCCTCCCAATGTGCGAATACACTCATGAAGAAGAAGGCAATGGTCGCTAGCTTCAGCGATAGTGAGTCAGACGAAGAAAAAGGTGAGACCACTAATTTTGTGGCCTTTGTCACTACTCTGGGAGAGTGCAGCGACACCAGTGAAACAGTTCCATCACAGTTGGAACTCCCAAGTGAAGACCTCTCAGACAGTGACAATAAAGAACTCACGCAGGATTCTCTGGCTCAGACATATAAAGATCTGTATGAGAAATGGTTGCTTCTGATCAAGATCAACAAGAAGCTAACTGACACAGTTGCCAGTGTCACTATAGAAAAGGACAAGGTCTGGCAGGAGGTCGAGATACTGCTTACACTGAAGGTAGAACTGGAAGGTATAATTGTCTCTCTGAATTCTCAACTGGCTGAAATGAAAAAGGAAAGATTGGGTCTTCTTGCTCAGAGAACGGAACTCTTGGGGACTGTCTCCTCACTAAAAGTCGAAATAGAGAAAGATCGAGACACTCATCTTGCAGGCATGACGGGACTAAGGAAAACCATCACAGATCTGAAGCGTAAAGAGGTGCTCCAACTGAGAAGAGTAGAATAGGTGGAACTTCAGCTAGAATCTGAAAAGATGGATCACTCAGACACTAAGAAGGAGCTCAATCACCTCAAACAGTCGGTAAGGATGCTAAACTCTGGCACTAATGACTTAAATGATATTCTCAGATCTCAGAGGTTGGAATCTGGACATCGAGGCCTGGGGTTTACAAAAGAAGGTACATCTAAAGGCAGCTCGTGTGTTAAAGCAAGATCAGTGTCTGAACACCAGCCTGAACAGAAGGTGAGACAGCATCCCAGATAGAAAATAGACTTGTCCCAAGATCAGTCCAAAGGAAAAAATTGAGCTGGTCACAAGGAGACGCATGGAACACTCGGTGGTGGAAAGACCCGCAGATCACCCGTCCAAAACCGTGACTATTCGCCAGTGACTCAAAGGACAGATCGGCGCACTTGCTGGTACTGCAACCAGATAGGACACATCAAGATGAAGTGTCGCCTGTTTCTTGTTGAACGACGTGCTTTCCTACAACGGACCACACCACGACAGAAACAAGTCTGGGTTCAAAAGGCAGACCAAACCGTTTGCATGGTGGCCTGCTACTCCTCAAGCTACATAGCACAAGATAGTTGGCACTTCGATAGCGGATGCTCCGCCCACATGACAGGTAACTCTCAGTTTCTTACCCATATTAGACCTGTTGAGCAGATGTGGTTTGTCACCTTCAGGGATGGTGGAAAGGGTCAGGTGATCGGCTGTGGGACATTGATGGTTCCGGATCTCCCTGGTCTCGAGAACACCCTCCTTGTCAAAGGACTGTCTAGAAATCTTATCAGCATCAGTCAACTGTGCAACGATGGACATTATGTGTCATTCTCTAGCTACTCATGTCTTGTCCTAGACAAGAATGGTGATACACTGATGAAAGGAAAAAGGGATGCCAACTGCTACACTATTGGGATGGGTCTGATGGAATCAATGAACGACAAGAACCATGTCCAGCAACCGGTTGCTCTTACCTGTGCAAACACTCACCATAGATTTCTGCGAGGGGGAGTGGATAAGACCTTGCACACAAGGCCTGATTGGAGATGCGCACAAATCTATGTTGACAACTGTCCCAGGAAACTATTGGATCAGAGGATGTCACAGTTACGGAAGGAGTTCGTACACCGCCCACAGAAATATGCCTGGAGCCGTACAAGAAAATATGAATGCTCACAGAAGATGATAACCCTGAGGCAGCATACCTTTGTCAACTCCTATGGCAGGTCACGGAGTGGAACACCCAGATCCCTAGTGGGTCTATGTGGTGTCAACCACTGAAAGCATCCAACGGTGGTCAGTCATAGTCGAATCTCCAGCTGAACAGTTGGACTAACCACCTAATAAAGAGAGCTGGAACAGAAGGCACAGCGCGTGGAAATCTACATTTTTTTTGAATATTCTCGAAGATTTTTTTCCTGCCGTTATTTGAATCAAGGGTTGTCCAATTCGGGAAGTTGAAAAGGCTGGAGGATATTTTGTTTGAAACACAAAACAGTTGAGTGTGTTCAATTGTCTTCTCTCTCTCGTCCCCAAAACCCTAGGTACGGCAACTTCTATCTCAATCGCCTCTCCCTCCACAACGATGGTAAACACCAGAAAGTCAGCGAAATCCGGCATCAAATCCGCTGAGAAGAATAAAGAGAGCATACAGTCTTTAAAGGCTATGGCGGCGAAATCCAAAAATCCGAAATCGAAAGCTCCAACGGTGAAAAAGGCGTCGCCTTTACAATCCGCCACCGAATCTTTGGCCCAAGCAAAGAAGTCTACCGCTGAAATCCCTCAGTCAACCACGGTGGACTCGTCTGTCACATTAGATGCTGGTTCGTCTCAAGAAGTTCGTCCCCAATCTGAGGTATTTCCAACTGTTCCTTCAGTTTCTGCAAATATTCCTATTATTGAAAAGACGATGAAGAAACTGAGAAGTTTATTAAGTCCTCAGGGAAAAGAAATTTGGTGATTAATGATGCTGATCCATCTGAGAATCAAGGAGGAATCACTGAAGAAGGTTCCGGTATGCATGCTGAGGCTATGGCAGAGGAGATTAATCCGTCAGGGAAGACAGATGTGTTGAAAGAATCCATACCAGAAGAATCAGTCCCAGCAGAAAAGGATGAGGAGTTGGAGGAGTTGTTCAAAGACATTGATGATGTCATGAAAGACCTGGAAAAAGAGAAGGATCAGGAAGTGGCAAGTCCAGAAGAAGCTCAGTGTGATCAGGCTGTTGGGGCAAAAGAATCTGATGCAGAAAAAGCTACAAGTGTTCCAACTATGGAACCGAGTGTTCAGTCTGGTGTTGAGACTGGAAGAGCTGCAGAGAAAGCTACAAGCGGTTCAACTGTGGAACCATCTGTTCAGACCGAAGCTCAAACAGGACCAGCTTCAGAGGAAGGTCTGCGTAACCAGGCTGTTGAAGCAGAAGAGTCTGCTACTGAAAAAGTCACAAGTGTTCCAACCGTGAAACAAAGTGTTCAGACTGAAGTTGAGACTGGAGTTGTTCCGGAGACAGTGATGTGTGAAGAGACAGTGGCAGTTCAAGATGATCATCGTAGGGATCATTTGGAGGAAGATGGTTCATCCATTCGTAAGGATGCTTCTATGTCAGCAGCAAAAGGCGTTACTCTTTCAGAAGATGACCAAGACAGTGTTCCCCTTGTCAATCTCAAAAGGTCAACGAAGGGCAAGGAAAAGAAAAAGGTAGTCTTTGCTAAGACTACAAAGGAACCAGTTCAGAAGGTTGCTAAAGTCAGCAGTGGTGCGGGGGGAGCTGGCTCTTCCAAGAAAAGGAAGCGCGTTGCTGCAGTTCCCATCTCTGAAGATGCTGGGAGATGTGAAGTCCCAGCCCCTGAGTCTGAGACTGTCCCGGTGGGCAAGGTCAAGAAAGGAGTGTGGTTCGTGACTAAAGAAGCTGCGTTGAAATGGGATTGTGTGTTGAAAAGGAAAATTATACCTCAGAGGCTGCTGGATGCATCCAGTTACAAAGGGAAGGAAGTGGTTGAGGTGCTTAAAGAGTCGGATCTGTTCTGGACGTTGGACAGATGCAAGCCGTTCAACGAACAGCTGGTGCGTGAGGCCATGGCAAACTTGCCTCCAAAGTTTGGGGTCATTGGAGAGGCAGAGTATGTGGTCTTCTATGTTAGAGGAAGGAGGATCAAGATTGACCCTGAGCTGATCAATGTATTCTTCTCCATGGACGACCCAGCTGTTGATGAAGAAGAATCAAGCTTTGAGAAGATAGTGAGCACCATCACTGCAGGCTCTGTTCGGTGGAGGCCTGAGTCAGTTGTGCATACAGCGGATCTGTCTACGTTCTATTCAATGCTGTTTTTCATAGCTGTCTTCAACTGGAGGCCGTCTACTCATCGCTCTACTGTGAACAAGGACATGGCCCAACTGATTTATCGGATAGGGAATAAGCTGAAGTTCAACGTGGGCAGAATAATGTTCAAACAGATTGCTGAACATGCTACATCGATGAGAACTCTGCACCAGATCTGCTTCCCGTCTTTGATTTATGAGCTGATCATCCATCAAGCTCCAGATTTGAAGGCCTCGCCTGACCTTCTCTCAAAGGCACCCAGCAAGTTCATCGTTGACCACAAGTTGTTCAAAGGGCGTCACGTGAACGATCTCAAGGAGGAGAACCAAAAAGGAAAGGGTATTGCGGAGTCGAGTCGAGGGGGAGCCAGGATGGGCCGGGATGAGAGGAGCCAGCTGCTCAGGGACCTGAATATAATCATTGAAGTGGACAAGGAGCAACGCAGGCAGATCAACAAGCTTGCTCGTGCCCTCAGCTTTCCGAGTGACGATGAGTCCGAGACTACAGCTTCTGAGGATGATTCAATTGAAGAGACATCTGCATGAAGGTCCTCTAAAAACTATCTCCATGAACTATTTGTTCAAAACTTTCGTACTTAGTGCTTGTTCTGGCACATTTTAATTGACTGTTCGAACTCGGATCGCACCCCTTGCCAGTTTGTGGCAAAAAGGGGGAGTATTTTGGAGGAGACAATTCTTGTTTCCCTCAAAGTTGTCTACTGTCTAGATAGTTAGATAGACTTAGTTATCTAGTAGATCTGGTTTTGCCAAAATGCCAATGGGGAGATTGATGTTCCCTTAAGTGGCATGTATTTGGCAAAACGTAGCTTAGACAGTTCGAGCAGGTGTTCAGGGGGAGTTCGAACATATCCTAGTACTCATACACCGCGTGGATAAGACGCAGGGATATTTCCCGGAAGGATATTGGGCAGCGAAGTTTTCGTCAAGTTGAAGTCGGCCAGCGACTTAATCGAGCATGAGATATTCAGATGAATATCTACATTGAAGGCGGCAAGACATACTTGGGCAAGAAGACGACTTCGTATATTCTTCCAACCGATTCAAAAGATATACATCAAATATCTAGGAATATTTCCTAAATATTTGATGAGATTATCTTGTGCGAATTAGGGTTTCGTCCAAGCATATAAATACAATGCTAGGGCACCCTTATTCACTATCGCTTTCAAAGATCAAATACACACGAGCATATCCTGCTGATTGGAGAAGAAGAAAGCGACAGCCGGTTGTGTTTTCTCATTGGAAATACATCGGTGCAAGTGCAGTATGCTCAAGTGCAACACAGACTGCCTGAAGCTTATCAACTGTCGCACACAACAAAGGTGAACAAGCTTTCGAGAGAAAGCGTCCGAGCTTCTGGAGAAGGTCGAGAACCTTCAGACTGTAGGTTCTGAACGAAGGGGATCGAGGGGAATTGCGGTGAACCTTGGTTGCAAATCTGAGAGACAGAGTATTAAGGTTAGACAATTACAAGGTGTAAGTGTAAGTCCCTGTGTAAACCCTATACTCGTAATAAAGATTTGTTTGTCCCTTTTTCGGGTGTGGGAAACCCCCCAGAGTAGGCGGAGCCGAACTGGGTTATCAGTCTGTGTGTTCTACTGCTTTTGTCTGCTTGCTGAACTGTTGTGATACGAGTTTAAGATCTGTCGCAACTGAACCTTGAACTGACAGCTGAACTGTTGTGCAAAGAAGCTCAAGGTCTGTTGCAACAGTACCCTGGACACAAGCTTGAACAGGGGATATAATTTCAAATTCTCTTCTCTCTTGTCGAAAGCTTGATCTTCTCTCGAGCCGTGTCTCCTCAATTCTGGAAATCCTTGATGCTGATTATGAGATCAGAAACCCTACTTTATAAGAAGTTTTGTTTCTAATTTCGTTTTGGGCCAGGCTTCTAATTTTGACTTGCTGACGTCAGCCGCGGATGATGAACATATTAGCTCCGCGGATCATGAGAATTTTATCATCCGCGGAGCGCGACCATAAAATGGCCTGTGTCCGCGATCTGCTCGGAGAAGCTTGCCTTGGGCTGCTCGTCAGTCTTGACTTTGGTTCTCGAGTCGATCTCCACGAACTCCATGGGATGTATTTAGCATCAAAATGCCGTCTTTAAGGGCGTTCCCTTCCACAGCTCCCGAAACACCTGAAATGCAAAATAACACTAAAAAGTGACTGTTCGCATAAGAAAGTGCTGAAATATATGGGAATAACTGACTCGATGAGTCGTATAAATACGACTCATCAATTTTCTTTGACGACATCGTGGTTTATAGCACGAGCCTAGTAGAACTCATTCAGCACCTTCAAGAGGTACTCACCACTCTTAGTTCTCATTCATTTTATGTTAAACCTTCGAAGTGTGACTTTGCCATGGAATCTTTAACATACTTGGGTCATGTTATAAGTCACCAAGGCGTGGCCGTTGATCCAGAGAAAATCATAGCAATTCAGCAATGGCCCCAACCAAAGAACATTAAACAGCTCCGGGGCTTCCTCGGCTTGATCGGCTATTACTGTCGGTTTGTTCGAAACTATGCCTTATTAGCTGTTCCTCTCACCAATATGCTTCGGAAGGATGCTTATATTTGGTCCCCTGCTGCCACCACAACTTTCACATCACTTCGCAATGCCCTCTCCTCGACACCAGTACTAACCTTGTCCAACTTCTCCATACCTGTCCATGTTCATACGGATGCATCAGGTACTGGTGTTGGAGCTATCCTAGCTTAAGGTGGCTGCCCAATCTCATATTTTAGCAAACAGCTTAGCCCACAACTTCAAAACACTTCCGCTTACAACAAAGAATTGTGTGCCTTGGTTCTCGTCGTGCAAAAATGGCGTCAATATCTTCTCGGACAATGCTTCATTATTGAAACAGAACACCAGCCACTGAAAATGATCCTATCTCAAGCTATCCATACCCCAGACCAGCAGCATTGGTTAGTAAAACTGATAGGGTACGACTTCGAGGTTCGATACCGTCCTGGCAAGGAGAACGCACCAGCCGATGCCTTGTATCGATTACATGGTCATGAACCTCCCCAACAACCCTCTTACATGGTGACTCTGGCCACATCCAAACCAGAATTTGGGATCCTCAGAGCTCTTCATAAGTACTACTCTACGGACCCTATCGGCGTCACACTTGTCCAAACCATCACTGAGCAACCATCGGATGATTGCCAAATACGCGATGGTTTGGTCTTATTCAAGGGCAAGCTTAAAATACCGGATGACATCACTTTGAAGGAGCTGATCATATATGAATTCCACAACACAACTCTGGGTGGCCACCCCAGAATCCGACGAACCCTAGCCCGCATAAGTGCTATTATTTTAATGGCAAGGGCTTCGCTAAGACGGCGTACACTATGTCCAAAATGTGACGTTTGCCAATAAGTCAAGGCACCCAACACGGCCCCAAATGGTCTTCTAGTCCCACAGCCGATCCTAGATAAGGTATGGCATGATATCTTCATGGATTTCATCACACACTTAACGCCGTCGTTCGGCAAAGCAACCATACTGGTAGTGGTCGACCGCCTCTCCAAGTATGCTCATTTCTCACCATTGAAAGAGGGTTGCACAGCCTCTGAAGTTGCACAAATTTTCATCAGCGACATTGTCTGACTTCATGGATTCCCAGGTAGCATAGTGTCCGACCGAGACCCAATATTCATGAGTAAGTTTTGGAAAGAACGCTTCTGTCAGCAAGGGACCCTCTTGGCGCATTCCAGTGTTGATCACCCACAAAGTGATGGCCAAACTGAGGTGGTTAATCGTGGATTGGAAGACTACCTACGTTACTTTGTTAGTGATCACCAAAGAGAGTGGCTCAACTTGCTACCGTGGGCAGAATATTGCTATAACACGGCAGCCAATTCTTCCATCGACCGGACGCCTTATGAGGTGGTTTATGGGCGATCGCCACCGACCTTTTTGGATCACATCCCTGGAGCACTACTCTGGCATCGATCGAAGACCTAATTCAGTGTAGAGAGCTGATACTTCGTGACTTGCATGGGAACTTATCAAGGGCACAACAACGCATACAACAACAAGCGAATTGTAAACGTCGGAACTGGATATTTGAGGTTGGTGACTACGTTTGGGTGTGCCTTCAACCTTATAGGCAGAACTCACTTCGCAGCCGTGGCATCAACAAACTAGCCAATCGCTTTTATGGTATATTCCGGGTCATTGAACGCATAGGACCAGTGGCCTACCACCTCCAACTTCCTCCTACTGCTTGTATCCATAATGTATTACATGTCGCACTCCTTCACAAATTTGCGGGTGATCCAGCCAGCGTCTCCCAATCCTTTTCACCTCAGCTAGAATACCTCCGCCCTATACTCACACATGAGGCCATTCTGAACACTCGCAAGGTCAAAGTTTGAACGGCTGGAAACAACAATGGCTCGTTAAACGGCATGGCATGCCATTATCAGACGCTACATGGGAATACAAGGACACTCTCCTACAAGATTTTTTGACATTCAATATTGGGGATTCAATCTCCATATCAGATACTTTAGGGTACAATTGTAATAAGTAGAACTTGGGGTTCTCATGTGTATTTTGTGGATTGTTATAAATACAAAATGGAACCGAACTCAGCGTCACGCTGTTCGTTCCTTTCTGCCAATCCCTATTCTCATCTCCATTTGATTCCAGTTTCATTCTCTCCGGAGTTCGCTCGATCGTTCTCCGATCACGACGTTGAGTCGCTCACATGGTATCAGAAGCGCATGTGCTTCAATTCGCACTTGATTCCAAATTCTGAAAACACTTTTCCGATAAAAAAATTTTGCTCTCCGTCATCGGCATCCATGGCCGCACCAACTGGTTCTGATGCGCCTGGCTCCGTCATAGCATCTTCTCAGGCAATTCCGACTACTTCGATCGCCGTTCCATCATCGGATTTCTTCAATCCAGCAGACGATCCACTTTTCGTCGGACACAATGAAAACATTGGAGCATCTCTTGTTCCTAATAAACTCACTGGTCAGGTGAACTAAATCCCCTGGCGAGCATCCATGACGCGTGCTCTAGGCATCAAAGCCAAGTTCGGCTTTGTTCAAGGCTTATTTCCCAAACCGGTTAATGATCCATATCAACTTGCACGATGGGAATGCTGTAATGGTGTGATTCTGTCATGGATCATTAATTCTGTCGATGAGGATATTGCAGCATCCTTGGTTCACTCTGTCAGTTGCACACAGGCTTGGATCAACCTGCAAAAGCGTTTTGGAGGAGATAATAGCATGAGAGAATACTCCATATCCAAGGAGATAAGTCTACTTATGCAAGGTGATATGAATGTCTCTACATATTTTGGAAAACTTCTCCAGTTATGGGGAGATGAAGACTCTTATGAGGACTATGTACTTTGTGAGCTTGGTGACAAATGCAAATCCACTATGTGTATGACTGATAAAAAGCTAAAGACCAGAACACAGAAGTTTCTTATGGGACTAAATGATGTTCATGCTGCTGTTAGAACTCAGATTCTGGCTACTAGACCTAGGCCTGGTTTGGATGAAACATATTCTACTGTTCTTGATGATGAGGCACAACATAATATCACCAAACCAGTGGCCTTAGAAGCATCAGCACTCTATAGTGCTCATCACAACAACTCTACTGACAGATCTTATAAAAATTACAGTGACAGGCAAGGTAACTATAATTCAGGGAACTCTAATTCCACTGGTTCAGCCAATATGCGCAATAGGAGGCAATTACTCTGCACTCACTGCAATATACCTGGTCATACAAAAGACACATGCTACAAACTAAATGGCTATCCACCAGGCCACAGATTACACAAAGGGAATTCTTCTCAGTCAAACAAGGGATACAAATCTATGGCAAATAATGTCACTAATAATTCTGCTTCTACAGGTAACAACTCTAATGTCAACAATGATAAAATGTTACCTATAGGACAGGAGAGTTCTACTTCCAATCAGATATCTCAAGTTCAGGAGCAGCTCACCAAGTTATTCAATCTATTTAATCAACAGGAGAAAAGAGAGGATTCTCAGTTTCACATGGCAGGTATATCCTGTCTTACAACTACCAAAATTTCTATAGATACTTGGATCTTAGACAGTGGAGCCACTGATCATATTACATCCCATATGCATCTTTTACATGATGTTAAAACTCTGAAAATACCTTATGAGGTAATCATGCCTAATGGCAGTAAAGCTACAATTACTCACATGGGCAGCTATGTTATAAATCAGAACTTGGTGATTAATGAGGTTCTTCTAGTCCCAGATTTCCAGTTTAACCTACTATCTATTGGGAAACTAATCACTACATCAAACTGCACTGCAAATTTTATTGATAACCAGTGCTATATTCAGGACTGAGTCAAGCACAATGTCCTGGTGACTAGTGACTTAATTGATGGTCTCTATCAAATTCAGTGCTCCCCAGTCAGAGCTAACTTCACTACAGCATGCACAAAGGACAGCTTAACACTCTGGCACTACAGACTGGGTCACATTTCCATCAAAAATCTATCTGACAACTTCAAGAAACAATTCTCTACAGCAGCTTGTAATAAGAAACAATTTCATTGTGATATTTGTCCTCTAGCAAAGCAAACAAGATTAGAATTTCCTTATAGTACTACTCATTCTTCTCAAATTTTTGAGTTAGTTCATGGTGACATATGGGGTCCTTTTCACACATCTACATTTACTGGTGCAAGGTACTTCCTTACCTTAGTGGATGATTTCACACGAACCACATGGACATTTCTGTTAAAAACCAAGCATGACGCTGCTGCAGTGCTCCTACAATTTTTCCGAATGATTCATAATCAGTTTGAGAGGAAAATCAAATTTCTACGCACTGATAATGGTTCAAAATTCTTCAGTCATACAGTTACTCAATTCTTGGCACAAGAAGGATGTATTCATCAATCATCTTGTGTTTACACTCCTCAACAGAATGGTGTTGTTGAGCGTAAACACAGACACATACTTGACGTAGCACGTGCACTCAAATTTCAGCCTGCCTTACCTGATATTTTCTGAGGTGAATGCATCTTGACAGCCACATATGTGATCAACAGAATCCCATCAGGTCTGCTGGAGGGAAAGATACCTTATGAGGTACTCTTCAATAAAGTTCCCACTTATGAACACATGCGTGTATTTGGCTGCCTCTGTTACTCCACAACTGTCTCACTTGGAAGGAAGAAGTTTGACCCCCGGGCTGATGCCTGCATATTTTTGGGATATGCTCATGGTCAAAAAGGGTACAAATTATTTTCGCTGAAAAATCATGCTTTCTTAGTAAGCAGGGGTGTTATATTTCATGAAGATAGATTCCCCTTTACAGAAAAAGTTGCTTCACTACCTATGGTCTCTCATGTTCCCCTGCCACAGTTTGCAACCACAGATCTTTTTGATGAACCTGCACTGTTCCAAGCTACAAATATTACCCCTGCACCAGCAAGCATTATTGATCAGTTTGACAATAATCAATCTGATGTTGAGTCTCTTACTCCTACCTCAGACTCTTATACTTCAGATTCTTCTAATACTACACCAGATTATGCGTCTACTGAGTCTCATACTCTTATTCCTATATTACGCAGATCTAACAGAATTCGTCAACCATCTGTTCTGCTCAAGGACTTTGTGTGTGGTAATGCTATGACAAAATATCCCATATCAGACTATGTTCAGTACACCAAATGTTCCTCAACACACAAGAAATATATTCTTCAGGTTTCTAGTGTCATTGAACCTACCTCCTACACACAAGCATGTAAAGACACTAACTGGCAAGCTGCCATGGAGAAGGAACTTCAGGCCCTACAGTCAAACAACACTTGGACTTTCACTACTCTACCTCCCGATAAAAACTGTGTTGGCTCTAAGTGGATCTTTAGGGTCAAACGACACTCTGATGAAACAATTGAACGATACAAAGCTCGTCTAGTTGCCAAGGGTTACTCACAAGAAGAAGGCATCGATTATAATGAAACATTTGCTCCAGTGGTCAAGATGACCTCTGTTCGCACAGTTATTGCCTTGGATGCCTCTAAAGATTGGCCGTTATTTCAATTAGATGTTGACAATGCCTTTTTACATGGTGATCTACATGAGGAGGTATATATGGCTCCACCCCCTGGCTTCTACAAGACTGAAAAACAACTTGGCATGGTCTGCAAATTAACCAAAAGTCTTTATGGACTTAAACAGGCTCCTCGCCAATGGTTTAATAAATTTGCCGACTCACTGTTAACCTATGGGTTCATCCAGAGCTCTCATGATCACTCCCTCTTCACATATGACCACAATGGGGAATTCTTGATCCTTCTAGTCTATGTAGATGATGTCATTCTAACTGGTACTTCTACGTCTCGCATTGATCAAGTCAAAGCATTTATACATGCTGAATTCAAAATTAAAGATCTGGGCTCCCTAAATTACTTCTTAGGCCTAGAGGTGGCTAGATCCTCTACAGGTATATTTCTCAATCAAAGAAAATATGCTTTGGACTTACTTGCGGAAACTGGTCTTCTTGCTTGCAAACCCTGCAGCACACCTATGGACATCAAACAGAAGTTATCATTATCTACAACTGAGAAATTGGCAGATCCTACTCCATATCGTAAACTAGTGGGCAAGCTGGTCTACCTGAATGTCACAAGGCCGGACATTGCATTCTATGTTCACACTCTTAGTCAGCTCCTGGCTAATCCCACAACTGACCACCTTCAGGCTGCCAACAGAGTTCTTCGATTCATCAAGAATGCTCCAGCTCAAGGCCTCTTCTACCCAGCCAAAGGGTCTCTTCGTCTGGAAGCCTTCTGTGATGCTGATTGGGCATCTTGCCCTGTCTCTCGCCGATCTACATCTGGCTATTGTATCAAATTTGGGCCTTCCCTCATTTCCTGGCGTACTCGTAACAATCCACCGTATCTCGTTCGTCGGCTGAATCCGAGTATAGGGCTATGGCCAACACTTACTGTGAACTAGTCTGGATAGCGACTGTCCTTCGTGACCTTTGAATCACAGTCTCCACGCCCATTGATCTATTATGCGACAATCAATCGACGAATCACATTGCTCGGAATCCAGTGTTTCATGAGCGCACCAAACACATCGAGCTCGACTGTCACCAGGTCCGACAGCATGTTACCAGCGGCTTCATCTCTCCCAGGTTGATCCCGTCCGCCTCTCAGCCGGCTGATCTATTCACTAAAGTTGTGCCCGCCGATGTCCTCCTCAAGCTGTCCGACAAGCTTGGCGTGTCGAATTTTCTACATCGTCAAGCTTGAGGGGGTATTGAGGATTCAATCTCCATATCAGATACTTTAGGGTACAATTGTAATAAGTAGAACTTGGGGTTCTCATGTGTATTTTGTGGATTGTTATAAATACAAAATGGAACCGAACTCAGCGTCACGCTGTTCGTTCCGTTCCGCCAATCCCTGTTCTCATCTCCATTTGATTCCAGTTTCATTCTCTCCGGAGTTCGCTCGATCGTTCTCCGATCACGACGTTGAGTCGCTCACATTCAACATTGAGGACAAGATTGTTCTGGATGGGGGCGGCAATGATGAACTCATACAGATTAATGGACCTGAACCCAATGGAAAACCTAATGAACACTTGCATAGTGAGGGACACCCGAAGAGCATGGTCAGCCGCGCAGAGGAACTCGTCACAAAGAACCTTCCAGGCGCCTGCCTCCAGAGACGTACTACCTGCAGAGGCAGTTAGAGAGTCCCGGGCAGCACTGACACCAATACTGATTTACTATAAATGTAATAGCATCATATTGCATTTGGATTATCAATCAAATAACAAACAATCTTTCCCCTATCTCTCTCCCTCACTCTTCCCCACCATCATTCCTCCATCAGCAGGGGTGATTGGGAGAATCTCACACATCAGGTTGATTTTTCGAACTGTTTTGCAGTTTATAGAGTTGGGAGGTCTGGTGGATTAGCAGTATTATGGAAAGATGGATTGGATGTGAGGATTAGGAATTTTTCTCGGTTCCATATTGATACGGAGGTTAGGCTAGAGAAAGGCTTTTGATTCACTTTGTTTTATGGAAATCCAACGGTTTAACTGGGCTTTGTTAATGAAACAAATCTGGAGAATCGTTACTAACCCAAATTTGTTGACGAGTAAAATTTTAAAAGCTTGATTTTTTCGGAATTATTGCCTACTAGGAGCAGGCCTGGGTGTTAGACCATCATTTGCCGGGAGGAGTTTATACAAAGCAAAAGAAATGATGAAAATATGTATATCTACAGTGAATGATGAGGGCATTGTCCAGTGGAATTTTCTTGCAAAAAGGCTTATAGATGGATAAGTGAGAATCAGATGTCAATAAGCATTAATGGTGGGGAATCTTCGGATAAGAGTAAACTAGCAAAATTTTGGAGAGTGATATGGAGAATGTTCATCCCAAATAAAGTAAAGTTCTTTATCTGGCGCCTCTATCATAATGCAATTCCAGATGCGTTGAATCTGTGGAAGAGGGATGCTGTACTGATTTGGCATGTATGGACTGTGGATTCAAGACTGAAACCACTTTGCATATAATTAAAGATTGCTGGAAGGCAAGGGTGGTGTGGAGAGAGCTAGGTATCATTGAATCTTTTGTAGACGCAGCTTTTGTATGCCCAGCGGACTGGCTTTGGGTTTGTGCGCAGAACATGAATCCTGCTGAATTCAGGACAGTGGCTTGTGGCTGCTGGATGCTATGGGGAAGTAGAAATAAAAAGAGGCACGGGGAGGAGGATTGGGGATGCATAGATATTGTACTCAGAGTCAGATCAATGCTGCTAATGTGTGACAAATGACTAGGTAGCTACAACAAGGCTTGGAATGATCTTTGGGGATGTCAACATAATAAGGAAGACCTGAGGAAAATGTATTGCGATGGCTCTTACAGCAAGGAAGACAAAAACGCTGATTACGTTGTAATAGATGTTATGGAAAGTTCAATTAATCAAGTTTTTACATGTTGGAAGGAGTCATGTTCGAGTGCATTGGAGGCTGAGGTTTTTGCTATCCTACAAGGAATGAAGACAGCGCTGAGGAGAAAGATACACGAAGTCTGTCAGATTCCATGGAGGCAATTTCAGCAGTGTTGAAGGGGCTGGCTCGTGGAGGTGCATTGGACCGTTGGGTTAGAAACTGTTCATTACTATTAGAGGCAAATCCAGGGTGGAGCATAGACTACATTTGCAGGGAGGACAACTACATTGCAGATCTTATAGCAAATCGGGCAAGAATTAGCAAGATACATTGGACAAGAACGGATGCAATTCCGTTTGGGCTGACAGATCCCAATGCAAATGCAAAGGAGACATTAAAGGAAGTTTTTATATATTGAGGCTCTTTTACTCCCAGGAATCCAGGATCTTATAGCCTGATGTTCGTCATTGTTAAGGTTACCAAAATTGGCAACCTCTTGGGAGCTTCTTGGTTCAGCATCATCATCTCTCGAGCTTACTGCCAACGCTTCGTGTGGGTTTTCATTAGGTGTCGTTTTGTCTAATTGTTGTGTTGGCAGGACCTGTTTTGTGTTGTGTTCTATAAATTTTTGTTTTCCTTTTTTCTTGTGAGAACTTTGTTCGTCGTTTGTACTTGAGTAGAGTTCTGTACAGGTGGGGTCTTTTCTAGTGTTGGGTCTGTAATGAGTCTAGTCGCTCGAAAGTTTGTCTTGCTGTTTTGGCCAATTGGGCCTGTTTACTATATAAAAAAAAGATTTACGAGGTGAAGAGATAAATATAACACCACGTGCCATTTTTTTTTATAGAGTATAGATTATAGACTACAGAGAAAGGATTAGGTACAAAATCTAAATTACTGTAAAAAATATAAAATTATCTCAGTCATTCAAATTAATATATGTGTGGTTGATATTAGTAAAAAAAATCTCAATAAATTTAATTTTTCATTAGATTAAGGGCATATTTATCCATTCCAATAACTAAAGTTTCATTCTCTTTCCTCCATTCGGCTATACAGATCCAGATCTGCATCAATGACGACCAGTATATGCCATCATGGTGGACATGACTCGTATACGAGTCCTACTCCCCTTAGCTCCGATCTGCATCATCGTTTTCGCCAAAGGCGTCAATCGCCATGGCCATGTCTGATCAGCCAGTATAAGCTCCGATCTGCATCATCGTTTTGACGAATTCTTAACGAAAAACATGGACGAATTCTTAACAAATAGCCATGTCCGATCTACATCGTTGTTTTTGCCAAAGGCGTCAATCGTCATAGCCATGTCCGATCAGCCAGTATAAGCTCCGATCTGCATCATTGTTTTGATGAATTCTTAACGAAAAACAGCCAGTATAAGCTCCGATCAGCCAGTATAAGCTTCGATCTGCTCCGATCAGGAAAAATATGGATGAATTCTTAACAAATTATAGTCCAATTTTTACGAATTATGTTATAGTTCGTCGAAAGTGGACTATAATACGTCAAGAATTCTGACAAATTGTAGTGCACTTTCGACGAATTATGCTATAATTCGTCAAAATTAAACTAAAATTCATTTAGAATTCGACAGTATCATTATATAATTAGTCATGACATTTTATAGTTCGTCATAACTATTCATGACCATTTTATAGTTTGTCATGACCGGGATGACGAATTATGTATTACTTTTGACGAATTATACACTGAACGTTGGAGATTTTAAGGTGATCGTTGTTCTAAACATGTATGCACCCTGTTAAGATTATACACTGGACGAATTGTTTTGTGAACAAGTCCGGTCGATATCGCAATCGACATGTTTCGAACGAAGGAACTGACGTGCCGCGCGCCCACAAGCTACATTAGCTCGTCGCGTTCACAGTAGACATTAGCGTTAATGTATACTGTGAACGCGACGAGCTAATGTAGCTTGTGGGCGCGCGATAGGTCAGTTTTTATATTGAATCAAAATTTTATCTGTTCGAAACATGTCGCTTGCGATATCGTCCGGACTCGTTCTTTGATGTCAAAGAGTATCATAGAAGATGGCGACTGATTTGCAACAAGATTGGCGCCTTCAATCTGATCGATTAAGCTTGATTTTGTCATACTCGCCTATTTCTTATTCCGGTGAGATACAGGGTTGGTTTTGAATTTTGTTAGGTCAATTATACCCTTTCTATGGAGAGATACACGTATAAAATTCAGTTATTAATTTATTTAATCTAATTATCATCAGCCATTGGATTAACAAAACCAAAAATCAGATGAATTTATATTTTGCATCAGATATGGGCTTTGCACTAGATCCGGCCTCATAGACCACAATCATACAAAATAAAAAGGACACTGACACATTCACTGCACTGGTATGGCCATAAAACTATTTACTTGACTTGACTGTCCATTTAGTTCAGTCATTTATAGCCTGCACCCAGTGAGTATCCATACATAAATTTCCTATAAGAATTTACTCAGGGCTTACTCAAGTTACACAAATTGGGTTTGATTTCCCCTACTTCAAATCAAAGAACAGAAAATGCCTTGTTTTCAGAAAACAAAGAAGACTATGTTTTGAAAATACAAGATCTCAAACTTTGAACTTTCTTAATTTCTTAAGAATAAACCAGAAAGCTGTGTGGCCCGCACACAAGCGAGTTTTGACTTTTGAGGTAACAACAATAGCTACAACAAAAATTCAAGCATGGAGGATCTAAAATTTTACATTTTACGACAAAGTATGGAACAACTAGAACAAATTTAAATAGGTGAAGGCACTTCAAACAACGTCTCCTAAATTACTTTAGGACTGGGATAGTTAACACCAAAATACTGTAGCAACATGGGAAGAACACCTTACTAGTTACGGACGAACTGAGCACTGCATTGCTATCAATCTATAACCATTGAAACAGAAGGCACGCTAACATCATCATGTCCGCTTTTATTCTCTTCTGCAGCCATCCTCATCTCTTCAGCAAGACTTTTCTGCTCTTCCTCAATTGTGTTCTGTAGCTCATCCACCTGAACAAGACATCGAGGTACCATTAAGCCAATAAGTGGCCCACCATTAGCAGCAATTGTGAAATTACAATTGCAAGAGACCCAAGCAGGTAGTATCATAAATACTAGGTATAATCGGACAAGCAAACACAGAGGTATTCAGATTGTCAGTTTTGCGCAAATGCGGAACATCAATAAAATCCACTCCACATATGATATGATTCTTCGAGCTGTCCTATGAATATGTTTACTAGAATTATTCTAATTTTTGCACACCGGCGGGTAGTGAAAATCCATCAAAAGAACATTCAGGACCCTTTACCTGCAAGTTAGTGAAAAATTCGTAAAAGCAAAGAATTTTATACTAAGCAATGGTAATTCAAGATTCAGATGACAGGTGTATTTTGCAAGGATAATAAATTCACAAAAATAATAAGAAGAAGAAACTCAAAATTCCTAGATAACTGACACAGCCTTTCCGGTTAATAGAGTAGAGAGCATACGAATAATAATAGAAACCTTATGCAGGGAGAAGTAAAAGTAGATACATACAACATGCAGCAGAAGAGCAAACTGTTTTTTGCGGAGATCGAGTGTCCTAGATGCAGCAGTGTTATGTGCTTCGAGTGCTGCAATGTGGTTTTGAAGGTCGGTGATGAGATTTTGTGTGAGGGAACGAGGTGGCTGTTTGGCTATGAGGCTTCTTATCGACTCGCATTCCTCCTTGTGCTGCCTCTCAATCTTAGCCTGTTGGAGTTGGATCTTGAGGATCTCAATTTCATTTTGGGCGAGTAGAATTTGGGAATTGATGTGGGATTTGAGGTGAGTGGAATTATCTTTCTCTCGAAGGTTGGCATCGATAACAGCTCGGCTCTTACGGAGAGGCAGTTCAAAGGTGGTTAGCTCCTGGATAAAAGCCCTAGAATGCCTTTCGCAGTCGGCCAAATTGTTATCGGCATCCTTTTGGATCTCGAGGAAGAGGGATGTGAATTTCTTTTGAAGCTTTTTCAAAGGGGGTTCGCCTCTTGTGGTAGTGGTGCGGGTGAGAAGGCGGTGCTTTATAATTGCCTCATCTTCCTGCGGCCCGAACGCAAAGTGACCGATGGAGGAGGAGGAGGATGTGACTGCCTCTCCCCTTCCTCCGCCCACTTTCCTCTTCGCTAGCAACATCTCTTTCCGCGATCCCTCTTCACCGCTGCTCCCTCTTATGGGCTTCGATTGGGCCATTTTTTATGCCCAACCAAAGAGCTGCACTTTTTTTGAAGAAGCCAAAAATAAGTTTCAAATGGTTCAGATTGGAAGTGTCTCACGAAGTTGGACTCAAGTTTCTAAACATTCTATTTTTAAAAAGGTATCCAAATTTTGTTTAAAGGATGCATAATATTCAATGCCTAATGGCTAATTGTAATAAATGTCTGGAAAAGGATTCGGTGCAAAGTTAATTTTTTGGTACAAAATACAAATCATAACCTTTGATCTTGTGATTTGAATGAATGAGATTAAATCTTGATTTTTTGGTATTTTTATTGGTGATGAATTATAAAATGAAACTGACGAATTATGTCATCTTTTTCATTTTTCGGCTCGAAAAGTGACAAACTATAAAATAAACTCACGAATTATAAAATAATTTTGAAATTTTTGTATTTTGTACCAAAATTTAACTTTGTACCTGATCTTGACCCCTAAATGACTATACATAAAGAGAAGCCCAAAATAAGAAGATATCTCAAGAGAAGAAGTCTAACCCAAATTAAGAAAAGAAATAATATAAGAAGAGGGAGTAAAGATCATGTACAAGATAAAGGATGCTGTGCAAATGACATATTTTTGTAAAAAATACAAACTAATGGCAATCCTTGATTTGATCATTTGGACGGTAAATCTCGTTATATGATTAATTTTTGGTTAATTTCTCGGTGATGAATTATAAAATATTATTGATAAACTATGTCGTACTTTTGGTTTCTGGACGACGAATTATAACTCAATTTTGACAAACTTTGCATTTTGCACCAAAAATGTGATTTGTACCTGATCTTTACTCTCATGTACAAAGCATATTTTTGGTGCAAACTGTAAAGTTCGTCAAAACTTGGTTATAATTCATCGCCGAGAACTAAAAGTACGACATAGTTCGTCACGAATAATCTATAATTCGTCACCGAGAAATAAACCATAAACGGATTTAATGTCATCTGTCCATGACCAAATAAAGGGTTGTGATTGGTTTGTATTTTTTACAAAAATATGCCCTTTGCAAATCGAATGTGCAAATCATTTATGTCATAACGTTAGACATCTATATAACAGAAATTAAAGTATGAGACATAAAATATAACATACGATTATAAGGGTTGAAATCCCATGAGAAGTGGAAATTACATGAGAATTACGAATGAATCTAAACCCTACATCTAAGGCTAATATACAACTAGATTTCCTTCCTAATTTGTAATTAAAAATCGATTAATTATCATGTCAAGGGTAATTTGGGGAAACAAAATATCAATCTCAATCATTAAAAATCGTCGACGACATAATCTAAAAATCGTGCGACGACGGTGAACCAATTAAATCAAGCGACGACGGGCAATGACGATCTACCACCAATAGCACGGATTGGTTGATGATTGGAGAAGGTTTCTGATCAGAGAAGGTTGCATTGGTTTGATTAGGGCAACTAGAAAGACAACCGCCAACGAGGAATGAGGATTGGAGAAGTTTGATGGGAGAAGGTATCTGGCAGCGGCCGTCAATTCCAGGTGGGTGATCGGAGAAGGTTGCATTGGTTCGATTAGGATCCCCATTTGATATGCAACGATGTTGTCCATCTGTGTTAAAATTGAATCTACAACATTGCAGGATGCTTCCAAGAGTCTACCGTAGTGAAACAAGTTTTGAAGGTCTACTAGCCTGAAAGATTTAGGGAGCCATATATAAAAAGAATTTGCGTGAAACGTTGTCTAGATGCTACGTATTTTAACTAGAAATCATCGTATGTTATAGAAAGCTACGTGTCTTAACTACAATTACGTATTTTAACTCGAAATCTACGTATTTTAACTAGAAAACTATGTATTTCAATTCAATTACTACTGAGGAGTCGTATTTATACGACTCGTCGAATCAATTAATCCCATTTATTTCGACGCTTCATTATGCAAACAGTTACTTTTTAGTGTTGTTTTGCGTTTCAGGTGTTTTGGAAGCTCTGGAAGGAATACGCGCTTAAAGACGGCATTTCGGTGCCAAATACATCACATGGAGTTCATGGAGGTCGACTTGAGAGCCAAAGTCAAGACTGGCGAGCAGCCCAAGGGAAGCTTCTCCTCCTCGCGGATGCAGATCATTTTAATTGTGGCATCCGCGGATGGTAAAATGCACATGACCCGCGTCACTAATATGTGAAGCGTCCGCGGCTGACGTCAGCAAATCAGGATTTGGAAATCTGGCCCAAAATGAAATAAGAAACTCAACTTTCTTATAAATTAGGGTTTCACAACAAACCATCAGTGTCAATTCCCAGCTTTGAAGAGAGGCGCTCTGGAGAAGACAAAAGCTTTCAACAAGAGAGAAGAGAATTCTCTACTTTCACCATTCAAAATATTTTGTGTTTTTATTTCCATGGACATGAGTAGCTAAACCTTCAATTTAGTTTAGGGTTTTGTCTTCGTGACTTATGTCTTGAGACTTTATTCTTAATGAAATTTCTTGTTTCTCTAGTTCTTATGCTTAATTTCAAGGATTGAATTATGAAGCTAAGTGGATACTTTCCCGTAAAGCTTAGCCGAACAATTGAGTCCCTATCATTAATACTCGTTGGATACTTTCCCGTAAAGACGCGTAGTAACACCTAGATTCGATGATACCTTTCCCGGATTATTTGGTTTAGGAGAACTAGAAGTCTAACACCTTTCCCGGGTTAGATTGTGGTGTATCGCCTTTCCCGGGATACTTTGGATTATCACCTTCCCCGAAATAACCACACTTAGAAACTTGAGATTCGATTATTAGCGGTCAATGATAAACATGTCACAATAGAAACCCTAAGCTGAATGCTTTCTCTGATTGAAATCTTCGTTAGCCTTTTCTCTTGTGTCTTACAATATTTGCTCACAAAACCCCCTCTTTAATTGTTCACAGTTACAGCTTCAAAGCACCAGTTCCCTAGGGTTCGACCCTGCTTGCCGCTACACTAGTTGTTCGAAGGAAAAAACAAATATTAAGTTTGACGCGTCAGACGACGCGCGTCAAATTTTGGCACCGTTACCGGGAGCTGCGCGTCGGTGAAGTTGTTCTTTTTTTCTATTTTTTATTTTATTTAGTTATTTTTTGTGCTTCGCTACTTTTTCGCAATGTCTCGTGCAGGTAGCCAGATTGGTGATAACAACAACAACGAGATCGCTCTGATTGGTGAAAACGAAATAACTCCGTTCTATGAGGATCCGGAGCAGCTCTTCTGTGCTTGCAACCGTGCTAATAATGCCATAGGGTCTCAGCAAAATCAAAGAGCTCATGTAGCACAGAATGCGAGGAATGGTGCTGGTGCGAGGCAGCCGCCTCCACCGCAACCACCACAGCCGCAAATTCACAGGGGGCCAGACGAAGATGAAGAATACTACTACAAGCCCACCATAAAGGAGCTGTCTTCTCCTGACTTTTAGAATCAGCTGTGGTGTATCGACGAATGGCCAGACTTAGCTGAGATAGAAATCAAGATTGCAGTAGTGCACCATCTAACAAAGTTCTCAGGGCGACAAGAAGAGTCAGCCACCAAGCATCTGCAAAGCTTTCACGGCATCTGTCAGACTCTCCGACCATACTGAGTCTCAGTGGAGAATTTCAAATTGAAAGCCTTTCACTTTTCTTTGACTGACGCTGCTAATGCTTGGTTTTTGTCTCTTCCCCCAAGTAGCATCAGGTGATGGGACCAGATGTAGAAGAAATTCTTGACCAAGTACTACCCAGCTGCCAAGGTAATGCAAGTTTGTAAGCAGTTGTAGGATATCAGGCAGGGACCGAATGAGTCGATGTACGACTACCTGGAGAAGTTCAACCAGTTGGAGCAGAGCTGCTGTAACTTGGGAGTGCTCAAAAAGTTGATAATCGAGTACATGCTATACGGTCTGAGGCCTCTTGACAGGATGCTGCTGGATGCCTCGGCTGGAGGAACCATCATGAATTTATCCCCAACTGCAGTGCGGAATTTAATAGCTAAAGTGGCTGAGAATGCAAGGTTCAGAGAGGAAGTCGATCGCCAGGAAGAATTCAGCAGAACCAGAAATGTTTCGAAGGCCAAGACCCCAGCGAATCCGATGGCCGAAGAGCTGAAGCTGATGAGAGAGGTGATGCCGAAGCTCATGATGAATCAGATAGTCCAGGTGAGGCCGTGTGATTTTTGTGGTGCAATAGACCATAAGATAGATGCTTGCCCAACAGTGGTGGAAGAAGATCAGAGCGATGTCAATGTGCTGAATGGGTTTCAAAATTAAAGTAACCGCACACCTGGGAGACAGTATGGGCAAGCAGCCAACGGACAGAGCTGGAGGAATGATATTAATACCCCACGGGAGCCAGCTCAGCAGGCCGCCCCTCAACAGACTCAGTAATACAACTATTACCCCCACCATACCATCAGCAGCAGGGAGGCTACAACACTGAAAGTAAGTATCAACAGCGCGGATAGAACTACAACTAGACAGGCCCTAGTAATCAGAATTCCAGCAAGTCTCTGGAAGATGTGGTGAAGGAGCTGGAAGCTAGCACCCAGCAATTAGCCACCACATTGACCAAGAACGATGGGGCCATTACAGAGCTGTCAAAGCAGATGTCCCAAATAGCACAGATAGTTTTTGAGCTGAAGAATGATCAAGAGAAGTTGCCGTCGCAGACTATTCCTAACCCGAAAGGAAATGGCAGTGCAGTCACACTGCGGAGCGGAAAAGATTTGAATGAAGCAACGAAGGAGTCCGCCCCAGAGAGGATCGCGGATGATGTTCACTTTAACGTCATCTGTGGTCAGCTAAAAGACACTGCACCCGCGGTGGTAACATGTGAAGGACCCGCGGCAGAACAGTCATCCACGGATGAGGAACATTTAATCAGCGCGGATGATGAACATTTTAGTCCACGGATGGGACACTTAAAGTGTTCACCATCTGCAACCCTCTCTGCCGAAAATTCTAAGGCTGACCGTCCGCTTCTGTTTCCTGTGCAGGTCAAAGCTCCAAAGAAACATGTGATCGATAAGGAAGTATGGGAACTATTCAGCAAGGTGGAAATCAACATCCCGCTCCTCGAGGCAATTAAGCAAATTCCACGTTATGCGAAGTTCTTGAAGGAGTTGTGCACCAGCTGAAGGCGTTCCACTGGGGCTGAACAGGAGCTAATGAGTAAGAATGTGTCAGCCGTCATTCAGCGAAAGGTACCTCTTAAATTTGGTGATCCTAGTACCTACACTATTCCCTGCACTATTAGTAACATTCGTATTGAAAATTGCATGCTCTATCTCGGTGCTTCGATTAATGTCCTACCATATTCTATCTATTCTTATCTTCGTATTGGTCCATTAGAACCTGCAGGACTAACTATACAACTGGCGGATAGATCTTGTAAGCAACCAGAAGGCAAGATTGAGGATGTCCTAGTGCAGGTGGGGGAACTGGTGTTCCCCGCTAATTTCTGAGTGCTTAAAATGGATGGCAGCGACCCAATGGACCGTGCTCCTATTCTACTAGGTCGCCCATTCTTAAAGACTTCAAAGATGAAGATCGACTGTGACAGTGGCACTCTTTATATGGAGGTGGAGAGCGAAGTAATTCGCTTCGATATTTTTCAGGCTATGAAGCACCCACCAGAATTTGCATCAATACATGCTCTAGATGCACTGGATGATCTTGTCCAGGAAGTGAGATCAGAGAGGGGAGCATACCCACTCGAGCTCGCACTCGATAGAGCAGTATACTCACATGAGGACTCATATGAGTTTGCTGAGGCCATTCTTGATGTGTTGTCTCAGCTGGAGATTGCGAGGCCACTCACACCCGGTATGAAGTTAATGAGGTTCGTTTATTTAAATCTAACGTGTTTCTGCCTTCTACTATACATGCACTTAAATTGGAACTGAAACCTCTACTTAAGCCCCTGAAGTATGCATTTCTGAGGGAGAATAACATGCTGCCAGTCATCATAAAAAACGGACTAGGAACAGACCAGGAAAGACGATTGATCGAGGTGCTAAGTAGCCACAAGCTTGCTATTGGATGGACACTTACATACATCAGAGGAATCATCCCAACTGTGTGCATGCATCGTATCTTGTTGGAGGATGGAGCTAAGCCTTCTAGAAAACCTTAGAGGAGACTGAACCCGATCATTATGGAGGTAGTACAGAAAGAAATTCAGAAGCTGCTAGATGCTGACGTGATTTACCCAATTTTAGACAGTCAATGGGTGAGTCCAGTTCACGTAGTCCCAAATAAAACAGGGATTACAGTTGAGAAGAATGCAGCTGGTGAGATGGTGACTACTAGGGTCAAGAATGGGTGGCGCATGTGCATCGATTACAGGAAGCTGAATGCCGTAACGCGTAAGGATCACTTTCCTCTTCCGTTCTTTAGCCAGATGCTTGACAGGCTGGCAGGTAAGCCTTATTTTTGTTTTCTCGATGGATTTTCTGGTTATAATCAAATTCCTATTGCACCTGAGGACCAGGAAAAGACTACCTTCACATGTCCCTTTGGTACGTTTGCTTTTCGACGTATGTCTTTTGGATTGTGTAACACACCCGACACTTTTCGGCGGGTGGTTACTAGCATATTTTCTGACATGATAGGTTCATTTATAGAGGTGTTTATGGATGACTTTACTGTTTATGGTGACACTTTTGATGCATGCTTGGATAATTTGAGTAGAGTACTTGAATGATGTGTTTCTATGAATTTGGTGCTCAACTATGAAAAGTGTCACTTTATGGTTACTCATGGGGTGGTTCTAGGTCACATTGTTTCACATGAAGGTATTAAGGTTGACAAAGTAAAAATTGATTTAATTCTTAGTCTTTCTTATCCCTCCACAGTGCGTGATATTAAATCTTTTCTTGGACATGATGGTTTTTATCGTAGATTCATTAAGGATTTCTCGAAGAAGGCTCTGCCTTTATCTAATCTTTTATAGAAGGATGTTCCTTTTGAGTTTATAGATTCATGTAGAGAGGCCTTTGATGAGCTGAAACAGGCCTCACCAGCACACCTATTATTCGAGCACCAGATTGGGACCAGCCTTTGAGATTATGTGTGATGCTAGCGACTATGCTGTAGGAGCTGTTCTAGGCCAGAGGATGGACAAAAAGCCAGTAGTGATATTCAACGCGTCGAGGACTCTGGATGCAGCTCAGCGAAACTACTCAACTACTAAAAAGAATTATTAGCAGTAGTTTTTGCTTAGGAGAAATTTCGGCCGTATTTGCTTGGTACTAAAGTAGTTGTTTTTCTTATCATGCAGCTATCAGGTACCTGATGATGAAGAAGGAGGCCAAGCCACGATTGATCAAATGGATTTTGCTGCTACAGGAATTTGACCTAGAAATCAAGGACAAAAAGGGGATAGAGAACACCGTAGTTGAACACCAGAGTCGACTAGTACGAGAAGAATACGCAGGACTGATCACAGATACCTTCCCGGATGAGCACTTGTATGCTCTCACAGGTAAAGTACCATGGTACGGTCCCATTGTGAACTACCTGGTCGGAGGTAAATTTCCACCCTCTTACTCAAAGGCTCAGTGTATGAAACTTAAGCATGATTCGAACTACTATGTGTGGGATGACCCATATTTGTGGAAAATTGGCATAGACCAGATACTTAGGCGGTGTATTCCTGATGATGAGATTGCTTCTGTGCTTAGTTTTGTCTAGAGCATGCATGTGGTGGTAACTTTGGCCCCAAGAGGACTAGCAGAAAAATTTTGGATAGTGGTTTTTATTGGCCACATGTGTTTAGAGATGCATATGATCATTGTAAGAGATGTGATAGATGTCAGAGGGTAGGCAATATTTCTGCTAGGAACGAGATGCCCCAAGTACCTATTTTGGTAATGATGTTTTTGACATAGGTGGGATTGATTTTATGGGTCCTTTTCCTGCATCGTTTGGCTATTTATATATTCTTGTTGCAGTGGATTATGTGTCTAAATGGGTAGAGGCTAAGGCTACTAGATGCGATGACGCTAAAACTGTTGTCGATTTTATTTGCACTAACATATTTTATAGATACGGAGTACCTAAAGCCATAATCAGTGATCAGGGGACACATTTCTACAACAGAATGACGGCAGCAACTTTGAAGCACTACCACGTTCACCACCGTACTTCTACAGCTTATTACCCCCAGACGAATGGATAAGTAGAGATCTCTAACCGAGAGATTAGGAGATTCTCAAGAAGATGGTGAAATCGTCGAGGAAGGACTGGAGTCAGAGGTTGGATGATGCACTATGGGCTTACAGGGCAGCCTACAAGACACTGATAGGCACCTCGCCTTTTCGGTTGGTGTATGGGAAGGCATGTGATGGACCATAATTATACGAATCAAAAACATAGTAAAACCCACCAAATTAGACTATTTGTCTATCTAACTTCTACTTGTTAGTCCCGATATATTTCTACAGGGTATTTTGGCGCTTAGAGAGAAAACACGCTAAGGAGAGGATTTTACGCTGAAAAGATGTTACGAGTCATTCCAAGGTCAAGATCAGATGCTGAACAAAGAAATCTCAAGATCCTGACATTGAATTACTCAAAACAAATTCAACCGAAGAACAACCAAGTCAGACCGGAGCAAAATTGGATTGACAGTTTTGTGAAAAGACTGCACAAAACTGTCAAAACTCATCCATGGACCAAGTGATCGGCGGCTTTAGTGAAGAAGATGACTCATGGGTGGCTCCCCCCTTCTCCTCCTTGGGTGACCGGCGGCTTTGAGAGCCAAAGCCACCTTGCCTCCTCCTCCAACCGGCAACCGGCGGCTCTTGTTGCCACCACAAGAGCTTGCCATGTGGTGGCTTCTCCTCCACAAGCTCATCCCCTCCTCCTCCACCCTTGGATGCAACACCACTTGCCACCATCTTGGCCCTCCATCCTCCTCCCCTTATGGCTATAAAAGGAGAGCTCCTCCTCCTCATTTGTATCATCCAAAAATTGTAAACACTTCTCTCTCTAAGTTTTGGTTACTTTGTAAGTTTGGTTTATGAAATAATACTCTTGTTGGTTCTTGAGTATTATAACGGTTTGAAATTATAATACTCCTGTCGGTTCTTGAGTATTATAATATTGTAGAGAATACTCCTGTTGGTTCTTGAGTATTCAGTAGGAATTAGGAATACTCCTGTTGGTTCTTGAGTATTCCACCCCCTCTCCTCTTACTGTTTTCAAAAACCCCCGAGTATTTAGTTATGATGTCCTTTTCCATGGATATTCGTAGCTAAACTCTTTATTCGGTTAAAGGGGTGTACTTGTATTGTAAAATGTTTTAGACCCTGCACCTAGTGCATCTTTGTGTTCAAAACTTGTTCTATGTGCCATATATAGTCAGAATTTCCAAGGTTGAGTGGAAGATGTAACAAGCGAAGCTCTTCCGTGGGAATTCGTGAACATACTCGGGTAGTGGAAGCTGTAACAAGCAAAGCTATCTGAGGAGTTCGACTTATCTTAAAAACCATTTTGGGAAATCGTAACAGAAGATCAAATGGATGCACATAAGGCTAAGATACTTCGAAAGGAGGAATTAGTCTTAAGTAGAACAAGTGTTTTTAAACGATGTTGCAAGTCTTGCGCTTAGAAATGGCCTCGATTCATCTTTGAACACTTAGTATGATCATTAGCGGTCAATGATAAACAACTATGATACAAGGCCCCTGAAACCGAATGTTTTCCTTGAATTACAAAACCCCCCTGTATTTACTTTTATAAATTGCTCGATCATCTGCAATCACCAACCGCTCATCTACCGGAGGACTCAGCAATCACGCATCACCCACTGTAAGTCTTTCTTTTTACTTTTCAGTATTTATTTTCTGTAATTTACTTTTCCGCACTCAAAACGAAAAACAACCAAAAAAGTCACTTAGTCATAACTGCTAAAATCTCAATTAAACCTAAAAAACGCTCCCATCCTGTACAAATTCCACAAAGAACAACGTATCCCCCTAATTCCCTTGGGTTCGACCCCTACTTACCATTTACTACCCAGCAGTGAAGTAGCGAGTAGCGGAAAATATAAATTTATTTGTACAGAGAACATTGCACCTTAACGACAGTGCAGTGAGCTCCGTCAAATTGGCGCCGTTGCCGGGGAATTAGCCATCGGATAAGTTCTTTAAATCAATATGCGCTTCAACCATGTCTCGCGAAGGAAGCCACCATGACTATCAGGATGATGACGAGATAAACCTGTACGAGCGAAATGATGAGGTGCCACTTCCATTTGTGGACGATCCGGAACAACTCATCAGAAACAGAAGAGCTCGTGATAGGGAAGCAATCAGAAGAAATCAAGAACCACCCGAGGACCGAAATGCAGCTGGTCCAGTACAACCCCCTAGATATCCACCACCCCCTCAACCTCGACAAGTGCCGAGACGAGAACCCGCTTTCGATGACTACTACGGAGATAACAACAACTACCGTGCACCTACTATGGGAGAACTCAATGCCCTAGAATTCGAAACGCAGCCGTGGTGCATTTGCCAGAGCCCTGAACTAGAAAACATTGTCGTCGACATCCACAGCTTACCGAAGTTCTCAGGAACTAATGAAGAATCTGCGACAACTCATCTCCAACGCCTACATGGCATTTGCCAAAATCTAAAACCCAATCGAGTAAACATAAACGATTTCAAGTTGAAGGCGTTCTATTTTTCCCTCGTTGACTCAGCAAGCGACTGGTTCCTTTCATTACCTTCAGGAAGCATCAGAACATGGGTTCAGATGCAAAGGAAATTCCTGGACAAATACTGCCCAGCAACAAAAACAATGCAAGTAAGAAAGTAATTACAGGACATAAGGCAGGAACCTAATGAAACCATTTACGATTATCTGGAGAAATTCAACCACCTGGAAAGAAGCTGCTGCACTCTAGGATTACCCGAGAAAATCATCGTCGAGTACCTAATTAATGGACTAACTAAGATAGACAAGATGTTCCTGGATGCCTCAGCTGGAGGGATCCATGATGAATCTATCATTAAATGGCATAAGGAATCTCATCACCAACGTTGCTGAAATGCTCGATTTAGAGAGGAGACTACTCGTCAAGATGAATTCTTCCAAACAAAAAACGTCTCACAAGCCAAGGCATCAGTAAACTCCATGCCAGAAGAGATGAGACAAATGAAGGAAATGGTGATGCAGCTCTTACAAAAGCAAACAGTTCAAGTAAGACCTTGCGAGTTCTGTGGTTCTACAGACCACAAAACTGACACATGCCCGAACCATCATCCAGGACCAAACAAGTCTCTTGAGGACATGATGACACAATTGTCAAGTACTGTGCAGCTGTTAAGCACTACTATGCATCAAAACCAAGTCGAGACAAAGGGAGAATTATCAGACTTGAAGAATCACGTCTCCCAACTCGCTGCCTCAGTGTCCGCATTTGCTAATGAATCAGGCAGACTCCTTTCACGAACCATTCAAATACAGGAAGATGTGAATGCCCTAACTCTTAGGAGTGGAAAAATGCTTGTCGGCAAACCTTTAGAGAAAGAGGAGGACAAAGACACAAGGTTGTGCGGAGAAGAGCAAATGAGGCCCGAATCTCTCGAAACCCTAGAGGATGATGCGACCGATAAAGACGACGACATATTTGAAGAAGAACGGGATATAACCGAAGAAGAAGATAATACGTTCAAGGAACATAGGCCTGGCCCAGTACCCAGAACCGAAACCCCTAAAATCAGCGTAACACTCCCATTTCCAGCACCTGCTCGCTTGAAAAAACAACATGTCATGGATGAGGACGTAATTGAGTTGTTCAGCAAAGTCGAAATCAACATCCCCCTTTTGGAAGCCATCAAGCAAATTCCTCGGTATGCCAAGTTTTTAAAAGAAATTTGCACCAATCGAATGAGGAGTACTAGAGACGATCAAGAGCTGATGAGTAAAAACGTGTCGGCTGTCATACAACGAAAAGTGCCCCCAAATGTGGAGATCCAGGAACTTACACCATTCCATGCACAATTGGCAACATCAGGATCGAGAACTGTATGCTAGACCTTGGAGCATCAATCAACGTCCTTCCCTTCTCTATTTACTCATGTCTAAAGATTGGACCACTCAAACCCACCGGTCTCACTATTCAACTAGCAGATCGGTCATGCAAACAACCCGAGGGCAAAATAGAAGACGTCTTGGTTCAAGTAGGCAAATTAGTATTTCCAGCAGACTTTTACGTCTTAAAAATGGAGAATGGCGGACCTACTGATCATGCACCCATCCTTCTCGGCCGTCCATTTCTTAAAACATTGAAAATGAAGATAGACTGTGGAAGTGGAATGCTTTCAATGGAAGTAGAAGGAGAAGTATTCAGCTTTGACATATTCCGAGCAATGAAGCATCCTATGGAATTCGAGGAAGTACACGCTCTCGATGCTTTGGACGACCTGATCCAAGAAGTTCAATCAGAACCAAGAGGAGATCACTTAGAAGCCATACTCAATGGAGCCGAAAGCTCATATGAATTGACCGAATGCTTATAAGAAACGTTGGCCCACTTAACAATCTCGGAGCCTCTCACACCAGGATATGAAGTCAACGAGGTAAAATTATTCAAATCCAATACTTTTTTACCCTCAGTTATGCAAGCTCCCAAAATAGAATTAAAGCCCCTGCCCGAGCATCTGAAGTACGCTTTCCTTGAGGATAATAACACACTCCCGGTAATCATCAAGAGTGGCTTGGAAGCAGGCCAGGAAAATAGCTTGATAAAAGGGCTGAGACAACACAAGTTGGCTATTGGATGGACGCTGGCCGACTTAAGAGGAGTCAGCCCGGCCGTATGCATGCACCGTATTCTACTTGAAGACGGAGCAAAGCCATCAAGAGAGCCTCAACGACGACTCAACCCTATCATGATGGAGATCGTCCAAAAGGAAATACAGAAGCTATTAGATGCGGACGTTATCTATCCCATATCAGATAGCCAATGGGTGAGTCCTGTCCACGTGGTCCCAAAGAAAAGTGGGATTACAGTCGAGGAAGATGCCGAAGGAAAAATGGTAACAACAAGAATCAAGAACGGCTGGAGAATGTGCATCGACTACAGGAAATTAAACACCGTCACAAGAAAAGACCATTTTCCCCTACCATTCATCGATCAAATGCTAGACCGACTGGCAGGCAAGCCATATTTCTGCTTCTTGGACGGTTTCTCAGGCTACAATCAGATCCCCATAGCACCTGAAGACCAAGAGAAGACTACATTCACCTGCCCATTCGGTACATTTGCCTTCAGAAGAATGTCGTTCGGCCTATGCAATGCCCCGGGGACTTTCCAAAGGGTAGTAACCAGCATCTTTTCAGACATGATCGGGAAATTCATTGAAGTCTTCATGGACGACTTCACCATCTATGGCAATACATTCGACGCTTGTCTAGATAACCTGAACACGGTTCTGGCACGATGTGTCTCAATGAACCTCGTGCTCAATTACGAAAAATGCCACTTCATGGTAACTCATGGAGTAGTCTTAGGGCACGTCGTCTCACGAGAAGGCATAGAGGTGGATAAATCTAAAATAGACCTGATCATGACTCTACCATACCCCTCCACTGTCCGAGACATCCAATCCTTCCTTGGGCATGCGGGATTCTACCGACGATTCATCAAGGACTTCTCCAAAAAAGCGTTGCCTCTATCCACTCTTCTCCAAAAAGAAGTTCCTTTTGAATTCACCAATGCATGCAAGGAAGCCTTTGATGAGCTCAAAAAGGCCCTCACTAGCACACCCATCATCCAAACTCCGGATTGGAAAAAACCTTTTGAAATCATGTGCGATGCAAGCGACTTTGCTGTAGGAGCAGTTCTCGGCCAAAAGATTGATAAGAAGGCAGGTGTGATCTACTACGCCTCACGAACCCTAGATCCTGCCCAACGGAACTACTCCACCACCGAGAAGGAACTCTTGGCAGTAGTTTTCGCTCTAGAAAAATTCAGACCCTATTTGCTTGGAGCAAAAGTAATAGTTTACACTGACCATGCTGCCATCCGTTACCTGATGAAGAAAAAGGAGGCCAAGCCAAGACTCATTCGGTGGATATTACTACTGCAAGAGTTCGATGTGGAAATAAGGGACAAAAAAGGGATCGAAAATACTGTGGCCGACCACCTAAGTAGGATTGTCCGAAAAGAAGAAGAAGGACACATAACTAAGTCATTCCCAGACGAACATCTCTATGCAGTCTCAACCAAGGTGCCATGGTACGCATCAATCGTCAACTACCTTGTAGGAGGTACATTTCCTTCATCTTTTACTAAAGCACAATGCATGAAACTTAGGCATGACGCTAGATATTACTTATGGGATGATCCCTATTTATGGAAAATAGGAACAGATCAAATACTTAGGAGATGCATCCCCGATAATGAAATAGCTTCTGTTATTAGCTTTTGCCATGAGTTTGCATGTGGAGGACACTTCGGGCCCAGGAGAACCGCTAGTAAGATCTTAGATAGCGGCTTTTTCTGGCCAAGTATATTTAGAGATGCATGTGAAAAGTGTAAAAAATGCAATAAATGTCAAAGTGTAGGAAATGTGTCAGCTAGAAGTGAAATGCCTCAAGTACCCATATTAGTCAACGATGTTTTTGACATTTGGGGTTTTGATTTTATGGGACCATTCCTAGTTTCATGCGGGTATACTTATATTTTAGTTGCTGTAGATTATGTGTCAAAATGGGTAGAAGCCAAGGCCACAAGGTGCGACGATGCAAAGACTGTCATAGAATTTTTGCGCACTAACCTGTTTTGTAGGTACGGGGTACCCAAGGCCATAATCAGCGACCAAGGAACGCATTTCTGCAACCGCATAATGGCTGCCACCTTGAAGCGCTACCATGTCCACCACCGAACATCCACGACATATCATCCCCAAACCAATGGCCAAGCAGAGATCTCCAACCGTGAAATCAAAGGTATTCTAGAAAAGATGGTGAAACCGGGGAGGAAAGATTGGAGTCAGAGGCTAGACGAAGCTCTTTGGGCTTATCGAACGGCATACAAGACGCCAATTGGAACCTCCCCCTTCCGGCTTGTTTACGGAAAAGCATGCCATCTTCCGGTAGAATTAGAACATAAAGCCTATTGGGCGCTCAAGAAGTGCAATCCAGATTTAAAAGCTGTAGGACTAGATAGGAAGCTTAAGCTATGCGAACTTGAAGAATTGCGGCTTGAGGCCTATGAAGAGCAAACAGACTACAAGGCACGGACGAAATTATATCATGATAAATTCATCCTCCGACGCTCATTTGAGGAAGGACAACAAGTGCTACTCTTCTCCTCACGGTTGAAGTTTATGCCTGGCAAACTAAGATCAAGATGGACCGGTCCTTATACTGTGACTAAAGTATACAACCATGGAATGCTTGAGTTGGAAAGCATGAACAATGGAAGCAGATTCACGGTAAATGGGCAGCGAGTCAAACATTACCACGGCAAAGTCAACTAAGCCCCAAAACACTATGACCTAAGCCACCCATGGGACCCCAACCAGTTATCCAGGAATAAGGTACTGTCGAGCCAACGACGTTAAACAAGTGCACTGGTCGGGAGGTAACTCGACACTATCTTACTTTCTGTCTTTTAATTTTTATTTTTTGTCTTTTAGTTTTTATCAATAAGTCGCTCTCACCCACTTGGTGCATAGAATGATTTGACTATTTAGGAATTGGTTTTTGGAGCACGATCGGATCAGCCAGGCAGCTTCCATGAACTACCGGGCATGCACTGAGAGTTCAAGGCCCCTGCCAAACTCCCTCGATTATCCAGCCTCATGCCATGTCATTCGACACAAAAAGGGAGTTCTGATCTTACCTTTCCTTAATATCATTTCCTTCTCGTAATTATCTGCTTGCATGGCTTTTGAACTAAGTAGTGCTGAAAGGCACGCCTTCGTTCAAAAGTGTGGGGTGAGATCTACATGTGTACATAAATAAATAACATGTTTTTCTTTTTCTTTTTTAATATTATCTTTTTGAAAATATGAACTTAAGAATGTGAAAAAGATAGATCTAAAATTCATGCATTTACCTTGTGAAAATTCAACTGTCTAAAAACTTAGAACGTAACTTCTCATTTGTCCCTTTGTGCTGAGATAAACTAGGGATGTGGAGTTTATAGAAATGCCCTAGAGAGGCTTGGCAAGCAATCGAAGGATCGAATCAAACTATATGGTTTTCGAAGTCAGTGGAGGCTGCACTTCGGGTTTCAGTGAAGATTGAAGTCATCTCCGCCATGCAGTGTTTATGCAAAAAGAAAAAAAGGCAAGGACGGGAATCAGACCGTCCTCTCTCTAGTCAAAGTAGCCAAGAAAATAGATGAGCGACCCTCATCTTGACCCGCGCGAAACGACAAGGATGAGAGGAGCGGGAAGGTATTTCCATAGGCTTGCGGGCGATGATTGGACCTCCCAAAAAGGCTTGAGAAAATGGACTAGCAAGCCACAAAAAGGCAAAAAGCTTGAAGAAGCAAATCAAGAGGCCAAAGGCCCAAAATTGTGAAGGTTTTAACCGAACAAAAAGTGAAGTACTCAAAGAGTCAAATCAAAGGCCAAAGGCCAATTCACTACAAAAGCAGTCCCTCGCAAAAAGAAAATCAAAGTACTCAAACCATTGAAACTCGAACCGAATCACGTGCTAGAGAAAGCTACAAGGAAACCATATAGTGCGAGACGGTCTCGAGGTTGCAGTCCAGGAGCCTAAAAAGGGCTATCTCCCGAAACATCCAGAATAATTTGCATCTCAGCACGGAGGTATAAGTATCAAGTTTCTTCAATTTATTTATACAGTTCAATTTGGTAATAAGTAAGTGATGGACCATAATTGTATGCATCATAAATATAGTTAAACCCACCAAATTAGACTGTTTGTCTATCTAACTTCTACGTGTTAGTCCCGAAATATTTCCACAGGGCAATTGAGAGATAAAAGTGAAAACACGCTAAGGAGAGGATTTTATGCTGAAAAGATATCAAGAGTCAATTGAAGGTCAAGATCAAGCACTGAACGAAGAAATCTCAAGATCCTGACGATGAATTACTCAAATTAAATCCAAATGAGGAATTATCAAAGACAGCCTGGAGTGAAATTGGACTGATAGTTTTGTAAAGACAGTACAAAACCGTCAAGACTCATCCATGTACAAGGATGACCGGTGGCTTTAGGAAGAAGGATGAGTCACTAGGTGAAAAGGATGACTCATGGGTTGCTCCTCCCTTTCCTCCTCCATGGTGACCGGCGGCTTCCCCCTCACAACCACCCTCCTCCACTCTCCTCCCTCCAAGTGGCGGCTCCTCCTTCCTCCTCTCCAAAAGCCACCGGTGGCTTTGAGCTCCACCACAAGAAGATGACAAGTGGTGGCCTCTCCTCCACATGCTCCTCCCCTCCTCCTCCACCCTTGGATGCAAATGCACATGGCTCCATCTCCACCCTTCATCCTCCTCCTCCTAGCCTATAAATATGAGAGCCCTCCTCCTCATTTGTATCATCAATCCATACACAAAAACACTTATCTCTCTAAGTTTGGTCACTTTGTAAGTTTGTTCGGTTTATGAAATAATACTCCTGTTTGTTCTTGAGTATTATATTATAGAGAATACTCCTATTGGTTCTTGAGTATTCAGTAGGAAATTGGGAATACTCATGTTGGTTCTTGAGTATTCCACCCCTTTCCCTCTTACTGTTTTCAAAAACCCCCCGAGTATTTAGCTATGGTATCCACCTCTATGGATATTCGTAGCTAAACTCTTCATTCGGTGGAAGGTATTTTCTTGTATTATATAATGTTGTAATATCTTTTAGTTTCATTTCTTTGTATTCAAAACTTGTTCTATGTGCCATTTATAGTCAGAATTTCCAAGGTTGAGTGGATGCTACGAAAGGGCAAAACTCTTCCGTGGGGTTCGTGAACATACTCGGGTAAGTGGATGCTACGAAAGGGCAAAGCTTATCTGAGGAGTTCGACTTATCTAAAACACCACTTGGTCAATCGTAACTGTGAGATCAGGTGGATGCACAGAAGGCTAAGATACTTCGAAAGGAGGAATTAGTCTGAAGTAGAACAAGGGTTGCTTTAAACGATGTTGCAAGTCTTGCGCTACGAAAGGGCCTCGATTCATCTTTGAATACTTAGAAAAGTTACTAACGGTTTATTATATACATGTTATAATACAAGAGTACCTGAAACCGAATACTTTCTTTCAATCACAAAAACCCCCTGTATTTACTTTCCTAGTATAACTGTCCCGATCAACCACAACCATCAACCGCTCAACAACCGGAGGAATCGCAATCACGCATCACCCACTGTAAGTCTTCTAACCCTTATCTCTTTACTTTCAGTATTAACTTTCAGTATTTACTTTCTGTATTTACTTTTCCGCACAAAAAACCCAAAAAACCAAAAACAGTAGTTTAATTACTCGCGCTAAAATCTCAATCATCCTAAAACACGTCCCTGTTAGTAAAAGAACAACGTATCCCCCTAATTCCCTTGGGTTCGACCCCTACTTACCACTTCTACCCAGTAGTCGCGAGTAGCGGACTTTATAAATTTATTTGTACAATTTGCTCTGACGACAAGCAAATTGTCAAATTGGCGCCGTTGCCGGGGAATTAGTTAATTAATCGGATAAGTTGTTCTTCACCTCACATGACCCCATGACGCAACCACCTTCGTATGCATGGACGACACGATACCTTCCACTGTTCGGAGGCACGGATGGAGAAGACCCAGTACTACATAGCCGAAACTTTCACCATATTTGTCAGCACATAAAACCTAATAATGAAACATTAGAAGAGTTTAAACTTAATTGCTTTAAATTCTCTCTAACTGATTTTGCGACAATCTGGTATTATACATCACCTGCTAGTAGTACAGTACGTTTCATAGATCTCTGCATTCAATTCTTGAAAGAATTCTCTCCACCATCCCTACGACAACAAACGCGAGAGAAAATCATAGGCCTTCGACAATCCCGGGATGAGACTTTGGACATATACTACACGAACTTTGACACCATTGTCTCACGCTGCCCGCACCATGGATTCACGAAGAGAGTTATGCTTCAAAAATTTCTTCGTGGAATGAGGGCCGATGATCTAACAAGGGTTAACAAAGCAATGAAGAGATCAGCGAGGAATTATACCATAGCAGACATGTGGTACCTCATAGACGACCTGGCTGCTACTGCAAGACGTACATCTCAGGCTAACAGAGGAATGCAGATTGAAAAGACTGATTCAGAGCTTGAAGAGAACACTTCCGAACCATCAGAAGAGACTCCCGAGTCATCAGAGGACTGGGATATAGAAAGTGTCGGGAGTAACAATGAGGTGTCGGCAATGGAAGAAGTCCAGAATACCACCGACAGGCTGCCAGAACCATACCCAGCTAGCATCACAAACAAACACGACGAGGCAGAACCGAGCCTTAAGATGCAAGCTTCCCGACTTTTCCCCTCGATTAATAGGCAAATCGCTGAAAACTATGTGATCCATGAAGAGGCTGAAAAGAGGATGGGGAAAGGGCCTGAGCAGAACGATTCCTCAACAGAGCATGTCTTCACCATAACCGGACAAGGCAGTCCTGAACACCAGAAAACCCGATTCAAGAAGTTAGTGGTCAAAGGTCTCTCACCTTCCCAAAGACGTTGGAAGGAGACACCACCAGTACAAGGGGAACTGGGCCCAAGCACATATGCTCACAAGAAATCGGGTAAAGGCAAGGCAAAAACCAACACAGGAATGGTGGCGAAGTTTGACCTGAGCCACCCATGGGATCCCAACCAATAATCCAGAACGAGGTACTGTCGAGCCAACGACGTTAAACAAGTGCACTGGTCGGGAGGTAACCCGACACTATCTTACTTTCTGTTATTTAAATTTCCAATAAGCGCTCTCACCCACTTTTTGTCTAGAAGGAATGTCTTTCATGTAGGAATTAAGTTTTTGGAGCAAGATCGGATCAGCCAGGCAGCTTCCGTGAATTTACCGGGCCTGCGCTGAGAGTTCGAGGCCCCAGCTGAACTCCCTCGATTATCCAGCCTCATGCCATGTCGTTCACTCGACACCTTAAAGGGAGTTCTGTTCTTCTTTTTCCTTAATGTCATTTCCTTCTCCTGTATATATTGCATGACTTTTGAACTAAGGCTTGCCTTCGTTCAAAAGTGTGGGGTGAGAACCAACTGCATGTTTTTTCTTTTTTTAGTAGTATCTTTTTGGAATTATGAACTTTAGAATGTGAAAAAGATAGATCATAATTCATGCATCAACCTTATGAAAATGCAAACTGTTTAAAAACTTAGAATGTAACTTTTCATTTGTCCCTTTGTGCTGAGATAACTAGGGATGTGGAGTTGACATAAACTGCCCTAGAGAGGCTTGGCAAGCACTTGAAGGATCAGATCAAACTATATGGTTTTCGAAGTCAGTGGAGGCTGCACTTCGGGGTTCAGTGAATAATTGAAGTCAACTCCGTCAAGAAGCATCTATGCAAAGGTGAGGACGGGAATCAGACCGTCCTCTCTCTAGTCAAAATAGCCGAGAAAATAAATGAGCGACCCTTATCTTGACCCGCGCGAAACGACGAAGACGAGAGGAGCGGGGAGGTATTTCCATAGGCTTGCGGGCGATGATTGGACCTCCCAAAAAGGCTGAGAAAATGGACTAGCAAGTCACAAAGAAGCAAAAAACTCAAAGAAAAAAAATCAAAAGAGGCCTAAGGCCCAAAATTGTGAAGGTTTTAACCGAGCAAAAGTGAAGCACTCAAAAAAGACAGATCATAAAGCCAAAGGCAGAATCACTACAAAAAGCTAGTCCCTCGCCAAAGAAGAAAAAAGAAAATAAAAAAAAGGCTCAACTCACTGAAACCCGAATCGAATCACGTGCTAGAGAAAGCTACAAGAAAACCATATAGTGCGAGACGGTCCCGAAGGTGTAGTCCAGAAGCCTGAAAAGGGCTATCTCCCGAAACATCCAAAATAATTTTCATCTCGGCACGAAGGTACAAGTATCAAGTTTCTTCTATTTATTTACGCAGTTCAATTTGGCAATAAGTAGTAATGCATGAATTAAGAGAAATCGAGTACCACAATCTAATTTTCATATTTCAACAAGCTTACTTAGTGCCGCCCTTTAATAGCATTGTTCGGGACGAACAACTAAAAGTGTGGGGTGATCTGATGGACCATAATTGTATGCATCATAAATACAGTTAAACCCACAAAATTAGACTGTTTGTCTATCTAACTTCTACGTGTTAGTCCCGAAATATTTCCACAGGGCAAATGAGAGATAAAAGTGAAAACACGCTAAGGAGCGGATTTTATGCTGAAAAGATATCAAGAGTCAATTGAAGGTCAAGATCAAGCACTGAACGAAGAAATCTCAAGATCCTGACGATGAATTACTCAAATTAAATCCAAATGAGGAATTATCAAAGATAGCCTGGAGTGAAATTGGACTGATAGTTTTGTAAAGACAGTACAAAACCGTCAAGACTCATCCATGTACAAGGATGACCGGTGGCTTTAGGAAGAAGGATGAGTCACTAGGTGAAAAGGATGACTCATGGGTTGCTCCTCCCTTTCCTCCTCCATGGTGACCGGCGGCTTCCCCCTCACAACCACCCTCCTCTACTCTCCTCCCTCCAAGTGGCGGCTCCTCCTTCCTCCTCTCCAATAGCCACCGGTGGCTTTGAGCTCCACCACAAGAAGATGACAAATGGTGGCCTCTCCTCCACATGCTCCTCCCCTCCTCCTCCACCCTTGGATGCAAATGCACATGGCTCCATCTCCACCCTTCATCCTCCTCCTCCTAGCCTATAAATATGAGAGCCCTCCTCCTCATTTGTATCATCAATCCATACACAAAAACACTTATCTCTCTAAGTTTGGTCACTTTGTAAGTTTGTTCGGTTTATGAAATAATACTCCTGTTTGTTCTTAGGTATTATACTATAGAGAATACTCTTGTTGGTTCTTGAGTATTCAGTAGGAAATTGGGAATACTCCTGTTGGTTCTTGAGTATTCCACCCCTTTCCCTCTTACTATTTTCAAAACCCCCCGAGTATTTAGCTATGGTATCCACCTCTATGGATATTCGTAGCTAAACTCTTCATTCGGTGGAAGGTATTTTCTTGTATTATATAATGTTGTAATATCTTTTAGTTTCATTTCTTTGTATTCAAAAGTTGTTCTATGTGCCATTTATAGTCAGAATTTTCAAGGTTGAGTGGATGCTACGAAAGGGCAAAACTCTTCCGTGGGGTTCGTGAACATACTCGGGTAAGTGGATGCTACGAAAGGGCAAAGCTTATCTGAGGAGTTCGACTTATCTAAAACACCACTTGGTCAATCGTAACTGTGAGATCAGGTGGATGCACAGAAGGCTAAGATACTTCGAAAGGAGGAATTAGTCTGAAGTAGAACAAGGGTTGCTTTAAACGATGTTGTAAGTCTTGCGCTACGAAAGGGCCTCGATTCATCTTTGAATACTTAGAAAAGTTACTAACGGTTTATTATATACATGTTATAATACAAGAGTACCTGAAACCGAATACTTTCTTTCAATCACAAAAACCCCCCTGTATTTACTTTCCTAGTATAACTGTCCCGATCAACCACAACCATCAACCGCTCAACAACCGGAGGAATCGCAATCACGCATCACCCACTGTAAGTCTTCTAACCCTTATCTCTTTACTTTCAATATTTACTTTCAGTATTTAATTTCTATATTTACTTTTCCGCACAAAAAACCCAAAAAACCAAAAACAGTAGTTTAATTACTCGCGCTAAAATGTCAATCATCCTAAAACACATCCCTGTTAGTAAAAGAACAACGTATCCCCCTAATTCCCTTGGGTTCGACCCCTACTTACCACTTCTACCCAGTAGTCGCGAGTAGCGGACTTTATAAATTTATTTGTACAATTTGCTCTGACGACAAGCGAATTATCAATAAGCAATGCATGAATTAGGATAAATCTAGTACCACAGTCTAATTTTCATATTTCAACAAACTTACTTAGTGTGCCGCCCTTTAATAGCATTGTTCGGGACGAACAACTAAAAGTGTGGGGTAATCTGATGGACCATAATTATACGAATCAAAAACACAGTAAAACCCACCAAATTAGACTGTTTGTCTATCTAACTTCTACTTGTTAGTCCCGATATATTTCTACAGGGTATTGTGGCGCTTAGAGAGAAAACACGCTAAGGAGAGGATTTTACGCTGAAAAGATGTTACGAGTCATTCCAAGGTCAAGATCAGACGCTGAACGAAGAAATCTCAAGATCCTGACATTGAATTACTCAAAACAAATTCAACCGAGGAACAACCAAGTCAGACCGGAGCAAAATTGGATTGACAGTTTTGTGAAAAGACTGCACAAAACTGTCAAAACTCATCCATGGACCAAGTGACCGGCGGCTTTGGTGAAGAAGATGACTCATGGGTGGCTCCCCCCTTCTCCTCCTTGGGTGACCGGCGGCTTTGAGAGCCAAAGCCACCTTGCCTCCTCCTCCAACCGGCAACCGGCGGCTCTTGTTGCCACCACAAGAGCTTGCCATGTGGTGGCTTCTCCTCCACAAGCTCATCCCCTCCTCCTCCACCCTTGGATGCAACACCACTTGCCACCATCTTGGCCCTCCATCCTCCTCCCCTTATGGCTATAAAAGGAGAGCTCCTCCTCCTCATTTGTATCATCCAAAAATTGTAAACACTTCTCTCTCTAAGTTTTGGTTACTTTGTAAGTTTGGTTTATGAAATAATACTCTTGTTGGTTCTTGAGTATTATAACGGTTTGAAATTATAATACTCCTGTCGGTTCTTGAGTATTATAATACTGTAGAGAATACTCCTGTTGGTTCTTGAGTATTCAGTAGGAATTAGGAATACTCCTGTTGGTTCTTGAGTATTCCACCCCCTCTCCTCTTACTGTTTTCAAAAACCCCCGATTATTTAGTTATGATGTCCTTTTCCATGGATATTCGTAGCTAAACTCTTTATTCGGTTAAAGAGGTGTACTTGTATTGTAAAATATTTTAGACCCTGCACCTAGTGCATCTTTGTGTTCAAAACTTGTTCTATGTGCCATATATAGTCAGAATTTCCAAGGTTGAGTGGAAGCTGTAACAAGCAAAGCTCTTCCGTGGGAATTCGTGAACATACTCGGGTAGTGGAAGCTGTAACAAGCAAAGCTATCTGAGGAGTTCGGCTTATCTTAAAAACCATTTTGGGAAATCGTAACAGAAGATCAAATGGATGCACATAAGGCTAAGATACTTCGAAAGGAGGAATTAGTCTTAAGTAGAACAAGTGTTTTTAAACAATGTTGCAAGTCTTGCGCTTAGAAATGGCCTCGATTCATCTTTGAACACTTAGTATGATCATTAGCGGTCAATGATAAACAACTATGATACAAGGCCCCTGAAACCGAATGTTTTCCTTGAATGACAAAACCCCCCCTGTATTTACTTTTATAAATTGCTCGATCATCTGCAATCACCAACCGCTCATCTACCGGAGGACTCAGCAATCACGCATCACCCACTGTAAGTCTTTCTTTTTACTTTTCAGTATTTATTTTCTGTAATTTACTTTTCCGTACTCAAAACCAAAAACAACCAAAAAAGTCACTTAGTCATAACCGCTAAAATCTCAATTAAACCTAAAAAACGCTCCCATCCTGTACAAATTCCACAAAGAACAACGTATCCCCCTAATTCCCTTGGGTTCGACCCCTACTTACCATTTACTACCCAGTAGTGAAGTAGCGAGTAGCGTAAAATATAAATTTATTTGTACAGAGAACATTGCACCTTAACGACAGTGCAGTGGGCTCCGTCAGCATGTCACCTTCCAGTCGAGCTAGAGCACAAGGCCTTCTGGGCGCTTAAGACGTGCAATTTTGACTTGAAGAAAGCAGGATTGGATAGGAAATTACAGCTATATGAGCTTGAAGTGCTACGCATAGAGGCTTATGAGAGCCAATCAGACTACAAGGCGCGGACCAAGCTGTACCATGACTAGTTCATCCTACGACGCACATTTGAGATTGTCCAATAGTAACTAGTATTTTCATCACGTTTACGATTAATGCCTGGCAAATTGTGTTCAAGATGGACAAGTCCCTACACGGTGACAAAGGTTTTTAACAACGGAGCACTTGAGCTATAGAACCCGACGATTGGAAATCGCTTCAAGGTCAATGGCCAACGGGTGAAGCACTATCAAGGCGAAATTGAACTACCTGTTCAGAAGTTTGAACTCGCCGAACCTTCCACTTAAACATAATTGAGGTACCGTCGAGATTTACGACATAAAACAAAGGCGTTGTGCGGGAGGCAACCCGGCATTTTTTTCCTTTTATTTGGTTTTGAGTCTTGTTTTCCAGTGCAGGAAGTTGGCATTTGTTCACAGAGCGGATCGGGGATGCAGTATACTTTATCTCCGTGGGTGTAGTTCAGTTTAAGGTTTGACCGCGGTACTAAGATGGTCATCACCCGCGGAACGGTTTGACCCCGAACCCTAATTACCATGTCTCACATTCTTCTACCCCACTCCTCCTCAAACCAAACTCCACACGCCGCCTCCACTCTCAGCCGCCGTGACCGCCGAGCTTTGTCCAGCCTCTCCATCGCATGATTTGATCAGCTAACCACAATCATCCGTTTAATTGAGGTATTTCGTGGGTTTTCTCGTCGGATTTCTAAGGTTTTTCCAGATCAAGTGGATTTACTTCATCCATAGACAATTGGTATTAAATCTTGCTGTATTGGAATCAAATAGAGGTGTATAAGTTTGCTAAGTGATCGATTTCGAGTTGGATTAGAGGATTCCGGTCGAAGGATTCTATCATCGATCCTGGACTGAATTCCCAGTACCGCGGATGATGAGCACTTTAGCTCCGCGGATGCATTACACTTTAGCTCCGCGGATGGCACAATTAAAGTGTGCATGATCCGCGGACACCGTTGACCAGTTCAATTTTCAGTCTGGTTTTCGATTAATGATCTGATTGTGTCTGGCTTTCTTATTTGCAGTTCATAGCGCCCACTTTCGAAGAGGTCTACTCCAAATTGATGGCTCGAAAACATGCAGCGAGTAGATTTGTGGACACCGAGTTTCTGAGGCTCACCGAATTCGAGGACCAAGTCCGAGAGCTGCTTATAGTCATTGGTTGGCCAGGACTGCTAACCCTCCCTAGTAACACCGATGTACAGGACACTTGTGAGTTTCTAGCTTTGCTTCACTACATCGGGCAACAGGATCATGAAGGTATATCCTATAGACACCGAGGAGAGTGGCACACCATTACTCCTCCTCAGATTCGAGAGGTGTTTGGGGGGCAGGCAAGAGGAGATTGGGTTCGCAATGAGTTTGCCCTGGTAGATGCCTGGTTAAGATTTAAAATTCCCTATACCAGTGTAGGGACATTTACACCGAGCAAGATGAGAGTGAATTTTCTTCGAGACCCAGTATTTTTTTACATTCAGAAGCTGTTAGGGAACACAATATTTGCTCGAGTGAATGGGATCGACAAGTTCACCTACAGTGACATGATCTGCCTCAATGTTATGGATTGAGGGAGGCAGGTTAACTACTGCCATTTGCTGTGCTATTTCTGGGAACACCGCCCGAACGCAGGACCAGTCGTCTGTGGTGGGTTGATCACTTATATGTTGCACCGTCTGCACGGGTAGCCAGCGCTGAACCACTGGATCATCCCTGCAGAGTTCCTGGACATGAAGGCCTTCAGTGCTATGAAGGCAATAAAGAAAAAGAGGACCGTCAGAGATCAGTTCGCCTGGACATATCATGTAGTGGCTGAGTATCGTCAACCGTTACCTACAACTAGGCGCCGCGGCAATGACGACGAGGCAAGACCTTCTGCACCTCATCGTCACCGTTCAAGAGATCAGTCACAGCCTCAGGCGCAGCCTCCATCTCAGCTAGCACAGTTTTCTTAGGAGGAGCAGTTAAACTTAGCGTTCAACACATATAGAGTGATATACCATGTGATTCCAGGAGCTCTGACAGTCTCGACTCCACCAGGATGGACACCAAATCAGCCTATTCCCCCAGAGTACATTATTCCACCGCAAGCGTCGCCCTCAGCTTCAAAATAGGGGAGTCCTGCTATTCTTTATTTCTTTTTCTTTCCCTTTCGTTGTGTCTGCATTTGTTGTTTGTCTTTGAACTAAAGTTGTGTCGTGAGGACACTGCCTTGTTCAAAAGTTTGGGGTGGGAGAGTCAGTCTGTCAGTTGTGTCAGCACATTTCTTTTTCTTGCATATTGTACCGTGTCAGTACGTTTCTTGCAAAAATGTAAATATGCAATTTCTCTTCTGTTCTTGAATATGCTGTATTGAATGTTGATGTGAAATAGATGAGCTGATTATATTGTATTTCTCTCTTGAAATTTGAATTATGTGACTATATGTGAATTTAACCTACTACGTGTCCTTTTGAGTAGAGATAAACAGAGATGTGGAGTTGAAAGCAATGTCCTAGAGAGGCTTGACGAAGCATTCAAAAGACTGGATTCAAACTATATGGTTATATGGATTTTGTGGAGGCTAGCACTTTGAGATTTTATGGTTCAGAGTTAGCTCCGCCACTGCAGCGTTTATGTAGATAGGCGGGATGGGAAAAAAGACCGTCCTATCTCTAGTCCGAAGTAACTGGGAAAAAGGTGAGTGACCCTCATCTTGACTCGCGTCAAAAAGGGTGAGGATGAGAAAGAGCGGGGAGGTATTTCCATATGCTTGTGGGCGATGATTGGACCTCCTTCAAAAGAAAAGAAGAAAAGGACAAGTCATTCACATTAAAGGAGCAAAGCTCAAGAAAAATCAGTCACATTGTGAAGTCTTTCAAGAAAAAAAGAGTGAAGTACATCATTCATACACAAGAGCCAAAGGCCAAAGAAAGTTCACTACATCAAAAGCTGTCCAACAAAGAAAGAAAAACTCAAAAAACCTTGAAGCTCGAATGAATCACGTGCAAGAAAAAGAAATAAAGTGTAACCATATAGCTAGAGTTTGGAGCAGCAAATGTAGATCATGGGTCTAAAAAGGACTATCTCCCACTCATCCGAATTGGTTTGGATTTCAGCTCAAAGGTAACACGTATCAAGTTAATTTTGTGTTAAGCATGATGAATTGAGTAACGATTGAGTTATGCATAGAAAAGCAAGTTTAGACTAGCAACTCATATTCATGTGCATTTATTCAAGACGTCGAAGAACGAGTGTGATGTCTTTTGTTCCTTCTATGACTTAGTTCTTGTTCGGGACAAACAAGTTTAAGTGTGGGGTGGTTTGATGAGTCGTATTTATACGACTCGTCAAATCAATTAACCCCATTTATTTCGATGCTTTATTATGCAAACAGTTACTTTTTAGTGTTGTTTTGCGTTTCAGGTGGTTCGAAAGCTCTGGAAGGAATACGCGCTTAAAGACGGCGTTTCGGTGCTAAATACATCACATGGAATTCATGGAGGTCGACTTGAGAGCCAAAGTCAAGATTGACGAGCAGCCCAAGGGAAGCTTCTCCGCGAGGATCGCGGATGTAGGCTATTTTAACTGTGGCATCCGCGGATGGTAAAATGCACATAACCTGCTACGCTAATATGTGAAGCGTCCACGGCTGACGTCAGCTCAGGATTTGGAAATCTGGCCCAAAACAAAATAAGAAACCCAACTTTCTTATAAATTAGGGTTTCACAGCAAACCATCAGTATCAATTCCCAGCTTTGAAGAGAAACGCTCTGGAGAAGACTAAAGCTTTTAACAAGAGAGAAGAGAATTCCCTACTTTCATCATTCAAAATATTTTGTGTTTTTATTACCATGGACATGAGTAGCTAAACCTTCAATTCAGTTTAGGGTTTTGTCTTCATGACTTATGTCTTGAGACTTTATTCTTAATGCAATTTCTTGTTTCTCTAGTTCTTGTGCTTAATTCAAGGATTGAATTGTGAAGCTAAGTGGATACTTTCCCGTAAAGCTTAGCCGAACAATTCAGTCCCTATCATTAATACTCGTTGGATACTTTCCCGTAAAGATGAGTAGTAACACCTAGATTCATTTATACCTTTCCTGGATTATTGGGCTTAGGAGAACTAGAAGTCTAACACCTTTTCCGGGCTAGATTGTGGTGTATCGCCTTTCCTGGGATACTTTGGGTTATCACCTTCCCAGGAATAACCACACTTAGAAACTTGAGATTCGATTATTAGCGGTCAATGATAAACATGTCACAATAGAAACCCTAAGCTGAATGCTTTCTCTGATTGAAATCTTCGTTAGTCTTTTCTCTTGTGTCTTACAATATTTACTCACAAACCCCCTTCTTTAATTGTTCACAGTTACAGCTTCAACGCACCAGCTCTCTAGGGTTCGACCCTGCTTGTCGCTACACTAATTGTTCACAGGAGAAAACAAATAATAAGTTTGACGCGTCAGACGACGCGCGCCAACTATGTATATTATGCTACGAATACTATGCTACGTATTTTGATTCAATTACTACAAATATTATGCTACACATTTTGATTCAATTACCATGAATATTATGCTACGTATTTTGATTCAATTACTATGCATTTTCAAGTTTGAAGTGCTTAGAAGGGAAGTAGACAGCCAAGTAAAATAAGAAAAACAATTCTTGTACAGTTGTCGGTTTCAGAAAGTTTGTAGTGTATCTTAGAGAATCTAAAAAAGACACAATGTCAATAAATCTATTTCACTAAACCAAGATGAGATTCAAAAACTCATAATAATAAATCCATTACAGAAGATTCTTGGAAAACATAAAAACAAAGAACCATTACAGGACTAACGGGAGACTAACCAATGCGCATATTGATGGAACGAAAAAAGTGAAGTCTAGACCTATTATAATCAAGTAAACTAGGGCTGGGTTTTTGTACCGAAAACCGAAATCGAACCGAACCGACCTCAAACCGAACCAAATTTCAATTTATCATACCGAACCGATTTATATCGGTTCAGTTTCGGTTTTCATTTTGAGAACCGACAAAAACCGAACCGACAAAAACCAATAAAAACCGATAAAAACCGACAAAAACCGACAAACCGAACCGACAAAACCACCAAACTGACAAAAACTGACAAAACCGAACCGAAACCGACAAAAACCGACAATGTCGATAAAACCGAACCGAACCGAAACTGAATGTCGGTTTACCGAAAAGTCATTTCGCTTTTTGGTTTCATTTTTCATTAAACCGACAAATCGGTTCGGTTCAGTTTTTGTCGATTCGGTTTGGTTTTTGAACCGAACCCAGCACTAAAGTAAACTATAACACCAATATTATCCAAAGAGACCAAGAAACGAGAGGTGCAACAACTTCCCTAAGAATCCAAGAAACAATTAGGAAAAGTTACGCATTTTAACTAGAAAGCTACGCATTTTAAACAGAAAGCTTCGCATTTTAACCAGTAAGCAATGTATTTTAACTAGAAAGCTACATATTTTAACTTGAAATCTACGTATTTTAATTAGAAAGCTACGTATTTTAACTAGAAAACTATGTACTTTAACTCACCGGGCCTTAATTCTAAAACTCAAGTTAAGTGGCATCATTAAGCCTGCCGTACTAGAAAAGAAATTTAGAACTAACATTGTCAAAGAGAACTTTTTGACTAGAGAGTACCTCTCTTTTTGTTTATTTACTTTTCTGTATCTGACAACAAATGTGAAGCAAAGGTGGATTCTTCACGCATGAGGTTCTCAAGACCGGGCCTTAATTCTTTGTTACAAAAATCTTCATACTCTCTCTTACCACCTCCTTTCTTCTTCACTTCCACGAAGGCGTTGGTTCAAAAATTTCAGCAGCAATGTTTAACGGCCCTTTCTCGCCTTCTCTTGATCCTTCCAAGCTCACTCGACAATCGGTCTTCCTAACAGTAAAGCTCACAACTTTCACAATCTCCTCCAACTTCGATATGATTTTCGGAATAGAAGCATCCGACACCTCGCTTTCTTCCTCAAACGGTCCATTCAAGTTAAAGCCCGGCAAAAATGATATGAAATTCAAGTGTGTGGCTGTTGGCAATGGCGGAGGTAGACGCGAGTGCCGAGCGCTGACGCAATGTACCCACATAGGTTTTTCCCAGCGAGTGAATGTTTGACGACACGCGGATCGAATCTGCACGACTAAATCTTTACTTCCGATAATACCCTTTAAAGCATAATTAATAATTAATTATATGTCAAATATGATGTTTATTTAAAGCCATAGGATCTTGGATCCCATGGCTAATTTAATTTCTTATTTCTCACGAAAATACCCACTTCTCATATGATCCCCTTCTTATTATAAAATTAAATAAATGGTTTCTAGAATGTGCATAAATAATAATTATACAAAACAATAACATAAATGATTTTGTAAAGAAAAATATATGGATAGGTTCATACATTCAAATGAATTAATGATTTGATTTATGCAAAATTTAGTCTAAGATATAAATTATAAATGTAAATAGCTCATGCATTTGTATTCATTAGTGGTAATGGTAACGAGAAAAAGGATCTGGTGCAAAGGGCAATTTTTATAAAAAAATACAAACCAATGACAGCCATTGATTTGGTCAATTGGACGGGATTAAATCTCGTTATATGGTTAATTTCTAATTAAATTATCGGTGACGAATTATAAAATATTTTTGACGAACTATGTCGTACTTTTAGTTTCTCGACGACAAATTATAACCCATTTTTGACGAACTTTACATTTTGCACCAAAAATATGCTTTGTATGATCTTTACCCATGGTAATGAATCTAATTGAGATTAAAAAAAGTGTGATGAAAATTATGTGAAAATGAATTACTAGTTTCATGCACATGATACTAATGGTAATCAAAACTTGGAATAGAAGAATGTAAAATAATAAATATTAATCATACACAAAAATAACATAGAAATATTGTAAAGAAAAATTATCACTTACAACATAAAGAAATTTTATCGATGATGATGATCTTCTACTTCAAGAGATGATATAATCACACAAGAAAACATATATTTAATGGTTTATCTGTTAGGACAATAAGCTATATATGTTACTCTCATCAATGAGTAAACCACTTGGATTGTAACTTCATTTTGTTCATTTTGATAGTTATTGTTTTATTACACTAACGCTTGATAGTTGATGATTCATCATAGGATGATTTTGTGGAAAAATCTAGTTAAAGGCTTTTTCGCCCAAGGTCGACAAGACATACTGACAGAGGTGGTAGGGACGTCTGACTACACTGGATGTACCCAAGGGATGGGTACACATTTTCTTTAGTAGTGTGTGTTCGTGAGATCAACCTCTTCGGGGGCGACACCCTGCTCAAGCACTTCTTGCTTAGAAGTGATTAATCGCCCATATCGTCACAGTGACCTACTGAAGACACGTGGAAGAAGATAACATATGTACTTTGAGAATTTTTTTAATTTATTATTTTTAACTAGTTGATTTAGTTTTATTGAGTGTGTAACATGAATTGTTTATGTTAACAAGGTGGCCTAAAGAGCTTATTATACATCAGGGAGGGACTGGAAGGTGGCAAATCCCTTGTGGCTATCGGTCGAGTCATAAAGGATCGATTGGTTCATTATATCTTAATACCTTACGATATGATGAAGGTTAAGGTGAATACAGAACTCTCTCGAGATGCATCATTGCAAGCACCCCCTGAAAGGTTAGTGAGAGTACGATATGCAGTGGGATCATTTGTGGCGTGGTCAAAGGACTTAGTTTTTGTTGATAAAAAGGTGAGACAGCCGAAGATTATAACTTCATTTGCAAATTTTTAATATGTAGACATAAACTATATTTTTATATTTTTACTAAAATTCAACATGCAGCTGTATGACATGTAAAAATATATACACATGCCACTGTTTGAAGATGACGAAAAAAACAAAATGTCCCTGGAATGTCATTTTCTGCACGAGGTGATCGATGCAGGAATTCTGAGCGATGATGTGATTAAAGTACGCATTAACTGCGAAGTGTTTGTAGATGACTACTATGTCACTGATCAGTCGAGATTTTGACTAGTAAATTGCTCCATACGCTGAAGGATATCACTCGTTCTCCCGGCAAATTGTCATTATTTAACCTCTTTCTAGTGTTTCAGATCATATATGACAGAGCCTTGTCGTGAGGCAATGTGCAAAATTAATTTATAAGTCCACTACTTGTGACTTCACTATTGGGTAGTAAAGCGGTAAGTAGGGGTCGAACCCAAGGGAATTAGTGGATAGTTGTTTTTTGAGGAAATTGTATAGAAATGGAAGTGCGCTTGGGGTTGGTTGTGGTTTTAGTACTGAAAGTAAATTGCTGGAAAGTAAATGACTGAAAGTAAAGTGCTGAAAGTAAATTGTTGGAAAGTAAATGACTGAAAGTAAAGTGCTGAAAGTAAATTGCTGGAACAGTCGAGTTCAATATCAACCAAACAACATACTTTTGGTTTGTCGCACGCTATATTTCAAGCGCAATACGTGCCAAAGTTATGTTGGATTGATGTTGAAAACGCCTGTAGTAAGCGGAAAGTAAATAACTGAAAATAAATTGCTGAAAGTAAAGACTGAAAGTAAATGTGCGGAAAGTAAAGTTAGTTGCGGAAAGTAAAGTACTGAATGTAAAGTTAGTTGCGGAATGTAAAAGTTAGTTGCAGAATGTAAAGTACTGAAAGTAAATGGTACTGAAAGTAAACAGTTGATATTAAGACGGAAAGTAAAATGACAAGTGATGTTTTGATTGAGAGAAGGATTCGGTTTTAGGGGCCTTGTATCATAGTCCGTTCATCATTGACCTCTAATGATCGTTCTAAGTGTTCAAAGATGTATCAAGGCCATTTCTAGCACTCGACTTGCCACACCGTCTAGTCCTTTTCAAGACATAGAGCACTTGTTCTAGATAGGCTAATTCCTCCTTTCGAAGTATCTTAGCCTATGTGCATCCACTTGATCAATCATTTCCGATCAACCAAGTGGTGTTTAAAAGAGGTTGAACTCCATGGAAAAGCTTTGCTCTTTCGAGCCTCCACTCAACCATGTATGTTCACGAACCCCATGGAAGAGCTTTGCTCTTTCGAGCCTCCACTCAACCATGTATGTTCTAACCTAATATATGGCACATAGAACAAGTTTGAACACAATAGAAGCACTAAGAAAAGGGTCTAAAACGTTTGCATGATACAAGCACACCCCTTCAACCGAATGAAGGGTTTAGCTACGAATATCCATAGAAGTGGATACCATAGCTAGTGCTAAAAAAGTAAATGGTTTTGAAAGCAAAGACAAGAAAAGTAAAGGTTTTGGAAAGTAAAATTCAAGAACAACAAGAATACTCAAGAACAAACAAGAGTAAACTCAAGAACACTCAAGAATACTCAAGAACCAACACGAGTATTCATGATCAAGAGAGAAGGTAGAGCTTTTGATATTGAAAATGCAAGTGTTTTGCAAGGATTGTGGGATGGATTCTAGAGAGATTCTCTACCTAAGTTACAAGTGATATGTTTCAAGGAGGGCTCTTCCTCCTTTTATAGCCAAATGTGGCGGTTTAGAGGTGGTAGTGGAGTGGGATATTTCCTCCCAAAAGCCTTCGGTTCTCCCTCAACTCCGGTTAGACTTTGGTTTGCTCTTCGGTTGGACTTGTTTGACACCAAAGGGTGCACAAGCCTTGCACATGGGCGGCTGAGCTTGAGATGTGCCAAAAGGCAACTACATGAGCTTGGTTGAGCTTTGGGCAAGTCCCTTGAACTTGGTTGAGGTTTGGTTTCAAACCAAAAGATCAACCGATGTGAATAGTATGCCCTAACCGGGAAATAAGTAGTTTGGTTGGACTTCGCTGGATTTTGACCAGAGTAGGGCTAGAATGACCGGAGCAAGGTGGTGACCGGATTTGGCTTGATCGGAGCATCACCGGAAGCTCGCCGGAGCATGGCCGGAGCTTGGCCGGAATATGGCCGGAGCTGCCGGAATTTTGGCCGGAGGTGATTGGGTCGAGGACCATGGATTGTGAATGACAAGGCCAAGATAAACATGTTTCATCAAGGAAGTTAGGCCTGATTCTGTCCGGAGCATGGTCATGGCCCGGGGTTGAAGTTTTCCTCGGGCCCTCGGTCGACCGGGCCCAAGCGCTGCTCTCGGTGCGGTCCTGGTTTTCTCGGACTCGGCTCTCGGCGCTCTCGGATGTGGGTCTCGACACAGGTCTCGGCACAGGTGCTCGGACCTCTCGGAACGGGTGCTCGGCTCTCTCGGCACGGGTGCTCGGCTCTCTCGGCACGGGCCCCGGGACGCGGCCTGGGACCTCTCGGCGTTGGGACCTGGGACGCGGCCCGTTAGTGAAACTTGGTCCCAGCTGAGCTCTTCGGTCCCCGACTGGGCTCTTCGGTCTGTTTTGACTTGTAATCCATTTTTTGGCTTTAGGAACTTCTTTTTAGCTTGTTTCTTCTCTAAACCTCAAAATAGCATGTACAACAAAAATGGAACTAACAAGTAAACGTTGTTAAGACAAAATGTCTAATTTGGTGGGTTTAACTATCTTAATGAATCATATAAATATGGTCCATCAATATATCACATACCTAATACTTTTGGATTGATCCGAAGCAAAGCAAAGCAATTGGTGAAGATTTGGGCAAAAAAACAGGACAAAACAGGGCAGCACACCTTTGCGACGTATTTTACATGCCCAAGGCGCATACAGTGTCCAAATGAATCAAAATTTAGCTTGTTGGAAAGCTAATTCAAAGGCCTACAACTTTGTAGTTTACACCGAGAGCAGATTCGAAGGTTTAGATCTCCAAAACGGTGACGGAAGTCAGGTTCCGTGACGCTCCCTACTGTCACGGGACAATAGAACTGTCACGGGATTTGGCCGTGGCAACGACATCTTTGGGTCCCGTGACGGCCCATGACAGTTGAGATGTCACGGGACTTTCCTAATCTTGACTTGAGATAATTATGGAAATTCGATATATAAAGAAAGCATTCGATCAGATTCAAAGGGCGGACGAATTGAGGAGAGTTTGGTGGTTATTTTGGAGTAAAGAAACCCTAACTTGGGAGAAGACAGAGTTCATCGCGAGATTGAGGATCAACGAGCTACATCGTCTACGGTTAACTCGTCCTAAATTTCTATTCATACGCTATTTGTGGTTAATTGCCATGAATAGTGAGTAGTCTCTTTATTCTGGGATCCTACGGATCCCGTGCGATGTACCCAACTTGTCATGTGATCATATGAATGTTTTTCATTAATGCAAATTGAATATTCAATTTCATCGTGCTTAATTTATTGTTCTTGCAAGTATTTACATTGAATGGGATGTTTGCATGCTAGAACGTATTTAGGGTATTTACCGAAAGATGAATGGGTGCTAGGTTTTAACTGGATTGGATGAAATTGTATGAAAACCTTTAGTTTAATAAATCTCAATCGTTGATAATCCGTGGATGGGCGGCGTTCAACGATTGAGATTAATCTAGATAATGATCCGTGGATGGGCGACTTATCTAGTGTTATTTTGAGTTAATTCGATATTCGATAGCATGGTGAATTACAGGATAATGGTTGCATGATTAGTGGGGTTAGCACGGGTGAAGTATTGTCCTGGGATTCTTTCTCTGATTAAGTACAAACCTTATATTTTCTGTTATTTAATTTCTGCGATTTTCACAACAAAACAAACCTCTTTTAATCGGAGTAGCTAAATAGGTCACATTGTTTGCTAGTAATCACACACCTGTTCCTTGGATCGACCCTTGGCTTACCAAGGTTTATAAATTTTGTTTGACTACGATTTGACCCCTAAAACACATAATTTGACAACTATAAAGGGTTAAAAATATGCTTGTCAAAATGGTGCCGTTGCCGGGGAGCAGCGTTTAGTGTGTTATTAGATTTAACGTGTGTAATTTAGACTATTCCCTCTTTTTTTTGCTCATCTCTGACTGCTTTTTCTTGCTACATTCACTCTTCCCTTGGCTTTTTGCAGGTACTGCTTAGTACATGCCAAGGAAAACACCTAGTGGCAAGAAGAAGGTGCGGGCAAGCGATCAAAGCGACTCGGGGGATCAACAGACACCTCGAGTAGACAGAGAAGATATTCCTTTGACCAGGTTGCAAGCTCAGCAACTAAGAATGAATCACAACAACCTAGCATTGCTGAATGGACTGGTCGAAGATGACCAGCAGCGTCCCATGCAATAACCAGCTCGCAGGACTCTTGGAGACTACACTGCTCCACGTGTCTCAGGTTTCCAATCTGCCATTGCACCATCTGGTATAGACAACAACAACTGGGAGATCAAAAACAGACTCATTCAGATGGTGCAAAACAGTCAGTTCTTGGGGAGGATGAATGAAGACCCTCATCAGCACCTAAAGCGGTTTGTCCAGATGTGCAACACAGTAAAGACTAATGGTGTTCCTCCAGAATCCTACTACCTGAGGCTATTTCCATTCTCACTATTTGACAAGGCTAGTAGGTGGCTCGACAGTCATGCAGAGGGCACTTTCATTACTTGGGGGAAACTGGCCGAAGCCTTTCTCCAGCAATACTTCCCACCATCAAAGACAGCACATTTTAGGAACAAGATCATCTCGTTCCAATCTATGGATGGTGAGACTCTTTACGAGGCTTGGGAGAGGTACAAAGAGCTGATGATACTGTGCCCCCATCACAACCTGGAGCTATGGCAGATTATAGACACTTTTTATCAGGGAATCGATCAAGGGATGCGCACCTTGATAAATCAAGCAGGTGGTGGAGGACTGAATGGAGTCCCGCTGGAAGACACCTATGATATTATAGAGAGAGCAGCTCGAGACTATCACCTCTGGATGAGTGATCGCGGAAATCCTAAGGACAAGAAGGGTGTGCAAGATCTCTACCTCGCTGATAACACCAATGATATAGCTGAGTTGACCAACACGATGAAGATGCTTGCAGCTGAAGTCAAAAATTTGAAGACAGGATCCTCTATGAAGTCGTATGTTGTTGCTAATGCGGCCGTCTATTGTGAGATATGTGGCTCTCCTTCTCACTTCGCAGACAGCTATCCGGTGATGGGACATGACAATAACGGTGGAAACCAGAAGGATGCCAATTATGTAGGGCAATACAATCACGGATCAGGCATGAATAAGTGGGACAACCAGAACAGGAACAATCCTAACCTCTCTTATAAGTCGCAAAATCAGGTAGCATCAGGATTCCCTTATAGGCAGCAGCAAGACGATGCTCCCTACCAACCGAGGAATCAGTACAATAACCAAGCTCAACAACAACAAAATCAGAATTCAGGGAGCTATAACAATCCAACTTAGCCACAACAAGCTCAGAACTCTGAGTCGACGTCAAACATAGAAGCCATGCTAGCTAGCTTCATAACCGAACAACGGAAGACGTCTGAGGATCAGCAAAGGGCATTTGAGCAACCCGTCACTGCGGTAAGAAACCTGCAAAGAAGTGTAGAGCAGCTCGCTATTCATGGCAGGATGTTGGAAAATCAGATAACTGAGCAAGCAACCTCGGCAAGCAGGGAGCATGGGAAACTCCCATCAAAACCAAATCCGAATCTTAGGGAGTCGGTGAATGCCATCACACTCCGAGGCGGAAAACATATTGAGATGATGCCAGCTCAAGTCACTCGATCTCCGACTGAAAAATCAGCATCTGATTCTACACCTGCTGAAGAGGAAACATCAAAGGAAGCTGAGAACCGAGCTGAAAATTCTGTGCAGCAGACAGTGGAGCCAGCTCCTTACAGACCTCAAGTTCCATTCCCTCAGCGGCTAGTGGGTGCACGAAGGGATAAAGAATTCAAGCAATTCGTGGATAAGATTCGTACTCTGTACATCACTCTCCCACTCACCGATGCCATCACCCAGATTCCCACTTATGCGCAGTTTATGAAGGAAATTCTTACTGGGAAAAGGAAAATTGACAGGACCGAGACAGTTGCCTTGACCGAGGAGTACAGAGCTGCCATGCATCAGCCCATGCCACCCAAACTTCAAGATTCAGGGAGTTTTTCTATCCCTTGTGATATTGGTGGTATTACTGTTTGTCGTGCTCTATGTGATCTAGGTGCTAGTGTGTCTATCATGCCATATTCTTTGTATGCTAAACTGAATGTGGGTGATCTTTGTCCTAGTATTGTCACTATTCGCCTTGCGGATCGTTCTTGTAGAGTCCCGAGAGGGATTCTGAAGGATGTTCCAGTCAAGGTGAAAAACATATATATTCCTGCTGATTTCATAGTGTTGGACATCTCTGAGGACATAGATATCCCAATTTTTCTTGGTAGGCCATTTCTTTACACGGCTATGTCAGTCATTGACATTGATAGAGGTTCCTTAGCCTTACGAGTAGGCAGTGAAAAAGTTGTTTTTAATTTGCCTGACATGTCTAAGATTCCTAGTCTGTTTACTGACTGTGATGTACTGGACTCTGCTGATGTTGATGATCCTATTACACTAACCTCTATTGAGCCTTACAGAGTTGTACCAGGCTGCCCAATACCGATGAATATATGCGCAGCAAGCACTGAGGAAGCAATTGAAGCTGAACAGACCACCAGCAGAGGTAAGGAACCTTGCAGCGTAGTGCTGAAACCCGTACTTGACTCCAGAGATATCTGTAAGGAGAGGATGAAGACCTGGCATGATAAGCGAATGGTGCGCAGAAAATTCAGTCGAGGGGAGCAAGTTCTTCTCTACAACTCATGCCTTAGGTTATTTCCTAGGAAGCTTCGCACCAAGTGGAGTGGTCCGTACGCAGTAGAGAGAGCATACCCAGATGGCCACGTGGAGCTTAGTACCAAGAAAGGAAAATCAATGGTGGTCGTCAGGCAACACCTTAAGCATTGTCACATCCTGAAGCACCGGGAACCACCAGACGACATTGATGATAACATGCTTCTCGGGAAGGGATCTCAGCAAGGGACTTCCCGAGAATGCTTCTAGTCCTATCCCCCTTGCCATGTCTAGAAAAGACGTTAAACTAGGCCTCTTCAGGGAGTAACCCGCTGATGGACCATAATTATACGAATCATAAACACAGTAAAACCCACCAAATTAGACTGTTTGTCTATTTAACTTTTGCTTGTTAGTTCCGATATTTATCTACAGGGTATTTTGGAGCCTAGAGAGAATACACGCTAAGGAGAGGATTTTACGCTGAAAAGATATTACGAGTCATTCCAAGGTCAAGATCAGATGCCGACTGAAGAAATCTCAAGATCCTGACATTGAATCACTCAAAACAAATCAAACCGAGAAGCAACCAAAGTTAGTCCGGAGCGGAAATGTACCGATAGTTTTGTGAAAACTTCACAAAAACTCACAAAACTCCCTCCTTTGCCCTTATGACCGGTGGCTTTTGGGAGAGGGTGGCCAAAGGAGGAAGCTCTTCCCCATTGATGACCTAAAACCGGCGGCTTCTACCTCCATGGAGCTCACCCTTGGATGAAACCATGTGGTTTCATCCTCACCACCCATCTCCTCCCCTTTTGGCTATAAATACAAGCCATTCTCCTCTCATTTATATCATCCTCAAATCCAAAATCATAAACACTTCTCTCTCTAGAAAGTTTGGCAATTGTAAGTTTGGTTTTTAATATATAATACTCCTGTTGGTTCTTGAGTATTATAGTTCGGTCTTGAGTACTCCTGTCGGTTCTTGAGTACTCAAGCTTTTCTTTATTCTCGAGTACTCTTGTTGGTTCTTGAAGTACTCACCCCTTTCAAAAACCCTCGAGTACTTAGCTATGGTATCCACCTCTATGGATATTCGTAGCTAAACTCTTCATTCGGTTGAAGGGGTGTACTTGTATCATAAAATGTTTTAGACCCTGCACCTAGTGCATCTTTGTGTTCGAAACTTGTTCTATGTGCCATATATTAGGTCAGAACTTCCAAGGTTGAGTGGATGCTTTAACGGGCAAAGCTCTTCCGTGGGGTTCGTGAACATACTCAGGTAAGTGGATGCTTTAGCGGGCAAAGCTTATCTGAGGAGTTCGACTTATCTAAAACACCATTTGTCGATCGTAACTGAAAGATCAAATGGATGCACATAAGGCTAAGATACTTCGAAAGGAGGAATTAGTCTAAGTAGAACAAGTGTTCTAAACGATGTTGCAAGTCTTGTGCTAGAAATAGCCTCGATTCATCTTTGAACACTTAGTATGATCATTAGCGGTCAATGATAAACAGGCTATGATACAAGGCCCCCGAAACCGAATTATTTCCTTAAATTTAAACACCACCTGCATTTACTTTCAATTTTAGTATAAACTGGTTATCAACTGCTCACCTTCCGGAGGACTTGCCAATCACGCAACAACCGCTGTAAGTCTTCTCTTTTATTTTCAGTATTTACATTTTCTGTCATTTACTTTTCCGCACTAAAAACCAAAACCAACCAATCACTTACTTTTCCGCACTAAAACCTCAATCAACCTAAAACACGCTCCCTCGCTGTACAAATCCCTCAAAGAATAGCTTATCCCCCTAATTCCCTTTGGTTCGACTCCTACTTACCACTTGCTACCCAGTAGTGAAGTCGCGAGTAGCGGACTTATAAATTTATTCTTGACGTTTGCACACGACGACTGTGCGTCCGTCAAAATTGGTGCCGTTGCCGGGAAATTAGCCGTCGGATAAGTTGTTCTTTCCCTTCCCTTCTCATTTCCTCATGACGCTACCCACTACGTATGCATGGACAACAAGACATCTTCCCCTGTTCGGAGGTACGGATGGAGAAGACCCAGTACTACACTGCCGAAACTTTCAACACGTTTGCTGCCACATAAAACCTGAAAACGAAATGTTAGAGGAATTTAAGCTTAAATGCTTCAAATTTTCTTTAACTGATTTTGCAACAATTTGGTATTACACATCAACCGCTAGTAGTGCAGTATATTTTGTGGATCTTTGCGTTCCATTCCTGAAGGAATTCTCCCCCCCCATCCTTACGCCAAAAAACCCGTGAGAAGATCATGTGTCTTCAACAATCCCGAGATGAGACTTTGGATGAATACTACACGAACTATGACACCATCGTCTCAAGCTGCCCGCACCATGGATTCACGAAGAAAGCTCTTCTTCAAAAATTTCTTCGTGGGATGAGGGCCGATGAGCTGACAAGGATTAATGAAGCAATGAGAAGATCAGCCAGGAAATTAACCATGGCAGACATGTGGAACCTCATAAATGACCTGGCCGTAACCACAAAACGAATACCCCAAGCTAACAGAGGAATGCAGATAAAAGAAGCTGGTCCAGAGACAGACGAAGAAGAAACTCCCGAGCCATCAGAAGAGACTTCCGAGCCATCAGAAGATTGGGATATAGAAAGTATCGGGAGCAACGAGGAAAAACCTTCATGGGAACTGAATGTCGTGTCAGCAATGGAAGAAGTCCAGAATACCACCAGCATGCTGCCCGAGCCATACCCAGTGATGGACCAAAGTTATACGAGTCAGAAACACAGTAAAACCCCCTTAATTAGACTGTTTGTCTATCTAACTTCTACGTGTTAGTCCCGATATATTTCCACAGGGCATTTTAGAGACTGAAGTGAAAACACGCTAAGGAGGAGTTTTTAAGCGGAAAATGAAGAACGAGTCATTCCAGGTCACGACCATGCTACACTCAAAATCAGCCTTAACATCCTTCATGGAACCGACTTGGAATCACTCAAATATTCTAGAACCGTCGGCAAATGGACAAGAATGCAAGGCAAAAGCACCAAGCCCGGTGAAGGCCAAACAAGGGCAATTTCATCTGATTTGGCATTTCGACCATGTTCGGGGCAGAATTTGGCTTAGGTTCCTTCTTGAGATCATCTTAGAATGACATTTTCATTCAAAATACACTCTCCAAAATCCAAGAAGCTCCGGCCAAAGCTCCGGTCAGATCCGGTCAAACCGATGGCTTTTGTGAAAGGTCACACAAGCTTCTAGAAGGGGTGGCTCCTCCACTCTCCTCCCTCCAAGTGGTGGCTCCTCCTCCATCCTCCCAAAGCCGCCGGCTGCTCCTCCTCCTCCATGGAGAATGTGACATGTGGTGGCTCCTCCACCACATCCTCCTCCCAAAGCTTGCCTTGCACTCTTCCTCCACCACCCTTGGATGCTCCTCCACATGCCACCATCTCCACCACCCATCCTCCTCCTCCTTAGCCTATAAATAGAAGTGCTCCTCCTCATTTGTAACACACCCCAAAATGTGGAGAGCTTCTCTCTCTACAAAATCTCTCTAAATCTCTCTAGCTTTTGTGGGCACAATTATGTAATATTACTTTGGAATAAAGAATCCCTTGGCGCTTCAACGGTTGTAAGTATCTCTTAGTATTTATTTATTTAACTGTTGTCTTTAATTCCTTAGTTATAATGTTTAGCGCGATGAATAGTAGCTAAACTAGTAGTTCGGTCTAAGGGGCGCGCTTGTATTATAAATGTTTTAGACTTTACTCTTAGTACACCTTTGTATTCAAAACTTATTCTATGTGCCATATATTAAGTCAGAACGTCCACGGTAGAGTGGATGCTTGGAATGGCAAAACTCTACAGCGGGGTTCGTAAACTTGTACGGATAAGTGGATGCTTGGAATGGCAAAGCTTATCTGAGAAGTTTGACTCATCTTAAACACCATTTGGTTGACCGGGAATGATTGATCAAATGGATGCACATAGGCTAATATAACCGAGAATGGAGTATTAGTCTAAATAGAATAAGTGTTCTACGTCCTTGGAATAGGCTAGACAGTGTACGCAAATCGAGTGCTTGGAATGGCCTTGATACACCGTTTGAATACATAGCATGATCATGTCTTGCGCTAGAAATAGCCTCAATTCATCTTTGACACTTGGTATGATCATTAGCGGTCGATGATAAACAAATATAATACAAGGCCCCTGAAACCGAACATTTCTCTTAATTATTAAATCTGTAATTTACTTTCAGTATTAAAACCAACCAACCAATCAAACAATCATATAGCTGGTAGCTTTAAAACCAACCAACCGACCTTAAACACGCTCCCACGCTGCGTAATCCCCCCGAAGAACAATTATTCCCCTGGTTCCCTTCGGTTCGACCCCTACTTACCAAGTACTACCCAGTAGTATAGTTGCGAGTAGCGGACTATTATAAATTTATTTGCACAATCACTTTGACGACAAGCGGTTCTGTCACCCAACTATCATCTCCCAAGCTTCCGAGACCATTGATGGACCAAAGTTATACGAGTCAGAAACACAGTAAAACCCCCTTAATTAGACTGTTTGTCTATCTAACTTCTATGTGTTAGTCCCGATATATTTCCACAGGGCATTTTAGAGACTGAAGTGAAAATACGCTAAGGAGAGGATTTTATGCTGAAAAGATAACAAGAGTCAATCCAAGGTCAAGATCATATGCCGACTGAAGAAATATCAAGGATCCTGACGTTGAATTGACCAGAACAAATTAATCAGAAGAATCAGGAGTGGAGTCAAGACAGCCCGGGGAAGAAACACATTGACAGTTTTGTGAAAAGACTGCACAAAACTGTACAAACTCACACATTGGGCAAGGATGACCGGCCACCATTCAAGGAGGTGGGCAAGGGAGGAGCTCCTCCCCCTTGGGTGACCGGCAACCGGCGGCGCCACCTCCTCCACCAAAAGCCGCCGGCCTCCTCTCCTTCCTCCACATGTGGCCATCTCCTCCCTTGATTTCTCCTCCAATCAAAATGCAACACTTGCCACCCATCTCCACCACCCACCTCCTCCCATTTTGGCTATAAAAGGAGAGCTCCTCCTCCTCATTTCACACACCAAATCTCAATTTCACTTCTCTCTCTAGAAGTTGTAATATTTGTAACGTTGTAATTTTGCTTTGGAAATAAAGGATAGCTCCCTTGGCGCTTCAACGGTTGTAAGTATTTATTAGTATTTATTTATTTAACTGTTGTCTTTAATTCCTTAGTATAATGTTTAGCGCGATGAATAGTAGCTAAACTTGTAGTTCGGTCTAAGGGGCGCACTTGTATTATAAAATGTTTTAAGACTATTAACTTAGTGTCTAGTCTAAGTATTCAAAACTTATTCTATGTGCCATATATTAAGTCAGAACGTCCAAGGTAGAGTGGATGCTTGGAATGGCAAAACTCTACAGCGGGGTTCGTAAACTTGTACGGATAAGTGGATGCTTGGAATGGCAAAGCTTATCTGAGAAGTTTGACTCATCTTAAACACCATTTGGTTGATCGGGAATGATTGATCAAATGGATGCACATAGGCTAATATAACCGGGAATGGAGTATTAGTCTAAATAGAATAAGTGTTCTACGTCCTTGGAATAGGCTTGACAGTGTACGCAAATCGAGTGCTTGGAATGGCCTTGATACACCGTTTGAATACTTAGGAGAGTCACTAAAGGTCAATGATAAACAGGATATAATACAAGTCCCCTGAAACCGAACATTTCTCTTTAATCATTAAAATAGTAATTTACTTTCTAGTATTAAAATCAACCAACCAACCAATCAATCAATCAAAATAGCTGGTAGCTTTAAAACCAACCAACTGACCTTAAACACGCTCCCACGCTGCGTAATCCCCCCGAAGAACAATTATTCCCCTAGTTCCCTTGGGTTCGACCCCTACTTACCAAGTACTACCCAGTAGTATAGTTGCGAGTAGCGGACTATAAATTTATTTGCATAATCGCTTTGACGACGAGCGGTTCTGTCAAATTGGCGCCGTTGCCGGGGAACTAGTCATCGGATAACTGTTCTTTGAATCGTTACGCGCTTCAAAAACAAACCATGTCTCGCGAAGAAAGTCTCCATGACTACCAGGATGACGAAGAAATAAACCTGTACGATCAAAACGATGAGGTACCGTTTCCATTCGTCGACGATCCGGAACAACTCATCAGGAACAGAAGAGCTCGTGATAGGGAAGCAGTCAGAAGAAACCAAGAATTACCCGAGGACCGAAATGCAGCTGGTCCAGTACAACCTCCTATCCATCCCCCACGACCATGACCTCAACCTCGATACATACCAAGAAGAGAACCCGCTTTCGACGACTACTACGGGGATAACTACTACCGTGAACCAACTATGGGCGAGTTAAACGCCCTTAATTTCGAGACACAGCCATGGTGCATCTATGAGAGCCCTGAATTAGAAAATATAACCATCAACGCATCAGTTGCACACAGCCTGCCAAAATTCTCAGGATCTCAAGGAGAATCTGCCGCAACTCACCTCCAACGCCTACATGGCATTTGCCAGAATCTAAAGCCCAATCGAGTGAATATGGACGACTTCAAGTTAAAGGCGTTCTATTTTTCCCTCATAGACTCGGCAAGCGACTGGTTCCTTTCATTGCCTTCCGGAAGCATCAGAACATGGGCTCAGATGCAGAAGAAGTTCTTAGACAAATACTACCCGGCTGGAAGAGCAATACAAGTAAGGAAGCAACTACAGGAAATCAAACAAGGTCCCAATGAAACCATGTACGATTACCTGGAAAAGTTCAATCACCTAGAAAGGAGCTGCTGTACCCTTGGACTGCCCGAGAAACTCGTCATCGAGTACCTTATTGATGGATTAAGATCATTAGACAAAATGCTCTTGGATGCCTCAGCGAGAGGGTCCATGATGAATCTATCATTAAGTGGCATCATAAATCTCATCGCAAATGTTTCTGAAAATGCTCGATTTAGAGAAGAGACCACTCGCGAAGATGAATTCTCTCGATCAAAAAGGGTAGCACAAACCGAGGCATCAGTAAACTCCATAACTGAAGAGATGAAATAGTTAAAGGAGATGATGATTGAGATCATACGTAGACAGCCAGTTACGGTAAAACCTTGCGAGTTCTGTGGTTCTACGGACCACAAAACGGACGCATGCCCAACATTGATAGAAGAAGAACCGGCTGATGTGAATGCAGTGGGAGGATATCAAGGATACAACAACGTCAGAGATGGACAAAATAGACAGTACGGTCAAACGTCCAACCCAGGCTGGCGTAACAACAATAGCTATCCTCAGAAGGAGACACAACCAGTTGTCCCTCAACTAGCTCAGTCATACTACCAACCCCCCCACCGGCAGTATAACCAGAACGCTCAATCGGCAAGCCAATATCAACAAAAAGGACCAAATCAGTACCAAGCCGGCCCGAGCAATCAGCAGGAACCAAGCAAATCGCTCAACGACACGATGAAGGAGCTCGCGGGAAACATTAATCAGTTGGGAACTTCGCTACACCAGTACCAGGCAAAAACTGACGGGGCAATCTCAGAATTGACCAAAAAAATGTCCCAGCTCGCCACCGCAATGTCTACACTCACTACTGAACCTGGCAGACTTCCTTCACAGACCGTTCAAAATCCAAAGGCAAATATAAGCATGATAAAGAGGTCAAGCATGAAGGCTACACTAGGAGAAGTAGCACGATCCCCAACTTACAAACTCACGAACAATCACTTCAACCGCAGACGTCGGCCTGATTGGAATCAAGAGGAAGATCGTCCCAATAATGGCAAAACATGGGTTACACATGCCGACAATGGACGATATGCATTCACCGTCTGCATAACACCACCGCCAATTATACACACCGACGTACCAGCATCAGGATGGGACGATGACAACAACTTAAGGCCAAGGAATAGGCAGACTGGTCAAAGAATAGAAAGAGCCCTCGTTTCAGACCATGAGTCACAACCGGAAAGAGATAAAGACCCAGGAGCCTTTACAATCACTTGCGGTATTGGTGAAACCCAGATCCAAAAATGCTTAGTCGATCTTGGGGCTGCTGTCAACGCCATGCCTTCCTCCTTGTATTACTTACTAGGACTTGGTCCGTTGAAACCTCCCCGGTCAAATATCGAGCTAGGAGATAAGTCATGCATCCGTCCGGTTGGAGAACTGGAAGATGTAATACTCCATGTGGGAGAGCTCGTAGTTGCTGCAGACTTCTATGTAATACCAACAGAAGAAACCAGCGAAAACGATCCTCCGACAATAATATTGGGACGACCATTCCTCTACGCCACTAAAGCAAGAATCGATGTGGGCAAGGGGTCATTATCACTTAAGTTTGGCGGCAAAATTGCACATTTCTACATTAATAAAAGCCGCCCGGACACGAAGAAACCGCCAGACATAACACCTATCTCAGATCACGGTGCACAGTTTTCTGACCTGTCATTAGGGACCAGAAAAGTATCAAGACCATCAGCTATGGTCAAAGGTCTCCCGCCTTCTCAGAAACAATGGAAAGAGAAAACACCAAAACAATGGAGCTCTTACTCCAGCAAGAAGTCAGGAAGAAGCAACACTGGAACGGTGGCAAAGTTTGACCTCAGCCACCCATGGGACCCAAACCAATGAACCACAAACGAGGTATCGTCGAGCCAACGACATTAAACAAGTGCACTGGTCGGGAGGTAACCCGACACTATCTTACTTTTCCGCACTTTAATTTCTGTCATTTAAATTCAGTAATTTAGTTTTAAGCTTGCATGACTTTTGAACTAAGGCACGCCTTCGTTCAAAAGTGGGGGGGGTGAGAACCACCTATGTACATAAATAACATGCAGCTGTTTTTTCTTTTTTAGTAATAAGTACCTTTTTGAAAATATGAACTTAAGAATGTGAAAAAGATAAATCATAATTCATGCATTAACCTTGTGAAAATTCAACTGTTTAAAAACTTAGAATGTAACTTTACATTTGTCCTTTGTGCTGAGATAACTAGGGATGTGGAGTTTATATAAACTGCCCTAGAGAGGCTTGGCAAGCAATCAAAGGATCAGATCAAACTATATGGTTTTCGAAGTCAGTGGAGGCTGCACTTCGGGTTTTCAGTGAATAATTGAAGTCAACTCCGCCAAGAAGCATCTATGCAAAGGCGAGGACGGGAATCAGACCGTCCTCTCTCTAGTCAAAATAGCCGAGAAAATAGATGAGCGACCCTCATCTTGACCTGGGCAAAACGACAAAGACAAGAGGAGCGGGGAGGTATTTCCATAGGCTTGCGGGCGATGATTGGACCTCCCAAAAAGGCTTAAGAAAATGGACTAGCAGTCACAAAAAGGCGAAAAACTCAAAGAAGAAAATCAAAAGAGGCCAAAGGCCCAAAATTGTGAAGGTTTTAACCGAGCAAAAGTGAAGCACTCAAAAAAGTCAAATCAAAGGCCAAAGGCCGATTCTCTACAACAACAAAAAAAGCAGTCCCTCGCCAAAAAAGAAAATCAAAAAGGCTCAACTCACTGAAACCCGAATCGAATCATGTGCTAGAGAAAGCTACCAGAAAACCATATAGTACGAGACGATCCCAAGATTGCAGTCCAGGAGCCTAAAAAGGGCTATCTCCCGAGACATCCAATATAATTTGCATCTCAGCACGGAGGTACAAGTATTAAGTTTCTTCTATTTATTTACGCAGTTTAATTTGGTAATAAGTAAGCAATGCATGAATTAGGATAGATCGAGTACCACAATCTAATTTTCATATTCCAAAGCCAAACTTATGACTTACGCCCTTTAATAGCATTGTTCGGGACGAACAACTAAAAGTGGGGGGTAATCTGATGGACCAAAGTTATACGAGTCAGAAACACAGTAAAACCCCCTTAATTAGACTGTTTGTCTATCTAACTTCTATGTGTTAGTCCCGATATATTTCCACAGGGCATTTTAGAGACTGAAGTGAAAACACGCTAAGGAGAGGATTTTATGCTGAAAAGATAACAAGAGTCAATCCAAGGTCAAGATCATATGCCGACTGAAGAAATATCAAGGATCCTGACGTTGAATTGACCAGAACAAATTAATCAGAAGAATCAGGAGTGGAGTCAAGACAGCCCGGGGAAGAAACACATTGACAGTTTTGTGAAAGACTGCACAAAACTGTACAAACTCACACATTGGGCAAGGATGACCGGCCACCATTCAAGGAGGTGGGCAAGGGAGGAGCTCCTCCCCCTTGGGTGACCGGCAACCGGCGGCGCCACCTCCTCCACCAAAAGCCGCCGGCCTCCTCTCCTTCCTCCACATGTGGCCATCTCCTCCCTTGATTTCTCCTCCAATCAAAATGCAACACTTGCCACCCATCTCCACCACCCACCTCCTCCCATTTTGGCTATAAAAGGAGAGCTCCTCCTCCTCATTTCACACACCAAATCTCAATTTCACTTCTCTCTCTAGAAGTTGTAATATTTGTAACGTTATAATTTTGCTTTGGAAATAAAGGATAGCTCCCTTGGCGCTTCAACGGTTGTAAGTATTTCTTAGTATTTATTTATTTAACTGTTGTCTTTAATTCCTTAGTATAGTGTTTAGCGCGATGAATAGTAGCTAAACTTGTAGTTCGGTCTAAGGGGCGCACTTGTATTATAAAATGTTTTAGACTATTAACTTAGTGTCTAGTCTTAGTATTCAAAACTTATTCTATGTGCCATATATTAAGTCAGAACGTCCAAGGTAGAGTGGATGCTTGGAATGGAAAAACTCTACAGCGGGGTTCGTAAAATTGTACGGATAAGTGGATGCTTGGAATGGCAAAGCTTATCTGAGAAGTTTGACTCATCTTAAACACCATTTGGTTGATCGGGAATGATTGATCAAATGGATGCACATAGGCTAATATAACAGGGAATGGAGTATTAGTCTAAATAGAATAAGTGTTCTACGTCCTTGGAATAGGCTAGACAGTGTACGCAAATCGAGTGCTTGGAATGGCCTTGATACACCGTTTGAATACTTAGGAGAGTCACTAAAGGTCAATGATAAACATGATATAATACAATTCCCCTGAAACCGAACATTTCTCTTTAATCATTAAAATAGTAATTTACTTTCCAGTATTAAAATCAACCAACCAACCAATCAATCAATCAAAATAGCTGGTAGCTTTAAAACCAACCAACTGACCTTAAACACGCTCCCACGCTGCGTAATCCCCCCGAAGAACAATTATTCCCCTGGTTCCCTTCGGTTCGACCCCTACTTACCAAGTACTACCCAGTAGTATAGTTGCGAGTAGCGGACTATAAATTTATTTGCATAATCGCTTTGACGACGAGCGGTTCTGTCAAATTGGAATCTGATGGACCAAAGTTATACGAGTCAGAAACATAGTAAAACCCCCTTAATTAGACTGTTTGTCTATCTAACTTCTATGTGTTAGTCCCGATATATTTCCACAGGGCATTTTAGAGACTGAAGTGAAAACACGCTAAGGAGAGGATTTTATGCTGAAAAGATAACAAGAGTCAATCCAAGGTCAAGATCATATGCCGACTGAAGAAATATCAAGGATCCTGACGTTGAATTGACCAGAACAAATTAATCAGAAGAATCAGGAGTGGAGTCAAGACAGCCCGGGGAAGAAACACATTGACAGTTTTGTGAAAAGACTGCACAAAACTGTACAAACTCACACATTGGGCAAGGATGACCGGCCACCATTCAAGGAGGTGGGCAAGGGAGGAGCTCCTCCCCCTTGGGTGACCGGCAACCGGCGGCGCCACCTCCTCCACCAAAAGCCGCCGGCCTCCTCTCCTTCCTCCACATGTGGCCATCTCCTACCTTGATTTCTCCTCCAATCAAAATGCAACACTTGCCACCCATCTCCACCACCCACCTCCTCCCATTTTGGCTATAAAAGGAGAGCTCCTCCTCCTCATTTCACACACCAAATCTCAATTTCACTTCTCTCTCTAGAAGTTGTAATATTTGTAACGTTGTAATTTTGCTTTGGAAATAAAGGATAGCTCCCTTGGCGCTTCAACGGTTGTAAGTATTTCTTAGTATTTATTTATTTAACTATTGTCTTTAATTCCTTAGTATAATGTTTAGCGCGATGAATAGTAGCTAAACTTGTAGTTCGGTCTAAGGGGCGCACTTGTATTATAAAATGTTTTAAGACTATTAACTTAGTGTCTAGTCTAAGTATTCAAAACTTATTCTATGTGCCATATATTAAGTCAGAACGTCCAAGGTAGAGTGGATGCTTGGAATGGCAAAACTCTACAGCGGGGTTCGTAAACTTGTACGGATAAGTGGATGCTTGGAATGGCAAAGCTTATCTGAGAAGTTTGACTCATCTTAAACACCATTTGGTTGATCGGGAATGATTGATCAAATGGATGCACATAGGCTAATATAACCGGGAATGGAGTATTAGTCTAAATACAATAAGTGTTCTACGTCCTTGGAATAGGCTAGACAGTGTACGCAAATCGAGTGCTTGGAATGGCCTTGATACACCGTTTGAATACTTAGGAGAGTCACTAAAGGTCAATGATAAACAGGATATAATACAAGTCCCCTGAAACCGAACAATTCTCTTTAATTATAAACTGTAATTTACTTTCCAGTATTAAAATCAACCAACCAACCAATCAATCAAAATAGCTGGTAGCTTTAAAACCAACCAACCAACCTTAAACACGCTCACACGCTGCGTAATCCCCCCGAAGAACAATTATTCCCCTAGTTCCCTTGGGTTTGACCCCTACTTACCAAGTACTACCCAGTAGTATAGTTGCGAGTAGCGGACTATTATAAATTTATTTGCACAAATCGCTTTGACGACGAGCGGTTCTGTCAAATTGGCGCCGTTGCCGGGGAACTAGTTATCGGATAGTTGTTCTTTCCCTCCCCTTTCTTTTTCTTTCTTTTTCCTATGTCATTACCCATTACGCATGCATGGACAACGCGATTTCTGCCCCTGTTCGGAGGAACGGAGGGAGAAGACCCTGTACAGCACTGCCGAAACTTCCACCACGTCTGCCATCACATCAAACCGGAGAACGAAGTATTAGAGGAATTTAAGCTGAAATGCTTTAAATTCTCTCTAACCGACCTCGCCACGATATGATACTACACATCCACCGCTTGCAGTGCAGAACGTTTCGTAGACCTCTGCGTTCCGTTCCTGAAAGAATTCTCCCCACCATCTTTACGCCAAGAAACCCGTGAGAAGATCATGAGCCTTCATCAATCCCGGGATGAGACTTTGGACGAATACTACATGAACTACGATGCCATCGTCTCAAGCTGCCCGCACCATGGATTTACGAAGAAAGTTCTTCTCCAAAAATTTCTTCGTGGGATGAGGGCCGAAGAGCTGGGAAGAGTTAACGAAGCTATGAGAAGGTCTGCAACAAACTTCACCGTTGCAGACATGTGGTACCTTATAATCGGCCTGGCCGCTACCACAAGACGAGTACCCCAAACTGATGAGGAAATGCAGACAGAAGAAGCTGATCCTGAGGCTGATGAAGAAGAAACCACCGAACCGTCGGAAGAGACTCCTGAACCGTCTGAAGAATCAGACATGGAAAGCACCGGAAGCAACGAAGTAGGAGTCCAGAACACCACTGACGAACTGCCCAAGCCATACCCGACTATCATTACCCAGGCAGCTGAAACTATCTACGATCAGTTCTTCACGAACCAACATAACGAGGCAGAACCAAGCCTCATGAGGCCTTCCCGACTTTTCCCCTTAATTAATGAGCAAGTCGCCGTGAACTATGCGATCCAAGAAGAAGCTCAAAGGAGAATGGGAAAAGCACCTCTGCAGAATGACCCCTCGATGGAGCAGTGCTATGCCGCAACCGGACTAGGCAGTCCCAAATACAAAAACTTCGAAAGGCTGGTAGTGAAAGGTCCATCACCCCCTCCGGGGTATTGGAAAGAAAAGATCCCGAAACCAAGGAGTCCTAACCAGAACACAACATCCAGCAAGAAGTCAGGAAGAAGCAACACTGGAACGGTGGCAAAGTTTGACCTCAGCCACCCATGGGACCCAAACCAGTAATCCACAACGAGGTACTGTCGAGCCAACGACGTTAAACAAGTGCACTGGTCGGGAGGTAACCCGACACTATCTTACTTTTCCGCACTTTAATTTCTGTCTTTTAAATTCAGTATTTAGTTTTAAGCTTGCATGACTTTTGAACTAAGGCACGCCTTCGTTCAAAAGTGTGGGGTGAGATCCACCTCTGTACATAAATAACATGCGGCTGTTTTTCTTTTTTAATAAGTACCTTTTTGAAAATATGAACTTAAGAATGTGAAAAAGATAAATCATAATTCATGCATTAACCTTGTGAAAATTCAAACTGTTTAAAAACTTAGAATGTAACTTTCCATTTGTCCTTTGTGCTGAGATAACTAGGGATGTGGAGTTGATATAAACTGCCCTAGAGAGGCTTGGCAAGCAATCAAAGGATCAGATCAAACTATATGGTTTTCGAAGTCAGTGGAGGCTGCACTTCGGGTTTCAGTGAAGATTGAAGTCATCTCCGCCATGCAATGCAAAAGGCGAGGACGGGAATCAGACCGTCCTATCTCCGGTCAAAGTAGCCGAGAAAATAGATGAGCGACCCTCACCTTGACCCGCGCGAAAACGGAAAAAACGAGAAGAGCGGGGAGGTATTTCCATAGGCTTGCGGGCGATGATTGGACCTCCCAAAAAAGGCTCGAGAAAATGGACTTGCAAAACCACAAAAAGGCGAAAAGCTTGAAGAAGCAAATCAAGAGGCCTAAGGCCCAAAAATGTGAAGGTTTTAACCGAACAAAAGTGAAGTACTCAAAGCGTCAAATCAAAGGCCAAATGCCGACTCACTACAAAAGCAGTCCCTCGCCAAAAGAAAATCAAAGTACTCAAACCACTGAAACCTGAACCGAATCACGTGCTAGAGAAAGCTACCAGAAAACCATATAGTACGAGACGATCCCAAGAGTGCAGTCCAGGAGCCTAAAAAGGGCTATCTCCCGAGACATCCAATATAATTTGCATCTCAGCACGGAGGTACAAGTATTAAGTTTCTTCTATTTATTTACGCAGTTTAATTTGGTAATAAGTAAGCAATGCATGAATTAGGATAGATCGAGTACCACAATCTAATTTTCATATTCCAAAGCCAAACTTAGAACTTACGCCCTTTAATAGCATTGTTCGGGACGAACAACTAAAAGTGTGGGGTGATCTGATGGACCATAATTGTATGAAACATAAATGCAGTTAAACCCACCAAATTAGACTGTTTGTCTATCTAACTTCTACGTGTTAGTCCCGATATATTTTAGCAGGGCATTTTAGAGACTGAAGTGAAAACACGCTAAGGAGAGGATTTTATACTGAAAAGATAACAAGAGTCAATCCAAGGTCAAGATCATATGCCGACTGAAGAAATATCAAGGATCCTGACATTGAATTGACCATAACAAATTAATCAGAAGAATCAGGAGTGGAGTCAAGACAGCCCGGGGAAGAAACACATTGACAGTTTTGTGAAAAGACTGCACAAAACTCTACAAAACTCACATATGGGCAAGGATGACCGGCCACTTGAAGAAGTGGTGGCCAAGGGAGGAGCTCCTCCTCCTTGGCCACCGCCTACCGGCGGCTTTGAGGGGTGGTGACCGGCGGCTTTGAGGGGTGGTGACCGGCGGCTTCACTATTCCTCCACATGTCACCTCCTCCTCCTCCTCCCTTCTCCTCCCTTGGATCAAATGCACATGTCCACCATCTCCACCACCCATCTCCTCCCCTTTTGGCTATAAAAGGAGGCCTCCTCCTCCTCATTTCAACACACCTCAATCTCAATTTCACTTCTCTCTCTAGAAGTTGTAATATTTGTAATGTTGTAATCTTGGCTTTGGAAATAAAGGATAGCTCCCTTGGAGCTTCAACGGTTGTAAGTAATTCTTAGTATTTATTCAACTATTTTATTTCCTTAGTTATAATGTTTAGCTCGATGAATAGTAGCTAAACTTGTAGTTCGGTCTAAGGGGCGCACTTGTATTATAAAATGTTTTAGACTATTAACTTAGTGTCTAGTCTAAGTATTCAAAACTTATTCTATGTGCCATATATTAAGTCAGAACGTCCAAGGTAGAGTGGATGCTTGGAATGGCAAAACTCTACAGCGGGGTTCGTAAACTTGTACGGATAAGTGGATGCTTGGAATGGCAAAGCTTATCTGAGAAGTTTGACTCATCTTAAACACCATTTGGTTGATCGGGAATGATTGATCAAATGGATGCACATAGGCTAATATAACCGGGAATGGAGTATTAGTCTAAATAGAATAAGTGTTCTACGTCCTTGGAATAGGCTAGATAGTGTACGCAAATCGAGTGCTTGGAATGGCCTTGATACACCGTTTGAATACTTAGGAGAGTCACTAAAGGTCAATGATAAACAGGATATAATACAAGTCCCCTGAAACCGAACATTTCTCTTTAATTATAAACTGTAATTTACTTTCCAGTATTAAAATCAACCAACCAACCAATCAATCAATCAAAATAGCTGGTAGATTTAAAACCAACCAACCAACCTTAAACACGCTCCCACGCTGCGTAATCCCCCCGAAGAACAATTATTCCCCTAGTTCCCTTGGGTTCGACCCCTACTTACCAAGTACTACCCAGTAGTATAGTTGCGAGTAGCGGACTATTATAAATTTATTTGCACAAATCGCTTTGACGACGAGCGGTTCTGTCAAAAGGCAAGGCAAAAATCAACACAGGATCGGTGGCGAAATACGACCTGAGCCACCCATGGGATCCAAACCAGTGATCCAGGAATGAGGTACTGTCGAGCCAACGACGTTAAACAAAGGCACTGGTCGGGAGGTAACCCGACACGTATCTTACTTTCTGTCTTTTATTTTTTCTATCATTTAGTTTTTTTTCCGTAAGTCGCTCTCACCCACTTGGTGCATAGAATGAAATGACTATTTAGGAATCGGTTTTTGGAGCAAGACCGGATCAGCCAGGCAGCTTCCGTGAATTACCGGGCCTGCGCTGAGAGTTCAAGGCCCCATCCGAACTCCCTCGATTATCCAGCCCCGAGCCATGTCATTCGACACAATAAAGGGAGTTATGTTCTTCCCTTTTCCTTGATGTCATTTCCTTCTCGTACAATATCTGCTTGCATGGCTTTTGAACTAAGTTGTGCTGAAAGGCACGCCTTCGTTCAAAAGTGTGGGGTGAGAACCACCTGTGTACATAAACATGTTTTCTTTCCTTTAATATTATCTTTTTGAAAATATGAACTTGAGAATGTGAAAAAGATAGATCATAATTCATGCATTAACCTTGTCAAAATTCAACTGTTTAAAAACTTAGAATGTAACTTCTCATTTGTCCCTTTGTGCTGAGATAAACTAGGGATGTGGAGTTGACATAAACTGCCCTAGAGAGGCTTGGCAAGCACTTGAAGGATCGAATCTAACTATATGGTTTTCGAAGTCAGTGGAGGCTGCACTTCAGGTTTCAGTGAAGATTGAAGTCATCTCCGCCATGCAGTGTTTATGCAAAAAGAAAAAAAAAGGCAAGGACGGGAATCAGACCGTCCTATCTCTAGTCAAAGTAGCCGAGAAAATAGATGAGCGACCCTCATCTTGACCCGCGCGAAACGACAAGGATGAGAGGAGCAGGGAGGTATTTCCATATGCTCGCGGGCGACGATTGGACCTCCCAAAAAGGCTTGAGAAAATGGACTAGCAAGCCACAAAAAGGCAAAAGCTCGAAGAAGCAAATCAAGAGGCCAAAGGCCCAAAATTGTGAAGGTTTTAACCGAACAAAAAGTGAAGTACTCAAAGAGTCAAATCAAAGGCCAAAGGCAGATTCACTACAAAAGCTGTCCCTCGCCAAAAGAAAATCAAAGACCAAACCATTGAAACCCGAACCGAATCACGTGCTCGAGAAAGCTACAAGAAAACCATATAGTGCGAGACAGTCCCGAGAATGCAGTCCAGGAGCCTAAAAAGGGCTATCTCCCAAAACATCCAAAATAATTTGCATCTCGGCACGAAGGTACAAGTATCAAGTTTCTTCTATTTATTTACACAGTTCAATTTGGTAATAAGTAAGTAATGCATGAATTAGGATAAATCGAGTCCCACAGTCTAACTTTCATATTTTAAAAGCTTACTTAGTGTGCCGCCCTTTAATAGCATTGTTCGGGACGAACAACTAAAAGTGTGGGGTGATCTGATGGACCATAATTATACGAATCATAAACACAGTAAAACCCACCAAATTAGACTGTTTGTCTATTTAACTTTTGCTTGTTAGTTTTGATATTTATCTACAGGGTATTTTGGAGCCTAGAGAGAATACACGCTAAGGAGAGGATTTTACGCTGAAAAGATATTACGAGTCATTCCAAGGTCAAGATTTGATGCCGACTGAAGAAATCTCAAGATCCTGACATTAAATCACTCAAAACAAATCAAACCGAGAAGCAACCAAAGTTAGTCTGGAGCAGAAATGTACCGATAGTTTTGTGAAAACTTCACAAAAACTCACAAAACTCCCTCCTTTGCCCTTATGACCGGTGGCTTTTGGGAGAGGGTGGCCAAAGGAGGAAGCTTTTCCCCATTGATGTCCTAAAACCGGCGGCTTCTACCTCCATGGAGCTCCCCCTTGGATGAAACCATGTGGTTTCATCCTCACCACCCATCTCCTCCCCTTTTGGCTATAAATACAAGCCATTCTCCTCTCATTTATATCATCCTCAAATCCAAAATCATAAACACTTCTCTCTCTAGAAAGTTTGGCATTTGTAAGTTTGGTTTTTAATATATAATACTCCTGTTGGTTCTTGAGTATTATAGTTCGGTCTTGAGTACTCCTGTCGGTTCTTGAGTACTCAAGCTTTTCTTTATTCTCGAGTACTCTTGTCGGTTCTTGAAATACTCACCCCTTTCCTTACTTACTATCTTTCAAAAACCCTCGAGTACCTAGCTATGGTATCCACCTCTATGGATATTCGTAGCTAAACTCTTCATTCGGTTGAAGGGGTGTACTTGTATCATAAAATGTTTTAGACCCTGCACCTAGTGCATCTTTGTGTTCGAAACTTGTTCTATGTGCCATATATCAGGTCAGAACTTCCAAGGTTGAGTGGATGCTTTAACGGGCAAAGCTCTTCCGTGGGGTTCGTGAACATACTCAGGTAAGTGGATGCTTTAGCGGGCAAAGCTTATCTGAGAAGTTCGACTTATCTAAAACACCATTTGGTCGATCGTAACTGAAAGATCAAATGGATGCACATAAGGCTAAGATACTTCGAAAGGAGGAATTAGTCTAAGTAGAACAAGTGTTCTAAACGATGTTGCAAGTCTTGTGCTAGAAATAGCCTCGATTCATCTTTGAACACTTAGTATGATCATTAGCGGTCAATGATAAACAGGCTATGATACAAGGCCCCCGAAACCGAATGCTTTCCTTAAATTTAAACACCACCTGCATTTACTTTCAATTTTAGTATAAACTGATTATCAACTGCTCACCTTCTGGAGGACTTGCCAATCATGCAACAACCGCTGTAAGTCTTCTCTTTTATTTTCAGTATTTACATTTTCTGTCATTTACTTTTCCGCACTAAAAACCAAAACCAACCAACCAATCACTTACTTTTCCACACTAAAACCTCAATCAACCTAAAACACGCTCCCTCGCTGTACAATTCCCTCAAAGAATAGCTTATCCCCCTAATTCCCTTGGGTTCGACCCCTACTTACCACTTGCTACCCAGTAGTGAAGTCGCGAGTAGCGGACTTATAAATTTATTCTTGACGTTTGCACACGACGACTGTGCGTCCATCACCCGCGCTGTAAGTATTTAGCTAGTTTTCATCTGCATTTGCATTGTGTGATTTCATATGTGTGCAGCAGTTTTAATTATGGAGTGCCAGCACAAGGAAATGTCGGAACAGCTCAGCATCTCCCGTGACACAAGGTCTGTCACGGGACAAAGGAGCTGTCACAGGACCCAGCCGTGGCGATGACAAAACCAGGTCCCGTGACACCCCGTGACAGTTCAGGTGTCACAGGACCTACTCGAGTACATAAATTTTGTTCATTTGGCATCCCTTATCTAGTTTTCTTCGCAATTATCGATGCTAACCTATCACTTGTGAAGCTCTGTGTTTTTATCTATATATCTAGCAGCTCATAAGTCATGTTTCACTCCCCATGCATCGCTTAATATCTATGGATATCGAGCTATCACACACGAGGGAAGTTCCTATGCGCCTTTTCTTATTTTTTATTCCTTCGCTTAGGGACTAAGCTCATTTTTAAGTGTGGAGTGGGTAGCACATAATCACATACATCACACATCACATGTCGCACATTCACTCTTGCATATGCTCAACTGTCTATGTATTGCGATTGAAATCCTCGTTTTCTACGATACTCCTTGATTGATTGTCATTCTTTTAGATTCAAAGTCTAAGACTTGAAATAGTTTTATTCGTGTGTGTATTCTCTTGAGTCAGTATCATTGCTAGCCTTTGCCTATCACATGTTTTACGTATTTCTTGAAGCATGTTTGAGACTTGATATTAGTAGGCACCGGTTCAAAATGTCAAAAACTTAAATATGCATCTCTTTTTCTAGGTGACCTTAGTACTAGTATGCGTTTCTCTGTACTTATTGTGATTTGCATGCGCCCGCCTTTACCTATACACTATGTCAAGTTTTAAGTGTGGAGTTAGAAAAAAAAGTCAAAAGAGGGGCGAAAAATCGGCCCCCAGTCAAGAACAAAGTTCTGAATTTTCAAAATAGAGTGAAAAATTGACTCTATGCATAGTTGTTTTTGCAGAAAAAAAATAGAAAAATAATACCAAGGGCAAGGTGAGAAAAGTCACCCCTTGTGTATGAAAAAAAATAGAAAAAAAAATGCTGCCCCCTTTTGCTTGATGTAGTGTATTTCCACCTTTTCATCGCATGCAATCATGACTTGTCTTAAGAATTCATGTACTAGAAGCTAAGGGACGAACCTCGTGCTTGCACTAAAATCTTGATGCAAATTTTTGTACTATTTTTTAGAAAAATTCTTTAGCCAGGCTCTTCTTCTCTTACGGGTCATTGCCTAGTCCTTGGCACTTGAAAATGAGCTTTGCGCCGAAAACCCGTGGACTATCCCTAGATAGCATAGGTGAATGGCGAGCATGTTTTGTGTAACTATTCGTGTTCTTATTACGTTGCAATAGAACTATTTAGAACATGTGATTAGTCGATTGCTAACCGTGTGTACTGACCGTTTGAATGCATAACTCATCTAATCTATGATTGTCTGAAAACTTTGATGAAGATGTTTGACTTGAAGTTGAGGTAACACGATGAATCCGAGGTATGACATGACTTTATTGTGACTCGTTGAGCATCATTTCATGCAGCACGTTAGTTAGTTGTACATGGGATTTGTAGGCAGTCCTATTCCTGAAAACCTTCACGAGACTATACTCGTCCTACTAGGGCAGCCTAGGGGTTTAAAGGCTTGATGCATATGCTAAATGCATTCGTGTCCTCTACGACAGTGAGTTATCTTTTTATTTTTTGTTTTAGTTAGAATTGATCACATGACACTTGAGTGGGTAGCTTAGAAACGTATAGTTGTTGAGCCTCACATGGACATGCATTTATTATGCTATTTATTCGACATTTTTTCGGGACGAACAAATCCTAAGTGTGGAGTGTTTTGATCAGTCGAGATTTTGACTAGTTAATTGCTCCATACGATGAAGGATATCACTCGTTCTCCCGGCAAATTGTCATTATTTAACCTCTTTTCTAGTGTTTTAGATCATATATCACATACCTAATACTTTTGGATTCCGAAGCAAAGCAAAGCAATTGGTGAAGATTTGGGCAAAAAAAATAGGACAAAACAGGGCAGCACACCTTTGCGACGTATTTTGCATGCCCAGGGCGCATACATTGTCCAAATGAGTCGACATTTAGCTTGTTGGAAAGCTAATTCAAAGGCTTACAACTTTGTAGTTGACACCAAGAGCAAATTCGAAGGTTTAGATCTCCAAAAAGGCGACGGAAGTCAGGTCCCATGACGCTCCCTGCTGTCACGGGACAATAGAACTGTCACGGGATTTGGCCGTGGCAACGACATCTTTGAGTCCCGTGACAGCCCGTGACGGCCCGTGACAGTTGAGATGTCACGGGACTTTCCTAATCTTGACTTGAGATAATTATGGAAATTCGATATATAAAGAAAGCATTCGATCAGATTCAAAGGGCAGACGAATTGAGGAGAGTTTGGTGGTTATTTTGGAGTAAAGAAACCCTAACTTTGGAGAAGACAGAGTTCATCGCGAGATTGAGGATTGGTTAACTCATCCTTAATTTTTATTCATACGCTATTTGTGGTTAATTGCCATGAATAGTGAGTAGTCTCTTTATTCTGGGATCCTACGGATCCCGTGCGATGTACCCAACTCGTCATGTGATCATATGAATGTTTTTCATTAATGCAAATCGAATATTCAATTTATCGTGCTTAATTTATCATTCTTGCAAGTATTTACATTGAATGGGATGTTTGCATGCTAGAACGTATTTAGGGTATTTATCGAAAGATGAATGGGTCCTAGGTTTTAACTGGATTGGATGAAATTGTATGAAAACCTTTAGTTTAATAAATCTCAATCGTTGATAATCCATGGATGGGCGGCGTTCAACGATTGAGATTAATCTAGATAATGATCTGTGGATGGGCGGCTTATCTAGTGTTATTTTGGTTTAATTCGATATTCGATAGCATGATGAATTACAGGATAATGATTGCATGATTAGTGGGGTTAGGACGGGTGAAGTATGGTCCTGGGATTCTTTCTCTGATTAAGTACAAACCTTTTATTTTCTGTTATTTAATTTCTGCGATTTTCACAACAAAGCAAACCTCTTTTAATTGGAGTAGCTAAATAGGTCACATTGTTTGCTAGTAATCACACACATGTTCCTTGGATCGACCCTTGGCTTACCAAGGTTTATAAATTTTGTTTGACTACGATTTTACCGCTAAAACACATAATTTGACAACTATAAAGGGTTAAAAATACGCTTGTCAGTCACCGTGGCTCAAAGAGACCGCATACTGAATGTATTTAAATTAAAACTATAACGCCCCAAAATCAATAGTCTTTAAAACGGCCTCACATTGGCCGTGCATTCCCTAAAACCATCTTTGGAACGCACGAAGCCTCTAAAATCACCTTACAAAAATAAATGTAAATAAAAATAATGCATATCATCTGAAAATCTTTAAATGCTTCAATAAAATTAAGTGGCGGAAACATTACTAATAACTAACAAATATATAGTTCAGTTTTATATCTGAATGAAACAAATCTACCAACGTTCTCACTGTCACACAGATCCCCCAAGGAAGCTGATCATTCATACCTGAAATAAAGATGTGGAAGGGGGTGAGTTCCACGGCTCAATAAGTAATATAGACTTAGCCTAGCCGAATCATGAGTGAAAGACAGACATAAGAATAAACCAAGATTACCTTCCGAAGTACATATCAAAGGAGTTAACTCATGACAGAACAAACAGAATAAACAAAGACCATTTCAGAAGTATATGTAAAGAGAGATACAACCGATAATAGAACACAACAGCCTTCAGAAATGGCTACATAGATAATGGAACAGAAAAGACTCCAGAAATTCTACACAGGTAATGGAACAGAACACACTTCGAAAATGCTGCACAGATAATGGAATAGAATAAAGTTCAGAAATGGCTACACTGATAACAAAACAGACTTCAGAAATGGCTACACAGATAACAAAACATAGCAGACTTTGAAAATGGCTACAGACAATGGAACGGAACAGTCTAAATTTCATAATACAGAATAGGCTCCACGGTCCAATCATATCAGTCCTTTAATTAACAGTCCTTTTCCGCGCTTGACCCCTCGGTGGGCTCGGTCCTTTGCCGCGCTTGACCTCGGAATGGGCAACAGAAATGCTGACGGACTATGGGCCTTCGGATCGAACAAAAAGATAAGACGAGTATACTGACATGATACAAGATTTCAAATGACAAAGTTGTAAAAGCACTCATGATTCGAAAGAGAAGAATCCAACAAGACATGACAATCCAAGATATGATCAACAGGAATAACCAGAACAGGTCTACATTACTTACTGACAGATGCTTGTCGTCAGAGCAAATGTGCAAATAAATTTATAAGTCCGCTACTCGCGACTTTACTACTGGGTAGCAAGTGGTAAGTAGGGGTCGAACCACAGGGAGTCAGTGTGGATTAGTTGTTCTTTGGGGGGTTTATCCAGCGAGAGAGCGTATTTTAGGTTGGTTGGTTGGTTTTAAAGCTACCAGCTATATGATTGTTTGATTGGTTGGTTGGTTTTAATACTGAAAGTAAATTACAGATTTAATAATTAAGAGAAATGTTCGGTTTCAGGGGCCTTGTATTATATTTGTTTATCATTGACCGCTAATGATCATACCAAGTGTTCAAAGATGAATTGAGGCTATTTCTAGCGCAAGACATGATCATGCTAAGTATTCAAAGATGAATCGAGGCTATTCCTAGCGCAAGACTTGCAACACCATTTAAAACACTTGTTCTAAGCAAAACTAATTCCTCCTTTCGAAGTATCTTAGTCGTAAGTGCATCCATCTGGTCCGTCATTTCTGATCAAACCAGATGGTGTTTAAGATGAGTCAAACTTCTCAAATAAGCTTAGCCATTCCAAGCATCCACTTATCAGTACAAGTTTACGAACCCCCATGGTGAGCTTTGCCATTCCAAGCGTCCCCTCAACCATGGACGTTCTGACTTAGTATATGGCACATAGAATAAGTATCGAATACAAAGGTATACTAAGAGTAAAGTCTAAAACATTTATAATACAAGTACGCCCCTTCTACCGAACTACTAGTTTAGCTACTATTCATCACGCTAAACATTATTACTAAGGAAATAAAGACAACAGTTAAATAAATAAATACTAAGAGATACTTATAACCGTTGAAGCGCCAAGGGATTCTTTATTCCAAAGTAATATTACATAATTGTGCCCACAAAAGCTAGAGAGATTTAGAGAGATTTTGTAGAGAGAGAAGCTCTCCACATTTTGGGGTGTGTTGAAATGAGGAGGAGATGGCCTCTATTTATAGCTAAAGGGGAGGAGGATGGAGGGCCAAGATGGTGGCAAGTGGAGGAGCATCCAAGGGTGGAGGAGGAGGAGATGAAGATGTGGTGGAGGAGCCACCACATGGCAACTTCTCCATGGAGGAGCAAAAGCCGCCGGCGGCTTTGGGAGGAGAGGAGGAGGAGCCGCCACTTGGAGGGAGGAGAGTGGAGGAGCCACCATGTGAGGGAGGAGCCGCCCATGTGAGGAGGAGCATCCCTTCTAGAAGCTTGTGATCTTCACAAAAGTCATCTGTTTGACCGGATCTGACCGGAGCTTTGGCCGGAGCTTCTTGAATTTTTGAGAGTGTATTTTGAATGAAAATGTCATTCTAAGATGATCTCAAGAAGGAACCTAAGCCGAATTCCGCTTGGAACATGGTCGAAATCTCAAATCCGATGAAATTACCCTTGTTTGGCCTTTACCGGGCTCGGTGCTTTTGCCTTGCGTTCTTGTCCATTTGCCGACGGTTCTAGAATATTTGAGTGATTCCAAGTCGGTTCCATGAAGGATGTTAAGGCTGATTTTGAGTGTAGCATGGTCGTGACCTGGAATGACTCGTTCTTCATTTTCCGCTTAAAAACTCCTCCTTAGCGTGTTTTCTCTCTAAGTGCCAAAATACCCTGTAGAAATATATCGGGACTAACAAGCAGAAGTTAAATAGACAAACAGTCTAATTTGGTGGGTTTAACTGTGTTTTTGATTCGTATAATTATGGTCCATCACTTACCTCAAATCCACATCACGTAACCTTCAATACAATTAAATCATGCTGAAATCAAGTAAGAGTCATCTAGAAGTCATAAACAACATACTTAAACAATCAGACTTATTAAAACTCACTATCGAATATCAAGCTACCTATTATTCCAGTCCATTTCGCCAATATCAAATCATTAACATTAGAGAATTTAGATTCGAACCTAAGAATTCACAAAACAAACACAACTCCATAAATTCTATTTTGTTCAATAAATCAAATCTGCCATTTGTTCATAAAATTCAGATTTCATGCCTGAACTTGAAAACTGTTTTTCTCACAAAATACTCAGAGTAAGAATACAAAACATATATTTTAAGAAAGATTATTTCGATTACTATAATTTACGATTTTGAATCACTCAATTTCGACATCTGAGCTTTACGATAATCAATGTTGAAGTTTAACCATCGAAAATCTTAGATGTCAATTTCTGCAGTTTTCAGATTGCATGTCTTAACTTATAACTCGTTTTTCTAACAATCCAGGAAGAATTAAAATATGATTAGCATGTTGTTGGAACGATATTTTCAAGTACAACATATTAGGCTCTCGAAACACACAACTCGGACACCAAAAATAGGATTTATTTTCACTCCAAAATCACTCAGCAAATCTGTCCAAATTTACATGATAGATTCCAGCACCAACTTCAAAATTGAATTACTCACACATCCAGCTGAATTAGAAAATAATCTATACATGATTGAAAAGCTCGTTTCGTCTACTACAACATAGTATCAAGATTTTCTGAATTCCAGTAAGCGAAACATAAGTTATTCTCACTTTAAACACAGCCAGCAGATCTGATTTTTCACCCTATAATCCGGAAAGTTAAAACTTAAATCGGAATCTTACCCAATGTTTGACGATTCCCCAAACCATAACCAAATGATGTTGCTTCATGTAGCTGCTACCCTGAACAATTTAATTTGATTTTTTTCTCTCGATCGTTACTTTGAGAATCATAACGAAAGAGACAGCTAAAAGAAATTAAAAAGAAACGCTAGGGTTTTGGCCTATTTTAGTTAAATTTTTATTTCCTGTTTATGATTTATTTCCTTCGATTTAATTTGGAGTGTATATCAATTCGTTTGATTTCCTTTATTAAATCATATTAAATCTTTTTAGTTAATTTTTTTTGTCATTGCATTATTCCCTCCTTTAAAAAGAGTTTAGTCCTCTAAACTCGACGAAACTATTTACATACGAATCATGATTAAGCTTTCTTAGAATACACTTCAATTTCAATACTCAGTTATTCATTAGTCATCTTAGAAGAAGTACTCTAATTAATTAACTTCAGTTTCAATAATTCCTGTAGCATAGATCATTCTTGTTTTTAGCACCATTATCGAGTCAAAATCTGCAACTTAGTCTCTGCATCAAATATGTAATACACATGAATACATTGAGCATGGTACAATAAATTCAAATAACAAAAACGAGTCAGTCAAGTTGACAATTGTAAATTATTTTTATCCAAATACTCGAAGAACTCATATTCTCAACAGATCCTTACTCATCATTTTTCTACGATACAAAATTTGTCCAAACATCGTAGTTTAACAAGCACTGTAACTATACTTTGTAAACCTTAAAATATAAAGCATATCACTAATTCAAATTAGAATGAAAAGCAGAATATTACTGAATAGATCAAATGTATCTAAGGCTCAAATCATTCAACTTGCCACATAACCCAAACTCCAAAACTCTAATGCAATTTTTTTTGGGTATGACATTTACTACAAATTTATGCAAGCATGTCATTCCTTGAAATGTGACTGAAAGTTGATCATCCAAACATACAGAAAAATTGTAATCATAAAAGATCACAGTCATAAACATAACCAATAGTTTGACCGACCAAGCTTTCACTAAGCTACTCTTACATTGAACCATGATCATTAAACTACGTCAACTTAATTCTTATAACAAAAATGATTAATCGTAAGTTCTCATCATTATGAAATTACTTACTGCTCAAGATGAAATACTAGAATATTATTTTCAGCACAAAGAATCATTCATTCTATTAGCTTCATCAAAAATGATATTCGACCAACACAGAACATGTACTTTGCATATATAGACTTATATTACGTCTTATGTTTAACTTCTCAAAAGTAATAACATAGTTTAACCTTTCGTAATTCATGAATTCTTACGTCATTCGACATACAAATAACTCCAATTTCAAGTGCAAAACAACCATTGTAGCTACTGTCAGCTCCATATCAATGTAAATTTTTTAAAAGTTTCACTGTCTCAAATCATGAGAATTTTTTTTTAAACCTTACTTGATGATGTCAGCCCTCGCCAACTTAGCGCGTTTTCCCCTTGCATTAGCGGCGCGTTCTCCTTTAACATTAGCGTTGCTGCTAATGCTTAGCGAAAACGCGATCGGCACTGAGTTGCGGTACTTCTTCTGCGCGCCAGTTCTGACTTCGACTCTGGATTTGACCTCTTGGATGACCTCGGTTGTTCTTGGTGTGAGCTAGCGAGTTGTAGGGAATTGAGTCACCTTCGCAATGGTATATGACTCGTATTTTTCTGATCAAAGGTCCATTCCCAGCGTCTCGTTGAACGTCCAGAGGTCTGATTTGGCATTGTGATGTTTTCGGCCTAAAATGCCGTCTTTATACGCGTTTCCTCCTAGAGCTTCCAAAACACATGAAATGTAAAATCATACTAAAAATTAAATGTTCGCATATAAAAGTGTCGAAATAAATAGGATTAGTTGATTCGACGAATCGTATAAATACGACTCATCTTTACTCCATACACAATTCAAACCATTTTTTTAAATATCTTTATAGCTTTTGAATTATAAAATAAATAATGCAGAAATCAAACATTCAATTAACTTATAAAATTTTATTCACATTGTGTTACTTAACTAACCAAATATTATTGTATTACTCATATCAACAGCATCAGTATACTTAAAATCCTTTTAGAAAAAAAATAGTATGACGTCATTCAAACACAAATTTAAATGTAAGGTCATTCTCCTACTAATTTAAAACTTAAATCTCTTTTACCACCAATACTCCATCCATTCTTACAAACAATATTTTACAAAACCACTCTAGCTACATTCCTTATTTCTCCCTTATTTTCTTCTTCAGAAATTCTTTATTTTTCTCACCCAACCAAACAGATAACAAGCGTTCACAATGCATGTCTTAATTACCCTTTTTTTATTAAAAAAATGCATGTCATTAATAACAAACACAACAGCTTTAACAGAAAACATATAATCTCATTATTCAAACAATTACCAAAGCATTATTAGTACTCCCGATCGAACACATTAAATTTTTTTCCCCACTTATCTTACCCGACAAATTAACCATGTTAAATATTAATCTTTTTTTATCAGTGATAAATCTTAATCTTAATCTTAATTATCCTTCAGAACAAAATAACTCGATCAATTATTTCACAAAATAATAAAAGAAAGTAAGCATTGCACATAATTAACTTTTTTTATACAATTGCACAGAATTAACTTGGTTGCCTCTCAAATTAAGTTATATCATTGTGCATTTCTTTCCAAACACAAATCTAGAGGCCAGATCTGGTGCAAAGCCCAAAAATGGTGCAAAATACAAACTAATCTAAACCATTCATTTTTGTAATCCTATGGCTGATATTATTAAGATTAAATGAATTAATAAAACAAATTTATGCGTGTATATCTAAATACAAGGGTATAATTGACTCAAAAATTAACAAAATTCAAAACAAATTCTCTCCTCAGACGAACGACAAGCCGACGAAGATGATTTGCAATTCGTTGCGATTCGTCGAACGACAAGCCGACGAACGACAAGCTGACGAACGACAAGCCGACGATGACGACCACGAACAATGGTTGCGATTCGTTGAAGCAGGGTTTGTAGTCACACGATTCGTCGAAGCATCGATTTTTAGGGTTTTGGGACAATATCGGCGAACAATGGTGAGTTGAGTTACTGGTTTCATGACCCTACTTCGTTTAATTTACTGTTCGTAGATACTGTACATATGACCATATTGTGGGTGTTGCTGAACTGAGTTTTCGAACTATTATTTATTAACTAACTAGCCGACTGTATAATTCATCAACATCATAGTATAATTTGTCATATAATTCATCAACATCATAGTGGAATTGAGTTATTCTCGATACAAGTATGATCTGGGACTCAGTTGGCTCTTTACCAGGTGCTGCTTCGAGTCCTTCCTATGGTAACTGGGAATCAATTCTTGAATGTAGTATTGCATCTTGTGTCAAAGGCTGCTGAGGCTGAGATTTTGTCTTAGGCAACTGTGTCTGTGTCTGAGGTTCAGTTTCATAGTATAATTCCTTAGTTCAGGTTCTATTATATGCTGTCATTTGAGTTTCATAGTGACATAGTTCGTCACTTACTATTTATAGTTTGTCGTCAATGTTTACTACCTAATAAACTGATCAATATTGCTGGCATTTGAGTCTGGTAGTGATATAATTCGTCTGTTAATATTTATAGTTCGTCAATGTTTACTACCTAATAAACTGATCAATATTAATGGCATTTGAGTCTGGTAGTGACATAGTTCGTCACTTACTACTTATAGTTCGTTGTCATTGTTTACTACCTAATAAACTGGTCAATATTGCTGGCATTTGAGTCTGGTAGTGATATAATTCGTCAGTTAATATTCATAGTTCGTCAATGTTTACTACCTAATAAACTGATCAATATTGCTGGCATTTGAGTCTGGTAGTGACATAGTTCGTCACTTATTATTTATAGTTTGTCGTCAATGTTTACTACCTAATAAATTGATCAATATTGTTTGCATTTGAGTCTGATAGTGACATAGTTCATCAATACTATTTATAGTTCGTCAGAAGCTATTTATAGTTTGTCAATGTTTACTAATTACTAAACTGATCAATATTGTTAATTGTGCAGCACTGTATCTGACATCAGTTTCCATCATGGCGGGATTTTGGGGCCAATTCTTCATAATGAAGCTCGTTACATTTCTAAAAAGAACTTCCATCATAGTATTCATTCTATCAGCTGTGATCTTCGCTAGTGCTCTCACAATGCCAATATTCTTCATGCTGGTTGGCATCTTGATGCGGCTATTAGCGTTGGGACATTGAATAAGCTTCTCGAGTAGTGTGTATCATTGATAATGTATATCAAGTTAGTTGTTGAAGAGCAGTTATGTGTATCATTGATAATGTATAGAATCTGTGCTAAATTTATGTGTAATTCCACAAAGTGACCAGTTTGTTGTTTTCTATAGAACTTATAGACTTAGACACTACTGAAGGATTACAGTCAGGAAATTGAATGGGATTCTATTTATTCCAAAACCTGACGAACTATAAATTTTGTCACTTAGGAAAAGAATCCCAAAACTCTATTGATAACATGACGAACTATAAAATTGTTATGACGAACTATAAAATGTTCATGACGAATTATGAAATGTCATGACTAATTATACAATGATACTGTTGAATTCTGACGAATTTTAGTTTACTTTTGACGAATTATAGCATAATTCGTCGAAGTGCACTACAATTCGTCAAAATTCTTAACGAATTATAGTCCACTTTTGACGAATTATGGCATAAACACTCTTTCTTTCTTTTTTCTTTTTTGATAAGCCATAAACACTCTTTCTAGTCTCTTTTATATGTACACATTATTGTTAACTCCAGCGACAAACATACAACAATGGGGTTCACCAGAGTTTCTAGTCTGTTATGCATCTGCCTAGCACTGCTACATTTTTCGTTAGCCTCATCTGACCGAATTCTCCATTCCTACCTACTTATATATAATAAAAGACATCAGAAGAATTAACCCATCACATACTTGATGATGAATAATCGATAGAATAGAAAGCATATATATGTTTTTGGATTAGGACAACCAGTGTTGCAAGATAGAAATGCTTATGACAGCCAATACGACGACGTGGTCCTATTTCCCTGGTCATTGGCGATGATCTCAACACGATCGCAGGGAGTCGTTAAAGTAAGCTGGAACTGTCACCAAGCGTTCTTAATGGTAGAACCAATATATGCCTCAGCAATCCCACGCATCTTGATTAGTACCATGGATGAGATCTCCTCAGCTGCGAACTGCTTCTCTTCGCCCTTGTAATCAACCACAATCATGGGTTTGTCAGCTAGACCAGGGATAATCTTGAATGGCCAGTGCTTCATGTCACTTTAAACCGGAGCATCGCTAAATCTCCTTGCAATCAACCTCTTGGCATCTGCAACATTGATATAAACAATTTGGACCATAAATTTACACAGGCGGGAATCAGATGATATTAAATGTATGACTTGAACCATTTTGAAAACCTAAGCCAAGCAATCTAATTCATTGCAATCAATAAGCAATACTGACAAAAGATCATACAGGCAGGAATTAGTTCATAAATCCCAGATTCAAATTTACTCCTGAGCTAAGAACACAAGCAGATCTGATCTATGAACACGAGCATATCTAAGCTATGAACAGAAACAGATCCGAGCTAATAACACTAGTAAACATCAAATCTAGTTTACTAAACTATAATCAGTATATAGCTCAACGAGACAAACAGAACGTTGACCAGATCCAAGCAAAGTACATTAAGTAAACGACCATCAAAAGCTATAGATCCAGACAACCTCCAGATCCAATCAATCTAACAGAATTCGACATATGAACGGAGCTTACTGAAGACAGTGTTGATTGGATTCATGGCGACCTGGTTCTTAGCAGCATCACCGATCAACCTCTCGGAATCGGTAAATGCCACATACGACGGCGTGGTCCTATTTCCCTGGTCATTGGCGATGATCTCAACACGATCTCAACAGGAGGAAGTGGGAACTTGATAATTGAAGAGGACAAAGCGATTTCCGACTGCGTATAGTGCTTCCACGAGGCCGGCGTGGAGCACCGGGTGCAGGAGGAGCAGGGGATGAACCCTAAAAAGTAGACTGACTGAATAGGGTGCAGAGACATAATAACCCTTGTTTTAATTGATATTTGAATTTAAAATGATTTAGTTTCAATTAATCTGAACCATTGAAATATCAAAATCAATAGTGGTAATTAGTTTGTATTTTTTATCATAATTTGGGTTTTGCACCTGAACCTTTCTCCACAAATCTAATGCAATTAAATCACAAAACAACAATCCAAGCACAAACATAACACAATTCATAAAATTCTTTCCATTCGAATCACTCACTCTCGTGTAGCGAAATACTATTTTTTTTTTACTCATCAATAATGACTACCACAAAAATAATTAATTACAAACAACTCCAAATAAATTATTCAATAATACAAAAGTTCTTAGCATATAAGCAAACGCAAATGCATCATTAGAATTTCGACATTGAAATATTCTTAAATTAGAAGTTACTTTGTTTGCATCTTGAAAGTCAATTCTTAAAGTCAAGCTATCATTTCTATTCAATACCAGCATAACCATATGTAGACGTGATTCACACAAAAATTATTAAAATATGGTTACTATACCATTCATTAAAAAAGGTCTCCATAATCCACATCACTCTTGCGCCACCTCTTATTTCATTGTTTTTTTTTTCCAGACAATTTATCACTTAGACCTACCACGCCAATCTCTTATCTTCACAAAATACCTCTTCATTTCACATTGGATCAACATACTTGACATCAATAAAGATCACCACACACTTATTACAACAATGCCTAAAACAAATTATTCAAATAACCCACGATTATTGGCAAATAATTATTAATCTCAAAATACTAGCAAGAAATTACAGTTCACATATCTTATTCAAAATGGAATTTACTCATAACTCTAAATTGATACTAACCTGAAATAAAATTTAACCCAACAGAAAACTCCATAACTCCCAACAGTATGTCAACATAACATAACTATGTACGTAGTTGATCGAGTTGAAAATATAGCTAAGTATTCAAATAGAATCCAAACACTTGTGCTAAGTCTTGGCAATCAAAACATTTGTATTAACTCGGGGTGAACCGAGGTTGTACCCAAAAGATAGGTGGTTAAACCAATAATGCTAACGATCTAATTAGAGTGTCTATGGTTGGGGGGGGGGGGGTTGTTCTTCTAAGAGAATGATAGTAGAGGGTACTATCCAAAAGTGGTTAACTATCAATTAAAAGATGACTAGGAATCAATTTCTCCACCTAGACAATTATTGCGATAATGAAATGTGACACCAATGATGAAATCACATGCACATGCTTAGAAAATGGCTTATGCAACATTGATACTGAGTTCAACTTGCGCTACAACTTAGTACATAGAGGTTACATTTCGCATAGTTTTTCACACTTGCGCTCTATTGGCACTATAGAATATGAATGTCTAGCCTCACACTTGCGCTTTATTGACTAGATAATCTTGTTCTTATTAAATTCAAGCAATTCTCATTAGGTTAAAAGTGTCATCCAACTAACACAAAATCCTAATGCTTCTTCATTTAGTTCATTGAAGTCATGATGATCAACGCGAGCTACATGAAGCATGAAATCAAGCAGAATTCCTATTGAGGACATTTCACAAACACCTTATAGGCAACTCGAAAAGTTAAGTTCAAATGAAGAAGAATCATGTGCAAATCATTCATCAATAGCATTCAAGGTATTTACAATGTCACAAACATGTCTAGGGGATCACTGATCCCCAATCAAGGTCACTACTCACTCATGGTGAGTTTACAAACAAAGTCAACAATAAAAATGCAAACAACAATATGGAAAGTAGAGTTTAGAACTTTGGAACTAATATGGAGATTCAAGAATACTAGAGGATTTGATCTTAGTTGTTGTTGAAGTTCTTCTTCTCTAAAATCCCAGCTTTTGCTCCAGAAAACCAGCAGGTTGTTCAAAAACCCTAAGTTTCTATTTATAGCCCAGCAGTAAAAATCCCGTTTTTATGTTCCGCAAAAGCATGCGAACGCATGCTTTTGACCATGCGAGCGCATGACCTTGAGAAATTTGCGCTCCGATTTCTTGGGGCTTTTTCAAGGTCTTCCCGTCTGAATTTGGCCTTGACGTCAACTAGAAAGTTGTAGCCCTTTGAGTTATCTTTCTAACATGCTTTGAATCGACCAAATCAGACACCAAATGCGATCTGTGCGTCCAAAATACTCAGGCAAGGTCGGTTTGCCCTGTTTTACCCGAAACTCCATATTTTTGCTCCGAAACTTCGGTTTTCTTCCAAAATCACTGCCTACTTGTGTTCTCAGCTTAAACTCTGTAATTTGCCTGAAAAGAACCACAAAGCATCAAATAGCAAGTGAAATCGTAATAGAACAATCGAAACAATAAGCATAGAGATCGCCTAAAATGCATATATTTTAGCGCTATCAGTAGTCTTATTTATAGCAAAAAGTCAAATTATTTAATTCTCCAAAGTTAATAATATAATCATACTGCTGTTACGCCAATGCATCAATAAAACTCAAGGTTCATATGAAAATATAAAGAAGTACAAATAAACTATCCATCAAAACCTAAGCACATGATCAACAAGATACGAAAAGTTAGTCAAGTATTTGCTACCTATAGTCGAATTGTTAAACTCCAAAAAGTAAGTGTTAATCTTAATTTTTATAAAATGAATTTAAAACTTACACATCAAGAACAAACAAAAATGCACAATGAAAAATTCAACCACACAAAGAAAATGTTTAAGCACCCTCATAAATTACCCCACTCTCGCGGAATGTCTTACCTTCGTTATTTAATTATTATATTTCCAGTATTATATCTACAAGAATCAAACCTATTGTTCTGATACCATTAAATGTAACGCCCCAAAATCCGTAGTTTTTAAACGGCGTCACATCGGCCGTGCATTCCCTAAAACCATCTTTGGAAAGCACGAAGCCTCTAAAATCACCTTACAAAAATGAATGTAGATATAGATAATGCATATCATCTGAAAGTCTTTAAATGTCAAAGAAAAACTAAGTGGCGGAAACATTACTAATAAATAACAAATATAGGGTTCAGTTTTATATTTGCATGAAACAAATCTACTAACGTTCTCACTGTCACACAGATCCCCCAAGCAAGCTGATCATTCATACCTGAAATAAAGATGTGGAAGGGAGGTAAGTTTCACGCTCAATAAGTAATATAGACCCATCCTAGCCGAATCATGAGTGAAAGACGGACATAAGAATAAATCAAGATTACCTTCCGAAGTACATATCAAAGGAATTAACTCATGACAGAACAAACATAATAAACAAAGACCATTTCAGAAGTATATGTAAAACCAATCGATAACAGAACACAACAGACTTCAGAAATGGCTACATAGATAACGGAACAGAAAAGACTCCATAAATTCTACACAGGTAACGGAACGGAATACACTTCGGAAATGCTACACAGATAACGGAGCATAACACACTTCGGAAATGCTACACAGATAACGGAATAGAACAAAGTTCAGAAATGGCTACACAGATAACAAAATAGACTTCAGAAATGGCTACACACATAACGAAACATAGCAGACTTCGAAATGGCTACAAACAAAGGAACGGAACAGTCTGAATTTCATAATACAGAATAGGCTCCATAGTCCAATCATATCAGTCCTTTAATTAACGGTCATTTGTGGTGCTTGACCCGCGGTGGGCTCGGTCCTTTGCCGCGCTTGACCCTGCGATGGGCAACAAAATTGCTGACAGAATGTGGGCCTTCGGATCGAACAAAAAGACAAGACGGAGTATACTGACATAATACTGGGTTTCAAATGACAAAGCTGTAAAAGCACTCATGATTCGAAAGAGAAGAATCCATTAAGACATGACAATCCAAGATATGATAAGAAGGAATAACCAGAACGGGTCTACATTACTTACCTCGAATCCACATCAGGTAACCTTCAATACAATTAAATCATGCTGAAATCAAGTAAGAGTCACCTAGAAGTCATAAACAACATACTTAAACAATCAGACTTATTAAAACTCACTATCGAATATCAAACTACCTATTATTCTAGTCCATTTCGCCAATACCAAATCATTAACATTAGAGAATTCAGATTCGAACCTAAGAATTCACAAAACAAACACAACTCCATAAATCCTATTTTGTTCAATAAATCAAATCTGCCATTTGTTCATAAAATTCAGATTTCATGCCTGAACTTGAAAACTGTTTTTCACACAAAATACTCAGAGTTAGAATACAAAACTAATATTTTCAGAAAGATTATTTCAATTACTATAATTTAGGATTTTGAATCACTCAATTTCGACATATGAGCTTTACGATAATCAATGTTGAAGTTTAACCGTCAAATCTTAGATATCAATTTCTGCAGTTTTCAGATTGCATGTCTTCACTTATAACATGTTTTCTTAACAATCCAAGAAGAACTGAAATATGCTTAGCATGTTGTTGGAAATATATTTTCAATTACAACATATTAGGCTCTTTAAACACACAATTCGGACACCAAAACAGGATTTATTTTCACTCCAAAATCACTCATCAAATCTGTGCAAATTTACATGATAGATTCCAGCACCAACTTCAAAATTGAATTACTTACACATCCGATTGAATTAGAAAACAACTATACATGATTGAAAAGCTCGTTTCGTCTACTACAACATAGCATCAAAAATTTCTGAATTCCAGTAAGCAAAACATAAGTTATTCTCACTTTAAACACAGTCAGCAGATCTGATTTTTCACCCTATAATCCAAAAACTTTACACTTAAATCGGAATATTACCCAATGTTTGACGATTCCCCAAACCAGGTACGAAGCCGCATCGAACTGTAACCCGGGTAGATTTCAGCCCAGTTTTTTGACCTGCGACTCCGACCTGCGATGCGAGTACGATTCGGCAGTTTACGATCAATTCATCACCGGATTTCCATCGTCTCATCCCTCTGGTGAACCCCACACTAGCGATTTGAGGTTAATTTGTATACGCGTGTCTTTAGTTTGAATCCGTGCTAAATCGGAGTTTCGATCCAATTTTCAAAATTTCATCATCTTCGATTGAATTCGTGACTGATTTTGGCTTCAGATCCAATCTCCCAATTTAAGGCTTGTTACGATTATTGTTTTTTATATATATCCAGGGTCGATGGTTATCGAACACCCTCGTCCTCAAAGCTGCCTTAAAGCCACCTTGGCGTCTGCAATCGGGTAAGTTTGATTTTTGGAAGACCCGGGTCTCTGGGTATATAAGGTTTGGTTGGATTTTGACTTACATGTTTGAGAATTTGAGAGTTGGGGACTGTGAATCTTTAGTTCTGAGATTCAGTTGAATGGAATGCCACAACTGATTAGTTCTTGATGGATTTTGCTTTTTGAAACCAAAGTCTCTAACTTTGAAGTGAACGATTTTTGAAACCAAAGTCTCTAACTTAGATTACTGGGCAAAGCCTTGCTACTTCCGCAACTATCTGATGCCGAAAGTTTATTGATATTTGATTGTTGTGTTGTGCCCAATATCAACAAAATTGGATATCTGATGAGTGTAACAAGTGGTTATGTGATGTGTGTTTCATCTTCAAGAAAGCGTAGGTGTTTTTGATTCTTTTAATGTGATTTGTGCAATCCGTCGAAATGCCTAGAAGTGAACGATTGTAGTATTGAGGAAACTGAGCAGAGATTAGTTGATTTATTTATTTATTGTTGAACTACAAAAAGTCATGTTGAAATGTGTATCTTTTACAGCCAAGCCAGCTGGGAGGAATGGAAGAGTTTCAAGTGGTTGTAGAGAATGTGGCTGATCAGATGGTAGAGTATCGAGCAGCGGCAAGGTGTCTTTCCAATTCATGCCTAATTTGTTCATGCCATTTTCAACATCTCGTGACATGGATTCGAGTAACGGCAAGGTGTCTTTCCTTGTGATTTTACATCATGCATGTGACATGGACAATTTGAAGATGGAGTGTGGATTCTTTCTAGGTAGTATTGAGCAGGATTCGAGGTTTACAAAGATGACTTCTATATCAGATTTATGTCGACTGCTGATTGAGTCAGGAAAATCAATATATTTTCCTATGATATATCGACTAATTTGTCTTATATTAACTCTTCCGGTTGCTACGGCCACAACGGAGAGAGCATTTTCATCAATGAAGATCATCAAAAACAATCTTCGGAATAAGATGAGCGATGAATTTCTTGATGATCTTATGGTTGTTTATATTGAGAGGACTTTTATTGATTGTATTAGTAATGATGATGTAATTGCTGAGTTTGAAATGAGTGGACCTTGAAGGGTCAAATTTAGTTAGTTGAATTTGTAATGTCCTTTGGCTGGCGTAATATAAAAACGCGTGAGAATGAGCCTCCCACTGGGTTCCAAACCTCAAAAAAAAAATTACATCACTAACTTCCAACCCTAACACTAAACATGAGAGTTAAGTAGAAAAGCAAAAGGATGAGGGAAGGACACGCGCCTCACGCGCCCCTCTTTTCCTTTTTTCTTCTCTAATCCAAATCTAGTTCTGAGTGATGGCCGATCCTTGCTCCTCTCAGCCCCCTGACCCGGAAGGCCAATAAAGGAAGGATACACAGTCCTCGGTCACTGATGAGTCGTAGTTGTACGACTATTTTATATGTTAAAACCCCGTCTCTTAGTGTTACCTGTATATTATTTCACTACCTATGTGTAGTTTTCGTTCTCAGGTACACTCGGAGAGCATGGAAGGAATACCGGCTAAAAGGAGCATATTTGAAGATGTTTGGCGCGGAAAGAAATGAAGTTCGAAGCACTTGGGATTTTCGTCAGTGCAAACCGCGGAGGGCTGAAGCATTAATGGCGCGGACGTCTGAACAATTACCATAATGCAAGAGATGTCCGCGGATAGCAAATGCAGGAGACGTCCGCGGGGACAGCTGGCAAGTCGAATTTCTTAATTTTGTTTTGGCAATTTCGGGAAGTATAAAAGAAGAGTAATAAGCACAAAACCCTAGGCGACCAGACCTCGAATTTCAGAGAGAAGAGAGACACGGATTCAAGTGTTCGAGTTGAGCTGCAGCTTGGTGAAGAATTCATCATTAGTATTTTCGTTTCATTACATTCAAACAACTTGATGATGTATTCCATTGCGATGAGTAGCTAAACTCATATGTGTAGGCTAGAACTCGACATTGTGATGTTTTGACTTGAAACCTATATTTATCTTTATGTTTTGCGTTATATTACTATACAATGTTTATGGAACTGATGTGCTAGCATAAGTGGAACCCTAGCGGGGGAGCTTCTGTTATTTTGTTGATTCCAATTATCACAGTTTACTAGCAACCTAGCGGGGATAGCAAACTAGGACACGAGTAATATACCACTAGGATTGACACCCTAGGACAACTTGTAGTGCAACATAGTAGGGAGTTATACGTTGTAAAACATTAGAAATCAAAATGGTTAGGTTAATGATTTAGTCTTGCATCACAGTCGAGAGTTCTAGCTTGCACTGATTTGATACTCGAATTAGTGTGACGATTGCTCTTTTAATCATTGTTGCTTACTGCGTTTTATTTACTTGTTGCATTCAAAAAACCCCCTGTTACGTTCTTACTTAGTGAAACAGATTCTCAACCGATCTCTATGGATACGACCTGACTTACCACTTGCTAGTCGGAGATAAAAAGAAATAATTATTTTTGACGGGTACAACGACGCCCGTCAAATTTTGGCGCCGTTGCCGGGGATCGGTAACGAAGAATCTCACTAAGTTTTTATTTCTTTTAGCTTTATTTTATTGTCTTTTTATTTTTTGTCACTTGATTATTTTTCTGTTTAACTAACCATGTCACAGAGAAGTGTTGAACGTGATGGTGAAGAGCGAGGTAGTGTACTAGGAGATAACATGCAGGAACAGAGGCAAGGACTCCCCCTGTTAATCAAAGATTACCACCTCCCAAAAATCAGCAATTTGTGAATGAGTTTGCTAGACATCGTGCAGCTAGATACGATGATTATGAGGATGAGCTAGATCGACAATACCTCGGTGGAGGAAATCAATATGGACAGTTAGCTAGGCTTCGGGATTTGGGACGCACTATGAGAGGAGTATGTGCGCCGTTCATTGATGAGGCACCTTGGTGCATTAGGATGGATGAGGACGCAGAAGACATCGAGATAAAGAGTGGGGTGATACACCACTTGCCTAAGTTTGGAGGAATGCCCGATGAGAACCCCCTAAGGCACTTGAAGGAATTTCATGGAGTTTGCATGTCCATGAAATCAGCATCGGTCCCGGAAAATATTTTTAAATTAAAGACATTTCCTTTTTCTTTAGAAAGTCATGGTTAATGTCTTTGCCTTCAGGTTCGATTACTTCATGGGATCAATTGCAAAGGAAGTTCATGGACAAGTACTACTCTCATTCGAAGGCTGCTCAAACGAGGAAGGAGCTCTCTATGCTTAGACAAGGACGTGCAGAAACGTTGTTCGACTATTTGGAGAGGTTTAGGCATTTGGAAGAGAGCTGTCCGAATCATGGAATCCCACAAAGGATGCTACTTGAATACTTCATGGATGAGATGGTTCTAATGGAAAGAAGGATGCTAGATGCCTCAGCCCAAGGGTCTATCCTTGACATGTACCCCGAGGAGATATGGGAGTTGATTGGGAGAGTTGCCGAGAGCACAAGGTACTTAGAAGAAACTTATAGACCTGCACCTGTTGCTAACATAAATGTACATTCTGAATTGCAGGAACTGAAGGATATGATGGCTAAGATGATGACGCAACAACCCCAAAGAAATCAACAAGTGGAGTGTAAGGTAAACAAGTCCACTTTTAATTCGATAAATAATGATAACGCTGTTTTTCAGGAAAGAACAGAAGACGTGAATATAGTGGACTACATAAACAAGGGAGATTTGCCACCAAGGAGATATGATGGATATCAAGGCAACAACAAATGGCAGCCAAGGCAAAACGATGGTGGTTGGCAAAGGAACAACAATTACGATGTGGGGCAATCCTCGTACCCACAAAAGCAGCCATAAAAACCACCTCAGATCAGACAAGGAGATGAGGACCCGATCAAGGAATTCAGGGATGAAGTGAGAGGGATGTTCAAAGAACTCACTCAAAAGATGGGCCACCATGTTGGAGACATTAACGAGCTAAAGAGGCAAGTGTCTCAAATTGCCATCGCCGTTTACGAACAGCGAGAAGACAAAGGGAAGCTGCCTTCACAAACGGTCCCTAATCCAAGGCAAAATGTCAATGTGATCGTGATAAAGGATGAAGAGGAGATGAAGGCTGAAGAAAAAGAAGAAAATGAGCAAGATTTGGATGCTACCTCAGTGCACAATTAGGGCGCGGACCCCTGAAGCATTGTTGCAAAATCAAGAGACGTCCGCGGATATAAATCATGAGATGTGCGCGGAATTCCTAGTGAGCAATTTCCAGACTTTGAATTCTAACCCTCTTGCGCCATTGCCGTTTCCTATGCAGGTTATTGAGCGTCACGAAGCTGTAAACGATGAAATTCGACAGACGGCGTATGAGGACACGAAAATCAACGCACAAATGCAAGAATTGGAGCAAGGGAAACAAGGAGCGTTGACCACTCGAACTAGAGACCCAGGTGCCTTCACGGTAACCTGTGGCATTGGTAACACGCTTATTCCCCACTGTTTGATTGACTTGGGAGCGTCTATTAATGTGATGCCTTATGATTTATATTGTTCATTAAAACTTGGACCGGTAAAACCGATCAAGTTAACTATTGAGTTAGGCAACAAGTCATGTGTTCATCCTTATGGTTTGCTTGAGAATTTAACCGTGAATGTTGGTGAAGTTGTTGTGCCTACAGATTTTTATGTCTTGCAGATGGAGGACACCCAGACTAAGGAGTCGCCAACACTCATTCTAAGACGACCGATCTTGTTTGCGACGAAAGCGAAAATTGATGTCGATGAGGGCACTATTATCCTCAAATATGGTGGCAAGATGGCTGAGTTTCGTGTCTTTGAGGATGACCACCAGCCTTGTGCGGGAAAACCACCTGAGATAGCTGGTAAAACTTGTTTTAATATTACAACTGATGAATCGTTGCGTGTGATTCAGGGTGTCAGTGAGCATCTGAAGGTAACAAAGAAAACGCGCCCACCAGATAAAAAGCGAGTAAAGAAACAAAAGTGTGGGGTGGGCGCGCGAAAGTGGTGGACACCTAAAGAAAAGAATTGGAGATCGAAGCCACCTGATATCGGGCAGAGCACTGAGGAACGACTAACTTGTGGACGTGCTGAGGAGAGGAGCACGCTGATCGGTAAGTTTGACTTGGAGCAGCCATGGGATCCTAACTTGCGATTCCCAAAAGAGGTAATGTCCAGCCAAGGACGTAAAACAAAGGCGCTTACCGGGAGGCAACCCGGTGTGTTTTTATTTTATTCATGTTAAGAGTAGGTTAAATAGTGGAATTGGGAAGCTGATAATGCGCCTCGAGTGCATTTCTTTTTATTTCTGGTGTTTTCAGGTGATCAAACGAGAAAAAATTCTACATCAGTGCAATTCGCACACGTCTGAACCATTACCTGCGCGGACGTCTATACTAATTAAGTTAAATCAAGAGACGTCCGCGGCATTATATTATGAAGGCGTACGCGGCATTATATTATGAAGGCGTCCGCGGGAAATAGCAGAGCACACCACCACCACCAGAATATTAGGGGAGTACTAGTTCCTTTCGCTTTTTATTTATTTCTTTTTATTTGAGTCTGTTGAGTCTATTTAGTGTGAGTCTGTTTGTTACACATCTCATCTCTTGAATTATTCCGTGAGGACACGTGTCCATTTAAGTGTGGGGTGGGATGTTATAGAGTCAGTTATGTGTCGTGATGAAATGATGATGTACTGCTATGCTTTTCTCATATGTCAAAAATCTCATTTCCAGCTTTTTATGACTATTGTGCTCATTTGACTAAAAATGCGAAATTTCAAAAAAATTCGATGCTTTGTTCTTTCGAGTTGTGATATGCAGGGATGTGGAGTTGATAGAAATGTCCTAGAAAGGTACGGCAAATTGCAGGAAGTTCTGAGTTTTCGGTTCTGATGATTGAGAAAAGCGGTGGAGGTTGACGCTTCACTAGCCTAGTCCTGCGAGTAGCTCCGTCACCAAGTATACAAGTTTATTCATGCGTTCGAAGTGGTGACGGGACAGAGAATACGAACTGTCCATCTCTAGTCGAAGTAACTGGGAATGGGTGGGTAACCCCTACCTTACCTCATGCAGAAAAGACGAGGATGAGAAAAGAGCGGGATGCACTCCTATGCTGTTATCCGAAGGCTATGATTGGAGTGGTTCAAGGGCGCAAATGATTATGTGGACAAGAAACAAATTCAAAAGCCGAAGGCAAAACCATCAAGTAGATATAAAAAAAAGAAAAAAATCAGAAATATGATTGATTCAAGCAAAGATGTGTCGTTTATCAAAGTCCATACAAGTTAAATAATTCAAGACTCAACGGTATGAAAGCAGTGAATAAATCATGTGTCAGAGAAAGCCGCTGACTCAATCTAAAGACCAGAACTCAGAAAAGAATGCAATGTTCGTGGTACCTATAGGGGACTATCTCCCAAACATCCAAGGTCGTTTGAATTGCAACTCGCGAGGTAACAAGTATCGAAAAATCTATCTATACTCGCATTGTTAGAATCTTAAGCATGATAAGATTAATTGCTGTACTTGAGATTGAGATGTAAGGATTAGCATGACTAGTACATTGTAATTCGTTCTATGGCATCGTTCTTGTTCGGGACGAACAAGTTCAAGTGTGGGGTAGTTTGATGAGTCGTAGTTGTACGACTATTTTATATGTTAAAACCCCGTCTCTTAGTGTTACATGTATATTATTTCACTACCTGTGTGTAGTTTTCGTTCTCAGGTACACTCGGAGAACATGGAAGGAATACCGGCTAAAAGGAGCACATTTAAAGATGTTTGGCGCGGAAAGAAATGAAGTTCGAAGCACTTGGGATTTTCGTCAGTGCAAACCGCGGAGGGCTGAAGAATTAATGGCGCGGACGTCTGAACAATTACCATAATGCAAGAGATGTCCGCGGATAGCAAATGCAAGAGACGTCCGCGGGGACAGCTGGCAAGTCGAATTTCTTAATTTCGTTTTGGCAATTTCGGGAAGTATAAAAGAAGAGTAATAAGCACGAAACCCTAGGTGACCAGACCTCGAATTTCAGAGAGAAGAGAGACACGAATTCAAGTGTTCGAGTTGAGCTGCAGCTTGGTGAAGAATTCATCATTAGTATTTTCGTTTCATTACATTCAAACAACTTGATGATGTATTCCATTGCGATGAGTAGCTAAACTCATGTGTAGGCTAGAACTCGACATTGTGATGTTTTGACTTGAAACCTATATTTATCTTTATGTTTTGCGTTATATTACTATGCAATGTTTATGGATCTGATGTGCTAGCATAAGTGGAACCCTAGCGGGGGGGCTTCTGTTAGTTTGTTGATTCCGATTATCACAGTTTACTAGCAACCTAGCGGGGATAGAAAACTAGGACACGAGTAATATACCACTAGGATTGACACCCTAGGACAACTTGTAGTGCAACCTAGCGGGGAGCTATACGTTGTAAAACATTAGAAATCAAAACGGTTAGGTTAATGATTTAGTCTTGCATCACAGTCGAGAGTTCTAGCTTGCACTGTTCTTTAATATTTGATACTCGAATTAGTGTGACGATTTCTCTTTTAATCATTGTTGCTTACTGCGTTTTATTTACTTGTTGCATTCAAAAAACCCCCCCGTTACGTTCTTACTTAGTGAAACAGATTCTCAACCGATCTCTATGGATACGACCCGACTTACCACTTGCTAGTCGGAGATAAAAAGAAATAATTATTTTTGACGGGTACAACGACGCCCGTCAGTCACCTCCCCTTCCGTTACCGCAGTTCGCTCCTTTGCGTCTGTTACCAAAACCCCATCCACAGGGCGTTTTCCTCCAGTCCGGCTAGCCGCCAAGCAATATGGCATAAAAGATGGAAATCCGTCAATCACTTTCACCCCAACTGAGCTGCAAGCAGGAGTTGACAACCTGAAGCATAGCCTGGTCGCTAAGTTTGCCCCTGGTCGCCCCCACATAGAAGATATTCGGAAAACCCTCCAAGCCGCCTGGAATCTCGGCTCCAAATGCTCTATCGGTGCTTGGGACTCGAGGCACGTCTTGATAATCCTGGACTCTGAGCTCGAGGCTCGCAAAGTCTTGGCTCACCCCCTGAGGAAAGTCGGTCACAGCATGTTCATGGTCTTTCGCTGGGCAAAGGACTTCAGCTCAAAAAGGGAACCCACTACTACTTCCACATGGGTTCGTCTACCCAGCCTTCCTCCGGAAATGTACAACCAGGGTTACATCGCTTCCATTGTATCCTCCTTCGGGCATTTTATTGCAGTCGACAGCCGCACCTCCGCATTCAGTAACCCCAGCTTTGCCAGAGTCTGCATAGAGGTAGACACCGCGCAGGCTCTTCCCGAGAGGGTGTGGATAATCACAGGAAAGGATGAATGCTTCTGGCAAGGAGTAGAGTACGAACATGGCCTACTCTACTGCTCCAAGTGCAAGCTGCACGGGCACTCCCTAGCCACTTGCCGGAAAGTCAAAAGACAGAATGAGCGAGAACAGAGCATTTGGGCGGCGCGTGACGATTTCGGTCTACCCACAGGCGCCCCAACGGTCATAGCTTCCAACGGTTTAGGCGTACAGACTGGCACAGGCCTCGCCCCTGTTATGAGTCCCCCCCGTGAGGGCTGATCAAGACGTATCCTTGGCCTTATCTCAAAACCCAATGGCGACAGACCCTGGAAATACCAAAGAGTGGACGGTTGTCTCAAAGAGGAAAGAAAATCAGAGTAAATCTCGAAAGAAGAATCAGCAGATGGCAAAAGGTATACATATCCATGCTAGCAGCACTCCCAAGATCAAGCAAGCTACTCACCCTGGGGTTGACCGAGGGACCATGGGTGGACAACCTGACAAAACAGCTTTGGAATCGGTCGAAGGCTTGAAAGTGTGGGCAGAGAGGATGGTTTCAAAAGAGGATTTCAGCTGTGCGAGGAGCTGCTTGATTGGGCCTGAGAAGGAGCACACCCAAAGGGATAGTAGTGACGCAGATGACGCAGATGAATGGTCCGTTTCAGACGAAAGCGAGGAAGAAGAAAGGGCCTCTATCCATTGCGGAAAAACCATTAAAGCATGTCAAATGATAGAAAGAGGAGAGCCAAAGAAGAAAGAAGCTATCAAGAGTCAAAAGAGATTGAGAAAGGACAAGTTAGAGGCTTCGAAAGAACCTATATCGAAGCGCTGGAAAGGACCAGAGTGAGCAGTAGCTCAAAGTTGGATGATAAGGCGTTGGGTGAAGATTTAAGGAAATTGAAACAAAGTATTAAGAGTTCAAAGGTCCCTAGGGGTCGACAGAGCGCTCTTGAGCTTTTCAGAGGGATGTACTAGTGTCTTTAGCGTAAGAGATCTTGTAGTGTCTTTAGAGTTCTGGTCATAGGGATCGCAGAGTGGTTCTCAGTGTGTCCGTCCTATCATCCCTAGTGTATCGATTCCTCACGGGTTTCGTTTTTCGGTGGCTAAATACCATTTATGAATAAAAAAAACTAACTTCCAGCCCTGGTAACTTTAAATTCCTGGCTTCGTCCCTGCCCAAAACCATAACCAAATGATGTTGCTTCATGTAGCTGTTACCCAGAACAATTACATCTGATTTTTTTTCTCTGGATCGTTACTTTGAGAATCATAACAAAAGAGATGGCTAAAAGAAATTAAAAAGAAATGCTAGGGTTTTGGCCCAGTTTAGTTAAATATTTGTTTACTGTTTATGATTTATTTCCTTCGATTTAATTCGGAGTGTATATCAATTCGTTTGATTTCCTTTATTAAATCATGTTAAATCTTTTTAGTTAAATTTTTTTTGTAGTTACAAAAACGTTATGGTGAACGTAGCATCCGAGATATATAAGCTAATATTCATGTTTTTTTGTTGATTATTTATTGTAAATAACATAACTAACACAATTTTACATTTTGTACTATCAGACATTCAGTTTGGTTTCTTCAGTCCTACTTTAACGGCTCCAACGCACGACATCAATGAGAGAGTGATGCTCTTTGTAGCAAGTTACTTATAATGTATTAACTGCCAAATTTTGCTCCTTCCTGCTTTATATGGATCACATGACGTAAGTTCTTAAGTTACTTATAATGTATTAACTACTTTTTGAATACATGTCATTTTAATTTAGTTTATTATTGTAGGTTCCATTGAATATTATGCGTCATCTTCAGGGACGGAACCACCATTAGCTGGGGGTGACACTTGTCACCCCAAGTTTTTTCCCAAATTTTTATGTTATATAAATAAGTTATAATTTAAGTAATAAAATTAATCTAGTTTAATAAGTATGTATTACATCAGTTTAGTATTTAAAAATGTGACGCGGAGCCATCCACAATGGTTTTCGGAATCCTGATTCATATTGTTTTATTTTTCATCAAGTGCTGATTGAATAGCTTAGAATTTGTTAATTTGTACTGAGAGTTAATTATATTAATTAATTAAACTAGTTGAATTCACTAAATATATAAACAACTTAGGTTGAAGTTGAAAGCTTGCGTTCAAGTTATGTGTTCTAATTAAGTTTGTGTTCGAGCCAATCACATTACTTAGAATATTTAATTTTATTTAAATTCTTTAAGCTGAAATCACGAACTACTAATTCATTCTTCGAACGAAAAAATTACTAATTGAATAAATTGAATTTTTTTAAAGAAAATGGTGGAGAATGTACCTCGCAACAAGATGGTAGAAGATTTTTTATCGGACTGTTTGGTTCTCAACATAAAAAATAAATAATTGAAATGTTTAGCGTTAATTCTATCATAAATGATTTCCGTGGCATGATAGTAAAATGTTATCCGTTTTAATGTAATAAATTTTTAATGTTATTTTAAAAAAATATTTTAATTAATTTTTTTTGTCACCCCCTATCATAATTTCTGGGTCCATCTCTATTATCTTTCCAAGAATACATATAATCCATTGGCTTGATTCCAAGGAAGACGTTGTACGACCTGATCCGAAAAGCTTGGTGGCCTCGTAATTTTAGAACTTACTTTTGCATTGTAACCCATATTAATTGTTACTAGTCACATAATGTTATTAATTTTAGAAGATTGCGTCAATACTATAGATCATCTGCATCGAGGGTCACACGTCCAAATATGAGCGTAGAGTGGGAGATAGTTGAAGTATTAAATTATGAAACTTTTTCTTAAATATTCTTGCACTTTTTCAGTGATAAAGTGTACTGTGAAATGAGATTGTTAATCGACCAATGTCCAAGACAATCGATAGGAAGTTATTTATGGGGTTATTATGTTCTAAGATATATGCGAGACACGAACGCATTTGCACGAGCTCATAAAGATGCGGAGATTAAAGACTTTACCCAAGTAAACTTTTGAGAGATATTATAATTGAACCTCAAATATGTTGCTGTCCTCTAGTAGATAATCAGGTTACTTGCAAAATTAAAAACGTCGTAAATGAAAATATACAAGATAAAAATTTCAGAAGTCATATCAATTTTTTTTTCAAGTTCTATAAATAGAGACCAATTTTGTTATGTTTTTGAACACAATAGTTTTGGATTAAAATGTAAGAGAGACAATTTGATAATCTTATATTTTTATTCATTGTTAAGAAAATATTGGAAAAATGATTGTAGAACAATAAAAATGGAAGAAAAGAGTGGATGATCTTTTTTAAAGATCATGAAATATGACGCCTTAGGCCATCATTAATAGCCCGAGAATTATAAGATTATAGACCCAATCTTTTAATTTTTCTCCTTAATAGGTCTCAATTTTAAGATCGTGCCATGAAAGTTCGTAAAAATTTGTTATGGAACGACCGAAATGACGATCGATCGTGGCTCATTTGCTTGCCACGTGTTGCACTCCCACATGGCTCATTGCATTTTCCTTAATTTTTCATATGTTTTTTTTAAGCGTTATATATGAAAAAATAATCAGTCAAAATATTTTTTAAAAATACCAAATTATTTGATTTTCTGAGTTCTTTAAATAGAGATCTCTTTTGTTATGGTTTTGATTCAAAAATCACATAATAGTATCCTATTCAAACAATTATTATGAGAGTGGATGATGTATTTTACATGATGATCTATTTTTTTGCTTTTGGTCACTATTAAGACAAGTTTTTGGTAAAAGATTGTGACAAGGTAAGAGAGAGAAGAAAAAGGCTGATGATCTTTTATAAAAAATCACCATTAATGGTGCCCTTAGAGCATATACATCGGTGTCGATTCTAGAACGTCCTGGGGCTGATTTGGAGGACGTTCGTGTGTCTTTTGTGTGCAGCGGTGGAGGCGAGGACATCCGCAAGGACTTTCTCCTGGAGATCGCTTGAGCGGACGTTCTGGATTTCGATTAAGTTCGGTAATTCAAATCTTGGTCGTTCCTCAGCTTTGCCCTAACCCATCTGTCGTGGTGAAATAAGTCAATAAGATTATTTTTGCTGTTGATGTTGTTTTTTTAGGGTTTACAGTGATGGTGGTCTTTGATTTGGTAGTGATTTTGGATTAAATGGCGAGTGATTGGGAAGCAGGTGAGAAAATTGCAGTGTCGATGGCTGGAGCTGTGTGATTGATTTAGGTTAATTAGACCTAGGTTTGTCCACAAACACCTTCACCTTGATGATGAGATCTTGTGTTGATGGAAATGCAGGATTTTGTGAGATGGGGTTTCTGTAAATCAGGTAAAGTTTCAATCTTTGCTGAAGGGACAGCAACATAGACAGCCAAGGAAAACCAAATTGAAATCCTTGTCCTTATCTCTACCAATTTTTACAACCTTGTAAGTTGTAACTCAAAGTTGAGATGAGGAAGCATGGATGGCAGCTGCACCAGTACATTGCATATGGACTATACACTCCTCTGGTAAGCCATCATCACTCCCTCTCAACATTCATTAAATTTGTTCCCTTCATTGTTGCTCAATTAATTAGCTTGAAGTTGAGATCTGGGAATGTCTCTGCTTGTTGGTTTGGATTACTAGTTTCTTCTTTTGGCTCGTCAATTTATTACAATCTGTGTTGTGCTTCTGATGCTGCTCAGGACAATGGAGTGAATTGCTTTTCAAATTCCTGATTTCGAACAATTGAGTGTGTCTGCAAGATTTGGAATTTGGTGGATTTAAGTACATCCGCAATGTTCCTCGAATTGGAAAAGTTTTATTCTTGCTGTTAGATTTTGCTTTCAAGCTTCGTAATTCATAATACATTTGTCCCATTCTGCGGCTTAAGTTGGGGCTCGTAGAATGCTGAATTTTTGAATCCATGGGTGACCTTTCTTTATTGTCTCAGATAACGTGTGCCTTCAGCCTGTACGTGTGGTGTGCAGCGGCGGATCCGGCTGATCCAGGAGTATTCCGGTCCAAAAAGTATCTGCATATTGCTTTGGATGCTAAGCCTCATCGATCCAAGGATTCAAAACATGGAGGTAATTCAACCTCGTGACATCAAGGGGTCAATGCTGGAACAACATTAGGGAAATCTCCAAAGGGTGTAATTCCCATAGAGGATAAAGACATTGCGACGAGCAATGCTTGTTCCACGGCGTTGCTGGCTGTTGTTCCCTGTGCTGCCTTTTGTAACTGTTGGAGTGCTAATGACGAATCAGTTATGATGGTGCTCCGGCTGCTTTGGCTTGGTGATGAGAGCTGAGTGCATATATATAAGCTGACATTGTAACTCGCAATTCAAAAAGGTACTATAGAGTTGCAGTTTGTCATATGTTAATGGTATTTTGATTTTGGGTCACTGATGGCTAAAGCTTGGCAGTCTTTACTTCATCTCCTACCCTATATAAGAAATTATGTAATGAGAATTTGATACATAAATATTGGGAATCAGATGCGAATCAGATGAAGAAGTGTGATGGTGTGCTTGATACATAAAATATTGGCTAAAGCTTGATACATAATTGGTTGATTGAAACAACGATATTGAAACAATCAAAATAAACCACACAATATTGAAATTCAAACTGACAACGTAAATTAAACCACACTCACAGAAATTAAATCACACACCCGAAATGAAACAAGCACAACAGTCTTATGAAATTATAATCTTTCGCCGGTTTCAATAAATCATTTATGCTTCACTAAATCTCTCTGAAGTTGTGTATGAAGATAAGTAGATTGGAGGAGGCTTGTAAGACGCTCGTCAAATACTTGTGAACGTTGTGCTCTTCCGACAGGGTCATGACGAATGCGGTTACCATTCTGATCGGTTGGTCCATCATATACCGTGAATGCACTAGTTGGGTTATGCGGATCTTGTGTAACGACTTCCACAAATTCTTCCTCCACAAACTCTTCCTCAACAATCATGTTATGCAATATAATGCAAGCTAACATAATTGTTTTTAAAACACTTTTCGATGAGACATACCTGCATGACGAAGTATTGCCCATCGAGATTGTAGAATTCCAAAGCACCTCTCAACATCTTTGCGATAAGACTCGTGCTTAGTTGTGTATAATTTCTCCGCTTCCGTTTGTGGATTAGGAATTGATTTCACAAAAGAGGAGTACCTTGGGTAAATTCCATCAGCTAAATAGTAAGAATTGATGTATGTGCTCCCATTCACTTTATATGTCACATGTGGACAAATTCCAGCAAGTAGAGGGTCGAAGATGTCTGATTGGTACAAAATATTAAGATCATTTTGTGCTCCGTGTACACCGATGAAGCTGTGTCATATTCAAGTGTCATACGAGGCAACTGCCTCCAAGATGATTGTTGGACGACCTTTACGCCCTGAGTGTGACCCTTGCCAAGCTGTCGGGCAATTCTTCCACTCCCAATGCATGCAATCGATGCTTCCAATCATTCCTGGAAACCCTCGTTGCTCTGCTCTTCGAAGAAGTCGAGATAAGTCAGCTGCATTCGGAGATCGTAAGTAATGATCTCCGAAATTATGGACAAATTGACCACACCACTCTTTCATACATTCGAGTGTTGTTGTTACTCTCATCCGTGTAATTTCAGCACATTGATCAGCACACGACCCATATGCCAGCATACGTATAGCAGCTGTCATCTTTTATTCAGGAAGCAGACCAAGGACTCCAGCCGCATCACGTCGCTGATGCCAAAAGGGGTCATGGTTGCAAAGTGTAGTCTTGATACGATTGAACAAATTTCTGCTCATTCGATACCTCCTACGAAAGTCTCTCTCTGAGAATATTGGATGTTCGACGAAGTAGTCGTCTAACAAATTCTGCCCTCTAGGCCCTCGCTTTCTTGCTAGATTTGGTCGGCGACGAGGTGTCACTTCATCTTCTTCACCAATTGTCGACATCGCGGCTGCATTTATGACAATCAAATTCATAGCGTTCATCCTTCTCATTCGTTCCTGCCTTCGTTGTTGGTACAAATTGAACTCATCACCTACATTGAATGGATTCATGATTCGAATGAAGTTAAGATTTGAGAAATATTTGCTTTGAAGTGGTGTGAGAACTTGATGATCTAATTGTCCAAATTTATACAACTTTGGTGGTTATCTAAAAATCTAAGAGTATACACGTGTAACGTAACAATTCATCAAAAATCTTATCCAAACTCTCGACCAATAATTCACACGATAATTTGATATTTTAAAAAAAATTAATTTTATTTTTTAATGAATAGTGTGAGGAGGTGCTAGACTTTGCACCGCTGTATAAACAAGCCGTCTAGCATCTTCTGTTTATATAAATAGTGCAAGAAAGTGCTAGCCGAGGAGGTGCTCCGGAGATAGCACCTCTTCGATGGGTATATATGCTCTTAGGGCTTTCTTATTCATTATGAATGCTTATTTGAGCTATTTGTGTCTTTCATCTGTCTGTTCAGGTGCTTTGGTCTTCAGAGCAATTAGGTGTCCCATGTCAATTATCCGATCGTCCTTAAAGTCTCTTTTTTATGAGATCTTTAAAGTCTCCTAAATTAAGTCTAACACTTTTTTTTTGGATAGGGAAGTCAAACACATATCGATATCATCTTATGAGTTATGATCATATGAGAAATAAAAATTCTCATGAGAATGAGAAATATTTGAAATCGTCCAATCTTAAATCGGACGGCCCTCAATTTTCGGAATATTATCAATATATATTTGTTAGTAAGGGCAAATATGTCGAGTTGATTAGATCCATGTAAATTCGGATCGCATGTTCGATCGTGCGCAATTCCATGCGCTTAAGCTAGGCGATCGATTGCATCGTTATGCATTTTGTGAATCTCCAAGAACGGAAGAAAATTGAATTGTATATAATTTGTTTCTAAATTTTTTGTCATCGATGGATTAAATAGGGTTGGGTTTGATAGAATTTTAAATGCGGATCGAAATCCATGTGGATTAGGGTTTGAGGAATTTCAGTTTGAGGGAGCCAGCAAGCAAGTGCGAGGTGATTGGGAATAGGAAGAAGTCAAAATGCGTTGGAGTTTCAGAAACGGGGATTGGAGATTTCAGAGGATGATGTGTTTAAGGAAGTTAGTGAGGCAATTAACAGTGCTACGAATGTTATATATAAGGATACGAATGTTATATACAAGACTACGAATGTTATATACATTGCTACAAATTTTATATACAAGGCTATCAATGTTATATATACAAGGCTACCAATTTTATGAGTACAGTAGTTGTATATGATATTGTATCATGTGAATTACAAACTTTGAACTGAAACATAATGTTGTATGCTGTCTCTTTACGTCCTCGTGTGTCTTGTTGACCTAGCTTTGAAATTTGGTTGTGCTGAAGCTTTTTTGTAAGCACTAGATTCATTTACGAGCAATATAATGCTATGCATTTTATCTCCGTAACTATGAATATTATGCTACACATTTTTAACTATGTTACTACGAATAATACATTTTTTTAATTCACAAATGTTACTATTTTAAACGTACGGATCATACACTATGCAAAGTAACATAGCCCTTTTTAAAATGCTTAGCTTTCTAGTTAAAATGCGTAGATATGCATACATTTATGTTATATCCCGAAATCAAATAATTTTATTTACATTTGACATTTGACTGAAAATAATAATAATAATACTATAAAAAAAGGAAAGAGAGACGGTTCGAGAAGAATCGATCAAATTCCTAAAGGACCCTTATTTAATTTAAAGGATAGGGGTTGGAAAGCCCTAAAAACTATCCACAAAAGGAACGACTTGTTTGACATATACAGATTGAAAGAGAAGACTGGCTTGTCGAATTTCTTGGGGTTTCTAGAGACGGCGGTGTCTACGGATAAAAATGAAGGGCGGAGCCTAGCTTAGGTTGTGGATGAGGTGCGATTCAGAGGAAACAGAAAGACGAGAAGCAGGTGCCCGATTGTCACGGGATAAGCTTGAGGCGGCTTGAATCTTTGGAACTTCTAGTGGCTGACAGAGGGAAACAAGGCAAGTTTATGCAAATCTGAAACTTCATGTGAAGGCGGCAAACCACCTGAGAAGTGGGGTCTAATTTGCATAGTTGATCGAGCAAAGTAATCATAAAGGTGCATTCGAGAGTCTAAGATCGAGTGTGTGATCAGTAAGTTTATAATATATTCTATTATTGTACCAATCAATTATATATTAAAGATTATACTTGGTTAATGGCAAAAACGATAAAAGATCGAAACCCCCTTCGTCTTGACAAAGACGATAAACTACACGACGGGTATGAATATGTACACAATTACTTGTGGAGACATACGAAATGTAAAGATAGAATTGTATTGATATGAAAGGTTACCGATATGATATCATTATTCACGCATTGCTGCATCCATGACATGCATGCCACCGACATGATATGTGACTTGGTGAGGCTTGTTATAGATGGGCGGTCCAGGTAGCCTACGGGGCCTAAAGGCTGACCGGTCTGTAATAGAGCCCACCGATATGATGGTCCAGATCGGCAGTGACGACTACCCACCGATTGATATATTACAGATGGGCGGTCCATGTAGCCTACAGAGCCTAAAGTCTGACCGGTCTATAACATAATGAGATTTGATTTGGCGAGCCTCAGGCCGCCCACTGTTATGATGGTCTGGACCGGCAGCGACGGCCGCCCACCGTTAATTGATCGATCAATATGTGCATCATCGTGCATTCATGCATTCATCAATTTATGTGTCTTCTATATTTCACTTGAAGTTGAATTTGGATACGTAATAAGAAAAGGCATATTCGACAAACCTATAGTAATAGAATATATTATTTACTTACTGATTCGTTTGACTCACCCCCCTTTATTTTTCCTAATTTTCAGATAGGTGATTGACGGAGCCCACCGCACTGTCGTTAAGGTGCGGTGTTCTCTGTGCAAAAGCAAATTTGTATTCCGCTACTCGTGACCTTACTACTGGGTAGCAAGTGGTAAGTAGGGGTCGAACCCAGGGGAATTAGGGGGATAAGCTATTCTTTGAGGGAATTGTACAGCGAGGGAGCGTGTTTTAGGTTGATTGAGGTTTTAGTGCGGAAAAGTAAGTGATTGGTTGGTTGGTTTTGGTTTTTAGTGCGGAAAAGTAAATGACAGAAAATGTAAATACTGAAAATAAAAGAGAAGACTTACATCGGTTGTTGCGTGATTGGCAAGTCCTCCGGAAGGTGATCAGTTGATAAGCAGTTTATACTAAAATTGAAAGTAAGTGCAGGTGGTGTTTAAATTTAAGGAAAGCATTCGGTTTCTGGGGCCTTGTATCATAGCCTGTTTATCATTGACCTTTAGTGATCCTTCTAAGTATTCAAAAGTGTATCAAGGCCATTTCAAGCACTCGATTTGCACACACCATCTAGCCCATTTCAAGGTCGTAGAGCACTTGTTCTATTTAGACTAGCACCCCATTTCAAGGTATACTAGCCTATGTGCATCCATTTGATCAATCATTTCCGATCAAACCAAATGGTGTTTAAAAGAGGTCGAACTCCTCAGATAAGCTTTGCCATTTCAAGCATCCACTTACCCGAGTATTCACGAACCCCCACGGAAGAGTTTTGCCATTTCAAGCATCCACTCAACCTTGGAAGTTTTGGCCTAATATATGGCACATAGAACAAGTTTTGAATAAAAAGAAGAGGCACTAAAAAGATGGCCTAAAATATTTTATGATACAAGTACACCCCTTCAACCGAATGAAGAGTTTAGCTACGAATATCCATAGAGGTGGATACCATAGCTAAGTACTTACGGTTTTTGAAAGACAGTAAGTAAGGGAAAGGGGTGAGTACTTCAAGAACCGACAAGAGTACTCAAGAATAGAGAAAAGTAAAGCTTGAGTACTACAAGAACCGACAAGAGTACTCAATAGCGAACTATAATACACAAGAACCAACAGGAGTATTATAGATTGAAAACCAAACTTACAAAGTGCCAAACTTTAGAGAGAGAAGTGTTTTGTGATTTTTGGGATATATTACAAATGAGATGGGGTGGAGTATTTATAGGCTAAGGGGAGAGGAATGTGTGGTTTGGAGGAGCAACACATGGCAAGCTTTCCATGGAGGAGGAAAGCCGCCGGTCTACATGGGAGGGGAGGGGAGGAGCCGCCGGTGGCCGGTCAAGAGGGGGAGGAGGCTCCCCTCATGACTCATCCTTTCCTTAAAGCCGCCGGTCATAAGGGCAAAGGAGGGAGTTTTTGTGAGTATTGTGAAGTTTTCACAAAACTATCGGTACATTCCCGCTCCGGACTGACTTTGGTTGCTCTTCGGTTGGATTTGTTTTGAGTGATTCCAAGTCAGGATCTTGAGATTTCTTCAGTCGGCATCTGGTCTTGACCTTGGAATGACTCGTAATATATTTTCTGCGTAAAAACTCCTCCTTAGCGTGTATTCTCTCTAGGCTTCAAAATACCCTGTAGATAAATATCGGAACTAACAAGCAAAAGTTAAATAGACAAACAGTCTAATTTGGTGGGTTTAACTGTGTTTATGATTCGTATAATTATGGTCCATCAGATCACCCCACACTTTTAGTTGTTTGTCTCGAACAATGCTATTAAAGGGCGGCACACTAAGTAAGCTTTTAAAATATGAAAGTAAGACTGTGGGACTAGATTTATCCTAATTCATGCATTACTACTTATTACTAAATTAAACCGTGTAAATACTTAGAAGAAACTTGATACGTGTACCTTCGTGCCGAGATGCAAATTAATTCGGATGTTTCGGGAGATAGCCCTTTTTAGTCTCCTGGACTGCATTCTCGGGATTGTCTCGCACTATATGGTTTCCTTGTAGCTTTCTCTAGCACGTGATTCGGTTTGGGTTTCAATGGTTTGGTCTTTGATTTTCTTTTGGCAAGGGACAGCTTTTGTAGTGAATCGGCCTTTGGCCTTTGATTTGACTCTTTGAGTACTTCACTTTTTGTTCGGTTAAAACCTTCACAATTTTGGGCCTTTGGCCTCTTGATTTGCTTCTTTGAGCTTTTGCCTTTTTGTGGCTTGCTAGTCCATTTTCTCAAGCCTATTTTGGGAGGTCCAATCATCGCCCGCGAGCATATGGAAATACCTCCCCGCTCTTTCTCATCCTTGCCGTTTCGCGCGAGTCAAAATGAGGGTCGCTCATTTATTTTTTTGGCTACTCTGACTAGAGATAGGACGGTTTGATTCCCGTCCCGCCTTTTTTTTTTGCATAAACGCTGCATGGCGGAGATGACTTCAATCTTCACTGAAACCCGAAGTGCAGCCTCCACTGACTTCAAAAACCATATAGTTAGATTCGATCCTTCGAGTGCTTGCCAAGCCTCTCTAGGGCAGTTTATGTCAACTCCACATCCCTAGTTTATCTCAGCACAAAGGGACAAATGAGAAGTTACATTCTAAGTTTTTAAACAGTTGAATTTTCACAAGGTTAATGCATGAATTATGATCTATCTTTTTCACATTCTTAAGTTCATATTTTCAAAAAGATAATATTAAGGAAAAAAGAAAACATGTTTATTTACACAGGTGGTTCTCACCCCACACTTTTGAACGAAGGCGTGCCTTTCAGCAAGACTTAGTTCAAAAGCCATGCAAGCAGACAATGAGAAGGAAATGACATTAAGGAAAAGGGAAGAATAGAACTCCCTTAAAGGTGTCGAGTGAACGACATGGCATGAGGCTGGATAATCGAGGGAGTTCGGCTGGGGCCTTGAACTCTTGGCATAGGCCTGGCTGGCTTGATGTTGCACCCATAACCGATTCCTAAATAGTCATTTCATTCTATGCACCAAGTGGGTGAGAGCGATTTATTGGTAAAAACTAAATGACAGAAAATAAAAGTACTGAAAGTAAGATAGGTGTCGGGTTACCTCCCGACCAGTGCCTTTGTTTAACGTCGTTGGCTCGACGATACCTCATTCCTGGATCATAAGGTGGGGTCCCATGGGTGCTTGAGGTCGAACTTCTTCTTGGTAGCTCCTTTGATTTGCCCAAAGAACACATATGGCAGTGGGCTCAGTTCTGCTCTCCCTTGATCCGGAGGCTTCTTTTTCACATATCCCCGAGAAGGCGAGGACTCCTTGACCATAGCTGCTGGTCCATCAAGTCGAGCTCTCTTGCTTCTCCTTCCGGGTTTCCATTCCTTTGGCCCATGTCTTGGACGTTTCTTCATGTTTGAATGGGTGGCACCTTTGCAATTCTGGAAGTTTAGTATTGTGCCATTGAACACGAGCGACCTTGAGCTTGTTCCCATGCCAAGCCTTTTCTTTGTGGCAGAGATGATTGGCCATCCTAGAACGAGTGAGTTTTCAGCTAGCTTTTCTTGGCTCATGACGAGTGAGTGCTCCATCTTCGACTCTTCTGGCTCATGTTCCAACTCGCCTTGCACCTCATCATTGATTACTTCATCTTCAGGGGCTATGATCCGCATACAAACCCAGGGGACAAGTTGGGGGACTTCCACCACAAGGGCCAGGTCTGTTTCAGGCAGCTCGGGCGCTTCGGCTAGCTCGGCAGGGAGGACAATGCCTTTCTCGGATAGTTCGGCAGTGAGGTCTGGGCACGTCTCGGGCATTTTGGCAGCGAGCATCGGGACTGTCTCGGGCAACTCGGTAATGAGTTCCGGGACTTCCGTTGGCTTGGTGGTGAGGACTGGGCCTGTCTTTGCCGGTTCTTCTTCGATCATCCGTGGATTCTCATCCTCTGCCGGTTCTGTGGGCTCTTCTTCGATGACTCTTGGCTTGAGCATCTTTTGAATTGCCTCAATATTTGCCCATGTTTCCTCGATGTCGGCCTGGATTTGGTGCATCGTGTTGGCCTGTTCTTGTCTTGATTTTGACCTCGCGGCCAAATCATTTATCAGGTCCCACAGATCAGCCATGGCTAAGTTATTCACCGAACCTCCCGCCGCATCATTAAGCCTATTCCACTCTTGTGGCATCATTCCACCTAGAAACCTTTGAAGAAGATCTAAGTTCGTGAATCCATGGTGCGGGCAGCTTGTTACAAGGGAATCGAAGTACCATAAGTACTCGTCCAAAGTTTCATCCCGGGATTGCTTTAGGTTGTTGATCTTCTCGCGGATTTCAAGTTCGAAAGATGGCTGGGCTCTTTGACAGGGATCGGTGCCATAATTTGACAGGGAAAACTCTTTTAGAAATTTGGCTCGAAGATTTTCATAACAGCTTTCATACTCTGCACATGAGTAATACCACTCTATTGCCAAGTCAGTTAAAGAAAATTTGAAGCATTTCAGCTTAAACTCCTCTAACGTCTCATTCTCAGGTTTCATGTGGCGGCAGATGTGGTGAAACTATTGGCAATGTATCACAGGGTCCTCTTCAATGGTACCTCCGAATTTGGGGAGACAGCTAAGCATTTCAAACATAAGGTTGCTGCCCCCAACTTCCCAAGGTTCTATGGCGTAGTATGAAGACATGGCGAATTATGTACAACAGACAAAAGAACAACTATCCATTTGCTAACTCCCCGGCAATGGCGCCAGTTTTGACGGAGCCCACCGCACTGTCGTTAAGGTGCGGTGTTCTCTGTGCAAAAGCAAATTTGTATTCCGCTACTCGTGACTTTACTACTAGGTAGCAAGTGGTAAGTAGGGGTCAAACCCAAGGGAATTAGGGGGATAAGCTATTCTTTGAGGGAATTGTACATCGGGAGCGTGTTTTAGGTTGATTGAGGTTTTAGTGCAGAAAAGTAAGTGATTGGTTGGTTGGTTTTGGTTTTTAGTGCGGAAAAGTAAATGATAGAAAATGTAAATACTGAAAATAAAAGAGAAGACTTACAGCGGTTGTTGCGTGATTGGCAAGTCCTCCGGAAGGTGAGCAGTTGATAAGCAGTTTATACTAAAATTGAAAGTAAGTGCAGGTGGTGTTTAAATTTAAGGAAAGCATTCGGTTTCTGGGGCCTTGTATCATAGCCTGTTTATCATTGACCTTTAGTGATCCTTCTAAGTATTCAAAAGTGTATCAAGGCCATTTCAAGCACTCGATTTGCACACACCGTCTAGCCCATTTCAAGGTCGTAGAGCACTTGTTCTATTTAGACTAGCACCCCATTTCAAGGTATACTAGCCTATGTGCATCCATTTGATCAATCATTTCCGATCAAACCAAATGGTGTTTAAAAGAGGTCGAACTCCTCAGATAAGCTTTGCCATTTCAAGCATCCACTTACCCGAGTATGTTCACGAACCCCCACGGAAGAGTTTTGCCATTTCAAGCATCCACTCAACCTTGGAAGTTCTGGCCTAATATATGGCACATAGAACAAGTTTTGAATAAAAAGAAGAGGAACTAAAAAGATGGCCTATAACATTTTATGATACAAGTACACCCCTTCAACCGAATGAAGAGTTTAGCTACGAATATCCATAGAGGTGGATACCATAGCTAAGTACTTACGGTTTTTGAAAGACAGTAAGTAAGGGAAAGGGGTGAGTACTTCAAGAACCGACAAGAGTACTCAAGAATAGAGAAAAGTAAAGCTTGAGTACTACAAGAACCGACAAGAGTACTCAAGAGCGAACTATAATACTCAAGAACCAACAGGAGTATTATAGATTGAAAACCAAACTTACAAAGTGGCCAACTTTAGAGAGAGAAGTGTTTTGTGATTTTTGGGATATATTACAAATGAGATGGGGTGGAGTATTTATAGGCTAAGGGGAGAGGAATGTGTGGTTTGGAGGAGCAACACATGGCAAGCTTTCCATGGAGGAGGAAAGCCGCCGGTCTACATGGGAGGGGAGGGGAGGAGCCGCCGGTGGCCGGTCATGAGGGGGAGGAGGCTCCCCTCATGACTCATCCTTTCCTTAAAGCCGCCGGTCATAAGGGCAAAGGAGGGAGTTTTTGTGAGTTTTGTGAAGTTTTCACAAAACTATCGGTACATTCCCGCTCCGGACTGACTTTGGTTGCTCTTCGGTTGGATTTGTTTTGAGTGATTCCAAGTCAGGATCTTGAGATTTCTTCAGTCGGCATCTGGTCTTGACCTTGGAATGACTCGTAATATATTTTCTGCGTAAAAACTCCTCCTTAGCGTGTATTCTCTCTAGGCTCCAAAATACCCTGTAGATAAATATCGGAACTAACAAGCAAAAGTTAAATAGACAAACAGTCTAATTTGGTGGGTTTAACTGTGTTTATGATTCGTATAATTATGATTCATCAGATCACCACACACTTTTAGTTGTTCGTCCCGAACAATGCTATTAAAGGGCGGCACACTAAGTAAGCTTTTAAAATATGAAAGTAAGACTGTGGGACTAGATTTATCCTAATTCATGCATTACTACTTATTACTAAATTAAACCGTGTAAATACTTAGAAGAAACTTGATACGTGTACCTTCGTGCCGAGATGCAAATTAATTCGGATGTTTCGGGAGATAGCCCTTTTTAGGCTCCTGGACTGCATTCTCGGGATTGTCTCGCACTATATGGTTTCCTTGTAGCTTTCTCTAGCACGTGATTCGGTTCGGGTTTCAATGGTTTGGTTTTGATTTTCTTTTGGCGAGGGACAGCTTTTGGTTTGGTCTTTGATTTTCTTTTGGCGAGGGACAGCTTTTGTAGTGAATCGGCCTTTGGCCTTTGATTTGACTCTTTGAGTAATTCACTTTTTGTTCGGTTAAAACCTTCACAATTTTGGGCCTTTGGCCTCTTGATTTGCTTCTTTGAGCTCTTGCCTTTTTGTGGCTTGCTAGTCCATTTTCTCAAGCCTTTTTGGGAGGTCCAATCATCGCCCGCGAGCATATGGAAATACCTCCCTGCTCTCTCTCATCCTTGCCGTTTCGCGAGAGTCAAAATGAGGGTCGCTCATTTATTTTCCCGGCTACTCTGACTAGAGATAGGACGGTTTGATTCCCGTCCCTCCTTTTTTCTACATAAACGCTGCATGGCGGAGATGACTTCAATCTTCACTGAAACCCGAAGTGCAGCCTCCACTGACTTCGAAAACCATATAGTTAGATTCGATCCTTCGAGTGCTTGCCAAGCCTCTCTAGGGCAGTTTATGTCAACTCCACATCCCTAGTTTATCTCAGCACAAAGGGACAAATGAGAAGTTACATTCTAAGTTTTTAAACAGTTGAATTTTCACAAGGTTAATGCATGAATTATGATCTATCTTTTTCACATTCTTAAGTTCATATTTTCAAAAAGATAATATTAAGGAAAAAAGAAAACATGTTTATGTACACAGGTGGTTCTCACCCCACACTTTTGAACGAAGGCGTGCCTTTCAGCAAGACTTAGTTCAAAAGCCATGCAAGCAGACAATTATGAGAAGGAAATGACATTAAGGAAAAGGGAAGAACAGAACTCCCGTAAAGGTGTCGACTGAACGACATGGCATGAGGCTGGATAATCGAGGGAGTTCGGCTGGGGCCTTGAACTCTTGGCATAGGCCTGGCTGGCTTGATGTTGCACCCATAACCGATTCCTGAATAGTCATTTCATTCTATGCACCAAGTGGGTGAGAGCGATTTATTGGTAAAAACTAAATGACAGAAAATAAAAGTACTGAAAGTAAGATAGGTGTCGGGTTACCTCCCGACCAGTGCCTTTGTTTAACGTCGTTGGCTCGACGATACCTCATTCCTGGATCATAAGGTGGGGTCCCATGGGTGCTTGAGGTCAAACTTCTTCTCGGTAGCTCCTTTGATTTGCCCAAAGAACACATATGCCAGTGGGCTCAGTTCTGCTCTCCCTTGATCCGGAGGCTTCTTTTTCACATATCCCCGAGAAGGCGAGGACTCCTTGACCATAGCTTCTGGTCCATCAAGTCGAGCTCTCTTGCTTCTCCTTCCGGGTTTCCATTCCTTTGGCCCATGTCTTGGCCGTTTCTTCATGTTTGAATGGGTGGCACCTTTGCAATTCTGGAAGTTTAGTATTGTGCCATTGAACACGAGCGATGATGGACCATCATTATACGAATCATAAACACAGTTAAACCCACCAAATTAGACTGTTTGTCTATTTAACTTTTGCTTGTTAGTTCCGATATTTATCTACAGGGTATTTTGGAGTCTAGAGAGAATACACGATAAGGAGGAGTTCTAAAGCTGAAAATGAATTACGAGTCATTCCAGGTCACGACCAAATTCCAACTTTCAAGAACCGACTTGGAATCCCTCAAATATGCTAGAACAATCGGCATTTGGACAAGAACACAATGCAAAGGCACCGAGCCCGGTAAAGGCCAAACAAGGGCAATTTTAGCCGATTTGGGATTTCGACCATGTTCCAAGCAGCATTTGGCTTAGGTTCCTTCTTGAGATCATCTTAGAATGACATTTTCATTCAGAATACACTCTCCAAAATCCAAGAAGCTCCGGCCAAAGCTCCGGTCAGATTTCGGTCAAACCGATGGCTTTTGTGAAAAGGTCACAAGGTTCTAGAAGGCTAAGGGAATGCTCCTCCTCACATGGCCGGCTTTTGGAGGCCAAGCCACCCTCCTCCTCCTCACATGGGCGGCTAAGGGAGGGGCTTGTGTGGAAGCTTGTGGTTGGATGGCTTTGAGATCTTTTCTCCCCAAAACTTAGTTCCCAAGTATTCTCCATGCCTATAAATAGAACCGTCCTCTTCACTTGTAAAACACATCCCAAAATGTGGAGAGCTTCTCTCTCTACAAATTCCAAAATCACAAATCACTTATCTCTCTAGATTAAGAGCACAATCTTGTAATCACTTTACTTTGGAATCGAAGCTTTAGCACTTTCAACGGTTTTTGTAAGTATTCTCGTCTTTACTTTACTGTCTTTTCAATTCAGCAACTTTACTTTACTGTCTTTTCAATTCAGCAACTTTACTTTCCTGTCTTTACTTTCGAAAACTTTACTTTACTGTCTTTTAAAAAAACCTTTACTTTTCAACGCACTTAGCTATGATGTCCTGTTCCATGAATAGTCGTAGCTAAACCCTTCATTCGGTTGAAGGGGTGTACTCGTATCATACAATGTTTTAGACCCTGCACCTAGTGCCTCTCTGTGTTCAAAACTTGTTCTATGTGCCACATATTAGGTTAGAACTTCCAAGGTTGAGTGGATGCTTTAACGGGCAAAACTCTTCCGTGGGGTTCGTGAACATACTCGGGTAAGTGGATGCTTTAACGGGCAAAGCTTATCTGAGGAGTTCGACCTCTTTTAAAAAACCATTTGGTTGATCGTAACTGAAGATCAAATGGATGCACATAAGGCTAAGATACTTCAAAAGGAGGAATTAGTCTAAATAGAACAAGTGTTCTAAACGATGTTGCAAGTCTTGTGCTAGAAATAGCCTCGATTCATCTTTGAACACTTAGTATGATCATTAGAGGTCAATGATAAACAGACTATGATACAAGGCTCCTGAAACCAAATCCTTTCCTTCCATTAAAATCTCAACTGTTTACTTTCCGTACATTTACCTTCTGTCATTTACTTTTACGCACTGTAATTTACTTTCTGTATAAACCACTCAAACCCAACCCCAATCACACTTTAATTTATGTGTAAGCTTCATTAAAGAACAACTAATCCACACTGACTCTCTTGGGTTCGACCCTTACTTACCACTTGCTACCCAATAGTGAAGTCACGAGTAGTGGACTTATAAATTTATTTGTACACATTGCCTCGCGACAAGGCAGTGCTGTCAAGCGACCTTGAGCTTGTTCCCATGCCAAGCCTTTTCTTTGTGGCAGAGATGATTGGCCATCCTAGAACGAGTGAGTTTTCAGCCGGCTTTTCTTGGCTCATGACGAGTGAGTGCTCCATCTTCGGCTCTTCTGGCTCATGTTACCACTCGCCTTGCACCTCATCATTGATTACTTCATCTTCAGGGGCTATGATCCGCATACAAACCGAGGGGACAAGTTGGGGGACTTCCACCACAAGGGCCAGGTCTGTTTCAGGCAGCTCGGGCGCTTCAGCCAGCTCGGGAGGGAGGACAATGCCTTTCTCGGATAGTTCGGCAGTGAGGTCTGGGCACGTCTTGGGCATTTTGGCAGCGAGCATCGGGACTGTCTCGGGCAACTTGGTGGTGAGGACTGGGCCTGTCTTGGCCGGTTCTTCTTCGATCATTCGTGGATTCTCATCCTCTGCCGGTTCCGTGGGCTCTTCTTCGATGACCCTTGGTTGAGCATCTTTGATTATGGTAGTGAAGCGCGCCACCGCCATACACAACGTTCTGCTAGGACCTTTACGATTTCTTCCTTTGATTCGGTTTTGTCTTCCATTTGTCTTTCCATTCCTTATTGCTACAAATTGTTTCATATAAGTTGTGATGGCACCACACTCTCGTAGATCAGCTCGTGTTCGTACTAGGGGCGCTGCCCAGAATGTTCAAAGTGATGATGCTCGTGATACTGAGGATCATGTTCCACCTCTGATACTTCGGGGACCTCGAACGATAAGAGGTGCGCATAGCGCACCGATGCCTACACCTCCAGTACAGCAGAATGCACCGCAGCCCACACTGTATGATATTGTGGGCACTATGCAAGGTCTTATTCAGGTGTTGAATCGTTTGGCTGCACATAATGTTACTACGGGACAACCCTTTGTGCAGCCAGCCTACCGGCGATGGATGGATTAAGTTGGATGAGTTTCTGAGGCACCAGCCACCGACTTTTAGTGGTACTGATGCGAAAGATGACCCCGGACATTTATCGACCAGACTCAGCGTCTATGTCACGTGTTGCATTATTCGAGTTGGAGATCTATTGAGTTGGCATCTTTTTGGCTTCAGGGTGTTGCCTCGTCTTGATTTGACAGTGTGATGGACGGCAGGGATGTTCAGCAGCCACGAATGGAGTGGGAGGAATTCAAGATGTTATTCTTGGATAGATTTCTACCGGTCAGTGTGAGAGACTCCAAGGCTAGGGAGTTTGAGACGTTGAAGCAGGAGGGCATGAGCGTCACTGACTATGCGAACAGGTTCACTATCTTATCGGTTTATGCCCCACATCTAGTGTCGATGGAGGAAATACACGTCAAGCAGTTCATTTCAGGGTTACGAGACTCTATCTATCATGCCATGGCAGTGCTAAATTTTCTAGCTTTTCCAAGGTAGTGGATAAAGCTTTAGCTATCGAGGACAGGCAGTAGTAGGCTAGGGCTACTCGTGAGCAGAGGAAGAGGCCCCATGAGGATGTTGCTTCTGAGAGTGAGCGTGGTCGTCAGTGACAGTTTCGAAGTGGTAGACCTTCATTTTCTGAGAGGGGAGGTCATCAGCCTCAGGTATCGCACCATAATGATGGGGTGGCTTCCCAGAGCAGTAGACAGACACACCGAGGCTCACTTGGAGGTAATCAGAGACGTGATTCTTACTCGTTTTTTCCATGTTTCTAGCTCAACTAGTCAGACACGGGTCCCTTGTAAGACTTGTGGTCGCGTTCATGGAGGAGTTTGTTATAAGGAGATTGGAGCTTGCTTTAGTTGTGGTCATCATGGACATTATATGAGTTAGTGCCCAACACGTGGTGCTAGTTTACAGCATTTGACTGCACGGCCAGCCTCTTCAAATGCATCTGTTATGCAGCCTATTGGACAGCCACATATTTCTAGAGGGCAATATGTTGTCTATGTTCCTGCGGTACAGACTCAGAGTGAAGGAGTCGGACAAACTCCTAACCAGATCGAAGGTAGCCAATGTCAGGGACAAGATGGGAAAGCTCAAGCGAGAGTCTTTGCACTGACACCAAAGTATGCTCAGGCATCTAATTCCGTGGCTACAGGTACTTTATATGTTTGCGGCTTTGATGCTTCTGTAATGTTTGATCCCGGCTCTACGCATTCATATGTTGCTTCACATTTTGCTGTACACTTTTCTGCATCACCTACCACGATGGAATGTCCCTTAATGGTGTATACCCATGTGGGTGATCGAAATAGAGCGGAGTTAGTATATCGCTCTATTCATATCCAGTTAAGGGGCCATGACATGTTTGCCGATCTGATATTACTCGATATGCTCAACTTTGACATTATTTTGGGGATGGATTTGTTGTCGACTTATTATGCGACTCTTGACTGCCGCGAGAAAGTGATCACATTCCGTCTTCCAAATGAATCGGAGTTCACTTTCATATGTGATGCCAGTTCATCATCTCCTTATGTAATATCGGCATTGAGGGCCGAAAAGCTGTTGAAGAAAGGGTGTTAGGCATTTTTGTCGATGATTATAGATTCCCATTCTCAACCACAAACACTCACGGTAGATTCTGTGCCGGTTGTGTCTGAGTTTATTGATGTGTTCCCAGAAGATTTACCAGGACTTCCTCCCCCGAGAGATGTAGAGTTTTGCATCGATTTGATTCCTAATATGGAGCCCATCTTGATTCCTCCTTATCGAATGGCTCCGGCGGAGCTGAAAGAGTTGAAAGCCTAGTTACAGGGGTTGCTTGGCAAGGGTTTTGTGCGACCTAGTGTTTCCCCTTGGGGTGCCCCTGTATTATTTGTAAAGAAGAAAGATGGGACGATGAGACTTTGTATTGATTATCACCAACTGAACAAGGTGACCGTGAAGAACAGATATCCTTTACTGAGGATTGATGACTTATTTGATCAGTTGCAGGAGCTAGATGTTTCTCGAAGATTGATTTACGTTCCGGATATCATCAGCTGCGAATTAGAGAGTGTGATATTCCGAAGACAGCTTTTCGGACCTGTTATGGTCATTATGAATTTTTAGTGATGTCATTCAGACTCACAAACGCACCAACTGCTTTTATGGGAATGATGAATAATGTCTTCAGAGACTTTTTAGATAAGTTTGTCATTGTGTTCATTGATGATATCTTAATATACTCGAAGACAAATGAGGAGCATGCGACACACTTGAGACTAGTGCTACAGAGGCTGCGAGAGAATAAGTAATATGCAAAATTTTTGAAGTGTGAGTTTTGGAAGGATAGTATTGCATTTCTTGGGCACATTGTCTCTAGTGAGGGAGTGAGGGTAGATCCTTCGAAGGTTTCAGCAGTTGAGCAGTGGGCTACGCCTACTTCAGCCACGGAGATTCATAGTTTCTTGGGTCTAGCTGGTTATTATCGTCACTTCGTGCAAGACTTCTCACGTATAGCTGCACCATTGACTCGCTTAACTCAGAAAGGGGTCAAGTTTGACTGGTCGGAGGAGTGTGAGGAGAGCTTTCAGAGACTGAAGAAAACCTTGACTACAGCACCAATTTTAGCCCTACCTTCAGGTACAGGTGGCTTTACCGTGTATTGTGATGCTTCCAGAGTTGGACTGGGGTGTGTACTGATGCAACATGGTCGAGTTATTGATTATGCTTCTCGACAGTTGAAGAAACATGAGCATAACTACCCTACTCCAACTTGGAATTAGCTGATGTCGTTTTCACTTTGAAAATGTGGCGACACTATTTATATGGTGATACATTTGAAGTTTTTATGGATCATAAGAGTTTGAAGAACGTTTTTCAGCCAGAAAGACCTTAATCTTTGACAGCGGAGATGGATGGAGTTGTTGAAGGATTATGACTGTATTATCTCTTACCATTCGGGAAAGGCGAATGTAGTTGTTGATGCTCTTAGTAGGAAGTCCATGGGGAGTTTAGCACATATACCAGACACTAAGAGAAAACTCGCCAGAGATTTATCACAGTTACAAGATAGTGGAGTTTCTCTTGGAGTGAGCGAGAAGGGTCTCATTGCGCACTTAGGAGTCGTGCCGACCTCGACTTCTCGGATTGGAGCAACCCAAGGTAGTGACCCCGAATTGAGAAGGTTGTTCAGGGAAGGCAGACTTCTCAGTGGGTGAAGATGGTATTCTTTGGTTTAGAGACCGATTATGTGTCCCAGGTGGTGAGTTAAGTCAGGAAATTCTGAGAGAGGCTCACTGTACGTCGTATACCATGCATCCGGGTTCTACCAAGATGTACCATGACCTTCAATATATGTAATTGTGGAATGGCATGAAACGTGAAATAGCGGACTAGGTCTCGCGATGCTTGACTTGCTGGTTTACTCCAGAGTATTGAAATCCCAGAGTGGAAGTGGGAGCACATTACTATGGATTTTATTACAGGACTTCCAAGTATGCGTAAGGGTTATGATTCAATTTGGGTGATTGTGGATAGACTTATGAAGAAATCACACTTTATTCTGGTTAAGACCAGCTATTCGTCTGAGCAGTATGCCCGCATCTACATTGATGAGATTGTACGTCTTCATGGTGTGCCGATATCCATCATTTCTGACCGAGGCACACAGTTTACTTCCAGATTTTAGAGATTAGTTCAAGAGGCTTTGGGTACACGGTTATATTTGAGCACTGCATTTCACCCTCAGACGGACAGACAGTTAGAAAGGACTATACAGATATTGGAGGATATGCTAAGGGGGTGCATTATTGATTTCAAGGGTAGTTGGGACTGATATTTGTCAGTGATGGAGTTTGCTTATAATAACAGCTATCACTCCCAGATGGCTCCTTTTGAGGTGCTGTATGGCAGAAGATGTAGGTCGCCTATTGGGTGGTTTGAGTTGGGTGAGAGTAAGCTACTTGGACCCGATATGATACGAGATGCTACTGACAAGGTCCGGTTGATCAAGGATAAATTATTAGCTGCTCAAAGTCGACAAAGGTCTTACGCTGATCTCAAACGCAGAGAGTTAGAGTTCCAGGTTGGTGATCTTGTCTTTTTGCGAATCTCCCCAATGGAAGGAGTTATGAGATTTGGAATGAAAGGCAAGCTCTGCCCGTGATACATTGGTCCTTTTGAGATTCTTGAGCGGGTTGGCAATGTTGCTTATAGATTGGCTCTACCACCGACGTTATCTAGCATACATCTAGTATTTCACATCTCGATGCTACGAAAGTATATATCAGATCGTAGTCATGTATTGGAATACGAGCAACTTCAGATGGGTGATAGTTTATCCTATGAAGACCAACCTGTAGCTATTCTGGATCGACAAGTGAAGAGATTGCAAAACAAGGAGATAGCTTCTGTCAAAGTCCTATGGAAAAATCATATTGAAGCTGAAGCAACTTGGGAATCTGAGAAGGACATGAAAGCGAGATATCCTCATCTTTTTGAATCTCAAGGTATGATCACTTAAATTTGGGGACCAAATTTTTGGAAGGAGAGTAGAATAATATATCCTAAAATCAAATAATTTTATTTCCCTTTGACTTTTGACTCAAAATAATAATAATATTAACAAAAAAAGGAAAGAGAGATGGTTTGAGAAGAATCGATCAAATTCCTAAATGACCCTTATTTAAATTAAATGATAGGGTTTGGAAAGCCCTTAAAAACTATCCACAAATGAAACGACTCGTTTGACATATACGGCTTGAAAGAGAAGACTGACTTGTCAAATTTCTTGGGGTTTCTAGAGACGGCAGTTGATGGACCATAATTATACGAATCATAAACACAGTAAAACCCACCAAATTAGACTGTTTGTCTATTTAACTTTTGCTTGTTAGTTCCGATATTTATCTACAGGGTATTTTGGAGACTAGAGAGAATACACGCTAAGGAGAGGATTTTACGCTGAAAATATATTACGAGTCATTCCAAGGTCACGATCAGATGCCGACTGAAGAAATCTCAAGATCCTGACATTGAATCACTCAATACAAATCCAACCGAGGAACAACCAAAGTCGGCCCGAGGCTGAAATACACCGATAGTTTTGTGAAAACTTCACAAAACTCACACAAACTCACTCTTATCCATTGGTGACCGGCGGCTTTGGGGAGAGGTGAGCTTGGGAGGAAGCTCTCCTCCATGGATGACCTAAGACCGGCGGCTTCTACCTCCCATGGAGCTCACCATGGATGAGAGCCATGTGCTCTCATCCTCACCATCCATTCTCCTCCTCCCTTCCTATAAATACATGCCTCCCCTCTCATTTGTATACATCCTCAAATCCATATTTCACTTATCTCTCTAGAAAGTTGGCACTTTGTAAGCTTTGGTTTTTAATATATAATACTCCTGTTGGTTCTTGAGTATTATAGTTCGGTCTTGAGTACTCCTGTCGGTTCTTGAGTACTCAAGCTTTTCTTTATTCTCGAGTACTCTTGTCGGTTCTTGAAGTACTCACCCCTTTCCCTTACTTACCATCTTTCAAAAACTGTAAGTACTTAGCTATGGTATCCACCTCTATGGATATTCGTAGCTAAACTCTTCATTCGGTTGAAGGGGTGTACTTGTATTATAAAATGTTTTAGACTATACTTTAGTGCTTTTTCTTTGTATTCAAAACTTGTTCTATGTGCCATATATTAGGTCAGAACATCCAAGGTTGAGTGGATGCTTGGAATGGCAAAGCTCTTCCGTGGAAGTTCGTAAACATACTCGGGTAAGTGGATGCTTGGAATGGCAAAGCTTATCTGAGGAGTTTGACCTCTCTCAACCACCATTTGGTTGCTCGGGAATGACTGACCAAATGGATGCACATAGGCTAATATACCTTGGAATGGGGTATTAGTCTAAATAGAACAAGTGCTCTACGACCTTGAAATGGGCTAGACAGTGTGTGCAAATCGAGTGCTTGGAATGGCCTTGATACACTTTTGAATACTTAGTAGGATCCCTAAAAGTCAATGATAAACAGGCTATGATACAAGGCCCCCGAAACCGAATGCTTTCCATAAATTTAAACACCGCCTGCATTTACTTTCTTAGTATAAACTGCTCTATCAACTGCTCACCTTCCGGAGGACTTGCCAATCACGCATCACCCGCTGTAAGTCTTCGCTTTTATTTTCAGTATTTACATTTTCTGTCATTTACTTTTCCGCACTAAAAACCAAAACCAACCAACCAATCACTTACTTTTCCGCACTAAAACCTCAATCAACCTAAAACACGCTCCCTCGCTGTACAAATCTCTCAAAGAACGACTATCCCCCTAATTCCCTTGGGTTCGACCCCTACTTACCACTTGCTACCCAGTAGTAAGGTCACGAGTAGCGGAATATAAATTTGCTTTTGCACAGAGAACACCACACCTTAACGACAGTGCGGTGGGCTCCGTCAAAACTGCCGCCGTTGCCGGGTAATTAGTTAATTAATCGGATAAAGTTCTTTAAATCGATACTCGCTTCGAAACAACCATGTCTCGCGAAGGAAGCTACCATGACTACCAGGATGACGAAGAAATAAACCTGTACGATCGAAATGATGAGGTGCCACTTCCATTCGTCGACGATCCGGAACAGATCATCCGAGACAGAAGAGCTCGTGATAGGGAGGCCGCCCGAAGAAACCAAGGACCACCCGAGGAACGAAATGCAGCTGGTCCAGTACAACCCCTTAGATATCCACCACCCCCTCAACCTCGACAAGTGCCGAGACGAGAACCCGCTTTCGATAACTACTACGGGGATAACAACAATTTTCGCGAACCTACTATGGGAGAACTCTCAGCACCGTATTTCATAAACCAGCCATGGTGCATTCACGAAGGCCCTGAACTGGAAAATGTCATCATCAACACCTCAGTAGCCCACAACTTACCTAAATTCTCAGGAACACGTGGAGAATCAGCAATGACTCATCTCCAGCGCTTACATGGTATTTGCCAAAACTTAAAACCAAATGGCGTGAACGTAGACTACTTCAAGTTAAAGGCGTTTTACTTTTCCCTCATTGACACGGCAAACGATTGGTTCCTTTCATTGCCTTCCGATAGCATCAGATCATGGGCTCAGATGCAAAAGAAATTCCTGGACAAATATTACCCGGCAGGATGGGTGATGAGCCGTATTTATACGACTCATCGAGTCAGCAAATCCCACCAATTCCCGCACTTTATTATACGAACAGTTACTTCTTAGTATTGTTTTGCATTTCAGGTGTTTCGGAAGCTCTAGGAAGAAACGTGCATAAAAGACGGCATTTTATGCCGAAAACACCACAATGGCAGATCAGACCTTTGGACGCTCGACGGAGCACTGGGAATGGACCGTTGATCATAAAAATACGAGCTACATGGCGTTCCGTAGCTGACTCAATTCCCTACAACTCTCTAGTTCACACCGAGAGAATCCGAGGTCGTTTGAAAGGCCAAAACGAGAGTCAAAGTCGGAATTGGCGCGCAGAAGAGAGCAGCAACTCAGACCAGATCGCGGATGAACAGTAATTCCGGCGTGAACAGTAATTCCGGCGTGAACGGTAACTTCGGGAAAAAAATCCAAATTTCATGCATGACGGTTTAGAAGCTGCTAGAAGGTTCTGGAAGGCTCTACACAGATCTGGAAGACTTGCAGAAGAAGAAAACTTAGAGACCAAGCAAAGTCGGTTTTAGGACATGTTTCCTAAAACCGTTTTTGGACCGACTTCAATTTGGAAGCTTTGAGGCCTGAGTTTTCTCTATAAATACAGCCTCATATCAACCTTTCAAAGCATCCCTCAAGCCACAAAAACACACGGTTCCTCTCTTCACACCTCTCGGCCGAAACCCTAGCTTGCTCCGCTCTTTCCTCCACCCTTATTCAGCCGTGCACTGCCCTAGCTCAGCCCTAGACCACCCCTGCCTCAGCCGTGCTCAGCCATACTCAGCCCTCACGGCCGGTCACTCATCCTTCTCGGCATTAGTGAAGTACAATCATCCCTTTTATTATTCTTGCATTGTTCTCATGGCTATGTGTAACTAAACCCGTTATTCGGGCTAGGGTTTTGAATATTGTGACGAACGTTTTGAGATTCCGTACTTAAATATTTGTTCTTGCATTCTATTAGTTCTTGTGCAATTTATATCGGTTCGAATTGCTAGGTTAAGGGGAGATCCGAAAGGGTACATCTTAACCTAGTGATACTTGCCCTCTTTATCCTGCTTATTTGATACTGACCCGTTAGAATAAGTAGACGCACTAAACCTAATATAACCAGACCAGGAGTATTAAGTTTACTAGAACTAAAAGTCTATAACCTGACCAGGAGTAGATTGTGGCGTAGTGACTTAATGGTCCTACCTTAGGTTATAACCTGACCCGGAGTAACCACACTTAAGAAAGCAAGATAAAATACTTAGAAGTCAAGGATAAACCAAGTCACAATTAAGAAACCCTAGCCTGAATATCTCTCTCTGATTATTACACTCTCACTTAATTTCGTTACTTGCACTGTTTCCTAAACTATTACTCTCACCCAACTGTTTTCTTTTCTTTCTACAGAACAAAGTAGTAACTATTTAGCTCTCTAAGGTTCGACCCCTTGCTTGCCGCTATACTAGCCAAGAGTAAGTGGAATTATAAATTTAAATTTGCAGGTACCAACGACGACCTGTCAAATTTTGGCGCCGTTGCCAGGGAGCTACGCACGGTGAATTTTGTTCTCTCTTCTTTTTCGTTTATCTCCTTTAATTTCGGTTATTTCAATTTCCTTTTTTTGTTTCAATATTTTTTTTTATTTCGATTTCCTTGTTTTCCGATTTCCGTTTATTTCGATTTCGATTTCGATTTCTAGCTTTTAGAGGGTTCTGTCACCAAGACTTACGAGTCTAAGGAGATTGGGTTTTAAGTGAGACCACTGTGACTCCTCCAATCTCATGGGGACCCTTTACTACTAGTCTGTGCTTGCTATTCGGTGCTTTGCTAGTTTGTGCTTTGCTACTCTTGTGCCATGTCTCGCGCAGGTAGTAGAGTTGATAATGAGGAACAGTACGAGGAAGAACAGTTCAAGCTTGAAAACCTTGACCAAAACCCACCAATAATCAACAACAACAACGAAGGAGTACAACAAGTGATCTACGACGATCCAGAACAGCTAGTCCGCGATCAAAGGCGAGCACAACGAGAAGTAGCTCGACAGAACCAAGGACCGGCCCAACAGCAGGCACCGGTCCAGCAGCAAGCTCCGGCCCGAAATCCGATCCAGGGTCCGCAACAAGTCCGACAACATGCCCCAGCTCGACAACAAGTCCAGGCTCGACCGCAGGTCCAGGCCCGACAACAACACCCGGTTCAGCATCAGGTCCAGGTCCGACAACAGATCAGACAACCCAGACAGCCGGTGTACGAGGAAGAAGCATACTATCACGATGAGGAGCCATCCATGGGAGAGCTCTCGGTCCCCGACTTCAAAGACCAGTCATGGTGCATCTATGAAGGACCAGAACTCGAAAAAATCGCCATCAGCACCTCAATCGTCCATCACCTTCCCAAATTTTCGGGAACAAAGGGAGAATCAGCTACAGGGCACTTGAAGCGCTACCATGGCAGTTGCCATAATCTCAGGCCCTACGGAGCTTCAGTGGATGACTTTAAACTCAAGGCATTCTATTTTTCACTCACTGACTCCGCCACCGACTGGTTTCTGTATTTGCCCTCAGATAGCATCTATACATGGGAGGAGATGCAGAGACAGTTTCTCACCAAGTACTACCCAGCAGGACGAGCCATGCAGGTCAGGCGCCAGTTGCAAGAGCTCAAGCAAGGACCCAATGAGACCATGTACGAGTACGTGGAGAAATTCACCGCCTTAGAGAAGAGCTGCTGCAACCTTGGGCTACCAGAGAAGTTGATCGTGGAATACATGCTAGACGGTCTTCGTTAGGGATGCACATCCGGTCCGGACCGGTGGACCGGAATTTTCTAAAATCTTGGACCGTGGACCGGACCGGACCGGATATATATGGACCGGGACCGGAATTCGTGTGAAAACTTGGACCGAAACCCAGACCGGACCGGGACCGATCGTAATTTAGGGTTAAAAATAGAAAATAAAAAAAAATATTAGGAAAATAAAAAAATCGGTTTATTCCGGTCCAGACCGGACCGGACCGGAACCCGTAATCCTCCAAAAATATGGACCGTGGACCGGACCGAGACCGGACCGGACCGGAAAATCCGGTCGGTTCCGGTCCGGTTTTCCGGTTTGGGCCAATTTTGTGCATCCCTAGTCTTCGTAGGCTCGATAGGAAGCTCTTAGACGCCTCAGCTGGAGGCAACCTTATGGACCCATCCCCAGCCAAAGTCCGACAGAAGATACTGGCAGTAGCAGAGAGCGAACGGTTCCAAGATGAGTCTACCAAAGAGGAGGAGTTCACCCGAACCAGAATCATGTCCAAAACCGAGCCCGCATACAGTGCCATGGCCGCAAAAATCAGGGAGCTCAAGGACATGATGCAACATGTGATCAGGAGGCAACCGGTCCAGACCAAGCCGTTAGGTTTCTGTGCCGCCACGGATCACAAAACAGATGAGTGCCCGACCATAGTGGAAGATGACCAGGCCGAAGTAAATGCGGTAGGCGACTACCAGGGCTACCAGGGCCACAGCAACCAGGCCGGGCCAGCCCGACAGTATGGTTCGGCTGGGAACGGACATGGAGCCAATAGACAGCCTTGGCGGAACGACAATCATCAGACCGGGCCAAATCATCAGTATCAGACCCAGAGAGAGCCGGCACGACAGAACACGCCTCAGCAGAACCTGCAGCCTTATCAGCCCCCACATCGGCAGTATCAGCAGAATGCACCAGGTCAGTATCAGCAGAATGCACCAGGTCAGTACCAGCAGAGAGGTCCGAGCAATAATCAGCAGGGCCCAAGCAGTCACGGCCCCAATAAGTCATTGGAGGACATGATGAAAGAGCTGGCAGCTAGCAACCAGTAGTTGAATGCAACCATGACCCAGCACATAGCCACGACCAACGGAGCAATAACCGACTTGAAAAAGTAGATGTCCCAGATTGCTACGACAGTCTCAAGGCTCGAGGACAACGCTGGACGACTTCCCTCGCAAACCATTCAGAATCCAAAGGGGAATATCAGCATGGTAGGAGTGGTGAACATGACACCAAAGAAGTCCGCATGTTGGGAGGACGAGATGCTCGACACTATGGCAAGATACAGCACGGAAGAGCCTAGCCCACAGCCTACCAGGCCAGCAGAAGCCTTCAGCCCGATGGTGCCAGAAAGAGAACCGGCCAAGGCACTCAGCCCGGACACACTCGGCACAGCCCGGACAAACCCGGACGCTCTCGGAACCAGCAGACAGGACGCGCCCGAGACCTCTCGGTCAGGCCCGGTGCTCAATGCCGAGGAGTCCGACACTCAAAGTTCTTCATGGGCTATGCAGGTAGTTGCTTCCGAAGGACATATGACCATCAAGGACGAGCTGGAAGGTAGGATGGAGACGAGGCCTAAGCAGAACGGTACAACGATAGAGTGCCCACTCTCTACGAACCATGAGACACCGCCAGGAAAGAGTAAGGACCCAGGGGCCTTCACGGTCACCTGTGGTATCGGTGAGACCCAGATACATCACTTTTTAATTGATTTGGGTGCTGCTATTAATGTCATGCCTTACTCTTTATATCGTTCGTTGGGACTTGGTCCATTGAAACCACCTAGGTTGTCGATTGAATTAGGGGACAAATCTTGTGTTCGACCTACTGGTTTGCTAGAGGATCTAACCCTCCGAATTGGAGATCTTATTATTCATGTAGATTTCTATGTCTTGCAGATGGGCGATGCTAGCGACGACAAGCCGCCAGGGCTAATTTTGGGGCGACCATTCCTTCATTCCACCAAGACCAAGATTGACATGGGCATGGGCTTACTGTCATTAGCATTTGGTGGCAAGGAGGCAGATTTCTATGTCTATGAGGATGCTGACCAACCATGCACAAGAAAACAGCCAGATATTGTGCACACATCAGATTATGATGCCCTAGTTCCAGACCTACCAGAGCATACCATGCAGACGACTAGGCCAGCAGCTATGGTCAGAAAATACTCACCTTCTCGGGGATATGTGAAGAAGAACCCGCCTGATCGATGGAGAACAGAACCGAGCACACAGGCATGTGAGCACTTTGGGCAGATTGACGGAGTTGCTGCAGGGAAGTATGACCTCACACGCCCATGGGATCCTAACTTGTGATCCCTAAAGAGGTAACGTCGAGCCAACGACGTAAAACAAAGGCGCTCGCAGGGAGGCAGCCCGGCACTTTTTATTATTCTTTCAGTTTTATTTACTTATTTTCTATTTTATTTGAGTCTTGAGTCCTTATTGTCACATTGTACTTGGGAAAGAAGATGATTTTCATGCAGGGGACAGATGCAAACGTATCCGAAATATTGGCATAAGACTGTTATCCAACGTGAGTAGCTTCACACCTTGAATAAATTGTGTCGAGAAACTTAAGCGTTTAAAGATTCTGTCACCAAGACTTACGAGTCTAAGGAGGTTGGGTTTTAAGTGAGACCATTGTGACTCCTCCAACCTCCTGGGAATCCTTTATTCGTCTTAATGTCATTGACACAGCCCTTTCATTTTGTGACGAACTCACGTTACAATACAAGCTTCGATGGGGCTCTCTTTGAGGACTCATAGGAGAATAATCAGTCGTTTCAGATCGTCACGCATCGCACGAGGGAAGTGCCTGTCCAACCTTACTCTCTTCTTATTTCCCTTTTTGTTTGTTTGCATGCATAGTCGTGTCTTTGAACTTAAGATGAGCCGTGAGGACACGTCAGTTCAAAAGTGTGGGGTGGGAGAGTCAGTCATCGAGTCAGCACGTTTATTTTCTTGCACCCTGCACAGAGTCAGCACGTTTCCCGTCATTTTTTAAATTTTTGTACATGATTCTTCACTATTTCCTAGACTTGCAGTATTGGATAATGATTAGGTGAAATAGATAGAGCCGATTACATGCATGTCTTTGGTGAAAATTAACTTGGGTGACTAACATGTGATTTTAAAACTTTGCGTGCCTTTGTTAGTTGAGATAAACAGGGATGTGGAGTTGATAGAAATGCCCTAGAGAGACTTGACGGATCATTCAAAGGCTGAACTCAGGATATATGGTTATGTGGAGCTCGTGGAGGCTAGCACTTCGAAGCAACATAGTACGAGTCTGCTCCACCACTGCGGTACACTTTGCGGTTGGTCGGGACGGGAATACTTCACACCGTCCAAGCTCTAGTCCAAGTAGCCGGGAAAATAGACAAGCGACCCTTGGCTTGACCCGAGTCAAAAGGACGATGATGAGTGAGAGCAAGTAGGTTCGAGCAAGTCACAATCCGCACCACAAAGCAACAAATCCATCATCATTGTGATAGTCCACATCGAAATCAAGTGTAGAGCTCCATTGAAATACCAAATCCAATGACACTATAGCTGGCCGAAAAGCACTCAACACTTTGAAGCTCGAATCAATCACGTGCAAGAGAAAGCAGCAAAGCATAACCATATAGCAACGAGTTCGAGTCCAAGAATGCGGTTCATGGGTCTAAAAAGGGCTATCTCCCGATACATCCGAATTGATTTGCATCTCGACCCAAAGGTAACACGTATCTTAACCCATGTTTTCGCACAAGTCTATTAGTAACGAGCATGCATAGAAGGTGGGATCTAGAGTAACCGAGTCATGTCCATGTAGCATGTCTAGGATGCCGAAGCATTGTGGTGTTTACAGTATTTCGTTCCTCTTATGACCTAGTTCTTGTTCGGGACGAACAAGTTTAAGTGTGGGGTGGTTTGATGAGCCGTATTTATACGACTCATCGAGTCAGCAAATCCCACCAATTCCAGCACTTTATTATACGAACAGTTACTTCTTAGTATTGTTTTGCATTTCAGGTGTTTCGGAAGCTCTAGGAGGAAACGTGCATAAAAGACGGCATTTTATGCCGAAAACACCACAATGGCAGATCAGACCTTTGGACGCTCGACGGAGCACTGGGAATGGACCGTTGATCATAAAAATACGAGCTACATGGCGTTGCGTAGCTGACTCAATTCCCTACAACTCTCTAGTTCACACTGAGAGCATCCGAGGTCATTTGAAAGGTCAAAACGAGAGTCAAAGTCGGAATTGGCGCGCAGAAGAGAGCAGCAACTCAGACCAGATCGCGGATGAACAGTAATTCCGGCATGAACAGTAACTTCGGGAAAAAATCCAAATTTCATGCATGACGGTTTAGAAGCTGCTAGAAGGTTCTGGAAGGCTCTACACAGATCTGGAAGACTTGCAGAAGAAGAAAACTTAGAGACCAAGCAAAGTCGGTTTTAGGACATGTTTCCTAAAACCGTTTTTGGACCGACTTCAATTTGGAAGCTTTGAGGCCTGAGTTTTCTCTATAAATACAGCCTCATATCAACCTTTCAAAGCATCCCTCAAGCCACAAAAACACACGGTTCCTCTCTTCACACCTCTCGGCCGAAACCCTAGCTTGCTCCGCCCTTTCCTCCACCCTTATTCAGCCGTGCACTGCCCTAGCTCAGCCCTAGACCACCCCTGCCTCAGCCGTGCTCAGCCATACTCAGCCCTCACGGCCGGTCACTCATCCTTCTCGGCATTAGTGAAGTACAATCGTCCCTTTTATTATTCTTGCATTGTTCTCATGGCTATGTGTAACTAAACCCGTTATTCGGGCTAGGGTTTTGAATATTGTGACGAACGTTTTGAGATTCCGTACTTAAATATTTATTCTTGCATTCTATTAGTTCTTGTGCAATTTATATCGGTTCGAATTGCTAGGTTAAGGGGAGATCCGAAAGGGTACATCTTAACCTAGTGATACTTGCCCTCTTTATCCTGCTTATTTGATACTGACCCGTTAGAATAAGTAGACGCACTAAACCTAATATAACCAGACCAGGAGTATTAGGTTTACTAGAACTAAAAGTCTATAACCCGACCAGGAGTAGATTGTGGCGTAGTGACTTAACGGTCCTACCTTAGGTTATAACCTGACCCGGAGTAACCACACTTAAGAAAGCAAGATAAAATACTTAGAAGTCAAGGATAAACCAAGTCACAATTAAGAAACCCTAGCTTGAATATCTCTGTCTGATTATTACACTCTCACTTAATTTCGTTACTTGCACTGTTTCCTAAACTATTACTCTCACCCAACTGTTTTCTTTTCTTTCTACAGAACAAAGTGGTAACCATCTAGCTCTCTAAGGTTCGACCCCTTGCTTGCCGCTATACTAGCCAAGAGTAAGTGAAATTATAAATTTAAATTTGCAGGTACCAACGATGACCTGTCAATGGGCGATGCAAGTACGGAGGCAACTACAAGACATCAAGCAAGGACCCAATGAAACCATGTATGATTACCTGGAAAAGTTTAACCGACTGGAGAGAAGCTAATGTACCCTTGGACTGCCCGAGAAACTCATCGTCGAGTATCTCATTGATGGATTAAGACCCTTAGACAAAATGCTCATGGATGCCTCAGCTGGAGGATCCATGATGAATCTATCATTAGGTGGCATAAGGGATCTCATCACCAACGTTGCTGAAAATGCCCGATTTAGAGAAGAGACGACTCGTCACGAAGAATTTTCCCGAACAAGGAACGTGGCAAAAGCTGAAACACCGATGAACTCCATGCCAGAAGAGATGGAACAATTAAAGGAGATGATGATTCAATTCCTACGAAGACAACCAGTTCCAGTTAAGCCTTGGGAATTTTGTGGTTCTACGGACCACAAAACCGACGCATGCCCGACATTAATAGAAGAGGAACCGGTAGAAGTGAATGCAGTGGGAGGATACCAAGGATACAACAACAACAGCCACGACAGAGCCGAACAAAACCGACAGTATGGTCAAGCAACCAACCCGAACTGGCGTAACAACAACTATCCTCAGAAGGAAGCACAACTAGCTGTCCCTCAACTAGCTCAGTCATACTACCAACCCCCCCCCCCCCCCCCCCCCACCGACAGTATAACCAGAACGCTCCATCAGCAGGCCAATATCAGCAAAGAGGACCAAATCAGTACCAAACCGGCCCGCATAATCAGTAAGAACCAACCAAGTCGCTCGATGACACGATGAAGGAGCTCGCAGGAAGCATAAATCAATTGGGTACTTCGTTACACCAATACCAGGTGAAAACTGACGGAGCAATTTTAGAATTGACCAAACAAATGTCCCAGCTCGCCACTGCAATGTCAACACTCACTAATGAGCCTGGCAGACTTCCTTCACAAACCATCCAAAACCCAAAGGCGAATCTTAGCATGATAAAGAGGTCAAACATAAAGGCGACCCTAGGAGAAGTAGCACGATTCCCAACTTACAAACTTACCAACAAACACTTCACCCGTAGGTGTCGTCCTGATTGGAATCAAGAGGAAGACCGACCCAATGATGGCAAAACATGGGTCACGCATGTTGACAATGGACGATATGCATTCACCGTTTGCATAACACCACCGCCAATCATACACTCTGACATACCAGCGTCTGGATGGGGCGACAATAACGATTTAAAGTGGGACTCTCCTACTAATATTTATGCTTCGAAGCAAAATATTGAGCGGTCCGATTATACAAATCCTAAGCCAAGGAATGGGCAGAATGGCCCGATAATAGAAAGAGCCCTCACTTCAGATCATGAGTCACAACCGGAAAGAGATAAAGACCCAGGGGCCTTCACAGTCACCTGCGGTATTGGTGAAACCCAGATTCATAAGTGCTTAGTCGATCTTGGGACTGCTATCAACGCCATGCCTTCCTCCTTATATTACTTATTAGGACTTGGTCCATTGAAACCACCCAGGTCAAATATCGAGCTAGGAGATAAATCGTGCATCCGTCCGGTTGGAGTGCTGGAAGATGTAATACTCAATTTGGGAAAGCTCGTCGTTGCTGCAGACTTTTATGTAATACAAACGGGAGAGACCAGCGAAGACGACCCTCCAACAATAATATTGGGACGACCATTCCTCTACGCTACTAAAGCAAGAATCAATGTGGGCAAGGGTTCATTATCGCTTAAGTTCGGCGGCAAAATTGCAAATTTCTACATTGATAATAGCTGCACGGATACGAAGAAACCGCCAGACATTATACCTATCTCAGATGGCGGTACACAGATTTCTGACCTGCCAAAAGAGACCGGAAAAGCAACAAGACCAGCAGCTATGGTCAAAGGTCCCCCGCCTTCTCAGAAACAATGGAAAGAAAAAACACCATGGAGTTCTAACCCAAGCACGAAATCAGGAAGAGTCAAGGCAAGAAGCAACACAGGAATGGTGGCGAAATATGACCTGAGCCACCCATGGGATCCAAACCAGTGATCCAGGAATGAGGTACTGTCGAGCCAACGACGTTAAACAAAGGCACTGGTCGGGAGGTAACCCGACACCTATCTTACTTTCTGTCATTTAATTTTTTCCGTAAGTCGCTCTCACCCACTTGGTGCATAGAATGAAATGACTATTTAGGAATCGGTTTTTGGAGCAAGACTGGATCAGCCAGGCAGCTTCCGTGAATTACCGGGCCTGCGCTGAGAGTTCAAGACCCCAGCCGAACTCCCTCGATTATCCAGCCTCGAGCCATGTCATTCGACACAATAAAGGGAGTTGTGTTCTTCTCTTTTCCTTGATGTCATTTCCTTCTCGTACAATATCTGCTTGCATGGCTTTTGAACTAAGTTGTGCTGAAAGGCACGCCTTCGTTCAAAAGTGTGGGGTGAGAACCACCTTTGTAAATAAATAACATGTTTTTCCTTTTCCCTTAATAATTATCTTTTTGAAAATATGAACTTAAGAATGTGAAAAAGATAGATCATAATTCATGCATTAACCTTGTGAAAATTCAACTGTTTAAAAACTTAGAATGTAACTTCTCATTTGTCCCTTTGTGCTGAGATAAACTAGGGATGTGGAGTTGACATAAACTGCCCTAGAGAGGCTTGGCAAGCACTCGAAGGATCGAATCTAACTATATGGTTTTCGAAGTCAGTGGAGGCTGCACTTCGGGTTTCAGTGAATATTGAAGTCATCTCCGCCATGCAGTGTTTATGCAAAAAGAAAAAAAGGCGAGCACGGGAATCAGACCATCCTATCTCTAGTCAAAGTAGCCGAGAAAATAGATGAGCGACCCTCATCTTGACCCGCGCTAAACGGCAAGGATGAGAGGAGCGGGGAGGTATTTCCATATGCTCGCGGGCGACGATTGGACCTCCCAAAAAGGCTTGAGAAAATGGACTAGCAAGTCACAAAGAAGCAAAAAGCTCAAAGAAGCAAATCAAGAGGCCAAAGGCCCAAAATTGTGAAGGTTTTAACCGAACAAAAAGTGAAGTACTCAAAGAGTCAAATCAAAGGCCAAAGGCCGATTCACTACAAAAGTTGTCCCTCGCCAAAAGAAAATCAAAGACCAAACCATTGAAACCCGAACCGAATCACGTGCTAGAGAAAGCTACAAGAAAACCATATAGTGCGAGACGGTCCCAAGAATGCAGTCCAGGAGCCTGAAAAGGGCTATCTCCCGAAACATCCAGAATAATTTGCATCTCAGCACGGAGGTACAAGTATCAAGTTTCTTCTATTTATTTACACAGTTCAATTTGGTAATAAGTAAGTAATGCATGAATTAGGATAAGTCTAGTCCCACAGTCTAACTTTCATACTTTAAAAGCTTACTTAGTGCCGCCCTTTAATAGCATTGTTCGGGACGAACAACTAAAAGTGTGGGGTGATCTGATGGACCATAATTATATGAATCATAAACACAGTAAAACCCACCAAATTAGACTGTTTGTCTATTTAACTTTTGCTTGTTAGTTCCGATATTTATCTACAGGGTATTTTGGAGACTAGAGAGAATACACGCTAAGGAGAGGATTTTACGCTGAAAATATATTACGAGTCATTCCAAGGTCACGATCAGATGCCGACTGAAGAAATCTCAAGATCCTGACATTGAATCACTCAATACAAATCCAACCGAGGAACAACCAAAGTCAGTCCGAGGCTGAAATACACCGATAGTTTTGTGAAAACTTCACAAAACTCACACAAACTCACTCTTATCCATTGGTGACCGGCGGCTTTGGGGAGAGGTGAGCTTGGGAGGAAGCTCTCCTCCATGGATGACCTAAGACCGGCGGCTTCTACCTCCCATGGAGCTCACCATGGATGAGAGCCATGTGCTCTCATCCTCACCATCCATTCTCCTCCTCCCTTCCTATAAATACATGCCTCCCCTCTCATTTGTATACATCCTCAAATCCATATTTCACTTATCTCTCTAGAAAGTTGGCACTTTGTAAGCTTTGGTTTTTAATATATAATACTCCTGTTGGTTCTTGAGTATTATAGTTCGGTCTTGAGTACTTGATGGACCAAAATTATACGAATCAGAAACACAGTATAACCCCCTTATTTAGACATTTTGTCTATTTAACTTTTGCTTGTTAGTTCAGATATATTTTTACAGGGTAATTCAGAGCTTAGAGAGAATACACTCTAAAGAGGAGCTTTTTAAGCAGAAAATATGTTACGAGTCAATCCAAGGTCAAGATCATATGCTGACTGAAGAAATATCAAGGATCCTGACGTTGAAGCACTCGTAATAAATTAATCAAAAGAATCAGGAGAGGAATCAAGACAGCCCGGGGAAGAAACACATTGACAGTTTTGTGAAAAGACAGCACAAAACTGTATAAAATCACACATTGGGCAAGGTGACCGGCCACTTGGGCAAGAGGTGACCAAGGGAGGAGCTCCTCCCCTTCCACCATCGGCAACCGGCTGCTCCTCCTCCCTTGACCGGCGGCTTTTGCTCCTCCTCCACATGTCTCCTCCTCCTTCCTCCTCCTCTCCTTCCTCCATGTGTGGCCATCTCCTCCATCCATTTTTTCCTCCAATCACCATGCAACACTTGCCTCCATCTCCTCCACCCTCCATGGCTATATAAGGAGGAGCTCCTCCCCTCATTTCAATCATCCCTCACTTGTAAAATTCACTTCTCTCTCTAAGTTATGTATATGTAAGTTTGGCTTTGGAAATAAAGGATAGCTCCCTTGGCGCTTCTACGGTTGTAAGTAATTCTTAGTATTTAGTCAACTGTTTTATTTCCTTAGTTATAATGTTTAGCGTGATGAATAGTAGCTAAACTAGTAGTTCGGTAGAAGGGGCGGACTTGTATTATAAAATGTTTTAAGACTATTAACTTAGTGTCTAGTCTTAGTATTCAAAACTTGTTCTATGTGCCATATATCAAGTCAGAGTTTCTAAGGTTGAGTGGAAGCTGTCACAAGCAAAGCTCTTCCGTAGAAATTCGTGATCATACTCGGTAAGTGGAAGCTGTCACAAGCAAAACTTATCGAGGAGTTCGACTTATCTAAAACACCACTTGGTCAAAAACGTAACTGGGAGATCAAGTGGATGCACTTACAGCTAAGATACTTCGAAAGAAGGAATTAGTTTTGCTTAGAACAAGTGTTGCTTTAAACGATGTTGCAAGTCTTGCGCTACGAAAGGGCCTCGATTCATCTTTGAATACTTAGATAATTCACTAAATGTCAATGATAAATAGGATATAATACAAGGCCCCTGAAACCGAACATTTCTCTTTAATTATAAACTGTAATTTACTTTTCAGTATTAAAACCAACCAACCAATCAATCAATCAATCACTTAGCTGGTAGCTTTAAAACCAACCAACCGACCTAAAACACGCTCTCTCGCTGGACAACCCCCTCAAAGAACATCTATTCCCCTGATTCCCTTGGGTTCGACCCCTACTTACCAAGTACTACCCAGTAGTATAGTTGCGAGTAGCGGACTATAAATTTATTTGCACAAATCGCTTTAACGACGAGCGGTCTGTCAGTACTCCTGTCGGTTCTTGAGTACTCAAGCTTTTCTTTATTCTCGAGTACTCTTGTCGGTTCTTGAAGTACTCACCCCTTTCCCTTACTTACTGTCTTTCAAAAACTGTAAGTACTTAGCTATGGTATCCACCTCTATGGATATTCGTAGCTAAACTTTTCATTCGGTTGAAGGGGTGTACTTGTATTATAAAATGTTTTAGACTATACTTTAGTGCTTTTTCTTTGTATTCAAAACTTGTTATATGTGCCATATATTAGGTCAGAACTTCCAAGGTTGAGTGGATGCTTGGAATGGCAAAGCTCTTCCATGGAAGTTCGTAAACATACTCGGGTAAGTGGATGCTTGGAATGGCAAAGCTTATCTGAGGAGTTTAACCTCTCTCAAACACCATTTGGTTGCTCGGGAATGACTGACCAAATGGATGCACATAGGCTAATATACCTTGGAATGGGGTATTAGTCTAAATAGAACAAGTGCTCTACGGCCTTGAAATGGGCTAGACAGTGTGTGCAAATCGAGTGCTTAGAATGGCCTTGATACACTTTTGAATACTTAGTAGGATTTCTAAAAGTCAATGATAAACAGGCTATGATACAAGGCCCCCGAAACCGAATGCTTTCCTTAAATTTAAACACCACCTGCATTTACTTTCTTAGTATAAACTGCTCTATCAACTGCTCACCTTCCGGAGGACTTGCCAATCACGCATCACCCGCTGTAAGTCTTCGCTTTTATTTTCAGTATTTACATTTTCTGTCATTTACTTTTCCGCACTAAAAACCAAAACCAACCAACCAATCACTTACTTTTCCGCACTAAAACCTCAATCAACCTAAAACACGCTCCCTCGCTGTACAAATCTCTCAAAGAACGACTATCCCCCTAATTCCCTTGGGTTCGACCCCTACTTACCACTTGCTACCCAGTAGTAAGGTCACGAGTAGCGGAATATAAATTTGCTTTTGCACAGAGAACACCGCACCTTAACGACAGTGCGGTGGGCTCCGTCAGCAGTGTCTATGGATGAAAATGAAGGGCGAAGCCTAGCTTAGGCTGTGGATGAGGTACGATTCGGAGGAAACAGAAAGATGAGAAGCAGGTGCCCGATTGTCACGGGATAAGCTTGAGGCGGCTTGAATCTTTGGAACTTTTGGTGGCCGACAAGGGAAATAAGGCAAGTTTAGGCAAATCTGAAACTTCATGTGAAGGCGGCTAACCCCCTGAGAAGTGGGGTTTAATTTGCATAGTTGATCGAGCAAAGTAATCATAAAGGTGCATTCGAGAATCTAAGATCGAGTGTGTGATCGGTAAGTTTATAATATATTCTATTATTGTACTGATCAATTATACATTAAAGATTATACTTGGTTAATGGGAAAAATGATAAAAGATCGAAACCCCCCTTAGTCTAGACAAAGACGTTAAACTACACGACGGGTATGAATATGTGCACAATGACTTGTGGAGACATACGAAATGTAAAGATAGATAAGAATTGTATTGATATGAAAGATTACCGATATGACACCATTATTCACGCATTGCTGCATCCATGACATGCATGCCACCGACATGATATGTGACTTGGCGAGGCCTGTTACAGATGGGCGATCCAGGTAGCCTTCGGGGCCTAAAGCCTGACCGGTCTGTAATATAGCCCACCAATATGATGGTCCAGACCGATAGTGACAACTGCCCACCGATTGATATGTTACATACGGGCGGTCCAGGTAGCCTACAGGGCCTAAAGCCTGACCGGTCTGTAACATAATGAGATTTGATTTGGGGAGCCTCAGGCCGCCCACCGTTAAGATGGTCTGGACCGGCAGTGATGGCTACCCACCGTTAGTTGATCGATCAACATGTGCATCATCGTGCATTCATGCATTCATCAATTTATGTGCATTCTATATTTCATTTGAAGTTGAATCTGGATACGTAACTAGAAAAGGCATATTCGACAAACCCATAGTAATAGAATATATTATTTACTTACTGAGTCGTTTGGCTCACCCCCCTTTATTTTTCCTAATTTTCAGATAGGTGATCCACTAGATCGAGAGTTGCCATTCATCCTCGCACAAGAGTCCTCACATTCACGTACGGTGCCATCCAACTGCTCAGTTGACTTTGGGAGTCCTTCAGTTTGTCTTCCTTTATTTTCAGTCATCCTTAGTGTCGCTCTGTGGTACTTGAGCATGATTTGAAAATATTTATATTTTGTTTTCCGCTAATGTTATTTTGTTACTTAGTTATAATTCCGTTTGTGAATAATTTATCAATATTTGTTAAGATCGGTATAGAGGCTTGCTTGGCAATTGGCATAAGTGTCAAGCGCTGGTCTCTACTCTTTTATTGGGTCGTGACAACTTATAATGCGTAGCTTTCTGTTTAAAATTCATAGCACTCATGGTAACTGTTACGAATTTTGTTTGCAATTGCTTCGCATTTTAGTGGGAAAGCACCCCAAATTACAAACTACGAATTCTTATTTAGGAACTATGCATTTTAGTCATAGTGACTGACAGGCCGTCGTTGTGACCTGCAAATTTAGAATTTATATTTCCACTAATTTAGGCTCACTATTGATTAGTAGAGCGGTAAGTAGGGGTCGAACCCAAGGGAGTTTGGTTGGAAACAGTTGTTCTTTTGAAAGCGATAAATAAAGTAAAGACAATTGGGGTTTTTTGGTAGAGGTTTTAGTGCTGAAAATAAGTACTTGAAAGGTAAATGACTGAAAGTAAAGTGCTTGAAGGACCAAGTCTTAGGAAAGTAAAGACAATAAGCAAATGTGCGAGAAAGTAAAGTGCTTGAAGGACCAAGTCTTAGGAAAGTAAAGACAATAAGTAAATGTACGAGAAAGTAAAGTGCTTGTAAGTAAGTGCTCGAAAGTGAAAGTGAAAGGTAATTCGATGAGAGGATATTCAGTCTAGGGTCTCAAACTTGTGATACTTCCATCATAGACTTCGAATGATCTCTTTTACAATTCTACGTGTGATTGTCCCGACAAAGGTGGTATTCCACACCCTTAACTTGTCAAGGTGTTGTGTGGTTGCCCCGACAAAGGTGGCAACCCAAATACCCCGACAAAGGTGGTACTCCACAACAAGCTTGACACATTAAGAGCTTCTAGTCCTTTACTAGCACGAACAACCCGGCAAAGGAATTGCTCGACTAGGTGTCACTATCTACCTTTGCCGCAAAGCATCCAGTAAATATTGACTATAGGGATCATTTAGCTCGGCTAAGCTTTGTGGCAAAACATCCACTTAGCCTTGCCGAATGATCCTTGAAATGGCATAAGGACTAGAGAAGTGTAAAAGGCATTAAAAACATAGTCTCAAGAAGTCGGCACAAGGATGAGAACCCTATACCGAATATGAGCTTTAGCCGCTTGTATTCATGGTAAAGAATACAAGAGCCATTACTAGGAGAGTAAAGATTACGAAATTGCTTAAAGGAAAACGAAACAAGAACGTGTAGAGAGGATTTGAGCTTTTGATTTCAAGTGCAAAGTGTTACAAGTGTGGAAGTGTTTTTCTCACTCTCTAGAGTGATTCTCGTCTCCTTTTTTTTTACAAGGTACAAGCCCTCCTAATTATAGATATGGGAGGCGGTTGAAGCAAGGGCAAAAATCCCAACCGCCTTGGAGCTTTCCTCTTCCAAAGTGTTAACCGCCCAAGCTAGTTGGTGCCAAGTGCAACTGCCTTGGAGCTTCCTTCATCCCTAAGCTAGCCGTCTTTAAGCTAGTTGGTGCCAAGTGCCATCCTTCTTGGAGCTTCCTTCATCCTTAAGCTAGCCATTTTCTAGCTAGTTTGTGTCACGTGTATCTTCCTTTGAGCAAGGTGCTTCCAAAGGCTAGCTGCTCTTAGAGCAAGGTGCTTCCAAGGGGCACCGGAATTGAGTAGCAAGTAGCTGGAATTTGATTGGAGTTTTAGCCGAAAATGGTCGGAGCTCAGGCGCTTGGCTCGGGCGCGACCGGTAGTTCTCGAGCGCTTGCTCGAGCGCGACCGGCAGTTTTTTGGGCGCTTGGCTCGGGCCCGACCAGCAGTTTCTCATGCGCTTGCCTTGGGCGCAGCCCGGGGCGTTTCGGTTGTAGCCCGGATAAGGTGTCTCGGGTCCGCCCTTCTTCCTTCGGTACTGGCTCTCGGACCACAGCCGAGTCCGCTCGGGTACCGACCTGGGACGCGACCCAGTATTTCTCGTTCGCGGCCCGGTACTGATGCTCGGTCACGATTGGGTCTCCTCGGTCGTTGACTGTGTCCTCTCGGTCGCAGATTGCCCGATTGACTTGTAATCCATTTCTAGCACAAAACTCCTCTTTTAAGCTTGTTTCTTCCCTAAACCTCAAAATAGCCTGTAGAGCAAAAATGGAACTAACAAGTGAAAGTTGTTAAGACAAATTGTCTAATTTGGTGGGTTTAACTGCTTCGATGAGTCATATAAATATGCCCCATCAGTGACTGTTACGAATTTTGTTTGTAATTGCTACGCATTTTAGTCGGAAACCACCCTCAATTCAAAACCCTAAATCTTTGATTTGGAGATGAGTCACCATTGCCGATTGAAGCGAAGATTCGACGAATGATTATGATTACGATTCATTGAACAACGGGATTTCGATTTTCAAGAATATTAAGTGGACTAATTACCCCCACCTCGTATATTAATCGTCTGATTAGCATGATTTTAAATTTTAATTCGATTTAATCCTGACCGTGAATTAACTAAGATGAAGCACTGAAAATATTTCTCATTTCTCATTATAATTGCACTTTCTCACTTGAACCGCACTCATCATCTTATTTATATATCACATTGATTATTTTAAGGACAACTACTCTTTTCATCAACAAAAAAAGGGACAATTACTCAATTGATTTTATAAAATTAATTATACAAATTTCTTTTTATGATGGGTATACGTGCAAACACACGTCAATATAATACTGATCAAGTTGTAGACTGTAGTGATGCAGAGTATTCTTCCTCGAAAACCTCCAGCGTCTCTCTAAACCCAAGACAGTTTTTAGCAAGTTTTGAGGGTCTTCTTCTTCCCTCCTTCTTCATCCTTCTGCCTTGCTGTGGCCGGCCCTCCCCTTCCCTCGCTGTTTTGTCGGCCGGCTCCCCCGTTTCTCCCCTGATATGCTGCTTTCGGTTGTGGACTTTGGAGATCTCGACTTCGGTGTTCATGACTTCTTTGTGCGGGGTGGGTGTGTTCGGTGCTGGTGGGCAGCTTGGGTATGGGGTTTGGAGTGGGGCTGGGTTGAGGGGTGGCGGGGTGGGGATGGAGGGGAGGGGACAGCACATCTTTTTGTGTATAGTTTTCTCCCTGCTGCTACGGTGTTGTTGGCGGTTGGCGGATCCTGTGACGGCGTTGGTGGTTGCTGCGTGGGCTGGGTACGGATGGGAGTGGCGGCTGCTTATGCTTGGCCGGATATCTTGGAGCTCTAGCCGGCTGGGTGACGGTTCTGCTGGTGGTGGTGGACGACGACGTTAGTAGTGGGTGTCTCTGCCCGGTTTGACCGGTTTTGTAGCTTTTGTGTTTCTGCCTTAGTAGCTTAGGGTCTGTCCACTTTGACTGAAACTTAACTGATCTTAAATGATCTTAACTGATCTTAACTTATCTTAACTGATATTAACTTATCTTAACTGATATTAACTTATCTTAACTTAACTGAAACTTATATTGACTAATGAATAGTAATATTATGATGATGGTGAATAGTATGATAACGATGGTATGATGAATAGTAATTTTTATGATGATGGTGAATAGTAATATTATGATGATGAATAGTATGATGATGATGGTATGATGAATAGTAATATTATGATGATGATGAATAGTAATTTTATGATGATGAATAGTACTATTATTATGATGGTGATGGTGATGATGATGAATAGTAATTTTATGATGGTGAATAGTAATTTTATGATGATGAATAGTAATATACTGATGATGATGGGGTGATGATGGTGATGAATATTAATTTTATGATGATGATGAATAGTATGATGGTATGATGATGATGGTGATGGTATGATGATGATGATGGTATGATGATGAATAGTATGAGGATGGTATGATGATGATAGTATGATGATGATGATGGTATGATGATGAATAGTGTGATGGTATGATGATGGTGAATAGTATGATGATGATGATGGTATGATGAATAGTAAGATGATGATGATGGTATGATGAATAGTATGATGATGATGATGATGGTATGATGATGAATAGTGTGATGGTATGATGATGATGATGGTATGATGAATAGTATGATGATGATGATGGTATGATGATGATGATGAATAGTATGATGATGATGGTATGATGATGGTGAATAGTATGATGGTCTGATAAATAGTATGGTGGTATGTTAAAAGTAACTTAACTTATCTTAACTGATCTTAACTGATATTAACTTATCTTAACTGATCTTAACTTATCTTAACTGATATTAACTTATCTTAACTTACAAGTCAAAAAACAAGTCCAAGTGGACAGGGCCTTAGTTAGTTAGTTTAGTTAGATTATTTCAATAAGTGGCTATTCTCAGCCGATCTCCGGACTGAGTGAGTTGATTTTCCTCAGCCGTTTGCGGACTGAGTGATAGTCGCATTAGTTGGTTCAGTTGCCCTATTTCCCTGGCTCTAGCTTGGAGATGTTAGTGGGTTTGATGAGTTTCTGACGAAGATGGGTTGGCCGTTTCGAGGCCTGTGCGACAACCTGAGCTCATGTACTGATTTGAGTCATTGAGTCGTCAATGTCCAATATCTGTACAACTTTTCCCATCAAAAAAAAAAGTTATAGACTGTAGTGGATAATATCGGAAGATATTATGATTCATCGGTCTCGATTCCACCACACGTACAAATAACATCACAATGCACGCAAATCCAAAATCGTCCACCATCAACTACATAAAATTAACTGATTGAATTTGGAATTTTGCTCCCACTTGTGTTGTGTCTATCACAATTCACAACGACGAGAGCTTTTTCTCCTCTAGACTTTTCCGTCCGTTAAAATAGTAACTTGTGGAAGTTGCAATGGAACCAAAAATTAATATTGCTTGTTTTTTTATTAAGAACAAAACCATGTTACGTATCTCCTTGGATCCATTCAAACAAAAAGATATATATACTATTCCTGGGTAAACATTTACATAATAATAATAATTGGAAAATAATATAATCAAAAAAAATGGAAAATAAAACAAGTAAGCAGGAGAGGAGGAATAAGGTAGGAAAAAAAAAAGTGCATCAATGGAGGATGCTTGGTTCATGGTCGTCGTGACAATCTGCATCTGTTTCCTCTTCAGATCTTTATTCAACATCTTTTCATCAACAGCAAAAGAAGGAAAAGAAGGGAGAGTGAGTCTACCACCCGGCCCTCGTTCCATCCCTATCATCACCGGCTTCTTATGGATGCGAAAATCCTTCTCCCAAATCGAACCAATCATCCGCTCCCTCCACGCCAAGTACGGACCCGTCATCGCCATCCGTGTCGGCTCCAGAGTCTCTGTCTTCGTCTCCGACCGACAACTAGCCTACAAGGCCTTGGTCCAGAACGGCGTCGTATTCTCCAATCGCCCTCCAGCTCCTCCCGCTTCCAAGGTCATCAGCGCCAACCAGCATAACATCAGCTCTGCTTTCTACGGGCCTACTTGGCGACGCTTCAGGAGGAATCTCACTTCTGAGATCTTACACCCCTCTAGGGTTAAATCCTACTCCGCCGCACGCAAATGGGTCCTCGACATCCTCATTCAAAGATTGAATCAAGAAATCATCAAGAACCAATCAGCTGCTGCTGCTGCTGGAGTTAAGGTGGTCGATCATTTTCAATATGCCATGTTTTGCTTGCTGGTGTTCATGTGTTTCGGTGATCGAGTCGCCGACGAACAGATTAAGCAAGTGGAGAAAGTTCAGAGGGATTTGCTTCTAGGGATTGGCCAGTTCAATATCCTTAACTTTTGGCCAAGACTTGGTAAACTTGTTTTTAGAAAACTCTGGGCTGAGCTTTACCGTCTTAGAGCAAACCAGCAGGAGGTCCTGATTCCTCTTATCAGAGCCCGAAAACAAGCCAAAGAACTAGGCAAATTGGCTTCTGCTGATGAATACGTATTCTCCTATGTGGACTCTTTGCTAGACCTCGAACTGCCCGAAGAAAAACGCAAGCTGTCGGAAGTGGAGATTGTGAGTTTGTGTTCGGAATTTCTAAATGCAGGAACGGACACCACCTCGACTGCCCTGCAGTGGATAATGGCCAATTTGGTTAAGCACCAGCACATACAAGACACCCTTGTGGCAGAAATGAAGAGCCAGATCGGCACGCTTGAAGGTGAAATCAGAGAGGAGGACCTGCACAAACTGCCGTACCTTAAGGCCATAATTCTCGAGGGTCTCAGGAGACACCCACCAGGCCATTTCGTGCTCCCTCATGCAGTCTCTGAAGACACCACACTTAACGGCCACCTTATACCTAAAAGAGGCACCATAAATTTCATGGTGGCTGACATGGGGTGGGATCCTGATGTATGGGAGGATCCAATGGAGTTCAAACCAGAAAGGTTTTTGAGCAATGGGAAGGAAGGACCAGAGGTGGAGTTTGATGTCACAGGGAGCAAAGAGATTAAGATGATGCCGTTTGGAGCAGGGAGGAGAATTTGTCCAGGATATCAGCTTGCTATGCTTCACCTGGAATATTTTACAGCAAACCTAGTGGCAAGGTTTAGGTGGGTGGCTGTGGATGAGGTGAGTTTGGAAGAGAAGCAAGAGTTCACCATGGTGATGAAGCATCCACTGCAGGCTCGTCTGGAGCTCAGAACGTGAAGATGTTTAGTTGTTTACACTGGACTGATGACATTCAGTTCGTTGAAATGTTAACATTCATGAATAAATTTGTTTGAGCACAAATTGGCAAGATTTAGTATAAGATATACCGTGTTACTCTTTCAGAGATGACACTGGATTATGTTGGAGATTTTAGGGTATATATATGAGTAATATTGTCTATATTCTGTGAGGAATGTTCACTTAATAAATTAAGAAATCATTTGAGCTCCATTTGGTATTCTGATCAGTGAGTACCGTGCCCAAGCAAAACATTAAGTGTCGCGCTCAGTTCAGACATTGTTTTCTTAATGTCAATGTAGTATGTAATTGTAATGTTGTTGCTGGGCGCGCGGCGGTTCTGTACCGCGTCCGGTTAAGACTTTAGGGCTGTGGCGCGCTCAGCGCCTAATGTCTTCGTTGGACGCGGCTGTAAAGTAAATGTTGGGCGCGGCGTTCAGTTTACAGGTCCGAATCGTTGTGATTATCTGATCGATAACCGGTGAATAAACAATTGATAACAGTTCGATAGGATGATGAGAAGTCGATAAACATGAGAAGAGGCTCTGATGATTTGGTGAAAACATTGATCGAATCCGTTCAAAAATCAAATCGATTTCTAATGGATTGTTTACTCGTTTTACAATCTCAATTATTCCAAGTTCATATCGCTTGTCTTATCCCAGTTCAGCTTTCTGGATACCCATATTGGGCAGACATGTTAAATTTGGTAAGTAATTCACGATTGAAGTAGTATCCAAGCCATTTATATCAAGCCCTGAAGAAGTCCCGGTATCCACATTCTAATTCAATATTTTCTAAATCAATGGCTACTGCTGCATCAGTGAGGGAGATGAATGCAAATTTTGGGAAATTGGAGAAATTTGAAGGGGTTAATTTTCGAAGATGGCAGAAGAAGATGTACTTTCTACTGACTAGTTTGAAGGTGGTCCATGTGCTCTCTACTCATAGTCCGGTAGTGAGTGATAATGCTACAATTGAAGCAATCAGGAAAAGAAGCAAGTGGAAGAATGATGACTTCATATGTCGTGGTCATATTCTGAATGGTGTCGTGGTCATATTCTAAATGGTATGTGTGATCCATTATTTGATGTTTATCAAAATGTTGAATCTGCAAAAGAATTATGGGATGCTCTTGAAGCAAAGTTTATGCACGATGATGCTTATAGCAAGAAATTTCTTGTGAGTAACTTTAATAAGTTACAAGATGGTCGATTCTAAACCGGTGATGGAGCAATTCAATGAATTGACTCGCATTCTTGGGCAATTTACCTAGTACAATATGAAGATGGATGATTCCATTTCGGTGTCTAGTATTATAGACAAGATGCCACCTTCGTGGGAAGACTTTAAGCACACGCTTAAGCATAAGAAGGAAGAGTTATCTCTTGAAGAATTCGGTGGTGAGTTGCGTGTAGAGGAATCTATACGGATGCAAGAGGATGTGAAACAGAAAGAGACCATTGAGTCTTCTTTCGTGCATATGGTGGAAGATAAAGGAGGTTTTAGAAAGTTCAAAGGGAAGAAACCTAAGGGTTCTTGTTCGATTTGTGGTCAATCGGGACACTACAAGAGTGACTAGCAGTTGGCTAAGGATGTAAAAGGAAATATGAAAAGGAATGTTGGTGAAAAGGGCAAAGAACAAGGCCCTTCCAATCTTCAAGGTCAAATTTCTTTTTGTGATTATAATTATTGTGTGAATTATGGGTCACTAATCGCTGAAGCATTTTATGTTCAGGATGATGAAGTGGCTTGGTGGATTGACACGGGTGTTACAAAGCACGTGTATAAAGACCGTCATTGTATCAAGACTTAAGAAACGGTGAAAGATGGATATGTCTTTCATATGGGAAACGAGTCAACCGCACCAATACTTGGCCAAAGAAGTGTAGTGTTAGAGTTTAGTTCGGCAAAAACCCTTGAACTTATGAATGTTTTAAATGTACCTATTATTTGGAAAAACTAGGTTTCTGGTAGTCTTCTGAACAAATTTGGTTTTAAGCAAGTGCATGAGTCGAACAAATATGTATTGTCGAAGTGTGGTCTGTTTGTTGGATTTGGATACTTTTGTAATGACATGTTTATGCTTAATGTAAATAAAGTGGTGAATTCTATTTACATGACTTGTTCTAGTGATGAATCTCAATTATGGCATGCTAGATTAAGACATGTTCATTATCAACGGTTGCATCTAATGTCTAAGGAAGGTTTAATTCCTACAGTTGACATAAATGTGGATAGATGTACTACGTGCATGCTTACGGAGATCACTAGATTGACATTCAAAAGTATTTCAAGAAAATCAACCTTGTTTAAACTTGTTCATAGTGACTTAGGTGACATGCCTTCTACTCCATCTTTAGAGAATAAGAAGTACTACATAACATTCATAGATGATTGTTCTTGGTATTGTTTGTGTACTTGTTGCATGCTAAAGATGAAGCTTTAGATAAGTTTAAATTACTTAAAGCTGAAGTAGAATTGATGCATGATTTCATTAAGAGACTTAGAACCGATAGAGGTGGAGAATACTATGATCCTACTTATTTTCAGTTGAATGGTATCATTCATGAGACTACATCTCCTTATACACCACAGCAAAATGGTGTTGCTGAAAGGAAGAATAGAATCCTAAAGGAAATGGTTAATTCCATGTTATCCTACTCTGGTTTGAGTGATGGATATTGAGGTGAAGCCATGTTTACGGCTTGTTATTTACTTAACACCGTTCCTAACAAAAGGAACAAGATTACCTCTTATGAGCTTTGGCATAAAAAGAAATCAAATCTGAATTATCTTCGAGTTTGGGGATGTAGAGCGGCAGTGAGGCTACCCGCTCCCAAAATAAGATTTTTGGGAGAAAAAGGTGTTGATTGCATCTTTATTGGATATGCTGAAAATTCTAAACCATATAGGTTTTATGTGACAAGACCTAATGATTCTATTTCGGCTCACAACGTAATTGAATCAAGAGATGCAATATTTGATGAGAACGTTTCTCATCGATACCTAGACCTTGAGATTTGATTTCTAGCTCCACATGAGCTGAGTTGGAAGATGATGTAAATACATCTTGTAATAGTAGCTCATTTGAGCCTCGTAGAAGCTAATAGGGAAGGATTGAAAAATTCTTTGGACCGAACTGTCAAGTTTATTTGATTGAGGGATCTAGAGATGATATTGAGTTTCAATACTTATATTGTTATCATATTGATTCTGATCCTAGGACTTATGATGAGGCTATGAGATCTCAAGATGTTGCTTTCTGGAAAGAAGCAATAAACAATGAAATAGATTATATTATGGGAATAATACATGGGTATTATCGGATCTCCCACCTGGTTGCAAGCCTTTAGGCTGCAAGTGGATTTCCAAGAAGAAAATGAAGGTTGATGGATCAGTAGATTAGTTTAAAGCTCGATTGGTTATCCAAGGTTTTAGACAAAAAGGAGGGTATTGATTTTTTCAATACATATGCTCCTATTGCTAAGATTTCCACTATTAGATTGTTAATTGCCCTGGAAACAATTAATAATTTGGTAGTTCACCAAATGGATGTCAAGACATTGTTCTTGAATGGTGACTTGGAGGAGAAAATCTATATGAAGCAACCGGAAAGATTTATTATGCCTGGAAATGAAAACAAGGTTTGTAAGTTAGTCAAATCATTGTATAGGCTGAAGCAAGCACCTAAACAGTGGCATCAAAAGTTTGATGAGGTAATCTTGTCTGGTGGATTAGAGTTGAAATAATCTGACAAGTGTATTTACAGCAAGTTTGATAACTTCGGTAATGGAGTAATCATTGCTTATATGTTGATGGTATGCTGATTTTTGGCACTGACCAAAGACAAGTAGACCTTACCAAGGACTTATTATCATCAAGTTTTGCAATGAAAGATATGGGAGAAGCAGATGTGATTCTTGGCATTAGAATCAAGCGTGAGAACAAAGGGTTAGCACTAACGCAGTCTCATTACATTGAGAAAGTGCTTAAGAAATTCAACTGTTTGAATTGTTCTCCAGTAAGTACTCCCATGGACCCATGTGTGAAGCTTATGCGTAATATAAGAAAAGCTATTTCACAACTTGAGTACTCACAAGTCATTGGTTGCTTAATGTATGCAATGACAAGTACAACTCCTGACATAGCTTATTCACTGGACAAATTGAGTAGATATACTAGTATCCTAGTACTCGTCACTGGGAAGCTATAAGGCGGGTGCTTAAATACCTTAAGGAAACCATGAATTATGGCTTGACTTATGCTGGATTTCCCTCGATTTTTGAGGGATAGACCGATGCAAGTTAGATTACCAAGTTAGAAGATCATTCTTCTACAAGTGGTTGGATATTCTTGCTTGGGGGAGGTGTCATTTCTTGGGCCTAAAAAAAAGCAAACTCGCATCACCAGCTCTACTATGGAATCTGAGTTTATAGCCTTAACGGCTGCCGGTAAAGAGGCTGAATGACTAAGGAATTTGGTTCATGAGATTCCTTTGTGGCCGAAACCGATAATGCCTATTTCTATCCATTGGGATAGTAAGGTAACTTTGGCTAAGGCATATAGCCAAATATATAATGGTAAATTGAGACACCTAGGCATAAGACATAGCACGGTTCGTGAACTGATCACTCACGGGGTGATATCGATTGACTATGTTAGGACACAACACAATCTAGCTGATCATTTGACAAATGGATTAGCTAGAGACTTGATACACAAGTCGTCTATAGGTATGGGATTAAAGCACATTTAAATCCCTAACTGTAGGACAACCAATGCCCTCTTGGTATGACGCCAAGAGCTGAATTCAATGTGGAAAGCCTACACTTAGATATTTGAAGCACATGATTAAATACATCCCAAGGTATGTGCTTGTTTCCTGCAGAGAAAGGGAGGTTGAAGTTTATCTTCTTAATAAATCTTTTGGAAAAATGTATTGCAGGTGCATACAAAAAGAATCTAACTATGTAAGTGTGAAGTGAGCCGCTTCAAATAGCTTGTGCATGGCTAAGGATGTACTTATGAATGGATAGGGACACATGGCTGTAATAGTGTCAAGTTGTACTTGGAATAGTAGTATACTTGTGTGTGTTTCATTTTCCCGTATTCAAATGGGTTGAAGGGTACCATTCGAAGAACACCCTGATTCTCGAGTATTGTAAGATGCTACACTATGTGAAATTCAATCTTTAAGACATTTCATTTATGCACAAGTTTTGTTTGGTTTTGAATGTTTTTAGTGTTCAGGAGTATAACCCTAAAATGGGGAGGATTGTTAGAGATTTTAGGGTATATGTATAACTAATAATGTCTATACCATGTAAGGAATGTTCACTTAATAAATCAAGCCATTCCGACATCATATGAGCTCCATTTGGTATTCTGATCAGTAAGTATCACGCTCAAGCGAAACATTAAGTGTCGCGCTTAGTTCAGACATAATTTTCTTAATGTCAATGTAGAACGCGACTATAATATTGTTGCTCGGCGTGCGGCTATTCTATACCGCGTCCTATTAAGACTTTAGGGGTGTGGCGCGCTCAGCGCCTAATGTTTTCGTTAGACGCGGTTGTAAAGTGAATGCTGGACGCGCGGCATTCAGTTTACAGGTCCGAATCGTCGTGATTATCTGATCGATTAGGATGATGACAAGTCGATAGACATATGAGAAGAGGCTCTGACAATTTGGTGAAAACATCGATCGAATCCTTTCAACAATCAAATCGATTTCTAATGGATTGTTTACTCGTTTTACAATCTCAATTATTCCAAGTTCATATCGCTTGTCTTATCCCAGTTCAGTTTTCAGGATACCCATATGGGTAGAAATATTGAATTTGGAAAGTGTTTCACGATTCAAGTAGTATCCAAGCCATGGGTTGAGATCTAGTGAGAAGTGAGTTTTTGGTGAGAAATAAGAATTAGTTTGGGTCATTCATTTTTCTAAATCAACAGCCAATATCAAATACAATAATTTTCAAAATCAATCGCTAATCTATGTTTCTGGGGGCAATTTAGTCAGAAAGAAAATTCCCCCAAAACCTAAATCCTGATGATTGCGAAATCAAAGACCCCACTAAAATCCATGAAAGTCCGGCACTGACTGCTCTGTCTGGAACGACATCACTTGCGGCGACAGTCGACACCAACTGCGTCACCTCCTAACAGCCTCCCATTACATATTCTTCTACTCAGTTCAAAACTGAAACATCGTGCTATCTCTCACCAGACTTAACTACGATGGAGGGGAAGTTCGGCTGGTTGATGGCATTCGGAAAGCCTTGGGTCTCCAAGCATACGCCCGCATGCTTATTGTAAACTGCTCCCCCTTTGCCAACAACTCCGCTGACGTAGTTGCATGTGTGAAATTAGACGCCGGGAGAATTACTCCATAAATTCAGGACTATTGAGCTAGCTGTAAAATTAATGTTACGGACTTAGGGCACGGTTGTTTAGGGTTTCCGACGAAGACTTAGGGTTTTCAAATCATAGATTTAGGGTTTTTGATTGGGATACTTTCCAAATAAAATGCATAGCAATTACAAATAAAATTTGTAACAGTCACTATGACTAAAATACGTAGTTTCTAAATCAAAATTTGTAGTTTGTAATTAAGGTGCTTTCGAACTAAAATGCGTAGCAATTACAAACAAAATTCGTTACATTCACTATGAATGCTAAGAATTTAAAACAGAATGCTACGCATTTTAAAAAAGGTTAAATGACATGTTATAAATTTTAAATGACAGACTACAAATTGTTCCACTTTTCTTCTTTGACAATTCATTAACTAGAAAGCTACGCATTATAAAAAAGGTTATGTTACTTTGCAGAGTGTATGATTCGTAAGTTTAAAAGCATAATATTCGTAGTAACATAGTTAAAAATGTGTAGCATAATATTTATAGTTATGGAGATAAAATGTGTAGCATTATATTGCTGGCAAATGAATCATAAACTATGTAAAAGACTACGAATTATGTGAACTGGACTACGAATTATGTGAACAAGACTACGCATAAACTAGGCTACGAATTTTAACTAAAAGGATACACATTTTAAACGATAGGTTACGAATTTTAAATGACAGATTACAAATTTTAATTAAAATGCTACGCAAATTAGATTGCATATAACAAATGTTGCGCATTACAAATGCTACATATTTTAAATTTCTTCAAATTATTACAATCCTTTAGGATGTCGCTCAAAATTTCCTGACACATCTACTAGCAGCCTCGGTACTAATAAAGCACAGTGCAACTCCGTGCTTGATAAGTCAAATTCTTGACTATCATTCCTCTACTTTTACTAAGTGTTTTGATTCGTTTCCAAGTAATTTTTTATGCCAATTAACACCCTTATTGGTCTATTAGGTCCCAAATTTCATTCCACATCGGTGAGAGCCTCAAATATAAAGTTTCGGCAAAAAATTTGAAGTTTCAGAGAAAAATATGAAGTTTTGGGCAAAACAGGACAGACCGATCTTGCCGCTTATTTTGTATTCACAGATCGCATATGGTGTCCAAATTGGTTGATTCAAAGCTTGTTGAAAAGCTAACTCAAAGGGCTACAATTCTTCAGTTTAAGCAAAGACCTAATTCGAATGTTAAGACCTCGAAAAGCCACAGGAAGTCCAACCGGTTAGAATCGAGACCCAACAAGAGAAGGCTCTGAGGTTTTGAACCTGCCGGCTCATGGAAGTGCACCAAGCTGAACCGGGCAGTTCAAATGCTCAGAGAGTTCAGAGAAAGCCATCTTTGAGTGAACCGGTCGGTTGGAATTTCATCACATGAGTGAGCCGGCCGGTTGGACGTTAAAGACGGGATTTTTGCTTGCTATAAATAGAAAGTAAGGGTTTTTACAAGAAGGATCGAAGACTTGAGCTGGGGGGGGATTTTTAGAGAAAGAAATCAAGGGTTTCTAGAGAGAAAAGACCAAGGCTTCAAAGAGAGGATCATCCATTGAAGATTGAAGATTGAAGATACTAAGGGTGGAAGAAGATCATCTACACTAGATTGGTTCATTCTCTCCTTGTATTCTCATCTTTTGTGTACTCAATACAACTTGTGTTTGTCTATGAACATGAGTTGTGAGTAGTCCTTTGTATTCTAGGGTCTTATGGACCTCATATGTTTAAACCTCCTTATCCATTATGAATAAATGCTAGAATAACATGTTTTGGATGATTGTGGTTTACTTTGATTGAATACTCAAACTATGCACTTTACATGTTTGAGAAAATGTCTAAGTGTATGTTTTTGTATATGACTTGAGTTAAGCACTCTAGGTATTTGAGAAAATGCGTAGATCATTAATTTCTATGGTTCTTTGGTCAAGTAACCGAGAGGTGGAAGCCAAGGTATCAAGATAGCGAGTCATTAAGGAACCCTAGGCTAAGTAGCCGAGAGATGGACGCCAAAGGTTCTCGAAAACAAGTAAATCACCCTTGTTTGGTGGTATTCAGTATTCACTAGCGTGACCCATCCTAGCATTGAGATAGGCTTGGTCTTCACCGCTCTTGAATATTGATTATTCAACTAGCGTTGATGATTGAGAAACTTGAGTTGGACGTGAGCTAAAAACATCGAGAGATTGAAGGTCACGTGCGAAGTGCCTCTTCCTTAAATCAAGTGAAAACATCGAGAGATTGAATTTGATTTAATAGTTTCACGCCTTAAGCTAATCATCTAACACAATTATCTTGCATGAAATTGAACTCTTGGAGTCTAAAACACAAATGAGTGAAGTAATTCCCTAGAGTACACCTTTTGCCTTGGTAGTGACATTATCTGTACATTCCTTAGATTATTTATATAGTTTTACAACACCAACCCCAATCTTTCGCAATTAGAATAGACTTATCGGAATAAAATTGAATAGTGCTCATAAGTTTAGACTTGCTCCTTGGACGACCCGGTACTTACCGATCTTATATATTGTTTTTGACCAAATATTTTGCTTTTAATCCCATTCGATTTAAGTGCAAATATTACACCGTTCAGTGCTCCACCCGACTTCAAAGTGCTGAATCTAGGCTCGGCCATCATCACCCACGTCACGATCACTCCTTGGCCTTCAAGGTCTGCTTGCGTTATAAAAATGAACCTACCATCTGGTGAGCAAGCATAAGCACCGTCTTCAGAGAAAGTTTCCTACTACTACATAAGCTAAACAGATCTTCTAAGCTGGGTCCAAGCAGATCCATCACAAGAACATTATATTCGCCTTCTACACCAAACCATCTCACATTTGGAATTCCAGTTGTCCAGGAACAGACATAAGGAGATCAAATGGTGAACTTCAAAAACAAATGGTAAATATAAACTGACCGATAACAAATATATCACGTGTTCATTACTTCCTCCTTGCAGGATCCAATACAAATTTGACTCGTAAAGCAGCTGAGGATGCTTAGTCTTTGTACTTTCATGTAAACAAGAATGATGTTTAATCACCACCCCATTGCTGGTTCAATCATCCAATGTTACACAGATTCTATACAAAAGAGAGATAACGTTGAATGCACAACTAACCAAGTCTCCAGGTAATGCAGTAATACTTAAATAGATTCTTTTAAACAATTGACTAGGCTTAAAAGAAAAACGTGTTATAACCTTGCAAGTTAAATTCCTCGCCATTTAGCATTGACAAGCCCTTCTCGGACAATAAAGCAAAGCCGTTTTACTTATCATTATCATCTCCATCATTAGAAACCTCACGGGCTAAGTCGACAACACAAATCCTCTTAACCTGATTCAAGCCATTACTTCCACAAAATCAATTCAAATCAAGAAACCAACCCTTCCAATCCAAGATCCACAAACACGAAGCAACAGCAACAGCACTAATTCGAAACTCCATACCTGTTCAGGCGTAAAAGGACCCGACTCAACCATTTCCAAAGTCACACAAATCACTCATAAACAGCCACACAATTCACAACACATCAACAACGCGCATTTCAATTCACACCAATCAGATACGAACGAATGCGGCAAGTCGATTAAACCCTGAAGACTCGATCTGGAATTTTGGAGGTGAGCGGTGTTCGACTATGTGCAAGTGGCGGACGAGCCGGATCTATGAGATTTCTCGTCTTCCTCGTTCCGATGTATGCAAATCAGATGAACACCAATAAAAACCCAAAGATTATAATAACTGTAATTACCCTAATATCCTTATAATTATATTTAGGGTGTGGTTCAAATACAAATCTGTTTATAAATAAAAATTATAAATCGATTTATTAAGCCGGCACGTGTCCAATTTTAGTAGAAATCCCGGACAAAACACGGAGGGGTATAATAGTCATTCCACACTGATGGGTATAAAACCTAATAATGTTATCTTCAATTTAGTCCAAAAGTTGTTAATGATCAGACTTAAAAACTTAATGATCAGACTTAAAAATAGCCAATGATCAGACTAAAAATACTTAACGATCAGACTTAAAAATACACAATGATCAGACTTAAACAACTTAATGACCGACTTAAAATACTTAATTATCAGACTTAAAAATAGATAATGATCAGACTTAAAAGACTTAATGATCAGACTTAAATGAATGAATGATCATACTTAAAAATAGACAATGATCAGACTTAAAAAGACCTAATTATCAGACTTAAAATAGATAACGATCAGACTTAAAACCAGCAATGATCAGACTTAAAAGGCTTAATGATCAGACTTAAAATAGATAATAATCAGACTTAAAATAGATAATAATCAGACTTAAAATAGATAATGATCATACTTAAAAATAGACAATGATCAGACTTAAAATAAATAACGATCAGACTTAAAAACCAGCAATGATCAGACTTAAAAGATTTAATGATCAGACTTAAAATAGATAATAAACAGACTTAAAATAGATAATGATCATACTTAAAAAACTTAATTATCAGACTTATAATAGATAATGATCAGATTTAAAAGACTTAATGTTCAGACTTAAATGACTGAATGATCAAACTTAAAAATAGACAATGATCAAACTTAATGATCAAACTTAAAAAACTTAATGACCAACTTAAAATACTTAATTATCAGACTTAAAATAGATAATTATCAGACTTAAAAGACTTAATGATCAGACTTAAATGACTGAATGATCATACTTAAAAATAGACAATGATCAGACTTAAAAAGACCTAATGATCAGACTTAAAATAGATAACGATCAGACTTAAAACCAGCAATGATCAGACTTAAAAGGCTTAATGATCAGACTTAAAATAGATAATAATCAGACTTAAATAGATAATGATCATACTTAAAAATAGACAATGATCAGACTTAAAAAGACCTAATGATCAGACTTAAAATAGATAACGATCAGACTTAAAAACCTGCAATGATTAGACTTAATGATCAGACTTAAAATAGATAATAAACAAACTTAAAATAAATAATAATCGTACTTAAAAATAGACAATGATCAGACTTAAAAAGACCTAATGATTAGACTTAAAATAGATAACGATCAAACTTAAAAACCAGCAATAATCAGACATAAAACACTTAATGATCAGACTTCAAATAGATAATAAACAGACTTAAAATACTTAATTATCGACTTAAAATAAGTAACGATCAGACTTACAAAGCAATGATCAGACTTAAAACTAAAGAGGATTAAAACGCAAATTTGACCCTCCAGATGATCGAATTTGCCTTAAAAACGCCAAGCTCACTGCAAAGCTGTGAGTCTTGCTCAGAGCATCGTTTCCACCTAAAAAAACACTAGGCTTTCATCAAATTCTGACATAGGCGCATAAATATCAAATTTTAGAATCGTACTGTAGCAAATTTTAAAATTTTACGCAAAATGATCAGACTTAACGCATGATCATCATTACCATCTTTAAGTCTGATCATTAGCATCTTTAAGTCTGATCATTACCATCTTTAAGTCTGATCATTACCATTTTTAAGTCTGATCATTACCATTTTTAAGTCTGATCATTACCATCTTTAAGTGGGATCATTACTGGTTTAAGTCTGATCATTAATGGTTTAAGTCTAATCATTATTTTTTTAAGTCTGTTCATTGTTTTTTTAAGTCTGATCATTGTTTTTTAAAGTCTGGTCATTAATGGTTTAAATTTGATCGTTACTGGTTTAAGTCTCATCATTATTTTTTTAAGTCTGATCATTGTTTTTTAAGTCTGACCATTATTCTTTTTAAGCTTGTCATTACTGGTTTAAGTCTGATTATTGTTTTTTAAGTCTGGTCATTAATGGTGTAAGTCTGATCGTTACAGGTTTGAGTCTCATCATTATTTTTTTAAGTCTGATCATTGTTTTTTTTATGTATAGTCATTACTTGTTTAAGTCTGATTTTTTTTAAGTCTGATCATTATTGTAGCAATTTTTGGACGATTATACCCCTAATATCTTTTATGTATTTTTAAATGCATTCGCGTGTGTTTTTTTATTTACAAAACGTACCCCGAACTCGAAAAACTATGATTGATCGATTTTTACACGTGTCGTTATTTTTATAAAGTTATAATTTTTATTTATAATTATGATTTGTATTTGATCAAAACTCTTATATTTAAGCATTAATTTTTGAAAAAGCTTCTCAAATTTATTATCCATTATATTTTTGATCTGACAAATCATATTAATTGTCGTTTCTGATGAATTAATACACTTACTCATATGATTCTAATCGTCCAAGCCATTGATATTAAACCGTGAAGAAGTCCCGGTATCTACAGATTAAGCTAACAAAATTATGAGCATCGTTGGCTCTGAAACTACATCTAAAACTACCTGAAAAAAAATTATATAGGGAAAATTGCAGCTATAACTGGAAAATCGTGGGTGGATAGTGGATTGAGCGGGCGGAGCAATCTCAGAAAAGAACAGCTGGTTTGGTTTACTGATCTGAACATGTTTTGCTTGATCTTGTATCAGTTCCAGTTGATTCCATTGAAAATTTTGTTCTAGTGGTTGCTTAATTTGAAGGAAAATCAAATTTTGATCTTGCATCTAGGGGTTGCACTGTGACGACGATAAAGGTTTCGGTCGCGGTGAGTGGGGCATAGTTGAAAGATAAGGCCGTGGGGACTTTGACCAAGGACAGGAGTGATGATGGGATTGTGGGATTTGAGGTGAGGATTTATTCTATGGTTTTGTTTGATGCTGAGATTTTGAGGGTCAGGAGGCGTAATGTGCGAGGATGTGAACATTGCAATCCCGGTTGGGGTAGCGGCTCTGGGAATATGACTGCTGGAGTCAAAGGGTGCAGAGTTGGCTGGTGATTTGGTGAGTATTCTGCTGATAAGCTTTTTAGGCTTCAGTTCGTGCTTCTAAAGTTGGGGATTTGACATGTTTGCCTTGTTTAGTTGTACAATGTCCAATTTAATGTTATGGAAGATGTACTACAGCTTTTAATGGGTTATAGCCTCTACAGCTGCCCATTGTTTCATAAAATTGATGACATTTTGGTTTTCATCCAGGAATGTGTCTGCTGATACCTGTTGTTTCATCTGTTTTTTGCTAATGTGGTGTGCGTAACATTATTAAGTGGTAAGCTTGATTATTTTTCGGATGAAGTAACCTTGATTATTTTAGAGATGGGTTGAAGGTATAAAAAAAATGTCACATATGATGTTGGTATCACTATCTGCTAATTGATGTTGATAAGCATTTTGTATCCGCATATTTTTCCTTATCGGAAATTCGTCTTGCATTTCCTTGTTTGTGCAAACTGAATCAATGTGAATTATGTTCTATTTTAACAGGAACAAGAGTCCCTTGGAGGCTATGTCCTTACTGCAACAGGACATTCTTTCTCTTCGCTCACTATTTGTGTGTCCTATGACTTTGACAGTATCGAAGTGTTCACTATTAATTTGAACAATGAAGTGTGGTCTCTATGATGCATGTCTGGTTAGAAACTACTATACAGTTGGTCTGTTCATACATGTTGAGTAATGTTGTTCAATTTTTACAGAGTGAACCAATTATTTAGTTACATTTACAGTTTTGAGTGACCAAAGAAAGCCAAGCCAGTTCTATATTATACATCTGAGCTAGAAATGCCAAAAGGCAACACTTCCATGTATATTTGTATTATATACCGCACTTGTTTATCTGGATTACTACTCATGACAAGAGAGTTGCATGGATTTTGCGGTGGCTAATTTGTGAATGTTGCCACCATGTTCAGAAGGCATTGTGGAGGCAAGTCAGCATATATTTTGGTCCAAAATCTGTGGAGCTTCTGGTTGAGTATTTCATAGTGCTACTCAAAGTCGCATGTCGAAGTAATCATGCCTCAGCTCCTCAGTTGCAGCTTCAGAATGTGTAACAAGAATTTGAAAATGCGTTTCCAAGGTATTAGTAACTTGAGTGAACACTTGCTGGAGTTATGGCAGAAACAACATTTCTTTCACATATAGTTATGATTTTGCTTAAATATTTACTTAAGTTGGAACATGAATAATGTCTCACCACAAACATTTATTCAAACAAATTGTCAAGAGGTTTTCTCCTCAATTTTATGAGGAGTGTTATTCATCCCTTGTGGATGTGTTATTCGTCCCGCCTTGGCGTGGACGTGTTATTCCTCCCTCTTGGAGATGTTATTCGTCTCTCAGGGATGGGTTATAGGTAGGCGCTGCTTGTCTATTCCTTCCATGTGAGTGGAGGTTTGCGTAGCCTGTGCTCCTAGAGTCTATGTTCACATGTACCCGATAAAGAAAGTCACATACAATATGTAAAAGATGTATTGTATGGTGATTGATATGTATGAGATGTACCTGCTATCAAAAAAACATTTATTCAAACAAATTTGTCAAAATACAAACAATATTATAGGAAAACATGAGACGATGAAACCAAAAAAAAAACAAAAACAAAATTACAGTAAAACATGCAATCATAAATCATAAATCACAAATAAATTACAATTGGAAAAAAGTTTTCATAATAAATGGTTTTTATTCGTGAATAGTAATAGAAGGTCCTCCGTAATATGTTATTGATGTACAGGACATACAAAAATGTTGTTGCTGTTTAATGGATAGTAATAAAAATTGTTCTTTGAGAAGTTCTCGATAAAAATGCTTAACAGGTGCTGAGGCTCTTAAAGAAGGTGGAGTAGATTAACACATCAGAAAATCCTGCAGATATGATGAACAAAGTGGTGACAGAAATCAAGTTCAAACATTATTTGGAGTTGATTAACATCCAGCAATTTTGAATTGCCACTACTGTCGCTGATTTTCTCTTTAAGCAATACATTTTCCAATAACATTATTTTATCCGATTAATTTACTAAATTTGATTCATCTTGTTGGTGAATAATCACTAGGGAAAATACACTTTGTTTTCTCAACACTCTCATAATTGGTGGTTTGTTTATAAATTATAGACTTATAGTGATTAGCGACAAGAAGGAAAGTAACGCCTCCCTATAATAGAAAGATGGTATGGATGATATAAAAATAAAAACTTTAAGAAGTATGTGTAGTTTGTCAAATATATTTTAATATAAAAACATAGTATAAGCAGTGTTCAAGAAAACGGTCGCCTGGATCGTCTAGGTGGTTGTTTTCTTGAATCCGTTCCGATTTGTTCTGCCTAGGCGATCATTTTCTTATTTATTTAACATATTTTTTTATTCGGTTGTTTTAATTTTAACTTGGCCTAATTAGGCACATTACCTTATAACATACAATAAATCAGGCATAATACCAATTATAAAATTTTAAATTCTTTAAATTTAGAAGTTTATGACTCATATTTGAAACTACTATATTAAACTATCCTTTTAAGTATTAATTTCAAATTAAAGTAATATTGATACAACACTATATAATATATTTTTGTATATATATTTAAAAATATTAAAAAATTCGAAACTGATTAATCCCCCGCCTAGGCCCCGATTAATCCCCGATTAGTCTTTTCGGGACCCTGTTCGCCCGATTCCCGCCTAGCGTTTTCTTGAACATTGAGTATAAGTATGGAAAATTGGAACACCGTTGTGAAATAGGTGAGTTTGGAGAAGGGAAATTTAAAGGTAGAAGATGAACATGAACATGAAAATGTAGAGAAAAATAGTATTTTTTATTGATTTTGATCTTTACAAATGATACATTTATATAGGGGTACATGGACATATGGATAGACTAGAAATCAGTATAAGAAATAAAGCTAAGGATTTATTGGGTATATGAAAGGCTAAAGGACATGACCATGTGAAGGGCTAAAGGTCATCAAACTTAAATCACAATATTTATAACACTCCCCCTTTGGATGACTCGTACAGATATTATGTCTTATTAAAACCTTACTAGGAAAACCCTGTGGAAAAAAACCTAGTGAAGGAAAAAGAGTACACAACTGTACATTTCGCATAAATGTTACCTCATTAAAAACCTTATTTAGAAAACCCCAAAGGGACAAAACCTAAAATAATGAAAAGAGTGTAACGCGTATTAACTCCCCCCTCAATGTAGCCTTTAACATAAATCTCTAAGCTTTCGCATGCCGATTTTATAGACCAGTTTTTCAAAGGGAGTTGTGGGAATTGCCTTTGTAAACAAATTGGCTAAGTTGTCACAAGAACGAATCTGACAAATATCAATCTCTCCGTTCTTATGAAGTTCATGTATAAAGAAGAACTTTGGAGAGATGTATTTCGTTCTATCTCCTTTTATATAACCAATTTTAATTTGAGCTGTACAAACAACATTATCCTCAAATAGAACAGTAGGGCTTTCTTTGATGCCTGAAAGATCACACGATCCTCTGATATGATGGATTAAAGTCCTCAGCCACACACATTCACGACTAGCTTCATGAAGTGCTAATATTATATTTCAGCATGATCGGAAGAAGAGGTTGTAAGGGTCTGTTTGGTAGAGCGCTAAGATATAGCGGTATCACCATATGTAAACACATAACCCGTTTGTGATCGCGCTTTATGAGGGTCAAATAAATACCCGGCATCGACATATCCAAATAATCCTGATTTTGATTCTTTTGAATAAAATAAGCTCATATCAGTTGTTCCTCGAAGATATCTTAAAATTTGCTTAATGTCAGTCCAATGTCTTCGAGTTGGAGAAGAACTATATCTTGCTAGTAAATTAACGAAAAATGCAATATCAGGTCGTGTATAATTAGCAAGATACATTAGTGCTCCAATAGCACTAAGATATGGTACTTCAGGGCCAATTAGTTCTTAATCCTTTTCTCGAGGACGAAATGGATCGTTTGTCACATTAAGTGATCGAACAACCATAGGCGAACTCACAAGATATGATTTATCCATATTAAATCGTTTGAGGACCCTTTCAGTATACAAGGACTGATGAACAAAAATGCCCTTTGATAAATGCTCAATTTGTAGGCCAAGGCAGAATTTTGTTTTTGTCCAAATCTTTCATTTCAAATTCACTTTTCAAGCATGCAATCGTCTTGGTAAGTTCATCTGGGTCCCAATGATATTTAAATCATCAACATAAATCGCGATAATAGAAAATCCGGGTTTTGTCCTTTGAATAAAAAAACATGGGCAAATTGCATTGTTGATGTATCCCTCTTTCAAAAGATATTCACTTAGACGATTGTACCATATTCGACCGGATTGTTTTTATCCATATAATGATCTTTGTAATTTTATTGAGTACATTTCTCGTGGTTTTGAGCTCCATGCTTCAGGTAATTTTTATCCTTCGGGAATTTTAATATAAATGTCATTATCAAGTGACTCATATAAATAAGTTGTCACGACATCCATTAAATGCATTTGGAGTCCTTCTAAGACTGACAACCTGAGTAAAAATCTGAATGTTATTGCATCCATGACCGGTGAATATGCCTCTTCATAATCAATGCCGGGTCTTTGCGAGAAGCCTTGTGCTGCAAGTCGTGCTTTATATCTTACGACTTCATTTTTCTCATTTTGTTTGCGCAAAAATATCCATTTATAACCAACAGGTTTGACATTCTCGGGCGTTAGGGAAATTATTCCAAGGACTTGGCATTTTTCAAGTGAATTCAATTATGCCTCGATGGCACTTTTCCATTTTGGCCAATCATTTCTTCGTCGGCATTCATTAACTGGTCTTGGCTCATGATCCCCATTTTCTTCTGTAATATCTAGAGCCATACAACAAGCAAATACATTATCCACTATAATTTCTTTTTCTTCATTGTCATCAGTTTCAGGTATCTCATTATTTTTCAAAGTCTCTTCATGATTCATATCATTTCTTTAGGAATAGTGGTTGATTCATTAATTTGGTTATCTTGAACCTTTATTTTTCTAGGATTTTTATCCTTGGATCCAATTGGTCTACCATGTTTCTGTCGTGTTTTAGACTCACTTGTTATTTTACTTCTAATATCATCATCAGGAAGATTTATTTTGCAAGGAGCATTAACAGCTGGTATATGTGACTTGATCACTGTCTCAACATTCGTAAATGCATCTGGCAATGTGTTTGCAACCTTTTTCAAGTGGATAATATTTTGAACTTCTAGTTCACATTGATTTGTACGAGACAAAATGAGACAATGACTATGCATTCCAAGATATACTTGTCTTTTTTCAGACTTTATTTTATTTCCCCCTAATGCAGAGAAATTTGTCTCATCAAATTGACAGTCGGCAAATTGTGCCTTAAATATGTCACATGTCATAGGTTCCAAAAATTCAATAATTGATGCAGATTCAAATCCCACATAAATCCCCAATCTTCTTTGGGGTCCCATTTTATGGCGTTGGGGCGGAGATATTGGAACATAGACTGCACACACCCAAAAACTCTTAAATGAGAGATACTTGGTTCTTGGCCACTAACAAGTTGCAAAGGGGAATATTTATTATTTGCAGTTGGCCTTATACGAATTAGTGATGTAGCATGCAAAATTGCATGTCCCCAAGCAGAACTTGGCAATTTAGATCGCATAAGTAATGGTCTAGCTATCAATTTTAGTCTCTTGATAAAATATTTCGCTAGACCATTTTGAGTATGAACACGAGCAACTGGATGTTCGATTATAATTCCAGTTGACATACAATAGTCATTAAAAGATTGAGATGTAAATTCTCCCGCATTATCCATATGGATTTTCTTAATTGTATGATCTGGAAATTGCGCTCGTAATTTAATAATTTAAGCAAGCAACCTTGCCATATTACGAGTGGATAATAAACAAACATGCGACCAACGGGTTGATGCATCAATAAGTACCATAAAGTACTGAAACGGTCCACTTGATGGGGAAATAGGTCCACATATATCTCCTTAAATCCGTTCTAAAAATGTTGGACAGTCAGCTCAACTTTCAGTGGAGATGGTCTTGTAATCAGTTTTCCTTGAAAACAAGTAACACATGGGATATCTTTGGACAAGAGAATATTTTTACTCCTTAATGAATGTCCATGTGAATTTTCAATGATTCTTCAAATCATTATTGAACCCGGATGGCCTAATCGATCATGCCATATTAGAAAGTTTTTTCGGGTCTATTGAATTCTGGTTTATCACCATATATGATTCAACCGGATTTATGAAAGTATAATATAATACAGAGTTGTATGATTGAAGTTTTTTCATCACTTTTTTCATTCCTGAGACCACTGACGTGATATATAAATATTCAACGTCATTTTCATTTGTCGTCTCAACATGATAACCATTTCGACGTATATCTTTGAAACTCAATATGTTTCTTTTTTTACCTGGTTGAGAACATTGCATCATCAATGATAAATCGTGTACCATTTGGTAACACTATTTGAGCTTTTCCATAGCCTTCAATAAGACTTGAAATACCAAATATTGTATTAACATTAGTTTTAGCTAATTTAAGATGTGAAAAATAGATTCTATCTCTTAGAATCGTATGTGTTGTTGCACTATCCGCCAAACATAGCGTTTTGTCATCATCTTTTATCGTAATTGAAAGACGAATATCCATGTCTCTTCAAAAACAAATAAATAAATAAAATTAGAAATACTTTAACAAGAAGTGGAACAAAGCATGAAACATAAAATATAAAAATACTTAAACGTAAACGTAAACACTTAAATTTAATAAGTAAAGCATCATCTTGTATGTCGTCTTCCCATCACTGATTAATCTGTCAAGTTCTCTATTGGTCTCTTTTAAAATTTAATCTCTAACATCCAAATGGAAGAGATTTATGTAGGTCCAAATGGGTGATATCACTTTGTTCAGTGGAATTTATGTTAACACCTTTTGCTTTCACATCGGCTTGATAAAAATCAAAGTGTTTGGAAGTACGACAAGTACGACCCCAATGATATTTTTTTTCTTCATCATTTTATCATGATATTTTCATCTTATAACTTGTTCACTTATGATGTGAATCATAAAATTGCAAAATTATACTCGTGTAATATTTTGAATAATCTTGCAAATGCAAGATTATATAATCAAAGCAAGTTTAATATCATTGCGGTTCGGACTCAATGTTGCCATCATCGCATCATATAAAGAACAAAGAAAAATAAGATGGTGTATCCCCACCTTGAGCAACTCGTGCTGATAACGTGTTGTGAAATAGGTGAGTATGGAGAAGAGAAATTTAAAGGTAGAAGATGAACATGAACATAAAAATGTAGAGAAGAAGAGTATTTCTTATTGGTTTTGATCTTTACAAATGTTCCCTTTATATAGGGGTACATGAACATATGGAGAGACTAGAAATCAATGTAAGAAAAATAAAGCTAAGGATTTATTAGGTATATGAAAGACTAAAGGATATGGTCATGTGAAGGGCTAAAGGTCATCCAACATAAATCACAATATTCATAACAAACACAATAATTATAACCAGTCAAAAGAAAAGGTTTTAATTATAGATAAAATTAGGGAAAAACACAAAAATATGGTATGAACTACCACCATTTTACAAATTCTTGTCCAAACTATCACAGTATCACATTTTTAAATGGGAGTCAATTTCAAGTTTTTGGACTAAATTGCAATTTACATTTCTACAATAGAAATCAAAACTTAAAATCTTTATATAACCATATCAAATAATCTATTTGTATAAGGATACGAATAAATATAAAATTGTGATAAACACGAATTAAAAGCAAGTCATATTATATTCACTTATATGTCCAAACTCATTTTACGATCGATTCCCTAATTTAACATATACTCGATGATTGAATTTGGAAATTTCATTTTATACTAAAAATATAATTTTATGAGCAACAATATCAGTCTAATGTCACTATAGACTACTTATTTTTGAGAAAATAATAAAGAAGCGAAACAAAAAAGTTAATATTTTGACGTGATTTTTATAACATGTACCAAATAATTTAATTTAAAAAATTCATTTTGTACTAAAAATATAACTTTAAGAGCGCAAATATCATTCGAATGTCACCATATAACCATCGGCTTGTGATTCTAAAATTTTCTATTATTAAGGGGACTATGGAAGCTTCCATCAAAAAAAAAGGGGACTAAAGAAGCCAAACAAGAAAATAGATAAATATTAATATTGGTGTGCTTGAATTCTTTTAATTTTTTTTTGTTGATGAATTGAATTCTTTTAATTTGAATATATGTTTGAAACAATTTTATCAATGTCTTCCCATAATACAATAGATAATTTAATATGGTTCTATAAATATTTTCAGTTTTGTTTTGTTTTGATGTCTATTGTAAAAATGTGAATTGTAATTTAGTCCAAAAACTGAAAATTGACTCCTATTTGAAAATATGGATAATTTGGAAAAGAATTTATAAAAGAATAATATTTCATACCACATTTTTATACTTATCCCCTAAAACTAACTATTATTAATGGGAAAAAAGTTGAATGCAAACAGAGCAGCAGCGCGTAGTACACTTTATTCATTTGATTGACAGCAGAGAGAGCCACAGAAACATAAAATTCTCTTTTGATGCAGATGGTGCTACACTATTGATGATTGTCGGCCAAGATCATCCATCCATCAATGGATTTCAGAGACTGGATCCACACGCCCACACCGAACAACAACAACACAAATAACCATAAAAGTGGGAAAGAGGAGAAACAGAGCAAGAGCAAATGGAGGAGAATGATGAAGATGATGACTCGCACATCCTCGGAAAATCACATTCCCAGCGAACTCGTCTGCCCAATTACCAACTCCCTCATGTCCCAACCAGTCATTGTCTCCTCTGGCCACACTTTCGAACTTGCAGCAGTCCAACTCTGTATAAACCTGGCCTTCACTCCAACTCTCTCCGACGGCTCCGTCCCTGATTTCTCAACCCTCATACCCAATCTCGCTCTCAGATCCACCATCCACAACTTCTGCGCAGCATCCTCTATCCCACCTCCGATATCTCTGCATCATCATCATCTTCAAGCCGCCGTCCTCGCTTTCATTACCGCCCAACGACCAGCCTCTCTATCATCGTTGGACTTGGACCTGACGCCCTCTGATCATTTGGTCCACTCCAGCTCCCATGAATATGCAACCAGTTTCTGCTCCTCCGAGAATGAGATTGTGGACAAGCTAAGGAGCGTGAACGTGGGTGTGGTTGAAGAAGCCGTTACGTCTCTCAGGAATACGACCCGATCGTTCGAAGCTTCGCGAATTCTCCTCTGCACCCCTAGGCTTTTATCAGTGCTGAAATCCTTGGTTGTATCCAGGTATCCGGAAATCCAGGCGAACGCTGTGGCCGCGGTTGTAAATCTGTCGCTGGAGAAGATGAACAAGGTGAAGATTCTGAGGTCGGGGGTGGTGCCGCCGCTGATCGATATCCTTAAAGCAGCCGGATTATGTGAAGCCCAGGAGCACGCTTGCAGCGCCCTCTTCAGTCTAGCTCTTGATGATGCCAACAAAACAGCCATCGGAGTTCTTGGCGCGTTGCAACCTCTTCTTGTTCATGCTCTGCAGAGGGAGCCTATTCGTACTCAAAACGACGCGGCCTGGGCTCTTTATCACCTCTCCCTGGCCCAGAGCAACCGCGTCAAGATGGTGAAGCTCGGAGCTGTGCAGAGTCTCCTCAGTCTTGCCAAATACGACCATGTCACGAGTCCGGTGTTCATGTTGATTCTTTGCAATTTGGCATCTTGTGCGGAAGGTAGAGCAGCAATGCTGGATGCTGGAGCTGTGGGTGTTATGGTGTCAAAGTTGGGAGGAAATGAAGTGGAAATCTGTATGGACACATTATATGAGCTGAGCCATAGAGGAGGACTAAGGTTTAAGATAATTGCCAAAGAGGCTGGATTATTAGAGGTTCTGAGGAAACTGGTGGAGGAGGAAGTTTTAACAGCAAATGAGCGAGTGAAGTACAAGGCGAGGAAAGTAATGAAAGTAGTGATGGACAAATGGGAAGAAATACAAGAGGATGTAGACTGGGAAGAACTGATTGATTTAGGGCTTGCAAACAACTCCTCATCCCACTTCTGAACATGTTTTTTCATTGCTTTCTTACTCTCAATCCAACCAAGATTTTATGCATTGTAAACAAGGTCTTAATTCCTATTTTTACTCTAGCTTATTCTCAGAGTTTCCAAGCGTTGAATGTGAATTTAAGGTTTGTTTTTTAACAAATCATTTGAGTTTTTTTTCTTTTCCTTCCTATCCAACACTGAAATAAGAGTTTGGCACTCATGATCAAAAATATCATGTCATTCTTCTCTCTCACATCACTTATTTTTTTGTCGAGATTATAATATTGTGGTGTTAATACGTTTCTCATTTACATTCTTAAAGATGCAGACTTTAACTTCAAATCTTTGCATCTTGAAAATGCAAGTAGGATATGTATGAGATCCACAATCTCCTAATCATACACTTTCAATGATGCATATGAAATTTTTAGATTTTCGATATGAGAAATGGGTCTCAATTGAGCGATTCTCTATGAAAATATATCAACATGTCTGTTTGTATGTCGAACTCTTTCTTTAACCCTTATCAAAGCATCATGAACTACACCTCCAATCAAATCTGTCATACCCTAGTGAGCACCTATGTGTAGAATCAAAGGTTATGATAGTTGGTATTTTATTTTTCATTTTTTAGTTTGTAATTTTTAAGATATAATCTATAATCCACAATAAAAAAAAAATCTATAAAACATCAAATTTTATGATAATTTGTTAGAGGGTTCGATTCAGGTAAAATTTCATTTTCTAAGAAGGATTTGGATCAAATATAAATCACAATTATAAATAAAAACTACAAATTCATAAAAATATTGCCACACGTGTAAATATCGACCAATCAAAATTCATACCGTTCGGAGTTCTTTTTGTAAATAAAAAAACACACGCGGACTTATTTAAAAATACATAAAAGAAAGGAGGGGTATAATTGTCCTAAAATTTGCTACAGTAATGATCAGACTTAAACTTTGAAATGATCAGACTTAAAAAATAACAATGATCAGACTTACAAAAATAATGATCAGACTTAAAAAAATAATGATCAGACTTAAACCAGTAATGATAAGACTTAAACCAGTAATGATCAGACTTAAACAGACAATGATCAGACTTAAATCAGTAATGATCAGACTTAAAAAACAATGATCAGACTTATACCAGTAATGATCAGACTTAAAAAAAACAATGATCAGACTTAAAAAAACAATGATCAGACGTAAAAAATAATGATCAGACTTCAACCAGTAATGATCAGACTTAAACCAATAATGATCAGACTTAAACAGACAATGATCAGACTTAAATCAGTAATGATCAGACTTAAAAAACAATGATCAGAATTAAACCAGTAATGATTAGACTTAAAAAAACAATGATCAGACTTAAAAAACAATGAGCTGACTTAAAAAATAATGATCAGACTTAAACCAGTAATGATCAGACTTAAACAGACAATGATCAGACTTAAATCAGTAATGATCAGACTTAAAAAAACAATGATCAGACTTAAACCAGTAATGATCAGACTTAAAAACAATGATCAGACTTAAAAAAATAATGATCAGACTTAAAAAATAATGATCATACAAACCAGTAATGAGCAGACTTAAATAGATAATGATCAGACTTAAAATTGGTAATGATCAGCTTTAAAATTGATAATGATCAGACTTAAACAGTTAATGATCATACTTAAACAGTTAATGATCAGACTTAAATCAGTAATGATCAGACTTAAAAAATAATGATCAGACTTACAGACAATGATCAAACTTAAACAATAATGATCAGACTTAAACCACTAATGATTAGAAGAGTAAAACGCGAATTTGACCCTCTAGCTGAAGGAATTTGCCTTAAAAATTCCGAGCTCATGGCAAAGCGATGAGTTTTGCTCAGAATGTCGTTTGCACCCAAAAAACACTAAGCGTTCATCAAATTCTGACACAGATACAGAAACATCAAATTTAAGTCCGATCATTTACTGTAAAAAATAATGATCATTAACTCTTTAAGTCTGATCATTGTTTTTTAAGTCTGATCATTATTGTTTTAAGTCTGATCATTTCTGGTTTAAGTCTGATCATTACTGGTTTAAGTCTGATCATTAATTGTTTAAGTCTGATCATTATTTTTTTAAGTATGATCATTACTGTTTTAAGTCAGATCATTAACTGTTTAAGTCTGATCATTGTTTTTTAAGTCTGATCATTAACTGTTTAAGTCTGATCATTGTTTTTTTTAAGTCTGATCATTAACTGTTTAAGTCTGATCATTATTTTTTAAGTCTGATCATTAACTATTTAAGTCTGATCATTGTTTTTTAAGTCTGATCATTAACAGTTTCAGTCTGATCATTATTTTTTTAAGTCTTATCATTACTATTTTAAGTCAGATCATTAACTGTTTAAGTCAGATCATTGTTTTTTTAAGTCTGATCATTACCTGTTTAAGTCTGATCATTGTTTTTTTAAGTCTGATCATTAACAGTTTAAGTCTGATCATTGTTTTTTTAAGTCTGATCATTAATTGTTTAAGTTTGATCATTGTTTTTGAACTCTGATCATTAACTGTTTAAGTCTGATCATTGTTTTTTTAAGTCTGATAATTAACTGTTTAAGTCTGATCATTATTTTTTAAGTCTGATCATTGTTTTTTAAGTCTGATCATTGCTGTTTTTTAAGTCTGATCATTGTTTTTTAAGTCTGATCATTAACAATTCGAGGACTAAATTGAAAATAACATTATTAGTTTTATACCCCTCCGTGTGGAATGACTATAATAGCCCTCCGTGTGTTTCTTCGGAATTTCGACTAAATGGGACACGTGTCAGCTTAAAATTCGATTTGTAATTTTTATATATAATTTGGTTTGTACCTGAACCGCACTCTTGTATAAAAACTTAAAAGCAATTTAGTTCGTCGATTTAAAAAAGTGGTCGGGTCGGATTAATTGTGAATCCTAACATTCAATCACGTTTTTAATATGCTAGATGATGTCATGGGGTAATTTACGAACCAATGAATTAATTAGTCAACATGGCAATATCACGATTTTGTTTCCTAAATCTTCTCAATTCGTTCTCATTTTTTTTATTTGATTTCAAACTTATCCAACAATCAAAGACCACCATCTCTAGGGAAGGAAATAAAAAAATTGAAACAAAATTATTCTCACGAACTATGTCTTGAACTCCACGAACAATTGGCATCAAATCCATGAACAACGTTCTTAAACCACATGACAATATATAGTTTGTAAATTTCATTATAAAGTATGTAGGTGAGATGATATTTAAAGTTGGCGGGTGTAGTAATTCCGTCTAATGTTATTAGGATCGATTTCAGATTACTAGTCAAAATCCTAGCTCAATTCAATGTTAAATTGAGAACTTAAAGAAATGACAAAGAACACAAGGATTTATACTGGTTTATCTCTGGGTGAGAGGTTAATCCAGTTCGATTTACTGTCGGAGCCCTGTATGCACTATGGGTGGCCGAAATCGCACCAAAATTTGCCTGGAGAAGATACAAATGAATAGTAACTAGAATGAACCGAATACAACGCATACATCAACTACTTCACTCGATTGAACGCCGAATCGTGCACGAACATCCGCTGAGTCAAAGCCCTTAATCAATTTGGCAAGATGATCACACTTGGTCGTCGAATGAGAGAGAAAACGATTGCGCATGATGAACCCTAGCTTTTGTGTTTTGCAGCTTTTAAATGCCCGCCTAATTGCCCAGATTGATCCTCGTCCGTCGGATCAGACAACGGCTTTCTAATCTCGACCGCTCATCCACAACGAACAAAATTGTCACTTAAACACGGATTCCCGCCGCGACGTGTCGACTCCTGATTGGCTGTCGTTACTTTCCCTCAGCTACGGCTTAGAGCCTTCAGCAACGGAACTCTTAGCTTTAGCAACGAACTCGTATACTCCTCTGGAATCAGCAACAGACGCCTTTAGTCTTCAGCGATGACTCCTGGAACTTTTAGCGACGACTGCAGAAAATTCCCAGCAATGTCTACTTTATTCCAACAATCCTCCACATAAAGCAGACATCTCCGACTGCTTTATGCCTTCACTCCAATCTAACCCAACCCCACAATGCATACAAGGACTTACCCAACCGATCATTGCCACACCTGCAACCACAAAACAGTTCAAGAGGTATGGAGCAAGTTCAAGCAAAGCTTGAACTTGCTCACTGTCACAGGCTTAGTCCCCATATCAGATGGGTTATATTCTGTCTCAATTTTCAGCACCTTCACACACCTTATCTCGAATAAAATGGTATCTTACATCTATGTGCTTAGTTCTATCATGAAAAATAGAATTTTTACACAAGTAAATAGCAGATTGACTGTCAAAAAAGATTGTAACCACACTGTTAGACAACTCAGCCTCTCTAACTAATCCTTGTAACCAAATCCCTTCTTTAAAAGCATCACAGATAGCAATATACTCAGATTCAGTTGTTGACAAAGTAACAATGGATTGTAGACCAGATTTCCATGAAATACAATTCTTTGCAAAGGTAAAATAATATGCAGTAGTAGATTTTCTACTATCTTTGTCCCTAGCAAAGTCGGCATCCACATATCCAATTAAGTCATGCTCATTACACCTCTTAGAATAAACCGGTCCAATATCCAATGTGCTAGCTATATATGCAACCAACCACTTCACAGCAAGCCAATGCTCATAACCATGATTACTCATGTATCTACTTAGGACAGAAATAGCGTAGGACAGGTGACGAGCGTCGTCGGTCAAGTCAAATTTGAATTTATAATTTCCTTACTCTTGGCTAGTACAACGGCAAGCAAGGTTCGAACCCTAGAGAGCTGGTGAGGTTACTTGTTGTTCTGTAAAGAAAGGAAAGATAATTGGGTTTGTGAGAGATTTGGAAACAGGTGCAGAAATAGGAAATAAACTGAGAGATATTAATCAAAGAGAATATTCGGTCTAGGGTTTCTATTGTGACTCATTATCATCGACTACTAACAATCTAATTCAATGTTTCTAAGTGTGGTCGTCCTGACAAAGGTGACTCCCCGAATATCCCGACAAAGGTGATATGCCACAACCTAGCCCGACAAAGGTGCTAGACTTCTAATTCTCTCCTAATTCAAACAACCCGACAAAGGTGTTATTCAACCTAGATGTGCTATCCACCCAAACGACAAAGTATTAGGCAAGCAAATAATAATGATAAGAATAGACTGTTCAACTAAGCTTTGTGACAAAACATCCACTTAATCTAACAAGTCAATTCATAATATAGGCACGATAACTAGTAAAACATGAATAGCATTAAGAACGAAGTCTCAAACAATAGTCACAATGTATAAAACCCTAGCCCGAATAAAGGTCTTAGCTACTCATATCCATAAGAATACAAACAGAAAGAATAAAGGAAAGAATGTTGTTCTCTATTGCCAAGAGGAGGAGGGAACCTGGCCGGAATGGTGAGAACGCCGAGGTGGACTTCAGACCGAGAGGAGAGCTCGGATTCTGTGTGTTTGGATGCTTGAAACCCTTGATATGAGGTTGTATTTATAGAGTAGACAAGGGCCTCGAGATTTCCTATTTGAAGTCGGTCCATAAACGGTTTTAGGAAACATGTCCTAAAACCGACTTTGCTTGGCTTGTAAGCAAACTTAGCGAGTAAGTTTACTTGGCCGGCAAGTCTTCTAGAAGCTTCCAGAACCACCACGCCAATGCACCGACTTGGCCTGGGACGAGCCGAGAATTGCTGGGCTGGGCGCAGGCTCGGGTGGCCTTGGACGCAACTAGGCATTTCTCGGGCATGGGCTGGTTCCACTCGGGCATTTTGTTTGGGAAGTGAGATCGTCCGAGTTATTGGGTATTTCAAACAACTTGGTCGAGCCGGATTTGCCAGATTCGTACGTGTGGTCGAGCGACTTGGTTTCGGTGCCTGTCAGCTCGCGCGGGCGTTCTCCTTGGTTTAGTGACATTGTCCGACTTATCTGCTATTTTGATCAACTTGCTCGGCTAGGGCTTGTGGTTTCTCGGGCGCGGCCTGGTCCTGCTCGGGCTAGAGTGGCCAAAACTGCCTTGCGATGTTTTTGGCACCAAATGCCGTCTTTTAAGCGCGATTCCTCTTAGATCTTCCAAAACACCTGAAATACAAAACAACACTAAGAAGTAACTATTTGTATGATAAAGTGTCGGAATTTGTGGGATTATTTGACTCGATGAGTCGTATAAATACGGCTCATCAACAGGTCAGGCCTAGTACTAATCATGGCATACATTATAGACCCAATGACATTAGCTTAAGGAAATTTTTCCATCTTAACCTTCTCAGACTGTGTAACAGGGCATTGTGATTTATTCAAATCAAAATGTGCAGGAAAAGGTAGTGAAATAGTTTTACAATTCAAGTCACCAAACTTAGATACTAATTTCTCTAAGTAAGGTCTTTGGTGTAGTTTAAGTGAAAAACTGTTTCTATCCCTTTCAATAATCATGCCCAAAATTCTTTTAGCATGGCCAAGGTCTTTCATGTCAAAAGCAGAATTCAAATCCTTCTTCAATGATTTAATTTTATCCATAGATTTACATATCAAGAGCATATCATCAACATATAGCAGCAGGTATATAGGTATATTCTCAACAGATGCAAAATAGAAACAAGTATCATACTCACTTCTTTTAAAACCAAGACTTAAAACAAACTTGTCAAACTTCTGATACCAAAGTCTAGGACTTTGTTTCAGACCATACAAAGACCTCTTAAGGAAACACACATGTTCAGGGCATTTTTTATCAACATATCCTTCAGGTTGTCTCATATAAATCTTTTCATTCAAATCACCATGTAAAAATGCAGTTCTTACATTTAGCTGTTCTACTTCAAGATACAAGCAAGCAGCTAAAGATAACATAAGTCTAATAGTTTTGAACTTAACTACAGGTGAAAAGATTTCAGTGAAATCAATACCTTCCCTTTGTGTGTATCCCTTAGCCACCAATCTGGCTTTGTACCTTACAGGCTCCTCCTTGGTCAGTCCCTCTTTCAATGTGAAGATCCACCTGCACTCAACAATCTTTTGAGACTTAGGTAAAGGAACCAAATCCCATGTCTTATTTACCTTCAGGTAATTAATCTCATCTTCCATAGCAGTCTGCCATTTTTCTTTTCTCCTTGAAGTCATTGCCTCCAAATATGTTTGACGTTCAGATTCTTCCTTCAAGTCTTGAGCAGCAACTAGAGCAGATAGAACTAGATCAGCATAAGCATATCTAGGTGGTCTTCTAATTTCCTCCCTCCTAGTTCTATCCCTAGCTAACTGATATCCTTCCAGATTTTGCTGATTCTCATCATGGTGTTCCTCCACCTGATTGTGGTCATCTCCATTACCTTGTTCAACCTCTGGTTCATTGCCTGGTTCTTCTTGAGGATTTTCAGGAGCTTGTCCAACTACTTGCTCTATATCAGGGCCATTTGGAGGATCTAATGGAGTTGGACTCAAATCTATAGGGACAGGGGAAGCAGCTACACCAGAGGAATTGCTAAGGCTATGTTCTGGTTTCTCCTTACAGGGGAAACTATCCTCATCAAAAGTTACATCTCTATTAACTAAGATTTTCACCCCTCTAGCACTCCTATCCCACAATCTATACCCTTTTGTTCCCAACTATTTCTGGTATCCTAAGAACACACACTTAATGGCTCTAGGATCCAACTTACCCTCCTTGTTGTGTGCATAAGCAGCACAACCAAACACCCTTAACTCTGACAGGTCTGGTGGCTTACCACTCCATAGTTCCATAGGGCATTTGAACTCTAAAGCTATATTAGGACTCCTGTTAATCAAGTAGAAAGCAGTATACAAAGCTTCACCCCAAGAAGACTTAGGTAAACCAGAAGTAAACAATAAGCATCTCACCTTTTCAAGAAGAGTTATATTCATTCTTTCAGCAACACCATTCCGTTGAGGAGCTAATATAACTGTTTTATGCCTAAGTATACCATTTTCTTTACAGAAATTGTCAAACTCAGCATTACAAAACTCTAACCCATTATCAATTCTAAGAGTTTTCACATTAGAATTACACTGATTTTCTTCTAACAACTTCTATTCCTTAAATTTCTGAAGCTTCATCTTTAGTTTTTAGCAAGAAATTCCAAACTCTTCTAGAATAATCATCAACAATGCTTAAGAAGTATTTGTTTCCACCACATGTTAACTGAGCCTCGGGCCCCCACAAATCAGCATGTAGGTAATCCAAAATATTTTTACTAGCATGAATAGCAGCAGTAAATTTTAGTCTATGTTGTTTAGCTAATACACAAGGTTCACAGAAGTCAGGATCACTGATTTTTTCCTTACCAAACATGCCTTGCTTAAACAACATGACTAACCCTTTATGACTCATATGCCCAAGCCTAAGATGCCACCTTATTGTGGACTTTTTATCTGCATCAACAATGTTAGCCTCATGCATACCCTTATCAGGGAAACAACCATCCAAGTAGTATAAACTGCCATTTTTCTTTCCACACAGAACAAGCTTATCAGATTTAAACACATTCATGGCACCATTTTTAGCAGTATAAGAGCATCCCAAATCATCCAAAACACCAAGAGATATAAAGTTTCTCCTCATACCAGGAACATGTCTAACATTGGTAAGAGTGACCATCTTACCATTTGACATCTCTAATTTGACTGATCCTTGACCCTTTACCTTACACACATTATCATTCCCCGCGAACACAGTCTCTCCACTACAAGGTTTGTAGTTTTGAAACCATGACTCATGAGGACACATGTGGAAGGAACAGCCTGAGTCAAGGACCCATTGGTCACTTATGGGCTTATCAGTCACATTGAGAACTTTAGGGGAATTGGTGTTTTGGTTCCCTGCAAGAGCTAGATTAGTTTAATTGTGCTGTGTTTTATTCTTAGCAAGGAACTTATGACAGTTTCTTCTAAAATGGCCAACTTTACCACAAAAGTAACAATTTCTTGGAGGCCCCTGATTTTTAAAGTCCTTTTTTTGGTCAGTTTTAGGCTTGTTTTCAGATAAACCATTACTAGCATGTGACTTACCCTTATATGAATTAAACTGACCAGGCTTTGTTTTAACAAACAAACCTGACCCAGCCTTGGAAATGGAACTCTTAAGTTCCATTTCCCTAGTCCTTAAGGCACTACAGAACTGATCAAAAGAAGGAACAGTCCCAGTGTATTGAAAAGCATCCTTGACAACTTGATAAGCATCAGGAATTAAATTCATTAAGATCATAACAGTGCTAGTATCATCTAGAGCATGAGAAGTACCAGTTAACATCAAAGTCATCTTCAAGAAATCATCCAAGTTATCATCAATAGATTTACTTGAATCCATTTTGAAAGCAAATAGGGAAGCCTTTAAATAACTCAAGTATGGAGTAACTTGGTTTTCAAACAATGTTTTTAGCTTATCCCACATTTCAAGAGGAGTCTTGAGAGTACATACCTTCCTGATAATATTGTCACTAAGACTGAGTATTATCAGATTATAGGCATCAGCATCAATGTCCCTCTTCCTCTTCTTTTCATCTTCAGTCCACATTCCAGTATCCTTTTCCAAAGCCACTGCTACCTTATTGTGAGCCTTCATCTTGAGACTCCACACTTGGTAATCAGTCTTCCCATCAAACGGTGCTATCTCCATTCTCCTAGTCCCCATGATGCCTCACAAACAAAACCAGAATGAAAGAGTATCAATAGGTTCAATCAGATTCACATATTCAAAGAGTCAACAACAGCTAGCAACCAATAATCGGCTCTGATACCACTGTAGTAATTCCTTCTAATGTTATTAGGATCGATTTCAGATAACTAGCCAAAATCCTAGCTCAATTCAATGTCAATTAAGCCCTATATTGAGAACTTAAAGAAAAGACAAAGAACACAAGGATTTATACTGGTTCACTTCTGGGTGAGAGGCTAATCCAGTTCGGCTCACTGTCGGAGCCCTGTATGCACTATGGGTGGCCGAAATCGCACCAAAATTTGCCCGGAGAAGATACAAATGAATAGTAACTAAAATGAACCGAATACAACGCATACACCAACTACTTCACTCGATTGAACGCCGAATCGTGCACGAACGTCCGCTGAGTCGAAGCCCTTAATCAATTCGGTAAGATGATCACACTTGGTCGTCGAACGAGAGAGAAACGATTGCACATGATGAACCCTAGCTTTTGTGTTTTCTAGCTTTTAAACGCCCGCCTAATTTCCCAAATCGATCCTCGTCCGTCGGATCAGACAACGACCTTCTAATCTCGATCACTCATCCACAACGAACAAAACTGTCACTTAAATGCGGATTCCCGCCGCGACGTGTCGACTCCTGATTGGATGTCGTTACTTTCCCTCAGCTACGGCTTAGAGCCTTCAGCAACGGAACTCTTAGCTTTAGCAACGAACTCGGATACTCCTCTGAAATCAACAACAGACGCCTTTAGTCTTCAGCGACGACTCCTGAAACTTTTAGCGACGACTGCAGAAAATTCCCAACAATGTCTGCTTTATTCCAACAGCGGGCTTTAGAGTTTGTGAATTTGATAGTAAAGTCAGTTAGTCGATGATTGTAAATGTTTATAGAGTTTATGATCCATGCATGGGTCGAATGATAGTTAAAGTTTTTTTTGTCCCCTCGGGATTTGAACACAAGCACCCACTCGATTCTCGGGGTTTTTACGCTCTATCCCTCGACCACTTGCGTCGGCCCCTATTGAGATGATTGTTAAAGTTTACTGGCTTTATAGTTTGTGCATTTTGATGATAAAATTTTTGGGTTATATGATTGTGGATTTCGAAGGACTCATCTGTTTCACGAATTGGTTAATCAACACTGTTTGCTACCAATGTTTTTAGATGAAATTGATTTGTGAGAGGTTTTTAATTTCAATTTTAAAAAATCTTGACAATCGATTACATTATCCTGATTTTGGGGATCTGATTGGTGATTGATTTCAGGATGTTTCTGAGCGATACTGGTCTCTCTAATATGCTTTTTAGGTTTTTTTGTTTACATGAACCAAACGAGAGCCAAAACACAAAAATAGGCGAAAACTTATCGATTTATTTTATATCGGCAATGTAAGTGACATACTCTTAGCCTAGTGGGTATTCTTACGTTCTTGTTTGCTAGTGTCTCTATACTGTTTGCCAAAAACTCAACCAAGCCATCAGTGTGATCAAAATAGATCAGTAGAAGTTAACACTACCTTAGTGCTACATACTAGTAACTCGTTGGAGGACCCTAGATAATCTAGACTATCCAAATTATTTATCTAGATTATCCAAATTATCTTTGACTACGTAAAATACATCACGTTACCAGAGTAACATAACCCATAACCAGAGTAACATATTCACCTCATATTCGTGTACGAGTTCAGAAAAAAGAAAAATAATATAATCCATTAGGGTGTAGACTTATGATAAAAAATAAGGAAAATGACAAAGAGGGGGTACGAACTACCATTTATTGACAAATCACGGTCATAACTATTGATAATGACAATTGAGAGGCAATTTCAAAATCTTTTATTTGGCATATAACAATTAACTAACATGTAAAAATTAGGGCATCAATTATGTGTTGAAATCGCCCCTTAATTGTCAACTATGTGCTGAAATTACCACTTAAATGTTATATATCAATTAAAAGATTTTAAAATTACCTCTTGGTTGTCATTTTCTATAGTTTTGATCGTGATTTATCAATAAGTGGTAATTCGTACCCTTCTTTGTCATTTTCCCAAAAAAAAAATACCCCCCGCCGAATGAAACGACATTAAGCCCCTTGAAATTTTACGATTGGAATCGACACTGGACCGTACATATTTGTTTTTTTATGGGAATACAAAGTCGTACAAGAGTTGGACATCGACGAAACAATGACTCAATCCCGTACATGCAAACGAAATGAAGCTCAGGTCACAGCGGCAACCCATCACAAACAAGCAGAAAAGATCTGCGAAGGCACAGCGCCTAGACGAAAACACCTCCACAAAGGGAGGGAATCCACCTCCTACGAAGAGGAGGAAAACACCACCAAAGCAAGGGGGAAAAACACCACCAACAGGTGGGAAGAACCACCAAACGAGGTGGGAGACATAGACGGAAACTAAGCTAAAAACTACGCCGGACCTAACACACTACCCTAACAAAACCTACACTACCGACTAAACCACTAACCCAACCAAGACAACACGAGAAAACACGCCAACACCGTCGCATTCCAAAGCCCAAGCAGATCTCAGCAAACCGGTCGAACCCCAGCCCTCTCGGACTCAACGCCATTCAACATGCTTCCACCATCCGATACGCGCTCGCCTCACACGCACCACCCGCCGACCAGTCCGCCATTACGCTGCCTGCGCCACAGCCACGCCACCGCCCAAACGCGCACCAGATCTATATACAAGGACATCCAAAAAGAGAGAGCCGTCCTCCCCCACCGCCGACCAGTCCAGATCCGCCGCCCAGACCCCACCGCCATGGCTCCACCACAAACCCCACCGTCTGTTACAGCTCAAGCTACCACGGAAGATAGCCAAAACTGCAAAAAAAAAACAGAGGGAAGGCTGAGCGAGCAGTGGAGCATAGCGAAACCGGCGAGGAAAGATGATCCGACGGCGGGGGAAGGCGGAAAACGGATTGAGCTTGGGAAACCTTCGGGTAGCTTCTGGAGAATTCTTCGGAGGAGAGAGAAGAAAGATTGATTTCCGAACGTTTTTATATAGACTTTGAAGTTGAAATCCGTACATATTTGTTCAGTGCCAGACCCATAATCTTAACTTTCAGAAATATTTGACCTGTGAATTGAACCATAAAATTCCGGTCCCATCTGATTTGGGTTTATAAGCACCTTCTGTACATCACTAAAGTTCATACCGCAAACCATTTGGCACTAGATTATAATTCCTTTGTTTGTTCAATATCCCAAGAACATTATCAAAAACAAAATCACTACAACAGAGCATCAAAATCCACTCATCAAAATACAACCTTAAAGAAAAGGAAAGTCTATTAACCAGCCAAAGTAGCAAAGTTTAGAGTAGAGCAGCATCATGATTAACGCACTTGATAATGCGTCTATTGAGTTGGATACCCTTCTCCATGTTCCATCCCTTCTGCACATAAAATAGCTGTACTCCATTGATCCTTAATGTGGATGAAGTCAAGAACTCAGTAATTTTAAACCATGAGCATTCACAAACAGGACTGCCTTTCAAGTCTCAGCCCTCTGCTTACCCAATAACTGTTAATCATCTAGCTCAGTGCATAGAGCGTTTTGCAAAGTCTAGCAACAACTTCCTCTGCTGCTCGTTTGTGTGGGGGAGGCTGGCCCGTAACAGATCGACAGGCATTTCTTTACTAATAGCGCTTGCTGCCTCTGACCCTAGAAATGCAGTCCCTGGGGTGTTCTGCATGAGCAGTGTTTGCATTACACTGTCATATTTGCTCATACAATAAGTGGTGAGAAGGCCAAAAAAGTCATCAAACGAAGACTGCCAAATTGCTCGATTTGAAGCGTTGTAAGTCCCATTAGCACGAGGATCCGTTAAGACATCAGTTGCCCTCTGAAGAACAGATATTAGTATCAGTGATGCTCCATCTCCAGCTAAGCTCCCAATAGGACGTAATGGAGCTTGCTCAGAAGAACAAACAACTGCTGCCAGGCAAGCACTTAGAGCACCGAGATCCATGCCACCAACAGAAGATGCAACAACTGTTGCAAGGTGGGCTGTGGTTTCTGCTGCTCTAGGGTTGGCAGAAAGGCAACCAAACACAAACCTTGAGTTCCGTAAAATGGCCATGGATACTACACGAATAAGCTCATCGCCCGGCAGGAGATGCTGAATATAATGTGCGAGTAATTTTTGTCCTTTAGGAAGTGAAATCAATCGCAGGAACACCAGATCGTTTTCCGAAGTAACCCCACCAGTCTGAAAGTTGTTGCCAAGCGGGTCAACTAGACGAAGTGATGCTGCTAACCTTTCCAGTAGTGCCTGCCTTTTACGCTTTAAGTGAGCTCCACCATCTAGAAGCTGATTGAACTGCAAGAAGCGATCTATATCATCTACATCGAGTAACAGACACTGGCCATCTTCAATAGCCAATCGAGCTACAAGCATTGGATCCTGCTCCAAGGGGTTCTCGTGAGCTTTTGGTTCCCTGCTGTTGGAACGCAGTGAGACTGGAGGGTCGACTTCAAGAAGAGGCCGTGGTCTGTGTATTGATGAAAAAGGAACTCTACCAAGAGCCTCAACCTGGAGAAAAGCATGGGGCTCAGAGTTAGCCCGGGCGCCAGGAGGACTATCTCTCAACTGTGCAGGACAAAAATGGTGTTTGAAGCTTTCCTTGGCCGCTTTCTTCGCTAACGATGCCTGGTGATAATAGTCATCTACATATGGGTCATTACTGTGAGTTGCGGCCTGCTGTGCTCTGAGTATGTTTTCAAGTTCATCAGTCGTCATGTACTTTGATCTAAAAACGGGCCACCCAGCTCCATTCCTCTGCCGCACTAACTCATAACTTTGCCGAGAGCTAGGAAAGTCTTGTCCGCCATTCTGCACCAATTTATGCCATTGATTTCCCCGATCAGCCAATGCAAGCATATGATCAAATTTTCTCAGCACAAACGGGCCTGAAGATGCTTGAGAATTTTGGAATGGAAATTGCATCTCTATTAGATGGCCATGTGATGGCTGGATTTGATGCAGATTATGCTCTCGTTGCAAAAACAGCAGATCGGTTGCCCCATTCTGAGAAGGTGACTGATGCAGTACACTGCTCAAAAGAGATGTATTGTTGGCAGAATAATGAGCAGCTTGGTTTTCCCACTGACTGGGGAGCTTTTGAATATGGGGGGCTAAGGGTAAGGGTTCCACATTAAAATGTGATGCATGGTTGACTTTAGACACTTGGAATGGAGCATTAGAGGATGATGAGTTTGGTGGGAGTATGGCTACTGTTTGAGGTCTGTAAGGCATGTTCAATGGATGCTCATGGAAATTAGGCAGAAACTGTTCTCTGGCTCCAGGAGGAGGATATGTGGTGAAAGAAGATTCAGGGGCCAGCAACTGATCACCAGAGAGGCTCTCGAGTTTGAGCGGCTGCTGCTGAGGATAAGATGTTCTGTGAAACGGTTGAGAGTCCGCAGGATGAGCATAAGATGACAACAGTTCTGATGACAACACATTGCTGTTTAGAGTGTTCTCACTGTGAAAGGTCTGCTGAGCAGGCCAGCCAATAGAGCCACCTTGCTTCCACTGTGTAACATATGGATCTGAAAATGCATTGTGTATGAAAAAGAAAAATGTTATGGCTAAAATCTTGCATTGAAAGCAACACTCAAAACAGACAGAAAATCACTAGATGTAAACGACACCAAACAGAAGCATAAATTGAGCAATGGCATTTAATTTGAATACATCATTATCATCAAAAAAAAATTTGAGTCAAAAGACTTGCATACTGAGTAACATACAAAGACCAAGCGTAATTGTAACTTTAAGTCGGGGATTTCATCATACGAAATCAAAAATCTGAAAAGATTAAATGTATTTGACTTTTGCAAGATTGAGAGATCATTTAAACCATCTTCTTCATACGTTTTGGAAACAAAGTGCCTATTGATTATATAGGTCACAAAAAGTTCTGAAGTTGAAAACAATGATATATAAAGCTATATGATACATTCATTTCCGAACGTGAATACACGCTTGTCCACTTGATATACCAGTTCAGCATGAAATAAAAATACTCACCTTTGCTAGAAGCCACTCTGTCCACCGAATCTCCAATCTCTCCAAATTCGTTGAATTTTGAATTTAACTGAATCAAAAGAGGCAATCTTGAGCGTATTAACCCACAAATATTTATTTGATATACAAGAAGTATTCAGCAAAACATCGACTACACATGACATGGGTATCAACATTATTGCACCACATTTGTTTTAAATTCAGTTTTTTTGTGTGTGCATGTCTTAATACATATAGTGGCCCAGCAGTATATTTTCTCATTTCCAGTAGTCTCATATCAGACAACAAAACGCTAAAAACCCATTCTAATGACAAGCAGAACACATTTTTTATCTGTACCTACAGCACTTGAAAGTTGAAAATAAACAATGGTTTAAAAAAACAAATCATTCTAGAACGTCACTGTGGGCTACCTTACAAAGACTGCTAGCTAAGTCGTCCACATCAGATATAGATTGGGCTAAACCAACCTGCATAATTAATTATAAAAAAAGAATCAATCCAAAATCCACTCAGTAATGGTTTACAATATCTGATTCAGAGCTTACGCCACATGAATCATAACTATAAGAAGAGTGAAAAGAATAAGGAATTCAGATTGAGCGATAAGTTTGATTCACAATAATAAAACCGAATATGTAACGATAGAATAATTCATGGGACATCACTTCTTTCACTTATTCACATCAACTTTTTATTTAATTTTGTACCCATACTGCATTTTGACTTTTCTCTTGAATAAAAGCCGCATGTGTTTTTGTTGGCAATAAATAAAATTATGCATGCGAGATGGAAAAATGTAGAAAATTTACATATATATTTACAAAAGCAACAGTGCCGAAGTCTTTTTTTCTGTGCGGCAGATCTTTTGGACGACTAAGTGGAACATATGCAACAAGAAACGGCCAACAGAATCTATTTCTTGTACTATACAAATGGCCACGTGGATTGATGAAAATGAAAGCGGGATGACAAAACTAACTGCACAATGAAGGAAGTCTCCTGACAGAATTCAGTTTCTTGTACTAACAAATGAAGCAATGCAGTGTGGTATGGACATTAAAGAAAGGACCTAGTGCTAATCTATTCAAGGGGAAACAGTTTTCTTTCTGCAGCATCTCTTAGCAAGCGAGCACAATACATACTATACAGCTCAAATTCAAAATCTTGCATGAGATTCTAAATCTATTACAGTTTTAAAAACTTGAAGATGGGAGTTGCAACGCCATCAGTATAGAAATACACTAATCAGTAATCACAACTTATGCATGTTTCGTAGGCGCTTAAAAATGAATATTGGAAGTCCAAAAATTGTAAGGATAACTAGTAGAGGCAAACAAAATGCCAGCTCAGGCTAGTGGATATAATCTCCAAATATAAAAGGAAACTACACCCTGAAGTGATGAAACGATAGCGTACGAGGAAAGTTTCAGTTACTAACCTGTAGCAGTGATTTTGATAATTAAAAAAAGCATTATTAGAGCTTCAAGTCTAACGAAACGGATTTTCAAAACAAGAAACAATTTAAAAAGCATGATACATGTACGCATACAAGGAACAAGGGAAAAAAAACCACAAGTATCCTGCACATGATAATTATCCCACTAGTGTTGAGATACATCAAGTCATGTAAGGAAATTTGATATAGTGAGTGAAATAAAATCATTGTAGGTGTCCTTAGCCTAAAAATACATACTATATAACAGAAAAGGAGATGTATGTGCAGGAAGAGCAGATCAGAGTGGTATTAAAGTTATGCATAGCTAGCTTCTCATATACAGTACCTCTTTTATCTCTAAGGGATACTGGTCATCATTGAATCCTAGTGAAGGAGTATTGTCTTCGTCATCTTCTTCCAATCCTCCTAGTTCGACTTCATCAACATGAACATCGTTACCAAAGAAAGCATACTGAGAAGCATCAAATACAGCACTTCCTGTATGAAATTAATTAGTGAGAAATCATCTAAAATTATTTGAAATAGAAATAAAGACACATTTACTATCATCAATTACTACATTTGATATGACTAATTGTAACAACTAAGAGATTGAATAAACCTGATGAGTGAGTTGGGAGTTGATTATGAGGTTGTGGTGGTGGGTCTTGATTGTGATTGCCGAAGCTTTCCATATTGCTGCTGAGGAGGCTCAATTTTGAATTGTTGGGAGACGAAGAAAAGACTAGCGGGCGAGCGAGTGTCTCTCTCTCTATCTCTTTATGAAGGGAGAAGCAAACAGTGAAGTGGACAGCGATGAAACATCAACAATAATTCATCATCAATCTACTCGGGAAGGGAAGAAGAGAGAGAGAAGCAGAGAAACGAAAATCTCGTCGTCTAGGGTAAGATGGGTCGCGATGGAGATGGAGGAGTCGTCACCGACCTATCTTTTATCTAATTATTATTTTGTTTTTCATTATTCATTTTATATTTATTTATTCTGGAAAAACAAATTCAAATCAAAAATGTTTCACGCCCTAAATTAATTTCAGCTCGTCTCCATTTTGCTTTCTCGCTCTCGTTACAAGCGAAATCGTCGTATTGTGAAATCGTACGGTTCCCACTTTGAAGCTCAACTACAATTTTCTCTGGTAAAGAAGAAGAAGATGAGATCGTCAAAGCATAAACACGATTTTACAAGCGATCACACATTCACAATCCATCATCAACGCCTTCACAACGCTCTCAACCTCGGTTTCAGGTCCCCTCTTTTCTCGTTCTTCACCGATTTTCGTTTACTTATTATCTAAACCCACCCATCCGTCTACTGGAGCTCTTTCTGTTTTACTCCACAAACCATATTCAGCCGTATGCTGGTAACATTTTCTTAAGATTCTTTTCATTTCTTCGTTGCAATTTTGATTATAAAGTGTACTTAGAATACTGAAACTGACGTTGAAAAGTTCGTTTGGTTAGCTTGGTTTAGGGTTTAATGTCCACCGTTTGGTGCTTAAAATAGATAAGGTGATTTTTTGCCTTTTCTTTATGTTAGGTGAATACTAATCCTAAATATTGCTTGAATACAGATCAGATGGCTGCAAAAAACTAAAATGGCACTGCATGGATATTGGAACCCAAAAGCACGTACTTCGCTCCATTTCAACATTTCTGGAATGCACAACAACAGAGATGTGGACTCATCCACTTTTAAGGGTAAACAATAACTTATTTAGGCATTGAGTTTAAGACTGTTTCATGTCTCAGAATTGGATGTTTTGTTAAATGCCATGAGATGCTCGTGAATCCCGTTTAGGATATTATTTTTCAAGACTAAGTGTTATGTGCCTTCAAAAAGATCTCATATAAATGCGTATACCGTCCTGCAGTTTATATTGCATCTGGATCCTGACATACTACAATCATCTCACAATTCTGGTCAGGACTCAGATTGTTGTCAATTGTCAGCTTCTGATCTAGAGTCTTCAAGTTTCTTAAAAATACATTTTTGATAATCTGATTAGTGAGTGGCGCTTCTCTTCATTGATTGCTACTGACAATTTTAGCCTGCTGCTGAAATATTCACACCATCTCCTCTGTTTCAGGACTCGCTTACTGATATTGTCATTGCCTTAGTTGGGATTCTTCAAGATAAAAATGAAACTGTATTACCACTTGCAGCCCATGTCTTATTGAAGTTGGTCACTCTTTTACCTAGTTTTACACTGCATCCTGTAGTGAACCTTCTAGTTCATCCATCTTCATCCCTGTTGAGTTCGCATCAATCAGAAGTTGCGATATCTTGTGCAACGACATTGAATCTAGTTGTGTCAAACATCAGAACCAAAATGGAAAAAGAAGTTTGGGACATGCTAAAACAAACTGCCGCTGTCACGCATATTTCTAGTAACATACTTAAATTCTACCATGGTACTGAGGCAACTGAATACTTTCAGGCTATGGCTTCTCTTTTAGTTAACATACTATGGCGATGGCCTCCCTCCAGATACTCCATTTGGAATGATATGACATTGATGCTAGCATTAGAAGATATCCATCTGAAGCATGATCTTTGTGTAAAAGTTGAAGTGCTGAAGCTGTATGCTGCTATAGGTATAATGTTTTGTAATATTCTTCCGAAGCAACTACACATTCATTGCACGCTTAAATTAGTAGAGCTTATGAATTTTTGATGTACCAGCTCTGTGTGCTAGTGGGGCAAAAAAAATTCTAGATGACTACAAATCCGGCATTCAACTAATGGTTTATTGTATGGACCACTCCCACACTTTACCAGTTCAATTGGAGGGGTTCAGACTTGCTCAACGTCTAATGGTATTCATTTTGGCTCACTGTCTTTACATGATATACAGAAACCACAATGTAATACTAATTGACCTTGTTATGATGGATTTCAGTTGTATGAGCAAGACTGTGTTAAATTGATAACTATCTACGGTGAGCCTATAGTCAATGCCATCATTAATGGGTTGAAGCTAAAGAGCGGCTCGGGGAAAAATGCCCATCTTCAATTACCATTATTAGAGGAGGCATCTCGTTTGGCATTGATTGCTCGTTGGGCAGGAGAACACCATTTACTGTTTTGGAAATTTGGAATCCATAAAGTCCTTCTTGGTATTCTATTTGGTCGTTGTGACAGATTTAATCAGTCATCATATTCTTCGGAATTGGAAGAGCAGATACACATAGCAAGAGAAATTTTAAACCTTGACTTGTATCCTAATTTGAGTCCATACATCTGGGAGATACTGGGGTACCTTGCAGCTTACTGCAAAGAGGAATGCTTTCTTTTTATTGATGAAAAAGAAACGATCATTATGCTTATTATTTGTGCCTGGTAAGGGTCTCTTATCTCCTGCTTTTTATCACTCGTCTAGGATTTTCAATACTTTTGCACAGCGGCTGGTGGCTGCATTAGGCCTAAAAGATTATATCTTTCAATTATTAGAATTTTTTTATTAACTTCGCCTGTTTTGTGTATCTAACGTGATACTTTTATTATGTTTATCGATAGCTTGGTCTTCGTGGATTCAGCTCCAAAACATTTTCAAGTAAATCAATCTGAGATCACATTTGCTGTCAATAGTGAGTCAGTGTCATGGGCAGTTCTAATGTTGATTTACTCTCCCTCCAAATTTGTTTCTTCAAAGGCCAAGCTTATACTTTCTTTCCTGCTGAAGCCGAATGGCGTAGTAGGGTTAACAAATGTTCTGGCTAAATTAAATAACATGTCTTCCAGTGACAAGTTTGGAAAGCTAGATGCAGTTCAATCATCCATCAGCTTGATCCACTTGGCGTGCTTTATAGTTTTTCCACAGTACCAAAACTGTATTAGCAAATGTGAAGGAGTAAAAACCCTTGTTTTTCTTATGAGATGGTGCGCAAGCAGTCACCTAAAGTTTTCCCCGCGCTTGAGTAGTTTGATGCCTGAAAGAACTTGCTGCCAAGCTTCAGATCATTGGGAAGGTGGAGACTTCCTTTTGCTATTGAGTATATGGGTTTTAGCTGGATTGATATCTCACTTTGACTTGATCGACAATAACCGAGATTTGCTCTCTGGCTCCTCTCATGGCATTAGAGGTGAATTGACTAAAGAACTTAAAGATATTTGCTCTGGAGCTTACTCTCCTGGCGCAAAATACCTTGCTGCTCATGCTCTTAGTTTCTTTGGGATATATGGGTTTCCATGCAAGTTTGGCGACCGAATCGCCAGAACGTTTTATAATGATAAGAAATTTGCAGACTTGGAACTCATATTTGCTAATGGAGAGTGTTTGAGTGTCCATGCTGTTGTTCTTAGAGTCCGATGCCCTGCTCTGTTGCCTCCTGAAGAGTCAATTTTTCCCAAGGGAACAAGTGAATGGGACACAAGACAAGAAGAGAAAAAGCGAAAAGCAGTTCGATTGTCTCCTCATGTAGATTATCCGATATTTGTCAAGCTCTTGGAATATGTGTATCTGGGGTACTTACAGGCAGGGGTAGAGCTTGTGAAGAAGTTAAATATCATTGCCAAAAAATGTCACCTTCAACACCTCTGTGGTATGCTATGTCAAGAAGGTCCTAAATGGGGGGTTACTGTTCCAACCTTTGATTTTAGCAGAGCCCTTGGTCCTACTGCGAAGAGCTTCTCGTGTGGTTCTTTCTCTCTAACATATAATTTCATGCTTATATAACCTAGTCAAATTTTATTGCATTCCTCAACTACAGATGCCTATTTTGAATTAGATTTTTGCCTGAATAGATTCACTTATTACAACCATAGAACTGCATATGATATCTGTCCTAAGAGGGTGGTGAATTCGTTGCATCAAAGTTCTAAGTTAAGTTGCTTTTGACATTCTGAAATATTTTCCTTGCTACAGGGACATGATTCTTGAAGCTGGAAAAACTAATGATACTTGCTGGACATGCCCCATCTGCTCTTCAACAATTCCTCATGTGCATGTTCACCGAGTTATCTTGTGGGCTAATTCTGAGTATTTGCGTGCCTTGTTCCTGTCAGGAATGGAGGACAGGTAGTCATTTGTTTTCTGCACTGTCTTTATGCTCTGATATGTTCTGTAATAGAAATTGATAAAGCTGTACGGAGAAGAAACTCGATGTTCATCAAAACACTACTAGTATCTTTGTTATTCATATATGTTAACACACTCAGTGGACCGCCCGTCTTAGCTAGAAGTGTAGCAGTTAACCACACTAACCAGTTGCTTTGTATCTTAATGGCTCCTTGATTAGGTGGTTTGAACTTTGAAGTCTTTTGTTGTTGTTGTTGATAAAAGGTGGTTTGAAGTTGGATTGTTTTTTATTATTAATTTTGACCAAATGATTCCTCTTCTGAACTCATCCCTTCAACTGAACGTTTTCGTCATTGCAGCCACTCGCAGACTATCAAGGTCCCTGTTTGTTATGAAGGATTGGTCAAACTAGTATACTGGTTCTATTCTGACAAAAAGCTTCCAACGCCTCCTACTGGATGTTTGTGGGAGAATATGAATGGTGATGATAAACTAAATGAGCTACTACCTTATATAGAGCTCTCTTGGCTTGCTGAATTCTGGTTGTTGGATGATCTAGAGGAAGAATGTTTCGGACTGATTGTATCTCTTCTTAGCTCTGCAAGAGAACTCTCTGTTAAAGTAATACAAAGTGCTGCAAATTTGTCCAGGTGGAAACTGGCTGAGGTTGCTGCAGATTTTATGGCCCCTTTGTATTGTCAACTTCACAATTCTGGTGAACTTGAAGTGCTTGATGAAAATTTAGTAGAGATGATACGTGCGGCTTCTGTTAAACTCTCTCAAGAGAGATAATACTGCTGCCCATATGATGTGTACTTGTGATGATTCTTGTGGCTGGAGTTCAGACCGATGCTTTGGAGTGAGATTGCTCTGGGAAATTGAAAATGGGAGTGGACTTTGATAGATGGATGCTAGGCAAGCATAGCATCAGTATTTCCCAAGTACAAAGGGAGTTGTTCTCTGCCCATATCTCCACTATTGTGATCCACCAATTCTTGTAGATCTCCTGCGAAAAAGATATTAGTAGGCAGCTACATACAGCAATCTATTGTGCAGTGACATGTTAATAGAAATATCGCTGCAGAAAATAGGCAATTGTGTAGTGCACAAAAGTGTCCAGAGTTTGCATGTCCGAATATAACATTTTTGTTGTGATAAATAGAAAGAAAGAAAAAAGCCGTTCTATTATTTGTGTTTCTTTGTATGATACTTGAAACGGGACAGGAGGGCAGAAATTATATGACATAGGGACTGACCAGTAAACACAGCATGAGCGTATAGTTTGAAATAGCAATTACTAAATGGTTGCGCACTGTCCATTCAGAATCTGCCGTGTCGATGATGCATTTGAGCTTGGACACTTCAGAGTCAGCATGGAGCAGAAAGTAGCGTATTCTCCATATAGGATCACCTGATGCATATTCAGGAGTATTTCTCGTCCTTTGAAGAATTTCTGGATCTGATAACCCCAACCTTGTGTTCACAAGCCTATGCGACAGCAATTACGCGGATTGGGCAGATGAATGACCAACGCCCTTTACATGGAAAATAAGTTCGATTTTGTCGATGGATCGATCCCTATCCTAGTCGAAGGATCGATATAATTAACTTTATGGAGGAGGTGCAATGCTACGATTCGAGGATGGCTTCATATTTTGATGGAGAAAGAAATCCGTTCAAGCGTAAAATATGCTGAAACTGCTCGAGAAGTACGAGAAGATCATGAAGAGCCATTCGGAAGTGAAAGTGCGCCTAGAGCCTATGAATTTAAAGCGCGAGATAACCATCACACGTCAAGATAGGTTGTCGCTCTACGCTTACTACACAAAACTCAAAGGTCTGTCGAACGAGTTTCAATTCATCTCCCCAAATCCCAAGTGTAAATGTAATGGATACACCTGTGATGTCCCTAATCAATTGGTTGCGATGAAGGACAAAGAGCGTTTATAAGAATTTCTCATGGTTTTAAATGAGAATTTCGATGTCGTCAAGACCCAAATCTTGAGCAGTACACCCATTGCATCACTTGGAGCCGCCTTTCATATAATTTCTGAGGACGAGCGATAAAAGAAAATTACGTCAACCAGTAAGATGAGTTTAGAATCAGCAATAGCCCAAACGACTCGACATGTAGACAAGGATAATAAAGATAACGGTCGTCCAGTGAAGTAGTGCACCTATTGTCACAAGTTATATCACACAGTTGATGAGTGTTATGAACTAAACGGCTATCCAAAATTACGGTAGAAGACATAAACAAGGAAAGGTCGTTGGAACAAACAAAAGGGCACTAAGGAAAAAAAGGCACCAAGGCTGCACATGTCGTTGCTAGTGACATACCCTTTTCAGATATGACACAAGAAGAATATGAAAGCCAATATAAATACTTTTCTAGTCGAGCAGAAGGTGCAAGCTCCACTAATGGTGAAGATAGGCCCAACGTCAACTTTGTCAGTAAGAGAAATGATTTAAAACCATGGATTATTGATCCAGACGCTACCGATCACATAATATACGATAATCGGCTGCTTGAGAAAGAAATGAGGCAAGGGGTCCACTGTAAAAATAGTCAATGGTTATATGGCACCAGCTCGAAGTCGAAGTGTTGACAATTCCGGTATGCCGAACGAGTTAAAACTTTCTGGAGTTTTAAATATTTTCGAATTTAAGTACAATTTACTTTCGATTAGCCGATTGATGAAAGATTTGAATTGTGCTCTCACTTTGTTTCCGGAGTTTGGTGTCTTACATGACTTACGAGTAGGGATGCACAACCGGATCATACTAAAATTTACAGTCCGGTCCGGATCGATGGATCGGAATTTTTCAAAACTTTGGATCGTGGACCGGATTGGACCGGGACCGGGCTGTGGACCAGATTTTGTGTAAAAAGTGGACTGGACCGGACCAAATACCCTTAATTTTACGATCCAGATCGAACCCGGACCAGACCGGATCGAAATTTTACTGTCCGGAATTTATGAAAATTATGAACCGTGGACGGGACTGGACCAGAATTTTTACGGACCGGATAAAATCCGGTTCGATCCGGTCTGGTCTCAAATTGTGCATCCCTACCTTTGAGGAACCTAATTGGAGTGGGTAAGCATTGCGATGATGTTTATTATTTGGAGCCATAATCAAGAGAAATTGTAGCTATGTTCATGACCGTACATCCAAAATTTTGGCATAAACGAGTGGGACATGCTTCTAGCTTTTAGTCACCACAGCTTAACAACTTAGATAATTGTATAAAGAAGAATAATGAGCATTGTGATTCCTGTTTGAGGGCTAACATGTCAAGACTCCTGTTTTCCAAAAGCACCATACGAACTACTTATTTTGATCTCAATCATTGTAATAATTGGTGTGGTTATTGCACTACATCATTTACGGGCGGTCACTATTTTCTAACCATTGTGGACGGTTTTAGTAGGGAAGTTTGAGTGTTTCTTTGGAAGCATAAGTCCGGAGTGAGATTTTCTAATAGTGTTTTGCAACATGGTTCACAATTAATTCAAGAAGACCGTTACGAGGACGCGAACGAATAAAGGATCTGCAATTCAGTCTGAGTAGGGATGCACATCCGGTCCGACCCGGAGCGGATCGGTGGATTGAAATTTTTGAAAAAGTGGACTGAGGATTGGACCGGACCAAAGTTTATACGGTCAGGGTCGGACAAATGGACCAGAATTTTTTTTAAAAAGTAGACCGAGGACCGGCCCGTAATTTTACACTATAAATACGGTCGGGACCATAAACTCGGACCGGTGAATCAAAATTTTCTAAAAATCTGAACCGTGGACCGGATCCTGATTTTTACGGCCCGGTCTGATCCAAGTTTACTGTCTGATCCAATTTTGTGCATCCTTTAAGTCTGGGAGCATGTTAGTGTTACATTATTACAATGATAATGGAATTTTATTTGAGACATCTTGAACCGACACACCTCAACGAAATGGAGTGGTGGAGAGAAAACAAAGACACATCCTAGAGGTAGCATGGTCCTTACGCTTTGAGAGCGAGCTACAAATAAAATTTAAAATTATGGGGGTAATGTGTATTAACCACTGCTTATATTATTTATCGACTACCGCCTCGTGCTCTCAAAAGGAAGACACCCTTTGTAGTATTGTTCAACAAGCAACCCAGTTATGAACATATAAGAATCTTTGGGTGTTTGGTTTATGTTAAGGATGATCGAAAGAGATGTGACAAATTTAGTGCAAGAGGGAGACATTGTGTTTGTGTTGGATATCCTCACTTGCAAAAGGGGTTTCGTGTATTTGAGTTTGATACGACGTAGATTTTTTACCTCGCGAGAGGTCTGTTTATTCAAAAATATTTTCCCGTTCAATGTTATAGGCAAATCTGATGAAAATGTCAACAAACATGAAAATAAATAATGGGTGGATGATAAAATTTTGACAACAGAGTTTACTGGTACAAGACTATGACCAAATTTTGATGAAGGAGACACTGGGCCTAATTCTCATGATGGGTCAGACAACAGCACACCAAGGGACACGACGCCAAGTCATGCTAAAGCAGGTCAGCATGTGGACAATGAGGATTTAGGTGAAGGAATCGCTGGGGCAATTGGTTAGGGGCATTGACATGTTGATGGCTTGCCAAAAAGCAGACGAGCTAAAAGAAAACTCAAAGATCTCGAAGCATGTGGAATAGATCTATCGCACTCCATTGACCACTCGCAACCCAGTACCAATTCAGGAGCCTATGAGATATATATCCTTTAACATATTTTGTTTCTTATGATAAATTTTCTAGCACTCACAAAGCTTATCTTGCAGCCATCATTTCACGTGATGAGCCTAAGTACTTTCATTAAGCAGTAAAAAGATGATCAAGGCGTGAGGCGATGGAAAAAGAGATTCAAGCGTTGGAGGATAATGACCCGTGTGGACATTAAAGCCACTACCACCCGGAAAGAAGGCCATCGACTTAAAATGGGTATACAAAATCAAACACATACCTAATGGTGAAATTGAGCGATACAAAGCAAGATTGATGGTTAAAGATTTTACACAAATTGAAGGGATAGACTTTCATATATAAGACGTTTGCCCTTGTCGCAAAACTTGTCATCGTGAGGAGCCTTATTGCTATAGCCGCTAAGAAAAATTGAACGAAGCCTCAATTGAAATGTCAGCAATGCTTTAATTCATAGTGATTTGGTGGAAGACGTTTATATGAAAATACCACAAGTATTTGCAAAGGATGGGGAGACTCGAGTTTGTATGTTGAAGAAGTCACTATATGGCTTAAGACAAGGTTAATGATTTGGTATCATAAAACCACTCGAGCCTTGATCAATTTTGGATTTTGCATTTTCGAGCAGACCACTCCTTATTTATCTATAGGGGGGGGGGGGGAAACACTTACGTTGCTGCTCTCATTTACGTTGATGATGTTATATTTGGTGGAGAATAATTACTTTAAGATTGCACGTGTGAAAGAATACTTGCACAATCTGTTAAGCATAAAGGATTTGTGCCCTTTATAATATTTTTTGGGATAGAAGTTGCTCGCTCTAAAGACGGTATAGTCCTTAGCCAAAGGAAATACAATCTCGACGTTTTTGAAGACAGTGGTCTTCTAGGAGGTCACCCGAGTGAATTTTTGATGGAGTAGAACATGGGATTAACTAATAACAACAATACCCTCTTGTTGATGCCCTTCCCTATTGTAGGTTGATTGGCCGCCTTCTCTATTTGACAATCACTCGTACATACATTTAATTGGATGTCAATTATTTGAGTCAATTTATTACGACTCCTCGCACGCATATGGGAGCAGCCATGATACCTTAAACCTACAACGTGACAGAGACTCTTCCACTCTGCGAATAATGATTTTCAACTTAAGGCCTATTGTGATATCGACTGGGGAGGATGTACTATGACGAGACGTTCTTGTACTGGATATTTTATCGCATTAGCTGGTGTCTCAATCTCTTGTCGTACGAAAAGCAGTCTATAATAACAGGCTCTTCGGCTGAGGTGAAATATAGAGCAATGGCGATCACTGTGTGTGAAAGTTTATGGCTTATGTGGTTATTAAAGGATATTGAAGCAACCTAAATCATATTTTTCTGACCTAAATTACATCAACTCCTGTTTTTTTTATAATCAAGCGGCTCTTCATATTGCTAAGAATCCTGTATTTCATGAAAGAACAAAGTATGTTGAGATAGATTGTTATTTCGTTCGAGACCGCGTTGAATCCAAAGACATCTTTTCATACAAAATCTTCATGGAGCACCAAATTTTGGATCTTTTTATGAAGGCCTAAGGGGCAACACACTTCCGGTTTCTTGTCGACAAGTTGGCCATTTGTAACCATTTCTTTCTGTTTCTTATCGACAAGTTGGGTGTTTGTAACTTTCACGTGCTAACTTAAAGGGGAGTGAAAGAATTTAGGAAATCAAATCAAGAAATTAATACCATGACCGGAAGAAAACCGACATCAATATCGGAATATTATGACTATGACTAGATCATCATGCCATTACCGTTTTTATCCTCTTTCCTTTCTCATTGCTTCATTATCATGTATATATTTGTAACATCTCTCAATCGATGGACACAGAAACATTTCTTTCACATTATAAGTGCCTTTTTTCAAAGAGAGACAATTGACTAAATTAAAATGTAAAATGATTTTTTTATAATTGAAATTTAAAAGTTTTTCTTTGATAAACTGCATAAAGTGGATACAAAGGCGAATCAGATGACTTAAATAGTTTGAAAAAGAATGTAAATTTGAACGATAATCCAGCTGGGACCAGTTCAAACAATATGCGCACGCGTACTAAGACAAACAATATGATGTGCCTTTGGCCTCACACCTAACTTGGTGAGCCTCCACTTTTCATTGACTTTGGGCTTTGAGGTTTGAGCTTAAAACTTGAAAATATAAATGGTGACACATAAGGCCCAAGGTCCATCTGCAAAGATATGATGCGTGAGCTGCAGTCAAAGACGATCTGTTAAAGCATGCAAACAGCCATCACATAATGTTGTAACTTGGGCCTATTAGAAAGGTGCCTGCATATTTTCGTCAGACCATCATGACTGTGAACCTGTTCCTCCGACATTTCACATGGTCAAAGAAACCTGATCCGGCGAAGGGGCTGACTTAGCCATAGTTTTCGATAACAATACAGTATTTTGAGTTCGCCATATTCACATAAAGCTGCGAAAACAAAACCTCTGCGAGCTTCCAAATTGAATCTAACTTGACAACGCACCCAAAAAATATATTATTCCAAAAAGTTAGCCAGCAAGCCGGATTGAACAAGTAAACCCCTACTTTCAGCAACACACCTATTGATTCTTCCATAAAACCACAAAAAATAATCTGAACAAAATAGATTGATAACAACTCCCTTAAGTAATCCACTTAGAGAGAAAACCCACCAAAATGTAACACAAATTAGTAACAAACCTTAATAACTACTTCGATGCCTTATCCTCCTCCGTTGTCAACCACCCCAATGGAACCCAACACAGATGCGTGCCTCTCTAAAAGATCAATGCTTAATGAATAATTGAACAGTGCGAGTAAAGATCATGTACCAATCATATTTTTGGTGCAAAATGCAAAGTTCATCAAAATTGAATTATAATTCATCGTCGAGAGACCAAAAGTACGATATAGTTCAAATTCGTCACCGAAAAATCAACCATATGACGAGATTTAATCTCATGCGTCCAAATGACCAAATCAATGATTGTTATTAATTTGTATTTTTTATAAAACAAAACAGATCAAATAAAAACCACGGTTATAAATAAAAATTAAAATCCAATAAAATATTGCCACATGTATATTTCGACCAATCGTAATTCGGAAAAATTAAAACAGAGTTATTTAAAAATACATAAAAGAGGCAAGGATATAATCATCCTAAAAATTTACGCAGTAATATCCAGACTTAACTTGAGCCTGGATATTGTTGTTTTAAGTCTGGATATTGATGTTTAAGTCTGGATATTGCGGTTTAACTATGGATATTGTTGATTAAGTCTGAATAGTGCTATTTTAGGTCTGGATATTGCTGTTTTAAGTATATATATTGCTATGCGAGTCTTAATATTGTTGTTTTAAGTCTAGATATTGGTGTTTTAAGTCTGGATATTGCTGTTTAAGTCTGGATATTACTATTTTAAGTCTGATCATTCCAAGTTAAGTCTAATCATTCCAAGCTAAGTCTGATCATTCCAATTAAGTCTGATTATTATATCTGATCATTCCAAGTTAAGTTTGATCATTGCAAGTTAAGTCTGATCATTGCAAGTTAAGTCTGATCATTGATGTTTAAGTCTAGATATTGCTGTCATTCCAAGTTAAGTCTGATCATTGCAAGTTAAGTTCGATCATTACAAGTTAAATTTGATCATTGCTGTTTAAGTTTGGATATTGCTGTTTTTAGTCTGATCATTCCAAGTTAAGTCTGATATTTGCAAGTTAAGTCTGATCATTGCAAGTTAAGTATGATCATTGATGTTTAAGGCTGGATATTGCTGTTTTAAGTCCGATCATTCCAAGTTAAGTCTGATCATTCCAAGTTAAGTCTGATCATTCCAATTAAGTCTGATTATTATGTCTGACCATTCCAAGTTAAGTTTGATTATTGCAAGTTAAGTCTGGATATTGATGTTTAAGTCTGGATATTGCTGTTTAAGTCTGATTATTAAATCTGATCATTCTAAGTTAAGTCTGATCATTGCAAGTTAAGTCTGGATAATGCTGTTTAAATCTGGATATTACTGTTTTAAGTCTGATTATTAAGTCTGATAATTTCAAGTTAAGTCATATCATTACAATTTAAGTCTGGTTTGAAATTCGGGATATGTGAAATGACTATAATGCCCCTCCGTGTTATATCCGAGATTTCAACGAAATTAGACACGTATCAGCTTAAAATCTGGTTTTTAGTTTTCATATATAATATTAGTTTTTACATGAACCGCACTCTTTATAAAAATATGCTTTTGCGCCTGATTTTTTTTGCTTGAACCATGTATCAAATTATAATTACTGAATAATTATGGATTGATCCAACATATACGAACATAATAATAATTTTTTTTGATAGTGGGTGGATACAACTAGGAACATTACAATGCATATGAGTTTTATTATCTAGTACATATATATTGATCTCCTGAGCTCTTAGCAAGACATCTTGATCGAATCCACAAGCAGATATCTGATACATCTTTCCACTTCTGAAGCGCAGGCTACATTTGACACCTTTACCATGAATCACAAAACATCCACCCAATTCATCAGTACATCTTTTACACCTGGAACTTTGGCCACATTTTGGGCACCTTTACCAAATGGCACATCCACGAGGGAGGGAGAACACATCACGCGCAAGGGATGAAGAGGAACCATCCACGCGCGAGACGGGACGAGCGAGGCGTGAAGAGGAAGGCATCCACAAGGATGTAGGAAGCATCCACGCGCGAGATGAGGAAAATGAAAAGGAAGGAAGAAAATTGGTGGCCTCAGAACTCGAACCCATGGCGTAAGTATCCAAATATCTTAAGGCGGACTCCTTAACCAACAGGTCACCATCCCTGTTGGCAGCATAATAAAAATAAGAAGAAGCTACAATGAACATTTTACAGGGAGACGAGTTCCAAACTAACCCAAAACCAAACTCAAATGTTGGATCGTTAGGTTAGCCAACTATGTGAGGGAGATCCCAGAGTGGTATCCCTCAGACAGATGGCAGCGGAAATTATCTGTAACACAGGAAATTATACGGAAAGTAAAGACTCACAGATTTATAGTGGAAACCTTACTGCAACCTTTGCAGCAGGCTGAAAACCACTTGCCTTCTGGACAGTTCCAGAAGGGCTTCAAGATCAATGTTATTGATGAAAGAGTATGCTTGTAGATTGTTACACTTTGTCTCACTCAGTGACAGCTAACAATTCTACTCAACTCAAAGTATCAACTAACACGATCTGTCTCGTCCGCACACAGCAGCACTTCGTCAGCTCCGGAATTGATCGCTCTTCAATCTCCGATTCGTTCTCTCCAAAAGCTGCACTTCAATCTGAAGACTCCTCCTCCTTTTATAGTAGTCTTCAAGTCGGCTGATCTGATCTCTGTCGCAGATCCGATTGCTATCCAGCAGATATGATATGGTTAAGATATTTCCATATCTTAACCCTGTCACATATTTCCGTTCCAAATCTGGCGTGTATCTTCCCTCCGTATATACTAGACGTATCCGTGTATATACTGACATCAATACTGCTCGTCAATTATCCCGTAGATATACTCGAATATCTCTGATTCGTATCGAATATATTCTCGCTGATCCGATCTCGTCATAATGTCGGTGTGTCCCTCACACAGAACGCATCTCTCTCGCAGCGCTGCTCTCTCGCAGAGATGCCCAGTAGATCTGATCTACATCAGAGATTTGATCCCCATCAGATATTTGATCTCCATCTTGCAGATCTGATTAGTTAAGATATTTCCATATCTTAACCTAATAAATCATTCCCTTCCATATCCGGCTTGTATATATTCAGCACGTACATCTTGAGTATATTCCCAGCTCATATATGTACCCTGAGTATATCTTGTACGGATATTTCCATATCATATCTTGAGTATATCTGCTCAGATATTTCCATATCACATCTTGAGTATATCTGTTGAGCTTGATCTCGTCTGTCACGCAGATCTCATCTCTTTCGTAGCGCTGAGCTCTCTCAGAGATGTCCAGTCATGTTTCTCTCAGACAGTCTGGACCCTGTGACTTCTCAGACAGATTTGTGATTTCTGCACACTCAAGTCAAATATTAGCTAAGTGTTTGTTATCATCAAAACACAAAGGGTTCAACAAATTCCCCCTTTTTGATGATGACAAACACTTCTTCACAAATAAGAAATTACATGCAACTATGACAGGGAAATCACATCACAATTCCCTATAGCAGCTAGCTACTTCAGAGTTTGGTCGCTAAGGTTTTATTTAGGTCTAGCAAGCGTAGTTCCCCTCAGATAAGCATCCGCTTATATTTCAGTAATGATTTCCCCCTTAGTGAATGCACACATATTTCTTCCCCCTTTTGGCATCATCAAAAAGATATGCAAATAGGAACACAGAGTAATGGAAAAAAACACTTCAGTCATGCCAGCAAGTCATAAGTGTGTCACACAGACACCACACAGTCAGGCAGGGAAATCAAAATGCACAGAGACATCTAACATGAAATTCAAAACGAAATTTCAAGGAAGCAGGGATATATGTGGTAGGGTTGGCAAAGAGGGGGTCCATGAGACAGTCCAGACTAAGCATCATTCTGGGATGGAATCTTCAACTGTTCCACAATCTCTGTAGCAAGGCTCTTGATCTGCATAGGGATCCCTTCAACTGCAGCTGTCAGAGAGCCCGAGTCTACCTCTACTGCCACCTCCGGGGCTGCTAACCTCTCCTTCACATCCTGTAGCTCAGACCTCACCTCCTTCAACTCAGACCGAACTTGCTGCACCTCAGACCAAAGTTCCTTCGATAGTGTCATCATCTCACCCAAGCTATCAGTGGGGAGAATAGCTTCTTCACTCACAGAGTCAGCAACATGGGTTACCTCAACAACATCTTCTTCAATAGGTGATGGCGATGGGGAGTGTGGAACTATCTATCCTTCTCCTGCAGAGTACTCCAGACCTCAGCGATCACGCTCATAAGTAGGAGCGAGAAGAACACCAACTGCGCTACAGGACTCAAGATCTTCTTCTCATAATGTGCGTGACTCAACTGAATTCACTAACCATCACTAAGACAAATCTTGCAGCACTCGTGGACCATTGTCCATACCGCAGCGGCAGGGCCTTCGTCATACCCTCTCTTGGGTTTACTCCCAAAGTTACTATTCTTATCATTTTGAACATCTCAGAACTGTCATCCGGCATCCTTCACAACTTCTTGAGTTAAGAATGCCTATTGACCAGCTCAACGTGCACACCTGACTTTGTTGAACTTTCCATACAAGTCATCAACACAGCATCTTGGCTTGTCATCACTTTCCTTCAACTTCTGAACAGTTCATCAGCTCAAGGATAGCCTTCCCCGTCCATTCTGAGGGAAAGACTCAGGTCATCATCATTCTTCACACCATCGACTGCATGAGAGTGACCTGCACATAGCTAGCCACCCATCTAACGTGGTCTTCTCTGCTTCTTCATTCCTCTATCAAAGGAAGTCTCCTCGACGAGATTACATCATTTGACTTTCTCGCGTACTCACAGAACTGTAGTATTGTCTTCTCCACCACAAGGCACATCCTTTTAAGCACGCAGAACTTACTTTCTATCGCGTGGAAATCACCCTCACATGACCAATCATCATGGGCTCAAACTCTTCAGCATTGAATTCAAAAGTAGGAGAGCTGCCCTCACCTTTTTCTCACAATAACTTTTTCATCTCAGTAATTGCTGCTCCATTTCAGCAGCCTTGAAAATGGCAGCAATCTCCATTTCCATAACTGTCACATAGATTGTTTCCCAGCCAAAGTTGAACCTTCCACAGTGATAACTCAATCTGACCTGTCTCATGGGTACGCAAGGTTTTTGGTATGGTGTGCTAACTTTACCCAAATGGTACAAATAACACCACACACAATCAGGCAAAAACAAATAAGATCATCCAAACACATTTTTATCATCTTCATACCTCATGTGGAATAACTCCAGAAAAACAGCACATCAATGGGCTCATAGGAATATCCCACATGAAGATAGGCTAGGGTTGGTCTAGAGTACCTCCTGGGCTTATAATGTGGGATCAACTATGGAGGTCTCTTTTGGGCAGAAAGAAGATTCAGAATTTCATGTTTTTCAATCCCTACTACAGTCATCAATCACATATCTAGCATGCATGGATACAGTGTGAACACAACTTAATTTTTCACTAACACAGAACATCCATGTTAAATTCTCCATCAGACGTGACTCATATGCATCTAGTCTAGCCAATCACTGAGGGAGCAACATATGAGCATAGCTCTAAGGAAGAGAAATCATACCTAGTTCAAGCCTCAGCTTCTCGTAGGGTTCCCTGTGCGTTGCCTTTGTGAATATGTCTGTTATCTGTCCCTCAGTTCTGCAATATTCCATCCCCACTATTCCCTCTTCAACATAGTCTCACAGAAAGTGATATCGAATCTCTATATGCTTAGTGTGTGGAAACTGCACAAGATTTTTAGAGATACTAACAGCACTAGTGTTATCACATAGAATTTTAGCACAATCAGTAATAACACTATAGTCACTTAGCTGTTGCCTGAGCCATAGCAGCTGCGCACAGCAAGCAGCAGTGGCAATGTATTCCACCTCTCCTCTGACATATCCGTGGGATAGTAGAAACTGTGACAGTCTCTCATACCTTGTTCCTCTCGAACTGATGTAGCTCTTCTTGCGTGCCATTGACCCATTCTAGATCCTTGAGCGCTTCTGCTACTGTCTTTGGTTCTGCAAGAGAGACAAAGGACGCAAATCCAAAAAAATGATACAAATTATCTAGATTTACCTGATCCTGTGATACGTAACACTGGTAGTCCCTCAGCCTTGCCGGTGGCTGTATAACTCTCCCATCGCTTGTAGTCCTGGATTCCCCCTCAGTGCCCGGAACATCCCCTGTCCAGATACCAGGGTCGGGGCCTCACTTCTGCGAGAGAGATTAATTTTTATGAACCCAGACAAGCTTGGGCTTACTGGGTTTTGGGACAGTTTTAACAGTAGAAGGAAACTTTAAAGGACGGGAATCATTATCATCAGCGAGATTGATTTTCCCCCTGGGAGTTCTCCTGGGTCGTCCGTAGATGGTTGTGTCATGGTGAGACAGAACCCATTCAGCTCTGTCTTCCCTTCTATGAGGAAAAACCTTTCTCCTAGGGACATAAGCAGTACTGGCCTTTCTTTGATAGCTGCGACTCCTCTTGTTGGCTTCTTTCCATTTCTCACAGTCTGCTCTGTAATGGCCAGAGTGACCACAGTGCCAGCAGACACGGTAATAGAGACTACCAATTTTCTTGTGTCTCTCTAAGGGCACAGGTCTCCTGTTTCTCCGTGCCTGAGAGTCGATCGAGAAAGGTTGACGGTTGGAACTCATCTTCTTCCAAATTTCAAAGGCCTTCCCACCCTTAAAAAGTCCAGAGTCATTGTCATGGAGATGACTCTCCTTCAGAGATGCGGCTGCTCTTCTCGACTGTCTTGTGGGTTCCGGCTTTCTCTGGTGATGGGAGCTCTCTCCGACTTCAGTCATTGGTCCCTTTCCTTTGGCAATCCTTCTATTTGCCGCCTCTTCATCAGTTTCTTCCATTACTCCGACATACCCAAGTCCAGGTCTGGCAAACTTCCTGTTGTAGTCGTTTCTTACTTCCTCGACCTTTTTAGCTTCTAGTTCTCGAAGCCAGATTTTCTTTCTCTCCGTCTCTTTTTGTCTGAGATCTGCAACAGTCTGACGGAGTTCCTCGTTATCCAACTGGATCCTGACCGATTCTGCAATTGATCCTACCATCCTGGTGTCATCAATTCTCATGCCCCTCAGTTCGTCACTTAGATCACTGATTTGTGCGTCCCCTCTGTCGCAGGTGGGACATTTGCAGATGTGCTCCTCCATTTCTCTCTCAAGTTGCATAGCTTTGGTTGACCAGAGACGATTGTTCTCCATGTCGTCTTCATGTTCATCTTTCATGATCTCAATCTGTTCCTTAAGGCTTGTGATCTTCTTCAGCAGTTCTCCAATAGTTTCTGCAAAGTCAGATTCACTAAACACTTGATCTATAAAAGAGTCAGATTCATTTACCTCATTGTTTGCGGAGTTCGCCATCAGACATGGCTCCCTAGCTCGCTTCTTATCGCTTTGTTCCTCGTCAGAGTCACCCCAGGCAGCGAACATGGCTTGAGTTTCCCTTGGGGCAGGTGGTTCACCTTTCTTCTTGCTGTAGCAGTCTTTAGCAAGATGTCCCTTTTTCTGGCAGTGATGGCAGGTTCTTTCTTCCTTTGCTCCTGTCGTTGCCTTGCCCTCCTCTGAGGCAGATCCCTTGTTCCACCTTTGACTATTTCGTCCTCCGCCAGAGAAACCTCTGTTATGCGCTCTCCCTGTGTTCGCAATCATGAAGGCCCTCGAGAGAATAGCAATCTCCTCATCCTCACCTTTAGAAGGCATACTAACCTGGGCTATATCCAAAGCCTTCTCGACTTTCAATCCTATCGCTTGGGATTCGCATGCTTGCCTCCTAGCCATATTTCTCTCTGCAATCCCAGCTTGGCTCTGCAGATTCGCCACAAGTTCTTCCAAAGTGACATCTTTGATCCCCTTCTGAGCTTGGAGAGCTGTCGTCACTGTATCCCATCTGGAGCTGAGAGCTTGCATGAACTGATGGGTTATTTTCCACTGTGGAAGTACCTCATCCAGAGAGTTCAGCTATGCGACAATGACTTGAAATCTGGTGTAGAAGTCTTCCAGAGATTCGTCCTTTCGCTGTTCGACAGATTCGTAATCCTTTGTGGCAGCTAGGATTCTGTTCCTCTTTATGTCCTCGTTTCCCTCGTACAGTCTAGCAAGGCCATCCCACTGCTCCTTCGCAGTTTTGTACACAGCCATCTTCACCTGATCTCCATGTGAGAGGGCCATGTACAGAACCTTCTTAGCCCTGGCATTCTGCTGGAGAGCTTTGTAGTCAGCATCTGTGTACTTGTCTTTCTCCTTCTCTTTCGGCTTGGTAGGATCTGTCACATCCAGAATAGGGAAGTTACCCTTTTCGAATACCTGCCACAGCTTCCCATCCAGGGAACAAACATGAGCTTCGAACTGATCATTCCACCAGTCATACTCTCCCGGACTGAGCACCGGCGGCTTCCAGAACGAATCGCTTCCGTTAAACATGATTTCCTGCAAAGGCTAACACAAAATCTAGAGCTTCCCGGCTTTGATACCAATTGTTGGATCGTTAGGTTAGCCAACTATGTGAGGGAGATCCCAGAGTGGTATCCCTCAGACAGATGGCAGCGGAAATTATCTGTAACACAAGAAATTATACGGAAAGTAAAGACTCACAGATTTATAGTGAAAACCTTACTGCAACCTTTGCAGCAGGCTGAAAACCACTTGCCTTCTGGACAGTTCCAAAAGGGCTTCAAGATCAATGTTATTGATGAAAGAGTATGCTTGTAGATTGTTACACTTTGTCTCACTCAGTGACAGCTAACAATTCTACTCAACTCAAAGTATCAACTAACACGATCTGTCTCGTCCGCACACAGCAGCACTTCGTCAGCTCCGGAATTGATCGCTCTTCAATCTCCGATTCGTTCTCTCCAAAAGCTGCACTTCAATCTGAAGACTCCTCCTCCTTTTATAGTAGTCTTCAAGTCGGCTGATCTGATCTCTGTCGCAGATCCGATTGCTATCCAGCAGATATGATATGGTTAAGATATTTCCATATCTTAACCCTGTCACATATTTCCGTTCCAAATCTGGCGTGTATCTTCCCTCCGTATATACTAGACGTATCCGTGTATATACTGACATCAATACTGCTCGTCAATTATCCCGTAGATATACTCGAATATCTCTGATTCGTATCGAATATATTCTCGCTGATCCAATCTCGTCATAATGTCGGTGTGTCCCTCACACAGAACGCATCTCTCTCGCAGAGATGCCCAGTAGATCTGATCTACATCAGAGATTTGATCCCCATCAGATATTTGATCTCCATCTTGCAGATCTGATTAGTTAAGATATTTCCATATCTTAACCTAATAAATCATTCCCTTCCATATCCGGCTTGTATATATTCAGCACGTACATCTTGAGTATATTCCCAGCTCATATATGTATCCTGAGTATATCTTGTACGGATATTTCCATATCATATCTTGAGTATATCTGCTCAGATATTTTCATATCACATCTTGAGTATATCTGTTGAGCTTGATCTCGTCTGTCACGCAGATCTCATCTCTTTCGTAGCGCTGAGCTCTCTCAGAGATGTCCAGTCACGTTTCTCTCAGACAGTCTGGACCCTGTGACTTCTCAGACAGATTTGTGATTTCTGCACACTCAAGTCAAATATTAGCTAAGTGTTTGTTATCATCAAAACACAAAGGGTTCAACATCAAATTACCCAACATCACCATTTGAAACTCAAATAACCAATCTACACCATTTTTAATATTCCCGGTTCCTAATGAATCGGTACTCAATATTTTTTTAATAATCTCGATTCCTCTCCTACCGGGAATAAACAAAATTGAAGACGTACCTCGATTTTGGGACTATGTGGACCAAAACGAGATGAATTGGTATCATAATGATCCCGGTTTTCGAAGAGCCGGGAACATTGAAGGCATGAGCCGGGAACGCATCATCGTTCGCTATTAGGGTTTGCTTGGAGTGCGATGAGAGCGTGGAAGGCATGAGCATCTACGACTCGGAGTTGATATTGAGAAAAGAGCCCTACCAAGGATGCGTGAGCATGGAGTAAGCAGTGGCTAAGGTTTTGAGTGTGATTGAACCTAATGGTGCGAGGGTGGAAACTGAGAGGTGTGCCGATGTGATTGATAAGTTTGCATCTATCTGATGCAGAAGCTACTGGCTGTGCCGAATATTGATAAGTTTGCATATTTGATGCGGGAGCAGTGCAAGCTAAGCCAGGCGGAAGAGGTGGAAGAGGTTCGAGTAGTTAAAGAAACTGTGGTGGATCCGATGCTTGAATATCAAGCTGCAGCACGACGTCTTTCCAATTCGCGCTTGTCGTTAAGGAGGTGTATATCTGAAGTCAAAAGAATGACAAAAAGGAGATCGTGGATTATGGTTTTGTGGTTGAAATGTTCCAGGTTTCTCGAAAATCGGTATCATTATGATACTGGTTCTTTGAAAACCGGAAATGACGTGTATGTCATTGTACATTCTCGGTAGGAGAAGAATCGGAATTATAAAAAAAGATGTTGTCGATTTATTAGGAACCAGAAATATTAAAAATGAAATAAATTAGTTATTTAAATTTCAAAAATGGTGCAGCTGAGTAATTTGAGTTTGGTGAATAACTCCAGGGAGACGACATAGAGGAGACACCGACCGCAAAAATTGTTGTAAAGACTGAAGAAAAAAACCAGCAGCAGCGGCACGAAGTCACACAATCGGCACGGGATCGGATTTGATTTTCCAGAGACGAGTCTACATACTGTTTTCTTTAATTATTTATTAATGGTATTTCAGTTCTGACCTTCAAATCCAATTTCGGTCCCCGACCTCAATTCTCTTCTTCACCTCAAGGAAGTCGTCGACGTCGTCCTCCTCCTCCTCCTCTGTTTCAAATCGATTCCAGGAGTTGAGGAAAGGAAAGAAATGTCTTTATCGTGCGTGAAAATGTCAGATGATGTGTGGTTAACCTGTGTCACCCATGCTTTGTCTACCGAGACTGAGGAGATCATGGGACTCCTCCTTGGCGACATTCAGGTCTCTCTCTCTATTTTCACTTTGTTTGATTACCTCAACCATTAGCAGTAGCTACATTAGGTCAATTTTATCTACTCTCCTCTCTAAACAAACACTCCACTTTGGTCTGCCTTTCCCAATATAGCACTGATTCCCTAACTTCCCTTTCCTTATTTATTCCAAAATCCATCCTCTTTTTATCCTTCCTTCTTCTTCATCATCAATAAGAAAATTAAAATATTTACTCATCTTGTTGCTGAAGTTGGAAGCTGAAATTCATTTCCATTATTGATTCCAAAATTCTTCATTGCAGATCAGTCACTTAAGAGTACGAAACACTTTTACTGCAGATAATTGTTATACTCCATACTTTAAACCATATACTTTCTTTTATTCATCAGGACTCATTCTGTTTCTATGATTTAAAGTGAAGCTAATGCATATAGATGATTACAAAAATAATGTATTGTTTCCATTTGTTGTTGTATTGAATCTCAGGAGTCTAAAGACGGGACTGTGACAGCTTTAATTTGGGGAGCATCACCTCAAACACGGTCTGATCGGCGAAAGGACCGAGTTGAGACTAATCCTGAGCAGTTGGCAGCTGCATCGGCTCAAGCTGAGATATCCTTCTCATGTTTCTTTTTTTTTCTTGCCTATTATTGTGTTTGGTACTATGGTGTGCTGGTGTGTGTTGTTTGTGATTAATTGATTAATCTTTCTTCTGCTGTGATCTAACGACCTTGCCGTTATAACGGATTTTCTAGCATCATTTGTTTATCGTTAAAAGGATTGCATATTTTTTCCCAACTACTTATGAAAGGTTATTGTTTCCTAGATCTCGTTACTTCTTCCCTAATAATTTTAATAAAAAATTGTTACACAAACTACCTTCTTAATCCCATAGAACAGAATGACAACACTGACAGGGAATACCACAAGAGTGATTGGGTGGTACCATTCTCATCCGCATATCACAGTCTTTCCTTCGCATGTTGGTATGTGTTTGGGTTGCCTTTTTCTTTCTTTTTTTTCTTTTTTGCTTATCGTTGTTTGTGCTCAGGTACTTTACCTTGATACCTTTGAAATGAGTGTTTGAATTTCTATAATAATCTGTGAATAATATTGGTATGTATTTTCTTGCCTTTTCATGTATCTAGAGAAGCTGCCTTTAATTTTTGGAATCTATTACTTCAGATTTACAAATTATACTATATAGTTGATCTCTTCTCATCACTGTGATCATTAACAAGCTAGGGCACCCTTCCTGTCTTTCTAGCTTAAAATAAAACCAGTATATTAATGTTTATCAAATTTTGGTTGCATGATACTTAGTTTTTCCGTTTTCCTCCAGCATGCAACAGGGTGCATGATGAAAAAAATGTGTTAGCGATCGCAGTTATATAATTTTATAGAAACAACATCTAATCCTTTGGATCTGATATTTTTAACAAGCCACCACTTTGTGGCCCAAACCTCATTTTCCTTCAGTAAAATGTAACCCATAATTATTCAAACTTGTATCTTTCTGCTGTTAATCGGGATCTCATAAGTTTGACTTTGCTTCACTCAGATGTGCGTACACAAGCGATGTATCAGCTTCTCGATTCTGGTTTCATAGGACTTATATTTTCATGTTTTAGTGAAGATGTAACTAAGGTATGTGTTTTATCGCTCACTTTTGTGACTGGGCTATAATATTAAAAAATAATCTTGGGAGTGCATTTAGGTTGGACGAATTCAAGTGATTGCTTTTCAGTCATCTGATGGGAAGCAGCATCATATGCCAACACCTATTCCTCTAACTCCTACAAGCAGAAGTTCAATTATTGACCTTGAATCATCGTCAGGTCTGTGGGGAAACATTACGACTAAATCACCTGTAGCAAGGATTGTAGACACCGACCGAGATCTTAGTAATTCAAGAGCTTTGGTTGCTCCTATCAAGGTATATGTGGTTCATGAAACTGAATTAACTCCCTCCCTTTCACGCACACAGACAGTTTGTATGGCATACTTACAACACGGTGAAAATGTCTTCATTTATGGCTTAAGCTATTATTTATCTTTTTTTTCCCGCTGTTTAATGCAGTCTCTAAGTAAACTACTTGTACTGGGTTAGTCGGCATCAAACTAGTTAGGAAAAACTGAAAGATCCCACCTATTTAGTTCTTCAACATTTCCATTTTCGTACTGTCATATTGACAGAGCTAAAGAAGCCAGTATGTTAAATATAGAAGTATTGGGCCTAGGCATCACTGTTGTAACGTTTATGAATTCAACATACATTCCGACTGTGTGATTTGCATCTTATATATTGATGCATTTATCTGTTCTCTCTCTTCATAATGCCAGTCTTCTGACCAACTTGGCACTTGCCTTGCTCAAGTCTACTATTAGTTTTGTGGTACATCCTCTTAATTGGTCTATTGTTGTTGATCTTTTTGAAGTTGAATTTCAAGGTAATCATCATCGAAAATTGTTGTGGGTATTTTGGAGGATTTTCAACAACTTTTTTCTGTGTTGAGCTTTTAGTCTAATTGCTAACCATTAGCAATTTTGTTTTCGTTTTACAGGATGGGGGTATATCTGCTGACTTAGGAGGGTTTTTCGCAAATGCTGATGCCAACTCTTTTGGAAAAGCAAAAACAGGAGGAAATCATCAGGAAGCTTATGTTGGTAATTCTATAGTAGATGTTGACCCTATGGACATGTCAGAGAGCATGCAAGAAGCAATGCACAGATCCAACCTTGACTTGAGGTATGTTTCACCGAATACATGCTTGATATAGGAGAAAAGATAAAGAAGTGTCAAATAACTTAATCAGATCATAAAAAATCAGCATCCTGTAAATGAAAAGCAGCCTTACGTTATAGTTGTAGGTGGTTAGAGTTTTCTTTAAACCGTGTCAGTTTGATAATGCGTACCCTCTACACTGACTATGCAAACCTGAGTATGATTTAGGTTGTGTTCTCTTTTTAGCTTCCCGTCATGCTAGTTAGCGGTCTTCTAGGTTGTACATCTTATGAGCATCTGATTGTTATTCTTCTAACCCATTATAAAGTGATTTCGTGTTTAATCGTATGATACATTAGTAAAACTGGTTTCCTGTGCTTTTAGAATTGATCTAGATTCTCGTGTTATATTGAATTTATTTAAAGAGTGTTTCCTTTTATTAACAGCGGAGCAGAGTACGTAAGGAAAGAAGTCCCTCTTTATGTCATTCCAGCATTATCCTTTATTAAGCTTGAATCCCCTTTAACATCATTTACGGATTTGCAACGTGTTCTCTATGAGGAAGAACGAGGGGCATATAATCAGGCCGTTTCACAAAATGCGAGGTGGTTCATCCTGATAATCAGCATTCATCATGTTACGAATCTTTAACTTATGCTGTTTGTGTATGTTCTCTCTTGATCTGATAGGGATGGAAAGGTGCACCCTCTTGCATTCATACATCACACCTCAACATACCAGGCTTCCATGTGCAAGTTAATGGAGTACTGGTAACAATCAAGGCCTTTTGTGAGTTCAGTTGTATTTTCTTTCTACTGCGTATGCTAAATTTGTCTTTGGTTTGTATGCAGTTTAAGCCCTGCCATTAGTGGCTTGCATGATCGGTTGAGAGAAAACGAAATCCGGGTATTACGAGTAAACATGATATGTCCTTGCTTCTTTTTTTGTATATTCCCCCATTTTTGCTGTCCAAAAAAGTTTAATTTGACTTGGGTTAATTAAAACTCCTTCCATCTTATTGTTTGTAGGTCTTGCATTTTGTTTGCATATATGTGAGTTTTTATGAATACATTGAATCTACCATATGCAGTTAGGATCATTGACAGAAGAAGTTAGAGTTCTGGAAACGGAGCTGCAGATAACAAGAGAATCCAGTTCAGCAGCTTCACCCCGTCATGTGTCTTCTTACGGAGTTCGAGGAAGTGGATTCAACAGGACGTAGGGGAGATGCACAGCTCTGCATACTCCCGGTGAAATCATTAAACATCTTTGCAGAAGTCCATGCATGCATTTGTAAAGTGATGTTGTGCCATTTTGTCTCTTTGCTGTCAGCCAAATATGGGGGGATATTTCGGGCCATTTCTTAAACAGCGTACAACTGGTGACTGTGTATTGTGTATTTGTGACTAAAATGTTGCCGGCTCTAGCCTGTCAGAAAGCGTAATGTGAAAAACTAGCATCTTGATGCCTACCTAACATCTGTGTAGATGTTGTTTCAAGCCATGTTTGTTGTATAGAAGAAGGACAGGTGCTGAAGATTCGGGAAAGTCTGCCTAATAGAACGAGGTTCAGTCTGCTTGGTTTCGGTTGGCTTGAATATTTTTATTTAAGGCTTCAGCTTTGGAGCCATTACAATTCGAATCTGAGGGGATTGGGTGATTCCTGCCCTTGCATTCGGGTCATGCTCCAAGTGAGCTTGAATTTAAGCTCCAGGTTAGACAAAGACTGAAGTTTTGTAATAGTAGATTGCATAACATACTTATATCCGGACACATACTAAAGCAGTAATGCAGGAGCGACGCTCCTGTTTTAATTCCTTTCTATGTTTTGAATAAAAGATATTTACATTCATAAAAGGGAGGGAGTTATATAAAGATATTACACTGCCAAAACAACATAATCAAACCAAGGAGCATATAGACTGGAAAATGAACTGGAAAAATAAGGCAAGGGAGGCACACCGGACTCGATCTCCGTCTGAGGATGGCCCAGCCTACACCTACCCTCCTCGAATGATCCCACTAGCTCACCTCAACAGCTTGTATGTCCCAATGAAAGAACAACCCGGTGCAACTGTAACGCCCAAAACTTATAAACTCCAAAACCGCTTCGCATCGGCCGCACGCTTCTAAACCACAAGTGGAACATGTGAAGCGTCATACTTATATTCACACAACTTGCTTTCAAATTGAAATATAACTTAAGTTCCATGTGATTCATGATCAATTGAACAACAACGTAATCTATTCAGATAATAAAAATGTCTAAATCTCCACACACAAAAATAATTACTGATAATATTGATTTCTAGTGCTGTCTCACACAATTCCCCACAGTCCATCAGCAATATCTGAAAAAGAAAAAAAACATGAAAAATATGAGTTCACGATTCGTGTAAGTAACAGGCATGCCAGCTATTTTCACAAAAAAAGGTTTATAAAATAAGCAGAATATATCCATATTATTTACACGAGGCGTGGACTCATGTTTTTTTTTCATTTTCAGATATTGTTGATGAACTTGGAGAATTGTGTGAAACGCGCACTAGTAATCAATATTGTCAGTAATTATTTATTTTTGAGATTAGACATTTTTGTTATCTGAATAGATTGGGGAAATGACAAAGAAGGGGTATGACCACTCATTGACAAATTACGGTCCGAACTATAAAAATTGACAATTAAGGGCAATTTCAAAATATTTTAATCCACAATTTCACAATTAAGGGCAATAAGGTTTTTTCAATTCATTCGTTTAGTTAACCTTATTAATAGACGAAGTGATATTCCATCAATTAAGTGTATACGAGGATCAAAATATTTTGAAATTGCCCTTAATTGTCAATTTTTATAGTTCGGACCGTGATTTGTCAATGAGTTCATACCCCCTCTTTATCATTTTCCCTAGATTTGGAAAATGTTTTTCAATTGATCATGAATCACATGGAACTCGAGTTATATTTCAATTTGAAAGCTAAGTTGTGTGAATATAAGTTTAGGCTTCACACAGTACACTTAACACTTGTGGTGTAGGTGCGAGTTTCTCACCAAACTAATCCAATTCCAAACTCAAATTACTCAATTACATCAGTTGAAACTCAAATAACCAGATTATCCTATTTTTAACAATCACGGTTCCTTAAGAACCGGTACTCTTCATTTTTTATAATCCCGGTAGGAGATACACCAGTACCATTATTCCCGATTTCTCTCCTATCGGGAATGTACAAAAATGAAGATGTGGCTCGTTTTGGGGCCTACGTGGACCAAAACGTGATGAAGTAGAATACACGTCGATACCGGTTTTCGGGGAACCGGGAACATTGAAATTAAAACTCCAGGGTTTCTTCTCCTCTCCCTCATTCGATCTGATCTCCCAATCTCCCAAACTCCCAAACGTCCACCGACTACGACGACCTCCGCCGAACACGCCAGCCGCCGACTCCGATGATTCGGGTTCGCCAGCACTCGGTATGTAGTTAATTTGTATTGTTAGTTGTTAATTTTAGGGTTAGTTGTTTGTTGTTAATATAAGTTAGGGTTCTCAAAGAATATGGTTTGGTTAATTGTTGATTTGATTGTTAATTGTTGATTTTAATAGTCGAATTTGATTGAATTGTTGATTTTAATAGTTGATTTTGATTGTTAATCGTTCAATTTGGTTATTGATGAAATTGGTGATGAAATGGTGTAATTGTTGAAGTTGTGTTGATATTGAATTTTTTATAATATTGAATTGTTGAAATATTTATGAAATTGGTGATGAAATGGTGTAATTGTTGCAGTTGTGTTGATATTGAATTTTTTATAATATTGAATTGTTGAAATATTTATGAAATTTTGATTTTTGTGATGTAGATATGGACTTACAAAGATCATTATCTTCACAAAGACCACCGCAAACTATATTGCATCCGAATATGGATGTGGATGACATAATTCATCCTGGTCCGATTGAGGACTGAGTCCTCAGTCAGCAGCGTACTCATCGTACCGAGGCGATTTGGAACCCACAGGTAAATATGCTAAATTATATTAATTATTATTCATAATTAAATATGTTACTAATGTTGAATGACATTGTTGTTTGACAGTTGGATCCAAAAGGGAAGGCGAACGTACCCCTTAAGGTTCATAAATGGGGTGCCTTGGCCCTTGATGCTCGCTTACGCCCTTATGTGGTAGTTGCTAAGTTTTATCCGTGGGGAAGGCTGATCCGTCACTATTGACAGCTGTGGTCGAGAGGTGGAGGCTAGAAACTCACACCTTTCATTTTAATGATGGTGAGGCGACAATCACGTTACAGGACGTGTCACTTCTTACCGGGCTGCATGTACATGGAGAGCACATGACGGGGATGTCGCAGTTGAATTTTGAGGAGGTTTCTATGAGATTGCCGAGGGTTTACCCTGTTTGATTCGATAAATATATCGCCTGCTATGGCGAAGAGGAGTTGATTCACGAACCATTTGTCGCAGATTCTTGCTAATGCAGATGAGGAGACGTTGAAGAAATACGCTGGGGGTGTATCTTCTCACTCTGATAGATACGACATTGTTCACTGACAAGAGCAGTAAGATAATCCGTCTCTACTTTCTTCCCTTGCTAGAGGATCTGGATAGGGTCCGCAATTATATTGGGGAAGTGCTGTGTTGGTGTATCTATACAGTAACATGTGTAGTGCGTGTAAGATCGAACACAGTCAGTTTGACAGGGTGCCATTGATTATTCAGTTTTTGTCCTGGGACATACTATCTCGTATCGGTGTGCCTACGGTAAGAGTTCCTGTCGTGTTACCACCGCCAGATGCGGAGTTTGATCCAGCTTTGCGTGGAGCGTGGTCTTATGTGTAAGTGTTTATGTTTAGAAATTATATTTTACTTTTACTGCTATTTTACTGATAATTCACTTTTATGTGCAGTAAATGGATTGGGCCCAAAAGTTGGATAGGGGTACCTCACGGGAGTTTGTTACAGTAACGTGATGCGATATAGAAGATGAAACCGGGAGATTTCACATGGAGAGTATGACGAAAGCATGTTTGAGTTGTTGAACCCGACTTGTCTCGAGGGTTGAGATACCACTTTAAAAGCTGATGTGCCACTTATCTACTTCAATTTTATTGAGTGGCATCATCCAGCACGGGTTGCGAGACAGTACGGTTTTAGACAGGGTGTCCCGTCAAACCCAATTGGAAGTTCAGATCAATGCCACGGAATGGATAGGAAGAAGAATAGGGATTGTGCTGTCTTCCACGGCAGTTACATTGCCTTGTGGTTCACTCGACATCAGAGGTTGCTTGATGGAGATATGTCGTACCCAAATGGTGGTATCGACCAACCCACTCCCCAGTATTATCAGTGGTATTCCAGGCACACTCGTCGTTTAAATCAACCGAGGGTAGTCGATGAGGTGGAGGAGGTTGAGGATGACGATGCGCAGCAGCCACGACCTAGTCATGCTTATCGTCCAGATTCACATATGATACCCGAGAATGTAAGTTTCCATTACTTGTTTAATTATTTATGAATAAGAGTCAGTTATGGGTTCACCGACTTACAATTTGAATGTATTTTACAGATACGTGCTCTTGTCATTTGTGCACGTGATGCCAGCTCGTGGTTCCTCCGGATGAGATTTCATAGAATCTTCCACACTGCGTATACGGAATTGGGGAAGCTTACGAATCCCATTATAATGGGTGTTGCTCCACAGATAATTACTCTCGATGCAGGTACTTTGTATACACACTTAATTTATTTGAATGATGGACAATTGCTAATTTAATATGTTGATTCAGGCAATGCAGTTGCTGATGATATGGGAGGAGAGGAGGCTTATGATGATACACATGTTGAAGAGCAGATGGATGATCAGCACCGACCATCTAGCTCTTCGCAGACAGTGTGCAGAAGCGAGCGCGAATGTGGGGAGTAACGATTTTCTTTTATACGCAACATGGGCACGGGCAAGAGGCCACACAAAGGGCAAGGTGGTTTGTAATGTGATGGATGTTTTTGTAATGTGATGGATGTTTTTGTGATTGATGGTTTGTAATGTGATGGATGTTTTTGTGATTGATTGTTTGTAATGTGATGGATGTTTTTGTGAACTTCAATAGTTGAATAGCTAAACACTGGGCTGAACTGAAATTTTTAATTGACAGTAAACGACATCAACACATGAGCTTAAGGAAAGATGAATTAAAAACAACATAGATGGTTTAATTCTGGTGTCAAGTCGGACAAGCACGTTTGTTGTGACCCACTTCGTGGTAGTTTGTGCATCGCTGATTTCGCGGGGTTGGAGTTGATGAAGACGCTACTTGGCTGCTGGATTCCCTTAAATGTCGATGTCGCTGGTCCATCTCGTTATGCCTTCGTCTGGTTGGGGGTCTGCCAGCTTTCATACATTTGTATCTTAGTTTCGGAACATGAACGGGTCCATCATAAGGTCTCCAATGATCCTCGTGATATAAGGGGTTGAAAAAATAACTCCAAGTCCGGTAGTACACTTCGAGCGTATATTCTTTGGGGACAAAATCTGAGTATTCGATCCGAGCGTATTTGCAAGCTGCCATGGTATGAGAACAAGGGTAGTGAAATGGTGTCCACTTCGCACACGAACATGTTCGTGTATCCAGACAGACCCTGTACATGTTATGCTTCCTTGTGGTCAATACATCAAAAACACGGGTTACTGGATTGTACAACGTCACTATGTGGTAGTCTGCCCTAGCCCGTAGTTCCTCCAATCTTTTACGAATTTTTGGAGGAAAAAGTGCTCCGTCATTGTTGTATAGGCTCTTGTAACGCTTCACGAAATAAGTAGCTGTCTGCTTAAACGTGTACATAACCAGTCAAGAAACTAGCAAATCACGACCATTCTTTAGAATTTTGTTAAAACATTCTGAAGCATTTGTAGTCATTGAGCCCATCGAAGTCCACCGTGGTCAAACGCCTATGTCCATAGTTCTACATCCATATCTACCAACCATTTGTGAGCAAGTGACTTATCATGCAATAGTTGCAAGAGCTCTGCAAACCTCTCCTTGAACTTCAACTCCTTCTCATATGCCACATCGCCAAGTTTAGCTTTCAAAACCTCACCTTTTACCTTCATCATGAAGTTGCTTTGCAAGTGACGAACACATACATGATGGTATATCGTAGTCTCCTGCCATTCAGGTTCACGCATGGCAGCCAATATTCTATTGTTCCTGTAAGAGACAACGCACAACCCCTCCCGTTGGGTCACTCCTTCCCGGATACAAGACATAAACCACTTCCAGCTGGAAGTGTTCTCGCTCTCCACAAGCGCAAAGCCTAAGGGCACTATGTGGTTGTTCGCGTCTATAGCGATTGCAACCAACAATTTTGCATTGTACTTCCCATACATGTGCGTGCCGTCAATAGATATTAATGGACGACAGTGCTTGAATGCATGGATGCATTTAGAAAAAGTCTAAAAATATGATTTACCTACATGGTACCATCATAGAGTGGTGTGACATCTCACTTAACAAAATTGTGGGGACTAGAATCCTGTAAAACCTGCATCAAATGTGGCAGTCTATTGAATGATTCATCCCATTTGCCGAACAAGTTGACCAACGCTTTCTGTTGTGCTTTCCGTGCCTTCCAGTAACTTATTTCATACCCATAATCTCGCTGAATTAAATTTCGTATCTTTCCGGCGGAGAACCTCATGTTTTCACTCATCGTATTCTACATCTCACTCGCTATGAAATGCTTGTTACTTTGTATGATGCTGTTGTTATGGCTAGTGATGCACAATTTGGGACCGGACCGGAAAACTGGACCGAACGGGACCAGATTTTACTGGTCGATCCAAGACCAGACCGTAAAAATTTTGATCCGATCTGGTCCACGGTCCATAATTTTCATAAATTCCGGTCCATTGGCCTGACCCGGACCGTAAAATACCGGTCCGAGTCTAGTCTGTACCATAAAATTAAGGGTATTCAATCCAGGCAGTCCACTTTTTACACAAAATCCGGTCCACGGTCCGGTCCCGGTCCATATATACCCCGGTCCGATCTATGGTCCAAAGTTTTGAAAAATTCCGGTCCATCGGTTCGGACCGGATCGTAAATTTTGGTCCGGTTCGGACTGGTTGTGCATCCCTAGTTATGGCATCCCCTCCGTACTTGCGGACCATCCAGTAACTTGTTCGTTGCATCACCACCAGTCGAACGCACCACAGACATACTTCTTCACCCTTTCGACATTCTAAAACTATTTTAGTAGTGTCAGACTTTCTTACCATATACTCAACCCGATTAAGAATAAGTATTTCTGCACAGCAAGTATGAAATTTTTTTTTCCAAAAAGTAGTACCCTTTTGAAGTGACAGGGAGTGAGGATGGTGGACCCTCACATTCTCATCGAATGGTCGATATGTTTCCCATGCCGAGATATCAGTAAAACCCGGATGATCCCAGATGATCCGATCTTGAAATATTTCAGCATCCAGATTTTTAGCAGCAGGATTATCCAATTCCTCCATCTCAGCTCGGTCATACTCGTCTATTATTGGATTATCCAATAATGCCAATGTGGAAATATACACGTCATCGGAATCATCATTCATGTTAGATGTAGAATGGTAAGAACAATAAGAGAGATGATTGAATTGAAGAGAGATGATTGAATTGTGTGTTGAAAATGAAGAAATTGAGGCCGGTTTTATAGTCGAATGATACCCGTTTCCTAGGAACCGAGAACATTATAATACCGGTTTTTCAGGAACCGACATCAATGTTATTTTTGAAATTAATTTTTTTGTTGGAAAAACCACCATGTTAGCTTTAATACATGATATTAAGAAACATTAAACTAAAAATAACATAGATATAATTCCAATATTTAATTGACCAATCACGTTTCTTGTGACCAACTTCGTAACATCACGGGAACCGGTTTTCAGGGGAATGATGGACCATATTTATATGATTCATCAAGACAGTTAAACCCACCAAATTAGACACTTTGTCTTAACAACTTTTACTTGTTAGTTCCATTTTTGTTCTACAGGGTATTTTGAGGTTTAGAGAAGAAACGAGCTAAAAAGGGGGTTCTTAAGCTAAAAAGGATTGCCAAACATTTCTGGCTGAGAAATCACAACCAGGGCCCGAGGAAAATCGACAATGGCCCGAGGAAATTCACCCAGGACCGAGGGACCCCAGCCAGGGACCCGGAAAAGCCAGTTAGGGACCGAGAGGAAGTATTGGGTACCACAGGCCGCGTCCCAGGCCCTCGCGCCGGGAGTACCGAGCGCCTGTGCCGACTGTGCCGAGAGGTCCTAGGCTGCGTCCGAGGATCCTATCCGGGCGCGCTGAGAACCACTACCGAGAACCATCCAAGGCCAGCGCCGAGACCCGCGTCCGAGAGCACCGAGACCCGCGTCTGAGAGAACCAGGTCCCCGCCCGAGAGCAGCGCCCGAGCTCGGTCGACCAAGGGCCCGAGGAAAACTTCAACCCCGGGCCATAACCATGCTCCGGCCAGAATCAGGCCTAACTTCCTTGATGAAACATGTTTATCGTGGCCTTGTTATTCAGAATCCATAGTCCTCGACCCAATCACCTCCGGCCAAAATTTCGACAGCTCCGGCCATATTCCGGCCAATTTCCGGCAAGCTCCGATCAACCTCCGGCGGTGCTCCGATCAAGCTCAGTCCAGCCACAGCCATGCTCCGGTCAGTTTCAGCCTTGCTCCGGTCAAAATCCGGCGAAGTCCAACCAAACTACTTCTTTCCCGGTTAGCTTATACTATTCACTTCGGTTGACCTTTGGTTTGAAACCAAGCCTCAACCAAGTCCAAATGACTTGCCCTTTGGCTCAACCTAGTTCAAGAGTTCAAGTGGGTGCCCTTTGGCTCAACCCAAGCTTAGCCGCCCATGTGCTCACCATGTGCACCCTTTGGCTCAAGCCAAGCTCCAACCGAAGACCAACCAAGCTCCAACCGGAGTTGAGGGAGAACTAGAGGCGGTGGGAGGACAAATATCCTCCTCCACTCACCTCCTCTCCACCGCCTCCCATGCCTATAAATAGAGGAGCTCCCCTCCTTGAAAACAATCCTTCACCCTTTACACATTATCATCACCATCATCTCTACTTCATGCTCCTTGAATCTCTCTAGAATTTTAGGCACAAATCCTTGTAAACACTTGTATTTCAATATCAAAAGCTCCATGTTTGTTCTTGAGTTTGAGTTTGTTCTTGTTACTAGTTCAACATCTCTCTACACTTTCTTGTCTTTCATTTCGAAAACCTTTATTTTCTTTTCAAGTATTTTCCAAAACCCTTTACTTTTCTTGCACTAGCTATGATGTCCACTTCCATGGATACTCGTAGCTAAACCCTTCATTTGGTTGAAGGGGTGTGCTTGTATTATGAAAACGTTTTAGACCCTTTTTCTTAGTGCTACTATTATATTCAAGCTTGTTCTATGTGCTATACATTTGGGTAGAACATACACGGTTGAGTGGATGCTTGAAATGGCAAAGCTCTTCCGTGGGGTTCGTGAACATACACAGTTAAGTGGATGCTTGAAATGGCAAAGCTTTTCCGTTGAGTTCAACCTCTCTTTAAGTCGCTTGGTTTGATCGGAAATGAGAGATCAAGTGACTGCACTTAGGCTAATATACCTTGAAATGGGGTATTAGTCTAGCTAGAACAAGTGCTCTATGTCTTGAAATGGACTAGACGGTGTGGCAAGAGTTTGAAATGGCCTTGTTACATTTTTGAATACTTAGTATGATCATTAACGGTCAATGATGAACGGAACTATGATACAAGGCCCCTAAACCGAATCCTTTCCTTTGATTAAAACACTAACTCTTCATTCTACTTTCGGTCTTACTATCAACTGCTTACATTCAGTACCCTTTACATTCAGTACTTTACATTCAGCAACTAACTTTTACTTTCAAGCACCTAACTTTACTTTCAGTACGTTTACATTCAGTCACTAACTTTACTTTCAGCACATTTACTTTCAGTCTTTATTTTCAGTACCTTTATTTTCAGTCTTTACTTTCCGCACTTACTTTCAGTACATTTACTTTCCGCACTTACTTTCAGTACATTTACTTTCCGCACTTTACTTTCATTACAGAAGTTTTCAACATCAATCCAACATAATTTTTGGCACGTATTGCACTTGAAATACAGCGTGCGACAAACCAAAAGTATGTTGTATGGTTGATATTGAACTCAACTGTTCCCGCAATTTACTTTTCAGTATTACTTTCAGTACTAAAACCACAACCAACCCCAATCGCACTTAATTTCTGTACAATTTCCTCAAAGAACTACTATCCACCAATTCCCTTGGGTTCGACCCCTACTTACCGATTTACTACCCAATAGTGAAGTCACAAGTAGTGGACTTATAAATTTACTTTTGCATTGCCTCACGACAAGGCCTTGTCAAAAATTGGCGCCGTTGCCGGGGAATTGGAATTGCAATCGATAAAGTTCTTTAATTTTGTACTCGCTTCTGCATAACCATGTCTCGTGTAGAAAGCCACCATGACTACCAGGATGACGACGAGATGAATCTGTACGATCGAAATAATGAGGCGCCGCCTCCATTTCTTGACGATCCGGAACAGCTCATCCGAGACCGAAATCGTGTTGTTCGGGAAGGCGCCTGAAGAAACCAAGGACCACCCGAGGACCAAAATGAAGCTGGCCCAGGGCAGCCTCCTAGACATCCACCACCTCCTCAACATCGACAAGCACCAAGGCGAGAACCCATCTTCGATGACTACTATGGGGATAACAACTTCCGTGAACCTACTATGGGAGAACTATCGGCACCAGATTTCAGAAATCAGCCGTTGTGCATTTACGAGGGCCCTGAACTGGAAAACATTGCCATCAACACATCAGTGGTGTAATAGATAAACTTTGTTCTACGGAGCCCCAAGATGTAATCAATGTCAGCAAAGTTGGGATTTAATGAGGAAACTGAGCAAATTTTTAGTTATCCGTGGTGTATTTGTGGAGATTTCTACGAAATAAGGAAATCGAATGAAGCCACACAACTTTATTCCAACAGAGGAAGATAGAAAAATTCAATAGAGCAATTGCGTTGCAGATTGTAGATTATTTGATTTGGGCTATCAGGGAGATAAATTCACATATTCTAACAAACGATAGAACAACAATGAAGTGCGTTGCAGACTGGATAGAGCTATGGCAACTTCCGAATGTCTCAACATCTATCAACACTTCTCATGTTACATACTCAAGTATTGTCATATTAGGAAGTTGGAGGACTTAAAATGTATTTTGCTAAAGTGTGAACAAGTCTGTATTAGTAGGGAAAAGCAGAACTGAAGAAGTTAACAAATGAATGAAGTCTAGTTTCCCATCTCCTTCTCTCTGGTTTCTCATCCCCTTCTTCTCAATACCCTAATCTCCTGCATCATCTCTTCCCAATTTATCGTTCTCTTTATCTTAATCAGTTGTAGATTTATTGAGTCTGCATCATTGATGCTTTCACTGAGAGATGGATATTCAAGCTGCGTATAAGAACATGGCTGAGAAATTTGACGAGGAATTTGATCGCTGGATGAACAGGATCGAAGATAGGCTACGTGGTCTACAGATATCAAATATGCATCCAAAAAATGAAGCCATCTACTCCTTAACTCCATCATCAAAGTTTTCTCAAGTCCAAAGCAGTGCCGTCAGACTAGAATCGAAATCACTTACCGTCTGCTTTGATGTGATGGTAGAATCAGTTGAATCGGCTTCGGCAGAGATTGATTTGGCTTCGATCGATGTTACAGACAAATCTGATTCGGCTGTTGCAACCGGTGTATTTGGGAATGGTGATTTGTGTTTGGATGTTTCACCTATCGATTCAACTCAAGCAGAGGTAATATCTGTTCATTCACCCTCTATGATTGCATTATCTAAGAAGGAAATCCTGAATGACAAGTACGGATTAGAGTTTGGAAATAAAGTTTATCTTTAGAGTTGGTGTTCTCTTCAGCCTCTTAAACGTACTCCAATTAATTTTAAGTCCGTTTAAGTACTGAGAGTGGATGACATAAGACATAAGAGTGAATAATTGGAGTCTGGAACAATTATTAGTAGGAATTTGAGTTTCTGCACTGAACCTGCTCGACAAAATGTTTGTGAGATATTTCCATTCTTACTGCCACCAGAGAAACCACCATATGAATGTTTAAGCTTACTACAAAACTATAACATTTGATGTTGCACTAAATGTTGGGATTTAGTACTCTCTTCAATCCAACAGAAGAAGTTACTAGTTTGGATAGTCACAAGGACTGGTGCAAGTATTTTTATGATGGAATCTGGGTTGCTGAGTTGTTACCATACGTGTTTCCTCTCATGCATTTCTAATTGTGTGTGGTTACAATTTTCAAGATATAAAAAGTGCTTCTCTTGGTTTTATAAGTGGATGTTGCTTGATGATGCAAGATCCCTACACATATTCTTTTGTAAGGATTCTGAGAAAGATGTTCTAGTTTGGGAACAAGTGGCAAAGTTTTTCAAGGAATATCTTATTTTTGCATGCGTTGAAGATGGAAGTAGCCTTATTGCAAACGATGTCATACTTACTGTGTCACTTGGTGTGCTTGAGGTGAATCTAATTTTGTTTGAGCTCCTGTCACTAGAATGGAAGACAACTGCAATTTTTCATCTGAGTGTGAGAAATGAAGACCAAGTAGGTTTGAAGTTCAGTGATGTGTATTGGCCAAATTGGAAATTTCTGGGTATGGTAGCTTCCATTTCATATGTTTGTGGATATTTTCTAAATCATCACAAGGCGACAAGCCAATTTGTCATTGCCTACATGGTTGCTGGAAGGTTTGCATATGACATGGAAAATCTTTTTTCTGAGCATATTGTCAAGTTTCCGTTTGACATGCTTCATCCCGCAAAAATATCTGTGAATGCAATTGAGCTCTTGCAGCGGCGGTATCATGTATCACAGTGGAAAGTAGATCTCATTTCTATTGGTTGCTATTGCTTTGGGCTTCAGGGGGTTGTATTTATATTCAATAGTGAACCGGTCAAGCTTATATATGATATTATTACAATCAATGCAATAGTAACAGAGTGCACGAGCCCAACAAATTCCAGTGTCATATTTGGGGATGCTTACAAGTTTTTAAATGACAATGTCACTATGATTGTTGTTACCTAACATGCTTGCTGCAGTACATTTCAAAGGGAAGCTATCAAATATGCTAGGAGAATTGCCGGACTGGAAGTTTTTTTATTTTTTTATTTTATTGAAGTACCAATTTATTGATGGGAGAGGGGCTAAGCCCTCCAACGGTACAACGAAATAGGATACAATGCCAAACTGGCGCTAAAGCACAAAAGGAAGGCTAAACCCAGCTACACGTAAGGATTAACGCGGCTGAGATCAGCTGGCCAAGACAAAGGCGGCCAAGGCGTTTGAAGGTGGTCACCAATGATGGCTCTCCGCACCGGCAGGGGGAGGTCAAGAGTGGCGGTGACGAGAGTATCCGGGGGGCAGGCATTGACCAGGGCCAGAGCCGAGCCATTAAGAGAGGGCGCCACACGCCTCCACACGACTTGAGGGTGGTCTTGTGGGAGCCGCCGGACCTAGTACTCGCAGGCCCTTGGAATTGGCACCTCCAGCGAGTCCCCAGGGAATATGGAAGGATGAGAGCTTTGAAACTCTACCACACGGAAGCTCTTGGACAGAGCAGTCTGGGACACCAATAGAAGACCATGAAAAAGCTCCTCGGCAAGCACCGTCCGCGTGCTGCACTGCACCGAAGCTAGGAGCACATGGCCTGAGGGATTCCTGAAGATGGCTCCCACAAGGTCAAAGTCGGGAAGCTCACGTAGAGCTATATTGACTGTGATATTCTGGGTTGCCGACCGCCAAACATACCAACGGCCAGAGCTGAGGTTAGGGCTCCGAGCATTAACGCCCAACCTATCGAGTATTCTCTCACTGTAAAGGGAAGGAACATACGACCTCCTAATTATAGTCGAAAGGCTTGTAGTCCAAGCTAGACCCTTGCGAAACCAATTACACGGGTGCCCTTCATGAGTGAGGAAATTTCACCCCTTCCATAATTCCAAAAGCATGCAATACACCATTGTCACCCGAATGCACTCCACAAAGGAAAGCTTACCAGGGCATGTCAGCCAGCGCTGCTCTAGACTAGCCAGGCCATATGGCCGTTCCTTGCCAAAAACACAACTCAACCAGTTCCACACTTTCACAGCCCAGTCGCTTTGGAAGAACAGGTGCACCGAGGTTTCTTCACGATGAGCTCTGCAGCAAACACAACATGAGACAATGGGGATACCCATCAATTTGACCTTGTCATCCGTCGGCACCACTTTGTGAAAAAGACGCCACATGAACGTAGCTATCTTAGGGGGAAGCCATGGCTGCTACACAACCATCGCCCATGACAACTTGGGATGCTGGCATTGAAACGACTCCCAAAACTTTTTGGACGAAAAGCGACCATCTAAGCTCAAGTTCCACACTAACCGATCCGCAACCTGGTTTAGCTGGATAGAGCAGACAAAAGATAGCTGGGCCAGGGGGATATCATCTAGCAACTCATCACGAAGAGTATCCTGCTGCCAAATATCGTTCATATTTCGATCCCCAAATCCGAGGAGAGCATGATGTTCCAACATTGCACAAACATCGAGGCTGTGATCTTACCTTCCCCCAAAATCCATAGCCTGAACTCTCGAAAACAAGGAATAAGATGGAAGAAGGCATTCCAAAGAGGAGAGCCCGGGCCTCCAATAGAAAACCTGGATTTAACATATTTCGCCCACAATGTACGTTGCTCAATAAAACGCCAAGCAAGCTTTCCATGCATTGCGAGCATGATGTCTTCTGGGTGAAGAACCCCAAGGCCACCTTGATCTTGGAGACATCAAACATCCTGCCAAGAAACCCAATGTCTATGCTTCACACCTCCGGAATCCCATAAGAAGCTACCCATGAGAGATGCCATCTTATTCAAAGTAGTTTTCGGGACTGGAAGGGCCATCATTGTGTGGATGCTGACTGTGTTAAGAATAGCATTGATTAACGTAGGCCTACCCCTTATAGAAAGGTACTACTTCGACTAGCCACGCACTCGACAGGCTAGACGCTCCAGAAGACAATCAAAATAAGCGATGTTGGTGTGACCTCTATAAAGAGGAACTCCGAAATATTGCAGAGGCAGAAGGCCTTGGGCAAAGCCAGTACTAGAAAGAATGTCCTGTCTGCGAGAATGAGAGATAGTTTTAGAGAAAATGATCTGGCTCTTAGCAGGATTCAGGCATTGTCCCGAAAAGACGCAGAACTCCTTGATGATAACCAGGAGCCATTTTATGGGCTGTTAAGCACCATTTGTAAAAATAAGGAGGTCATCTGCAAAAAGGAGATGGTTAATCGCCAGAGCATGGGGAGCCGTGTAGTAATTCGGAAGAGTACCAGTCCCAATGGCATTTTTCAAAGCCTTAGAGAGCAACTCCATAGCTAGAACAAAAAGAGTGGGCAATAGAGGATCCCCTTGAGGAACTCCTCTCCGAGAATGAAAGAAGGCATACATTTTCCCATCCCATTTAACAGAATATCTGCAATTAGTGATACTCCTGAGAATAAGATCACACACCTCTTTGCTAAACCCAAAGGCTTGAAGGGCTGCTAGAAGGAAACTCTAAGAAACACGGTCATACGCTTTTGCCATATCCAGCTTAATGATTACATTCCCACCAAAGATTTTATTATTCAGGTCGTGAGCGAGATCATGAGCAAGGCAAACATTCTCATGGATGCAGCGCCCCTGGACAAAGCCCACCTGCTCCTCACTAATAAGTCTCGGAAGTAAGCCTGATAGTCTAGAGGATAATAATCTCGAAATAATCTTGTGGCAAAAATTACATAAGCTGATGGGGCGGAATTGAGACATATTTGTGGCTGAGGCCACCTTTGGGATAAGCATCAACATAGTAGCAGTGAAGGAGACCGGTAGGGGGAAATCGTGAAAATACAGATCAATGGCTGCCATGAGATCGCTTTTGATGATATCCCAACAAGTTTTGTGAAACCGACCCATGAAACCATCAGGCCCCGGGGAGCTATTTTCGTTCATGCTGTTGATCTCATGCAAAACCTCATCCTCCTCCGGGCATAATTTGAATGCAAAACCTCATGCCCATTCTCTCTTTCTCTCTCTAAAAAGCTCTCTGCCTTTTCACCCTTTTTTCCTATCCGGCTCTCCTCATGGCAGAGGGAGGCCGCCTTCCCCGGCCTCCAGACACGGGTGGAACCTCAAAGACTGGTGTAAAATCGGCAGCCAATATTGCTGCTGGTGGTTTACCAACCGTTGCTGGTCGCTCTTTTGCCGCTGTCACTAAACCGCAAGCGCAGAATGAGTGCATTTTCCCTCCCATACATCTTACTGCGAGACAGTACGGGACCAAGGAGGGAAAACCATCAGTTTCATTCACACATACTGAGCGTCAAGTTGGAGAGGATTATCTGAAGCATGCTCTGGTTGTGAAGTTTGCCGGTGGTCGTCCTGTCATTGCGGAAGTGCGGCAGAGCTTCATGCAGATTTGGACTATTAGTGGTCGATGCTCCATTGGAGCGCTTGATGCCAAACATGTTCTTATTGTCCTCGAAACAGAGGCTGATGCCCGCATAGTCCTGGCGCATCCCACCCGTAAACTGGGTCACTCCCTATTCAGAATATTCCGGTGGACCAGGGATTTCAGTACCAAGCGTGAACCTACGACAACAACCTCCTGGATCCGGCTGGCTAGCCTCCCACCAGCTCTCAACAATCCAGGTTACATTGAGTCTATTGTTTCGGCTTTTGGTAGATATCTAGCGGTTGACGGCCATACCAGAACTTTTACTAATCCCAACTATGCCCGGGTATGCATCGAAATCGACACAACCAAAGCTCTACCCGAGGAAGTGTGGATTGCCACCGACACAGACACGGGATTCTGGCAAAAGGTCATCTATGAGAACTCGCTTTACTATTGCACCAAGTGCCATCTCCACGGTCATGCTCTCAGCAGCTGCCGGAAAAACAAGCAGCGTCAAGAGGCGGAACAACGGATATGGGATGCTCGTGATGATTTCGGGCTACCCATTCTCAACTAAAAGGAGGTGCCTACCCATACAGTTGATAAGCCTAGCACGGAGGCTCCGCCGCATGCAAACCATAATGATGATAAGCCTAGCAAGGAGACTTCCCTGCACGTAACCCAAAAAGATGACCAGTCGCTATCGCTGACCATTGCAACGCTTGAGAAGGATAGACAAGAGCCGGGGTGGGTCCCAGTCCATAAGGGGAAAAAATCCAAAACCACCTTTCCCCAAAGGCAAAAGCAAGCAGGTCCCTTGAATCAATCAAAACAACATGCTTCTGATACGCATATCAACGAGGCGAGTCACAATATGGATGAGTATTATGTCCCTACTGTGGCCACTATTTGTACTATGACTGCACAACAGACCCTGATGCGCCTCCCAAAGAGAACAGAGAAACAGCTATCAAAGAGCATGGAGAAACATCTCATGACCCTGCTGTGCCTCAAAATAGGGAACGTTCGAAAGATGAGATGGCTAGTAAGCAAACATGCCAGTCTAATGAGGGAGGGGTATCAGACCTCGCTCCTAGCGACCGGCTATCTCAACAAGGCCACAGTCATGAAACGTCCATAACAGCGGTCCCCCCAGCGCTGTTGCTTGGAACATTCATGTTCTCCCTCCCAAAACCATTCCAAGACGTGCTAAAGACAAAACCACTCAACAGAACAAGAAAAATACCACCGACAATCAACACAATGGAGACACTGACGACAGTCCTAGCAGCACCCATACTGCGCCCACTCCCACCAAAACTACTGTTTCCCAATGATGCTCACCCTTTGCTGTAATGCCCGTGGGGCCAACAACAACGGTACAATTGACTACTTTAAAACTATTTTGTCTTCTCATAATTTTTTGCTTTGTGGCATTCTAGAACCTATGACAGGCCATGACAACCTCCCTCAGTTTGCTCGGAAAGTTGGTTTCAATAGTTTCTTACATGGTGGAGAAGCTAATCACAAAATCTGGGTCCTGCGGAAGGACTCTGTTGATGTCACCTTTATTAACGCTGGCGATCAATTCATTAGTGTTTCGGTGCAAACAGACTCGAATCTTCAGTACACTTGCACTTTTGTTTACGCCTCCAACTCCGTTTCAGTGCGGCAAAGTCTTTGGCAGGCCCTTCTTGACATATCGATGAGCATCAGTGGCCCTTGGATCGTGGCCGGGGATTTTAACACTATCTCGTCTGGGGCTGAAAAGAAATGTGGTGCTGCTCAAGCGCCTGGCTCCATGTCCGACTTCAATGAATTTCAAATGGACTGTGGCCTATCTGATGCGGGTTACACAGGGAGTAAATTCACATGGAGTAATAACAGGTCGGAGGAACACCAAATCTGGATGCGCCTCGACCGTGTTTTGATTAATGGGGCTACGCTGGCCATGCTTCCAGTCCTTAAAGTGGATCACCTGGCTAGGATGGCGTCGGATCATGCCCCGCTTCTGATTAATATAGGCGACTCTATCCGCAGGCCTGCCTCATTTAAATACATCCGCGCCTGGCATGATCATGCTGAGTTCCTCATAACAGTTGAGACTATTTGGAATGCCCATGCTCATACAAATCCCATCCTAGCTTTTGCTTTAAAATTGCAACGGCTGCGTCGGCATTTAAAGACTTGGAACTGGAATGTCTTTGGTAATATCATGAATCGGATCAAGCTTCTTACCCACAAAATTGAAGCGCTGGAAATAGACATGCAAACCAATTGGCAAGCCTCCACTGAAATGCTCCTCCACAACACCAGAGCTGAGCTAGTGATGGACCATAATTGTATGCATCATAAATACAGTTAAACCCACCAAATTAGACTGTTTGTCTATCTAACTTCTACGTGTTAGTCCCGAAATATTTCCACAGGGCAATTGAGAGATAAAAGTGAAAACACGCGAAGGAGAGGATTTTATGCTGAAAAGATATCAAGAGTCAATTGAAGGTCAAGATCAAGCACTGAACGAAGAAATCTCAAGATCCTGACGATGAATTACTCAAATTAAATCCAAATGAGGAATTATCAAAGACAGCCTGGAGTGAAATTGGACTGATAGTTTTGTAAAGACAGTACAAAACCGTCAAGACTCATCCATGTACAAGGATGACCGGTGGCTTTAGGAAGAAGTATGAGTCACTAGGTGAAAAGGATGACTCATGGGTTGCTCGTCCCTTTCCTCCTCCATGGTGACCGACGGCTTCCCCCTCACAACCACCCTCCTCCACTCTCCTCCCTCCAAGTGGCGGCTCCTCCTTCCTCCTCTCCAAAAGCCACCGGTGGCTTTGAGCTCCACCACAAGAAGATGACAAGTGGTGGCCTCTCCTCCACATGCTCCTCCCCTCCTCCTCCACCCTTGGATGCAAATGCACATGGCTCCATCTCCACCCTTCATCCTCCTCCTCCTAGCCTATAAATATGAGAGCCCTCCTCCTCATTTGTATCATCAATCCATACACAAAACACTTATCTCTCTAAGTTTGGTTACTTTGTAAGTTTGTTCGGTTTATGAAATAATACTCCTGTTTGTTCTTGAGTATTATACTATAGAGAATACTCCTGTTGGTTCTTGAGTATTCAGTAGGAAATTGGGAATACTCCTGTTGGTTCTTGAGTATTCCACCCCTTTCCCTCTTACTGTTTTCAAAAACCCCCGAGTATTTAGCTATGGTATCCACCTCTATGGATATTCGTAGCTAAACTCTTCATTCGGTGGAAGGTATTTTCTTGTATTATATAATGTTGTAATATCTTTTAGTTTCATTTCTTTGTATTCAAAACTTGTTCTATGTGCCATTTATAGTCAGAATTTCCAAGGTTGAGTGGATGCTACGAAAGGGCAAAACTCGTCCGTGGGGTTCGTGAACATACTTGGGTAAGTGGATGCTACGAAAGGGCAAAGCTTATCTGAGGAGTTCGACTTATCTAAAACACCACTTGGTCAATCGTAACTGTGAGATCTGGTGGATGCACAGAAGGCTAAGATACTTCGAAAGGAGGAATTAGTCTAAGGTAGAACAAGGGTTGCTTTAAATGATGTTGCAAGTCTTGCGCTACGAAAGGGCCTCGATTCATCTTTGAATACTTAGAAAAGTTACTAACAGTTTATTATATACATGTTATAATACAAGAGTACCTGAAACCGAATACTTTCTTTCAATCACAAAAACCCCCTGTATTTACTTTCCTAGTATAACTGTCCCGATCAACCACAACCATCAACCGCTCAACAACCGGAGGAATCGCAATCACGCATGACCCACTGTAAGTCTTCTAACCCTTATCTCTTTACTTTCAGTAATTACTTTCAGTATTTAATTTCTGTATTTACTTTTCCGCACAAAAAACCCAAAAAACCAAAAATAGTAGTTTAATTACTCGCGCTAAAATCTCAATCATCCTAAAACACATCCCTGTTAGTAAAAGAACAACGTATTCCCCTAATTCCCTTGGGTTCGACCCCTACTTACCACTTCTACCCAGTAGTCGCGATTAGCGGACTTTATAAATTTATTTGTACAATTTGCTCTGAGGACAAGCGAATTGTCAAATTGGCGCCGTTGCCGGGGAATTAGTTAATTAATCGGATAAGTTGTTCTTCACCTCACATGACCCCATGACGCAACCACCTTCGTATGCATGGACGATACGACACCTTCCACTGTTCGGAGGTACGGATGGAGAAGATCCAGTTCAGCACTACCGAAACTTTCACCATGTTTGTCAGCACATAAAACCTAATAATGAAACGTTAGAAGAATTTAAGCTTAACTGCTTCAAATTCTCTCTAACTGACTTCGCGACAATCTGGTATTACACATCAACTGCTATGAATGCTAGATATTTCATGGACATTAGCATTCAATTCTTGAAAGAATTCTCTCCCCCATCCTTACGACAACAAACCCGAGAAAAGATCACGAACCTTCAACAATCCCGGGATGAGACATTGGGCGAATACTACACGAATTTTAACACCATCGTCTCACGCTGCCCGCACCATGGATTCACGGAGGTTTTTCTTCTTCAAAAATTCCTTTGTGGGATGAGGGCTGATGAGTTCTCAAGGATCAATAACGCAGTGGGAGGAACGACCACGCACTTATCCCTACTTCAAATATGGGATGTGATAGACAGCTTGGCCGGAACCGCGATACGAAGGCCAAGGTCTCGACCTAATGAAGGGATACGAAGGGATGAGGCCAGTCCAGAGAGGGACATTGCAGAGGATGTGATGAATGAATCAGATACAGAAGGCTCCGAGAAAGAGCCCACATTGGAAGTCACATCCGAGCCATCAGAAGAGACTCCTGAACCATCAGAAGAATCAGACATGGAGAGTACCGGAAGCAACACAAGAATGGTGGCGAAGTTTGACCTGAGCCACCCATGGGATCCCAACCAATGATCCAGAACGAGGTACTGTCGAGCCAACGACGTTAAACGAGTGTACTAGTCGGGAGGTAACTCGACACTATCTTACTTTCTGTTATTTAAATTTCCAATAAGCGCTCTCACCCACTTTTTGTCTAGAAGGAATGTCTTTCATGTAGGAATTAAGTTTTTGGAGCAAGATCGGATCAGCCAGGCAGCTTCTGTGAATTTACCGGGCCTGCGCTGAGAGTTCGAGGCCCCAGCTGAACTCCCTCGATTATCCAGCCTCATGCCATGTCGTTCACTCGACACCTTAAAGGGAGTTCTGTTCTTCTTTTTCCTTAATGTCATTTCCTTCTCCTGTATATATTGCATGACTTTTGAACTAAGGCTTGCCTTCGTTCAAAAGTGTGGGGTGAGAACCAACTGCATGTTTTTTCTTTTTTTAGTAGTATCTTTTTGGAATTATGAACTTTAGAATGTGAAAAAGATAGATCATAATTCATGCATCAACCTTATGAAAATGCAAACTGTTTAAAAACTTAGAATGTAACTTCTCATTTGTCCCTTTGTGCTGAGATAACCGAGGGATGTGGAGTTGATATAAATTGCCCTAGAGGGGCTTGGCAAGCACTTGAAGGATCAGATCAAACTATATGGTTTTCGAAGTCAGTGGAGGCTGCACTTCGGGGTTCAGTGAATAATTGAAGTCAACTCCGCCAAGAAGCATCTATGCAAAGGCGAGGACGGGAATCAGACCGTCCTCTCTCTAGTCAAAATAGCCGAGAAAATAAATGAGCGACCCTCATCTTGACCCGCGCGAAACGACGAAGACGAGAGGAGCGGGGAGGTATTTCCATAGGCTTGCGGGCGATGATTGGACCTCCCAAAAAGGCTGAGAAAATGGACTAGCAAGTCACAAAGAAGCAAAAAACTCAAAGAAGAAAATCAAAAGAGGCCTAAGGCCCAAAATTGTGAAGGTTTTAACCGAGCAAAAGTGAAGCACTCAAAAAAGACAGATCATAAAGCCAAAGGCAGAATCACTACAAAAAGCTAGTCCCTCGCCAAAGAAGAAAAAAGAAAATAAAAAAAAGGCTCAACTCACTGAAACCCGAATCGAATCACGTGCTAGAGAAAGCTACAAGAAAACCATATAGTGCGAGACGGTCCCGAAGGTGTAGTCCAGGAGCCTGAAAAGGGCTATCTCCCGAAACATCCAAAATAATTTGCATCTCGGCACGAAGGTACAAGTATCAAGTTTCTTCTATTTATTTACGCAGTTTAATTTGGCAATAAGTAGTAATGCATGAATTAGGAGAAATCAAGTACCACAGTCTAATTTTCATATTTCAACAAGCTTACTTAGTGCCGCCCTTTAATAGCATTTTTCGGGACGAACAACTAAAAGTGTGGGGTGATCTGATGGACCATAATTGTATGCATCATAAATACAGTTAAACCCACCAAATTAGACTATTTGTCTATCTAACTTCTACGTGTTAGTCCCGAAATATTTCCAAGGGCAATTGAGAGATAAAAGTGAAAACACGCTAAGGAGAGGATTTTATGCTGAAAAGATATCAAGAGTCAATTGAAGGTCAAGATCAAGCACTGAACGAAGAAATCTCAAGATCCTGACGATGAATTACTCAAATTAAATCCAAATGAGGAATTATCAAAGACAGCCTGGAGTGAAATTGGACTGATAGTTTTGTAAAGACAGTACAAAACCATCAAGACTCATCCATGTAGAAGGATGACCGGTGGCTTTAGGAAGAAGGATGAGTCACTAGGTGAAAAGGATGACTCATGGGTTGCTCCTCCCTTTCCTCCTCCATGGTGACCGGCGGCTTCCCCCTCACAACCACCCTCCTCCACTCTCCTCCCTCCAAGTGGCGGCTCCTCCTTCCTCCTCTCCAAAAGCCACCGGTGGCTTTGAGCTCCACCACAAGAAGATGACAAGTGGTGGCCTCTCCTCCACATGCTCCTCCCCTCCTCCTCCACCCTTGGATGCAAATGCACATGGCTCCATCTCCACCCTTCATCCTCCTCCTCCTAGCCTATAAATATGAGAGCCCTCCTCCTCATTTGTATCATCAATCCATACACAAAACACTTATCTCTCTAAGTTTGGTTACTTTGTAAGTTTGTTCGGTTTATGAAATAATACTCCTGTTTGTTCTTGAGTATTATACTATAGAGAATACTCCTGTTGGTTCTTGAGTATTCAGTAGGAAATTGGGAATACTCCTGTTGGTTCTTGAGTATTCCACCCCTTTCCCTCTTACTGTTTTCAAAAACCCCCGAGTATTTAGCTATGTATCCACCTCTATGGATATTCGTAGCTAAACTCTTCATTCGGTGGAAGATATTTTCTTGTATTATATAATGTTGTAATATCTTTAAGTTTCATTTTTTTGTATTCAAAACTTGTTCTATGTGCCATTTATAGTCAGAATTTCCAAGGTTGAGTGGATGCTACGAAAGGGCAAAACTCTTCCGTGGGGTTCGTGAACATACTCGGGTAAGTGGATGCTACGAAAGGGCAAAGCTTATCTGAGGAGTTCGACTTATCTAAAACACCACTTGGTCAATCGTAACTGTGAGATCAGGTGGATGCACAGAATGCTAAGATACTTCGAAAGGAGGAATTAGTCTGAAGTAGAACAAGGGTTGCTTTAAACGATGTTGCAAGTCTTGCGCTACGAAAGGGCCTCGATTCATCTTTGAATACTTAGAAAAGTTACTAACAGTTTATTATATACATGTTATAATACAAGAGTACCTGAAACCGAATACTTTCTTTCAATCTCAAAACCCCCTGTATTTACTTTCCTAGTATAACTGTCCCGATCAACCACAACCATCAACCGCTCAACACCGGAGGAATCGCAATCACGCATCACCCAGTGTAAGTCTTCTAACCCTTATCTCTTTACTTTCAGTATTTACTTTCAGTATTTACTTTCAGTATTTAATTTCTGTATTTACTTTTCCGCACAAAAAACCCAAAAAACAAAAAACAGTAGTTTAATTACTCGCGTTAAAATCTCAATCATCCTAAAACACGTCCCTGTTAGTAAAAGAACAACGTATCCCCCTAATTCCCTTGGGTTCGACCCCTACTTACCACTTCTACCCAGTAGTCGCGAGTAGCGGACTTTATAAATTTATTTGTACAATTTGCTCTGACGACAAGCGAATTATCAGCTAGCCACCACTCAAAGGCAACACTTCCAGATGCTGGCTGATAAAGCTAAGGCTCAGTGGGTGGCTGATGGAGACAGGAATTCCACTCTTTTTCATGCTATCATCAAAGCTAGACGGGCCAGAAATGCTGTTAACATCGAGCTTCCCGATGGTAGTCACACTAATGATCGTACCATCATTGGAAAGCTTGCTCAAGAGCATTTCAATCGTATTCTTGGAGGTTTCTCTGTCAGGCCTCCCCCAAATGCTCTATCTGACATCCAGCCTATCATCACGGATGCAGAGAATGAGACCCTTTCCTCTATTCCAGATGAGCAAGAGATTCGTGAGGCTATTCACAAGCTAAATCCTTCTAGTGACCCGGGTCCGGACGGTTTCACGGGCCATTTCTACATTCACTGTTGGCACATAGTTAAAGGTGACATGATCAAAGCTGTGCATGCATTCTTCTATGGCCTGTCCCTCCCTAATGCCATTACCGCAACTAACCTCGTGCTCATCCCTAAGAAACATTCAGTAACTATGGTGGATCAGCTCCGGCCAAGTAGTTTGTGTAACTTCTTCCATAAGGTGATTTCCAGCATCCTCAACTCTCGGCTGGCCCGTGTGCTCCCTCGGATCATTAGCCAAGAGCAGAGTGGTTTTATGCCTGGTCGAAGCATGGTGGACTCTATTTCCCTCGCTCACGACCTCACATGTCACATTAACAAGGGTCATCGGGGGGGGGGGGGAATGTAATCATAAAGGTCGACATGACTAAAGCTTACGATCAGGTTTCATGGCTTTTTCTTCTCCGCATGCTCCAGGCGCTGGGTTTTAACAACAAATGGTGTGATCTCATCTACAGAAATATTTCCAATTGTTGGTACTCTGTCCTATGGGATGGTTCGGCTTTTGGCCATTTCAAGTCTCACCAAGGGGTCCGGCAAGGTGACCCCCTTTCGCCTTCCCTGTTCATCATTTGCATGGAGGCCTTCTCCCGCACCCTTAACCACAACATGATCACCAAAAGAATTTAGCCTTATTTTGTCAATATTGGCACCCTCCAAGTCAGTCACCTCCTATATGCGGACGATATGCTGCTTTTCACAAATGGGACTCAGCGATCCATGGAGAGACTAATGGCCCTCATCAATCACTTTTGCACTATATCTGGTCAGCTCTTGAATCCTGCCAAGTGCACTATTTTCTTCGACGAGCACTTCTCTTCAGTTCGTCGGCTGGCTTCCCTTCGTCTCATGGGCTTCACTCAGGGCGTCTTCCCCACGACTTACCTTGGGGCCCCGCTCTTCCCTGGCCGGGTGAAGATCGAATATTTTCAAGGCTTGGAGGACAAAGTTCGAAACAGAATTTCTGGATGGACTAAGAACATGCTGTCCATGGGTGGAAAAATTGTCATCATTGAAGCTATCCTCAACTCCCTTTTAACTCACATAGTTGCGGCCCTTCCCACTCTGATCGCTGTCATCAACAGAATTTCTAGCCTTTTTGCTTGCTTCCTATGGGACAATAGCTCTCAAAAGCGTAAACACTGGATTAGTTGGGCCAATATCTGCCGTCCCAAAGAGGCTGGGGGTCTTGGCATTCGCAATCTTGAAGAGGTTAAAGCAGCTCTGCAAAACAAGCTTGCATGGCGTTGCATGGAATCCTCAGAACTTTAAGGGAGGTACATGAGATCGAGGTACTCTCCGACGCTCTCTGGTTCGCATACTTGGACAGCCATCAAAAAGCTTCTTCCCAATCTCAAGAATCAGGCCAAATGGGCCATAGGGCAGGGCAAAATCACCTGCCTTGATTTTTGCTGGCTTTATGACACCAGGCCTCCAGACGATGTGAACTGGATCCCCATGCATACCATCCTCTTCGATAGGGATCTCTTTGAGTCTATTTTGGATATCCTCCCTGATCGAGGAAAGGTGGATTTTCAGCATCTCAGCCTTTCAGACATTCCGGATCGGCTATCCTGGCAACGGAGTACTGATGCATGTTTTTCCACTAAACACTATCGGCGTTGCCTCACCTCCCCGAAGGCCCTGCACCCCAAGCTCTCGCGTATCTGGCATCCTTGGCTACCCCCTCGTATCAGCGTTTTCTTGTGGAAGCTCAACTTTGGAGCCATTGCCACTGACGACAACATCCAAAAGTGCAACATCTCTATGGCCTCTAGATGTCGATGCTGCATCTGCCCGGCCATTGAATCTTTGCACCACCTTTTTGTGGAAAGCGATCTTGCTCAAAAAGTGTGGAGTCATGGGTTCAGATTTCTCGGCATTCGGCAAGGTAGGTTTCTTAATCACATATTGTATGCTTGGTTGCAAGAAAGGGAATGTCGAACCTTCATTGATGCTGTCCGGTTTCTTTGGGCTTCTTGTGGCCTTTGGGAAAATGGAAGCTCAGGAATCAAATCTTGCATGACCGCCCCCTTATGACATCATCCCAAAAGTCCTTTATTGGGTCCGCACTTACGCAATCCAGGTCCGGCTCCCTTATTGTCCAAATTTCCGAAACAACCTCATCATTACGGCCCTGGGTATCCCCCCTCCTTATACTCCCCGTCCGAAATGGAGGAGCTGGTGCCCTCACCCAACTGGACTGACACTTAATGCTGACTGGATGGACACCCCGGATGGCCCCATTGGTGCCTTCGTTCTTCGGGATCATGCTGGATCAGTTAAATGGTGGCATAGGCTTATTTCCCCCAACCCGGCTGAATCCCTAGTTGACAGTCTGGTCAGTCTCAACCGCCTCGGTCAAAGCCCAGCCGCTTTTCAATCCAGTCACCCCACAGCGAAATACATAGTTTCAGGCATCTACAAAAGGGACTCCACCCACCCCTCCATAGCTACTCGCATCCAGGCCATATTGCTCGGAGTGGTCGTCAATCATGTTTGCACTGCTGCCAATCGGGTTGCTTCGATCATTGCTCGCTCGAATATTACCATCCCTAGTCTCCCCAATAGCATCCTTCCCTCCCCGATCCAGGATGCTATTACTGGAGATCGGTTACAGCTCCCCTTTTCCTACTCCCCTGATTGCACTGCTTGTCACCTTAGCCCAGCCCCTCCCTTGTATTAGCAGAGTTTGTATTGCTCTTTTCCTTGTTTTAGTCTGTTCGGCGTTTTTAAGGGGCCTCTCTCCTGGCGCTTGAGGACTCCTTGTATTTTCCATGATCCAGGCTTTTTGGATCCTTATCTAATAAATCGTACCGGCTCCGTCCGGTTTAATTAAATTTTTTTTTGAAGGCTTGGTTCTCCTCATCTGTAATCACTTGGTCAAAAAGAGAGAAATCGTAAGTATCATGTGATCAATCCTGGCTAAAATGTGAAACATAACTCACTGTCGTAGAGGACATGGATGCATTTAGCGTGAGCATCAAGCCTTTAAACCCAGGCTGCCCTAGTAGGACGAGTACAATCTCGTGAAGGTTTTCAGGAATGGGACTACCTAAAAATCCTCTGTACAACTAACTAACGTGTATGCATGAAATGATGCTCAACGAGTCACAGTAAAGTCTTGTCATACCTCGGATTCATCGTGTTACCTCGGCTTCAAGTCAAACATCTTCATCAAAGTTGTCAGAAAATCATAGATTAAATAGTCATGCATTCAAACGGTAGTACACACGGCTAGCAAGCGACTACTCACATGTTCTAAATAGTTCTATAGCAACGCAATAAGAACAAGAATAGTTACACAAAACATGCTCGCCATTCACCTATGCTATCTAGGGATAGTCCACGGGCTCTTGGCGCAAAGCTCATTCTCAAGTGCCAAGAATTTTATGAAAAATAGTACGAAATCACATCAAAATTTCAGTGCAAGCACGATGATTGTCCCTTAGTTTCTAGTACATGAATTCTCAAAACAAGTCATGCCTGCACGTAATGAAAAGGTAGAAATACACTACATCAAGCAAACGGGGGCATAAATTTCTTTTCTTTTTTTCATACACAAGGGGTGACTTTTCTCACTTTGCCCTTGGTGTTATTTTTCCTTATTTTTTCTTTTTTTCTCATAAACAACTATGCTTAGGGTCAATTTTTCACCCTCTTTTGAAAATTCAGAACTTTGTTCTTGATTGGGGGCCTATTTTTTGCCCTCTTTTGATTTTTTTTCTTTCTTTCTAACTCCACACTTAAAACTTGACATAGTGTATGAATAAAGGCGGGTGCATGCAAATCACAACAAGTATAGAGAAACACATACTAGTACTAAGGTCACTTAGAAAAAGAGATGCAATTTAAGTGTTTGACATTTTGTACCGGTGCCTACTAATATCAAGTCTCAAACATGCTTCAAGAAATACGTAAAACACGTGATAGGCAAAGGCTGACAAGGATACTGACACGAAATAATACACACATGAATAAAACTATTTCAAGTCCTAGACTTTGAATCCAAAAGAATGACAATCAATCAAGGAGTATCGTAGAAAACAAGGATTTCAATCGCAATACATAGATAGTTGAGCATATGCAAGAGTGAATGTGTGATATGCAATCTGTGTGACTATTCACTTCCAACTCCACACTTAAAAATGAGCTTAGTCCCTAAGCGAAGCAATAAAAGATACAAAAAGGCGCATAGGAACTTCCCTTGTATGTGATAGCTCGATATCCATAGAGATTAAGCGATGCCCGGGGAGTGAAATGCGACTTATGAGCCGGTAGATATATAGATAAAAACACAGAGCTGCACAAGTGATAGATTAGAATCGATAATCATGAAGGGGCTAGCGGTGCCAAATAGAAAATATGACAAATGATGTCTGAGCACGGCGCACTCCACACTTAGAACCCTGAAATGTCCACACACAGAGCACACAATGCAAATGAAAAAATGCAACTAACTAATACTTACAGCGCGGGTTACTCCCCGAAGAGGCCTAGTTTAACGTCTTGGCGAGACTCAACTAAGCGCCCCATATAAATCACTCGTGAGAAGTCCTTTGCTAGGATCCCTTCTCACGGGGCCTTCACAAGAGAGAGGTGTCAATCCACCTTCAAATCCCATTGAAATTTACGTCCATCAAGAATGATATGGACGTTAAGTAGAGCATACATTCTCTTCAAGAATAAGAGTCCCATGAGAATCAAGGGAGAGTAGTGGCTCCCAAATGACAGTTTTAAGATGTAAGCAAGAACTGTCGAAACTTATCAGGAGGCGGTGCAACAAGATATACATCTTCAAAGCCTGCTCCAACAAGAACACTTCCTTTATAGTCTTTAGATAAGATCTCAGGTGCATATACTTCAGAATTTCCCTTCACTATCACATCCATATGTATGCGGGTGTCCTCTTTAATTGAGCGCAGGTACACATTAGCAAAGTCTTTGTACTTTTGGTCATTTGATGGCACAAAGTGCTCCATCTCCAAGTCTGGTCTAGAAGGCAATCTCGTATCATGATCATCGTCCGTGTCCACAGATAATAAAGTTGAAGGTCCATGAGCTTCATAAACTTGACTTTCTTGATGGCTGGCCATTTCCATCTCGGCATCCTCATTTATAAGATCCATGGTGGATACACTAGCTTGTTGCTCTAACTGGTTCATAAGTATTTTCTGTCAGATTGCGAGTTGCTCTATTGACCTCTCTACCCCCTGAAGTCGCCTGTCTTGCTCTGCCATGAAACTAGTCAGCAAAGACTCTATACGCGATGATTCTCTTCTATTATGAGGTTGTTGCTGATGTGATTGGTTCTGGTAGCTCTCATAATAACGGTCATCTTGATAATAGGGTCGATCATAAAACTGATGTTGATATCCTTCCCAATTCGTATCATATGAATATGTCTCATAATAAGGCTCTTCCTTTGGGTAGGTGTCTTGATGACCAAAAGAGAACATCCTCGCAACATGCAAAATAAAAGTGATTAGTGAAGGTCAGAAGTATATAGAGTATGTACAAGGAAGAATAAAAAATGGAATAGTCCTAAACATTATTCGCTAAACCTAATAACGCACTAAACGCTGCTCCCCGGCAACGGCGCCATTTTGACAAGCGTATTTTTAACCCTTTATAGTTGTCAAGTTATATGTTTTAGGGGTCAAATTGTTGTCAAAAACAATTTATAAACCTTGGTAAGCCCAGGGTCGATCCAAGGAATAGACGTGTACGTGTACTAGTATGCAAGTAATGTGTTCAGCTACTCCTATAGGAAAATGTTTGGTTATTACTAAATCCTATGTGACACTGAAATTAGGAAACGTTTGATTCAATCAGAGAAATAATTCCAAGATCAAACTTCACTCGTGCCTGCCATACAATTCATGTGATAATGTAATGCAATCCAAATATGCTATCAAATATGGAAATAAACCAAAATAACATCAGACAAGCCGCCCATCCACGGATCATTGTCTAAATTAACCTAGATCGTTGAACGCCGCCCATCCACGGATTATCAACAATTTTGATTTATTGAGCCTATGGTTTTCCAAATACTAACTATTTCACTACGTACTTGTTATACCATCGCCGCGAATGCGCGCGCGTTGTACTTACAAATACCTACGTACTACCAGCGAAGCTACCGTAGTTTAGCGAAACAATTAATATTAATTCTCCTATTAGGTCATATACTATCAACATAGCTACTACGACCTAACATCAATTCTACTTGATCCAGTTAAATACCTCATACCCATCCATCTTTTGGTGTTTAACCTAATTTCGTTCATACAAGAAAACATCAAACCAATGTATAACGTGCAAGAATGACTACTCACGATTCATGGCTATCAACCACAAATATATATAAGAAATTATTAGAAATGAGGAAACCGTGTTTGGATGAAGCGTAGCCTCGAATCTTGGTATTTCTTGAGCTCTTAGTTGTCCTCCTTCTTCAATCTAGGTCAAAATCGATCCCCAAAGTCAGCGTCCCCAAAATCTGGTCCGAAACTGCTATTTATAGCCCAAAATTAACGAGGGGCCGTGACATATGATTTTGTCACGGGTGTCACGCCCCCCCTAAATGTTTATGGGCAATTTAGGGGCCGTAACACCCTTGACATATTGTTTTGTCACGGATGTCACGGCAGGGCAAACTGGAAGAGACTTCTCATGGCTTTTTCGCGGTCTTAACGTCTGAATTTGGTCTTAATGTAAACTACAAAGTTGTAGCTCTATGAATTAAATTTCCAACAAGCTATAGAACGATTCATTTGGACACCATACGTGATGTGGGCATGCAAATTAAGTTGGAAAGGTCAGTCTGCCTGTTTTGTCCTGTGTTTACCCAAATCTTCACCAAATGCTTTGTTTTACTTCGGATCAATCCAAAAGTCTTAGGTATGTGATATTTAACCTGAAACACTAGAAAATAGATTAAATGACAATAAAATGTCGGGAAAACAAACGTAATCCATCATCGAATGAAGTGAATAATAGGTCAAAAACTCGACCGATCAAAATCCTTCACTACTACAAACAGGGGATTATGCATCAGTTTTCAAAGGGATTATGCATCGGTTTTGAACCGATGCATAATCCAGCGATGCATAAGGGTCGGACCTTATGCATCGGTTCAGACAAAACCGATGCATAATGTCTGACCTTATGCATCGGTTCTGGCACAAAACCGATGCATAATCCCATACATTATGCATCGATTTTGTGCCAGAACCGATGCATAAGGTCAGCCATTATGCATCGGTTTTGTCTGAACCGATGCATAATGTGTGATTTTTTTTTTGACATTTTTAGCTTTTAATAGCTCAAATAATTTTGAAAATTAATAAATACACATACTCTTCTTAAAATACTTTTTATTCAACCAAGATACAATTTACAACATTTCATATATGATGTCGCTTTTAATGTATAACATTTATCAATTCAACAAAAGTATTATTTATTTCTTTACTTCCCAATCCCAACAGCAGCTAAGCTAACTTCAGTGTTCTCCTTTTCAGTGATATTTCCATTGCTACCACGTGTCTTCCCATTGCTCTCAACAGACTGTCTCTTCTCACTGATTTCAGCCAAGCCTTTGGCTGCAGGCCCTTTATGCTTCTCCAGTAAAATCTCAATCTACCAAATAGGAATCATATGCACAAAATCAATACTTATAGCATATGTTGCCGCATTTATAGCATTGATCTGCACCATATAAGTATCAAATGTAAGAATTATTGTTAAGCCTAACAAAGAACCACAGTAGATGGAAGACTTCAAAACACCTAAACAAATCATCTAAAGTGAGTATAAAAACCTGCTGGGAATTCAACTGCATACACTACTCCATTCTACAAAACCAAACACAAACTCAACCATTCAGCCAACCACACATTGATCACATTAACATGTAGTAGTGTAAATACTTATGTTTTTCTAGAATAGAACTGATCAAGTCATGTACCTAAGTTGACGTACTGATAACCAAGCATAGCGAGACAGATGATACAAGAGCATCAGCTGCAGGAACAACTTAGAAAATCAAGACAGAATACAATCATGCAGACAGAACTTTTAAATGGTTAAAGTAAAGAGTTACTAATTAAGAAAGTATATCCGCAATCATCAGGTATATATGCCAGCTTCAGTCCAATGATACTGGGAAAATAGAAACTAAAATAACTTTGACCAATCTGAATCAAGCAGCAAAAACATTCTTGTATTACCTTAACTACAAGGCACGAGCTGCAGAGCAGTCATGATGTCCATTGGCTCACCCAAAGCTGGGGCAGCAGCAACCTCGGCAACAACAGGGGTAAGTCAAACTTAATGAGAACTTACAGCAAACCGCAGCAGGAGACATGACTTTCCCACACCAGAATCACCAATCAATTTCTGCAAAATCGAAGGGAAAATGAATTGAAGAAAAGCTAAACAGATTCCTTCCATCCATTCATCTAGCATCTGAACTCCATGGAGAACATCCACTAACAGACATCAATTTCTGCAAAATCGAAGGGAAAATGAATCGAAGAAAGAAACAATCGTATTCAACTCCACAAACCTTGGATCTGGAAGCAATCGACCTCTGACACATCATAATGGATGCTTCGTAGCCGTCACCGTTACCGGAAGCAGAGACAGAGGTCTGCGAATAGCGCGCACCATAAACACCAGGCATCGACCTCGCTCTTCCACGTCCCCATCGGAACGGGAGAAGACCACCACCAGATGACGAAGCTGAAGACCACCGTCGGAACTCGCTCACGGCATAGATGACTTTAGGGGAGAAGGAGAGAGAAAGCAGCAAACCCTAAATTAGCTTAAATATTGAACTTCCATAATATGCATCGGTTGGACTAAAACTGATGCATAAGCTATAACATTATGCATCGGTTTTATAGAACTGATGCATAATGTTGGGCTTATGCATCAGTTTTTATGAACCGATGCATAATCCTGACATTATGCATCGATTTTGTCTAACCGATGCATAAGCCTAACATTATGCATCGGTTTTACCCAGAACCGATGCATAATGTCCAAACCGATGCATAATCCAAAACACGGAACCGATGCATATTCCCCCTCCTGTAGTAGTGCTTATTCAACTGGGATTTGCGCTAGCATGGGTAAAGATGGTAATGAGCTATGTAAGAACAGCAAAATATTGTCTACACATCGATGGAGACATTTCTGAGATTTTTGAATTACATAGAGGTTGGCGCCAAGGAGATCCGCTCTCTTCTTATTTATTTATCTTATGTACTGAGAGGATCTCTCACACTTTTAAACACGATGAACGTAATGGGCTGCTGCAAGGAGTTACAATTTGTAGTAGGGCACCATCAATCACACATCTTTTATTTGCGGATGATTGTCTTGTTTTCTTTAGAGTAACTGACGACAGTATACGGAGACTCAAGTATATGTTGGACTTATATGAGACCATCTCAGGCCAAACGGTGAACTATCAGAAGTCAGAACTAGTACTTAGTGATTCAGTGCCTGAACAAATCAGTGCTTAGATTGATGCAAATCTGGGAGTAAGAATTGTAGACAAATTATCTAAATATTTGGGTTTGCCATTGCAGTTTTTGAAGAGAAGATCGGACACCTTTCTACCAATTCTTGACAAGATGCAAAATAAAGTTAAATGTTAGAAAGCTTCTTCACTCTCAATCGGAGGTAGAGAGGTACTAATAAAAGCTGTTCTAAATGCTATTCCTTGGTATTGGCTTTCATGCTTTCTTCTTCCAGAAAAAGTAATTAATAACGTTCATGGACTGATCAACAATTTTTGGTGGCGAGACTCAATTAACAAGAGACCATTACATTGGCTCAAAGGAGAGGAATTAAGGAAAGACGAGGAATAGGAGGCCTTGGTTTCAAGAATATTAAAAGCTTAACTATGGCCTACTTAGCAAAACAAGCATGGAGAGTAGCAACGCAGCCAATTCTCCTCATCAGTTCCCATCTAAAGGCCAAATATTTCTGCAATACAGATATTCTCCTATATAATAAAGGATACATGACATCCCCGATATGGCAAGGTATTCATAAATCCCTCTACATCTTGGAAAAAGGCTCTGATATTGATATATAAACTGGAGAGGTGGCTTGGAAGGTCAATAACTCAAAAAAATTTGACTTGAAATCTGCTTATAAGCTGGCAAATAAATTACAGGAAGAAGAATCTATTCAAAAAGTAGAATAATCAGACAATACAAATATAAGGCGATTTTGGAAGAGAATATGGAAACTTCCACGGCCTAAGAAGATAAAACTCTTTGTGTGGAGAGGATATCATGGTACATTAGCCACTGGAAAAGAAATGAGAAGAAGACATCTAAAAGGTACTGTAAAATGTGTTACTTGAAATTATCATACTGAAGATGATATACATATATTTGCAAGATGCTGGTGGAATAAAAGTTAATGGTCTCAGCTGGGGATTGGCAATAGTACATATACAAGCCCCCATCTAAAGGATCTTCAAGACGTATAACATCTTCAAGCGATTCAAAAACTAGGTTTCCTTTTCTATAAAAAAAACTAGGTTTCCTGTGATTATCTTAATTTTATTCTATTTTCCATCGGTAAAATAGTTGTTTTCTTTGAAGTGCTGCTCAATCTAATTTTCCTTGTAACTTATTAATTGCAGCTTACTAATAAAAATTATTTAATGTTTTTCATATTTATGTAACGTGATTTGTTATGTATTCGCCTTAATTTTCGAGGAATGTCTGGCACTGTCACTACGCCATTTTGCATCTAATGCAACAGGAGAAAAAGTGTTGCTTATGTTGCATTTTGTGTTGCTTTCGTCAGTCGCAACTCAATCTTGTTGCAAAAGTGCGTGTCGCAGATGCTCTAATGCATTTGTACTTTGCAACCCGTAAACAATCTCCGTTGCATAAGTCGTAACGTATGCAACGCATACTTTGTCGTTGCATAAGTTCTTGTTGCAACATACCTAAGCAACACTTTCTTAAAAAACACAGATGTTGCTTTTGATATCTTCTTTTGCAATATAAATTTAAGTCTTCGTTGCAAAACACAGTTGCAACAAGGCATTTGCATCGTACACATATGCGACGTTTATTTTTTTCATAGTTATCTTGCAACGCATAACGAGCATATGCAACAACGAACATAACTACGTATCAATTTACATATGCAACACCTTTAACATTGTTGCATATAAATTACATATTCAACACAGTACTTTGACGGACGCACAGTCGTCGTGTGCAAACGTCAAGAATAAACTTATAAGTCCGCTACTCGCGACTTCACTACTGGGTAGCAAGTGGTAAGTAGGGGTCGAACCCAAGGGAATTAGGGGGATAAGTTGTTCTTTGAGGGATCGTACAGGGAGGGAGCGTGTTTTAGGTTGATTGAGGTTTTAGTGCGGAAAAGTAAGTGTTTTTTTGGTTGGTTTTGGTTTTTAATGCGGAAAGGTAAATGACAGAAAAGTAAATACTGAAAATAAAAGGAAAAAGACTTACAGCGGTTGTTGCGTGATTGGCAAGTCTTCCGGGAGGTGAGCAGTTGATAAGGCAGTTTATACTAAGAAAGTAAATGCAAGTGGTGTTTGAATTTAAGGAAAGCATTCGGCTTCGGGGGCCTTGTATCATAGCCTGTTTATCATTGACCTTTAGTGATCCTTCTAAGTATTCAAACGTGTATCAAGGCCATTCCAAGCACTCGATTTGCCACACTGTCTAGCCCATTCCAAGGTCGTAGAGCACTTGTTCTACTTAGACTAATACCCCATTCCAAGGTATATTAGCCTGTGTGCATCCATTTGACCAGTCATTCCCGACCAACCAAATGGTGTTTTAGAAAGGTCAAACTCCTCATATAAGCTTTGTCATTCCAAGCATCCACTTATCCGAGTATGTTTACGAACTCCCACGGAAGAGCTTTGCCATTCCAAGCATCCACTCAACCTTGGAAGTTCTAACCTAATATATAGCACATAGAACAAGTTTTGAATACAAAGAAGAGGCACTAAAATATGGCCTAAAACATTTTATGATACAAGTACACCCCTTCAACCGAATGAAGAGTTTAGATACGAATATCCATAGAGGTGGATACCATAGCTAAGTACTTACAGTTTTTGAAAGACAGTAAGTAAAGAAAAGGGGTGAGTACTTCAAGAACCGACAAGAGTACTCGAGAATAGAAAAGTAAAGCTTGAGTACTACAAGAATCGACAAGAGTACTCAAGAACTAACTACAATACTCAAGAACCAACAAGAGTATTATAGATTTAAAACCAAAGCTTACAAAAGTACCAAAATGTAGAGAGATAAGTGTTTTGTGAATGGGATTGTGGATTTACAAAGGAGGAGGGCTCTATTTATAGCCATGGGAGGAGGGAATGTATGGCTTGGATGAGAGCAAATGGCAAGCATCCATGGTGAGCTCCATGGAAGGTCAAAGCCGCCGGTTGGAGGTTGCCATGGAGGGTTGGCTTCCTCTTTTGGTCACCTTCTCCCCAAAGCCACCAGTCATGGAGGGGAAGGAGGAGGTTTGTGTGAGTTTTGTGATGTTTTCACAAAACTATCGGTGTATTTCCGCTCCGGACTGACTTTGGTTGCTCTTCGGTTGGATTTGTTTTGAGTGATTCCATGTCAGGATCTTGAGATTTCTTCAGTTAGCATCTGGTCGTGACCTTGAAATGACTCGTAATATATTTTCAGCGTAAAAACTCCTCCTTAGCGTGTGATGGACCATAATTATACGAATCATAAACACAGTAAAACCCACCAAATTAGACTGTTTGTCTATTTAACTTTTGCTTGTTAGTTCCGATATTTATTTATAGGGTATTTTGGAGACTAGAGAGAATACACGCTAAGGAGAGGATTTTACGCTGAAAATATATTACGAGTCATTCCAAGGTCACGATCAGATGCCGACTGAAGAAATCTCAAGATCCTGACATTGAATCACTCAATACAAATCAAACCGAGGAACAACCAAAGTCAGTCCGAGGCCGAAATAGACTGATAGTTATGTGAAAACATCACAAAACTCACACAAAACTCATCCTTATCCTCCATGACCGGCGGCTTTGGGGAGGAAGTGACCAAAGCCACCAAGCTCTCCTCCATGGTGACCTCCAACCGGCGGCTTTGGGAGGCTCCTCCTCCCACCATGAGAGCTTGCCAAGTGTCTTCCTCCTCCACCACATCCTCCTCTCCTCCATGGCTATAAATACATGCCTCCCATCTCATTTGTAACACATCCACATCCATCCACAAACACTTCACTTATCTCTCTAGAAAGTTGGCACATTTGTAAGTTTGGTTTTTAATATATAATACTCCTGTTGGTTCTTGAGTATTATAGTTCGGTCTTGAGTACTCCTGTCGGTTCTTGAGTACTCAAGCTTTTCTTTATTCTCGAGTACTCTTGTCGGTTCTTGAAGTACTCACCCCTTTCCCTTACTTATTGTCTTTCAAAAACTGTAAGTACTTAACTATGGTATCCACCTCTATGGATATCCGTAGCTAAACTATTCATTCGGTTGAAGGGGTGTTGATGGACCAAAATTATACGAATCATAAACACAGTATAACCCCCTTATTTAGACATTTTGTCTATTTAACTTTTGCTTGTTAGTTCAGATATATTTTTGCAGGGTAATTCAGAGCTTAGAGAGAATACACATTAAAGAGGAGCTTTTAGAGCAGAAAAGATGTTACGAGTCAATCCAAGGTCAAGATCAGATGCCGACTGAAGAAATATCAAGGATCCTGACGTTGAATCACTCATAACAAATTAATCAGAAGAATCAGGAGAGGAATCAAGACAGCCCGGGGAAGAAACACATTGACAGTTTTGTGAAAAGACTGCACAAAACTGTACAAAATTCACATTTGGGCAAGATGACCGGCCACTTGGGCAAGAGGTGGCCAAAGCCACCCCTCCTCCTCCTCCACCACCGGCTACCGGCGGCTCTCCTCCACCATGACCGGCGGATTTGCTCCTCCTCCACATGGCGCCTCCTCCTTGCTCCTCCTCTCCTTCCTCCATGTGTGGCCATCTCCTCCCTTCATTTTCTCCTCCAATCACCATGCAACACTTGCCTCCATCTCCTCCTCTTCCCATGGCTATATAAGGAGGAGCTCCTCCTCATTTGAAATCATCCCTCACTTGTAAAAAAACACTTCTCTCTCTAAGTTATGTATTTGTAAAGTTTGGCTTTGGAAATAAAGGATAGCTCCCTTGGCGCTTCAACGGTTGTAAGTATTATTTATAGTATTTATTCAACTGTTTATTTCCTTAGTTATAATGTTTAGCGCGATGAATAGTAGCTAAACTAGTAGTTCGGTAGAAGGGGCGCACTTGTATTATAAAATGTTTTAAGACTATTAACTTAGCGTCTAGTCTTAGTATTCAAAACTTGTTCTATGTGCCATATATCAAGTCAGAGTTTCCAAGGTTGAGTGGAAGCTGTCACAAGCAAAGCTCTGCCGTGGAAATTCGTGATCATACTCGGTAAGTGGAAGCTGTCACAAGCAAAACTTATCGAGGAGTTCGACTTATCTAAAACACCACTTGGTCAATAACGTAACTGGGAGATCAAGTGGATGCACTTACAGCTAAGATACTTCGAAAGGAGGAATTTTTTTTGCTTAGAACAAGTGTTGCTTTAAACGATGTTGCAAGTCTTGCGCTACGAAAGGGCCTCGATTCATCTTTGAATACTTAGATAATTCACTAAAGGTCAATGATAAACAGGATATAATACAAGGCCCCTGAAACCGAACATTTCTCTTTAATTATAAACTGTAATTTACTTTCCAGTATTAAAACCAACCAACCAACCAATCAATCAATCAATCACTTAGCTGGTAGCTTTAAAACCAACCAACCGACCTAAAACACGCTCTCTCGCTAGACAACCCCCTCAAAGAACATCTATTCCCCTAATTCCCTTGGGTTCGACCCCTACTTACCACTTGCTACCCAGTAGTTAAGTCGCGAGTAGTGTACTTATAAATTTATTCTTGACGTTTGCACATAACGACTGTGCATCCATCAAAATTGGCGCCGTTGCCGGGGAATCAGTCGTCGGATAGTTGTTCTTTCCCTCCCCTTTCTTTTTCTTTCTTTTCCCTATGTCATCACCCATTACGCATGCATGGACAACGCGATTTCTGCCCCTGTTCGGAGGAACAGAGGGAGAAGACCCTGTACAGCACTGCCGAAACTTCCACCACGTCTGCCATCACATCAAACCTGAGAACGAAGTATTAGAGGAATTTAAGCTGAAATGCTTTAAATTCTCTCTAACCGACTTCGCCATGATATGGTACTACACATCCACCGCTTGCAGTGCAGAACGTTTCGTAAACCTCTGCGTTCAGTTCCTGAAAGAATTCTCCCCACCATCTTTACGCCAAGAAACCCGTGAGAAGATCATGAGCCTTCATCAATCACGGGATGAGACTTTGGATGAATACTACATGAACTACGATGCCATCGTCTCAAGCTGCCCGCACTATGGATTTACGAAGAAAGTTCTTCTCCAAAAATTTCTTCGTGGGATGAGGGCCGAAGAGCTGGGAAGAGTTAACGAAGCTATGAGAAGGTCTGCAACAAACTTCACCGTTGCAGACATGTGGTGCCTTATAATCGGCCTGGCTGCTGCCACAAGATGAGTACCCCAAACTGACGAGGAAATGCAGACAGAAGAAGCTGACCCTGAGGCCGATGAAGAAGAAACCACCGAACCATCGGAAGAGACTCCTGAACCGTCTGAAGAATCAGACATGGAAAGCACCGAAAGCAACGAAGTAGGAGTCCGGAACACCACGGACGAGCTGCCCAAGCCATACCCGACTATCATTACCCAGGCAGCTGAAACTATCTACGATCAGTTCTTCACGAACCAACATAACGAGGCAGAACCAAGCCTCATGAGGCCTTCCCGACTTTTCCCCTTAATTAATGAGCAAGTCGCCGCGAACTATGCAATCCAAGAAGAGGCTGAAAAGCGGATGGGAAAAGGGCCTGAGCAGAATGACTCCTACATGGAGCACGCTTTCGCCATGACTGGACAAGGCAGCCCTAAACAGGAGAACACCCAGTTCAAAAGCTGATAGTGAAAGGTCCCTCGCCTTCTCAGAGACGTTGGAAGGAGATACCATCAGAACTGGACCCAAACCCGTCATCTGCTAAAAAATCAGGAAGACTCACCGCAAGAATCAAAGTCGGTGGAATCAAGAAGTTTGATCTAAGCCACCCATGGGACCCAAACCAGTAATCCACAACGAGGTACTGTCGAGCCAACGACGTTAAACATTGCACTGGTCGGGAGGTAACCCGACACTATCTTACTTTTCCGCACTTTAATTTCTGTCATTTAAATTCAGTATTTAGTTTTAAGCTTGCATGACTTTTGAACTAAGGCATGCCTTCGTTCAAAAGTGGGGGGTGAGAACCACCTATGTACATTAATAACATGCTTGTTGTTTTTTCTTTTTTTTAGTAATAGTATCTTTTTGAAAATATGAACTTAAGAATGTGAAAAAGATAAATCATAATTCATGCATTAACCTTGTGAAAATTCAACTGTTTAAAAACTTAGAATGTAACTTTCCATTTGTCCTTTGTGCTGAGATAACTAGGGATGTGGAGTTGACATAAACTGCCCTAGAGAGGCTTGGCAAGCAATCAAAGGATCAGATCCAACTATATGGTTTTCGAAGTCAGTAGAGGCTGCACTTCGGGTTTCAGTGAAAATTGAAGTCATCTCCGCCATGCAATGCAAAAGGCGAGGATGGGAATCAGACCGTCCTATCTCCGGTCAAAGTAGCCGAGAAAATAGATGAGCGACCCTCATCGTGACCCGCGCGAAACGACAGTCAAAGTAGCCGAGAAAATAGATGAGCGACCCTCACCTTGACCCACGCGAAAACGGCAAAAACGAGAGGAGCGGGGAGGTATTTCCATAGGCTTGCGGGCCATGATTGGACCTCCCAAAAAGGCTTGAGAAAATGGACTAGCAGTCACAAAAAGGTGAAAAGCTCAATGAAGCAAATCAAGAGGCCAAAGGCCCAAAATTGTGAAGGTTTTAACCGAACAAAAAGTGAAGAACTCAAAAAGTCAAAACAAAGGCCAAATGCCGATTCACTACAAAAGCAGTCCCTCGCCAAAAGAAAATCAAAGTACTCAAACCATTGAAACCCGAACCGAATCACGTGCTAGAGAAAGCTACCAGAAAACCATATAGTGCGAGACGATCCCAAGATTGCAGTCCAGGAGCCTAAAAAGGGCTATCTCCCGAGACATCCAATATAATTTGCATCTCAGCACGGAGGTACAAGTATTAAGTTTCTTTTATTTATTTACGCAGTTTAATTTGGTAATAAGTAAGCAATGCATGAATTAGGATAGATCGAGTACCACAGTCTAATTTTCATATTTCAAAGCCAACTTAGAGTACAGCCCTTGAATAGCATTGTTCGGGACGAACAACTAAAAGTGTGGGGTGATCTGATGGACCAAAATTATACGAATCATAAACACAGTATAACCCCCTTATTTAGACATTTTGTCTATTTAACTTTTGCTTGTTAGTTCAGATATATTTTTGCAGGGTAATTCAGAGCTTAGAGAGAATACACATTAAAGAGGAGCTTTTAGAGCAGAAAAGATGTTACGAGTCAATCCAAGGTCAAGATCATATGCCGACTGAAGAAATATCAAGGATCCTGACGTTGAATCACTCATAACAAATTAATCAGAAGAATCAGGAGAGGAATCAAGACAGCCCGGGGAAGAAACACATTGACAGTTTTGTGAAAAGACTGCACAAAACTGTACAAAATTCACATTTGGTCAAGATGACCGGCCAAAGCCACCCCTCCTCCTCCTCCACCACCGGCTACCGGCGGCTCTCCTCCACCATGACCGGCGGCTTTGATCCTCCTCCACATGGCGCCTCCTCCTTGCTCCTCCTCTCCTTCCTCCATGTGTGGCCATCTCCTCCCTTCATTTTCTCCTCCAATCACCATGCAACACTTGCCTCCATCTCCTCCTCCTCCCATGGCTATATAAGGAGGAGCTCCTCCTCATTTGAAATCATCCCTCACTTGTAAAAAAACACTTCTCTCTCTAAGTTATGTATTTGTAAAGTTTGGCTTTGGAAATAAAGGATAGCTCCCTTGGCGCTTCAACGGTTGTAAATATTATTTATAGTATTTATTCAACTGTTTATTTCCTTAGTTATAATGTTTAGCGCGATGAATAGTAGCTAAACTAGTAGTTCGGTAGAAGGGGCGCACTTGTATTATAAAATGTTTTAAGACTATTAACTTAGCGTCTAGTCTTAGTATTCAAAACTTGTTCTATGTGCCATATATCAAGTCAGAGTTTCCAAGGTTGAGTGGAAGCTGTCACAAGCAAAGCTCTGCCGTGGAAATTCGTGATCATACTCGGTAAGTGGAAGCTGTCACAAGCAAAACTTATCGAGGAGTTCGACTTATCTAAAACACCACTTGGTCAATAACGTAACTGGGAGATCAAGTGGATGCACTTACAGCTAAGATACTTCGAAAGGAGGAATTAGTTTTGCTTAGAACAAGTGTTGCTTTAAACGATGTTGCAAGTCTTGCGCTACGAAAGGGCCTCGATTCATCTTTGAATACTTAGATAATTCACTAAAGGTCAATGATAAACAGGATATAATACAAGGCCCCTGAAACCGAACATTTCTCTTTAATTATAAACTGTAATTTACTTTCCAGTATTAAAACCAACCAACCAACCAATCAATCAATCAATCACTTAGCTGGTAGCTTTAAAACCAACCAACCGACCTAAAACACGCTCTCTCGCTAGACAACCCCCTCAAAGAACATCTATTCCCCTGATTCCCTTGGGTTCGACCCCTACTTACCACTTGCTACCCAGTAAAGTCGCGAGTAGCGGACTTATAAATTTAATCTTGACGTTTGCACATAACGACTGTGCATCCATCAGGTGTACTTGTATTATAAAATTTTTTAGACTATACTTTAGTGCTTTTTCTTTGTATTCAAAACTTGTTCTATGTGCCATATATTAGGTCAGAACTTCCAAGGTTGAGTGGATGCTTGGAATGGCAAAGCTCTTCCGTGGAAGTTCGTAAACATACTCCGGTAAGTGGATGCTTGGAATGGCAAAGCTTATCTGAGGAGTTTGACCTCTCTCAAACACCATTTGGTTGCTCGGGAATGACTGACCAAATGGATGCACATAGGCTAATATACCTTGGAATGGGGTATTAGTCTAAATAGAACAAGTGCTCTACAACCTTGAAATGGGCTAGACAGTGTGTGCAAATCGAGTGCTTGGAATGGCCTTGATACACTTTTGAATACTTAGTAGGATCCCTAAAAGTCAATGATAAACAGGCTATGATACAAGGCCCCCGAAACCGAATGCTTTCCTTAAATTTAAACACCACCTGCATTTACTTTCTTAGTATAAACTGCTCTATCAACTGCTCACCTTCCGGAGGACTTGCCAATCACGCATCACCCGCTGTAAGTATTCGCTTTTATTTTCAGTATTTACATTTTCTGTCATTTACTTTTCCGCACTAAAAACCAAAACCAACCAACCAATCACTTACTTTTCCGCACTAAAACCTCAATCAACCTAAAACACGCTCCCTCGCTGTACAAATCCTCAAAGAACGACTATCCCCCTAATTCTCTTGGGTTCAACCCCTACTTACCACTTGCTACCCAGTAGTAAGGTCACGAGTAGCGGAATATAAATTTGCTTTTGCACAGAGAACACCGCACCTTAACGACAGTGCGGTGGGCTCCGTCAAAACTGGCACCGTTGCCGGGGAATTAGCCGTCGGATAAGTTGTTCTTTCCCTCCCCTTCTCATCTCCTCATGATGCTACCCACTACGTATGCATGGACAACAAGACATCTTCCCCTGTTCGGAGGGACGGATGGAGAAGACCCAGTACTACACTGCCGAAACTTTCACCACGTTTGCTGCCACATAAAACCTGAAAATGAAATGTTAGAGGAATTTAAGCTTAAATGCTTTAAATTCTCTTTAACTGATTTTGCAACGATTTGGTATTACACATCAACCGCTAGTCGTGCAGAACATTTTGTGGACCTTTGCGTTCCATTCCTGAAGGAATTCTCCCCCCATCCTTACGCCAAAAAACCCGTGAGAAGATCATATGCCTTCAACAATCCCGGGATTAGACTTTGGATGAATACTACACGAACTATGACACCATCGTCTCAAGCTGCCCGCACCATGGATTCACGAAGAAAGTTCTTCTTCAAAAATTTCTTCGTGGGATGAGGGCCGTTGAGCTGACAAGGATTAACGAATCAATGAGAAGATCAGCCAGGAACTTAACCATGGCAGACATGTGGAACCTCATAAATGACCTGGCCGCAACCACAAAACGAATACCCCAAACTGACAGAGGAATGCAGATAGAAGAAGCTGGTCCAGAGACAGACGAAGAAGAAACTCCCGAGCCATCAGAAGAATCAGACATGGAAAGCATCGGGAGCAACGAGGAAAAACCTTCATGGAAACTGAATGCCGTGTCAGCAATGGAAGAAGTCCAGAATACCACCAACATGCTGCCCGAGCCATACCCAGCTATCATCACCCAAGCATCCGAGACCATCTACGACCAGATCCTCACAGACGGACGTAACAAGGCAGAACCGAGCCTTAAGATGCAAGCTTCTCAACTCTTCCCCTTGATCAATAGGCAAATCGCAGAAAACTATGTGATCAATGAAGAGGCTAGAAGGAGGATGGGAAAAGGGCCTGAGCAGAACGACTCCTCGATGGAGCATGTGTTCACCATAACTGGACAAGGCAGCCCTAAACACCAGAAAACCCAGTCCAAAAGACTAGTTGTGAAGGGTACCTCGCCTTCTCAAAAACGTTGGAAGGAGAAACCACCAGAACCATGGGAACTGGACCCAAGCACATCATCTCACAAGAAATCAGGGAAAGGCAAGACAAAAATCAACACAGGAACGGTGGCGAAATATGACCTGAGCCACCCATGGGATCCAAACCAGTGATCCAGGAATGAGGCACTGTCGAGCCAACGACGTTAAACAAAGGCACTGGTCGGGAGGTAACCCGACACCTATCTTACTTTCTGTCTTTTATTTTTCTGTCATTTAGTTTTTTCCGTAAGTCGCACTCACCCACTTGGTGCATAGAATGAAATGACTATTTAGGAATCAGTTTTTGGAGCAAGACCGGATCAGCCAGGCAGCTTCCGTGAATTACCGGGCCTGCGCTGAGAGTTCAAGGCCCCAGCCGAATTCCCTCGATTATCCAGCCTCGAGCCATGTCATTCGACACAATAAAGGGAGTTCTGTTCTTCCCTTTTCCTTGATGTCATTTTCTTCTCGTACAATATCTGCTTGCATGGCTTTTGAACTAAGTTGTGCTGAAAGGCACGCCTTCGTTCAAAAGTGTGGGGTGAGAACCACCTTTGTAAATAAATAACATGTTTTTCCTTTTCCCTTAATAATTATCTTTTTGAAAATATGAACTTAAGAATGTGAAAAAGATAGATCATAATTCATGCATTAACCTTGTGAAAATTCAACTGTTTAAAAACTTAGAATGTAACTTCTCATTTGTCCCTTTGTGCTGAGATAAACTAGGGATGTGGAGTTGACATAAACTGCCCTAGAGAGGCTTGGCAAGCACTCAAAGGATCGAATCTAACTATATGGTTTTCAAAGTCAGTGGAGGATGCACTTCGGGTTTCAGTGAAGATTGAAGTCATCTCCGCCATGCAGTGTTTATGCAAAAAGAAAAAAAGGCGAGGACGGGAATCAGACCGTCCTATCTCTAGTCAAAGTAGCTGAGAAAATAGATGAGCGACCCTCATCTTGACCCGCGCGAAACGGCAAGGATGAGAGGAGCGGGGAGGTATTTCCATATGCTCGCGGGCGACGATTAGACCTCCCAAAAAGGCTTGAGAAAATGGACTAGCAAGTCACAAAGAAGCAAAAAGCTCAAAGAAGCAAATCAAGAGGCCAAAGGCCCAAAATTGTGAAGGTTTTAACCGAACAAAAAGTGAAGTACTCAAAGAGTCAAATCAAAGGCCAAAGGCCGATTCACTACAAAAGCTGTCCCTCGCCAAAAGAAAATCAAAGACCAAACCATTGAAACCCGAACCGAATCACGTGCTAGAGAAAGCTACAAGGAAACCATATAGTACGAGACGGTCCCGAGAATGCAGTCCAGGAGCCTAAAAAGGGCTATCTCCCAAAACATCCAGAATAATTTGCATCTCAGCATGGAGGTACAAGTATCAAGTTTCTTCTATTTATTTACACAGTTCAATTTGGTAATAAGTAAGTAATGTATGAATTAGGATAAGTCTAGTCCCACAGTCTAACTTTCATATTTTAAAAGCTTACTTAGTGCCGCCCTTTAATAGCATTGTTCGGGACGAACAACTAAAAGTGTGGGGTGATCTGATGGACCATAATTATACGAATCATAAACACAGTAAAACCCACCAAATTAGACTGTTTGTCTATTTAACTTTTGCTTGTTAGTTCCGATATTTATCTACAGGGTATTTTGGAGACTAGAGAGAATACACGCTAAGCAGAGGATTTTACGCTGAAAATATATTACGAGTCATTCAAAGGTCACGATCAGATGCCGACTGAAGAAATCTCAAGATCCTGACATTGAATCACTCAATACAAATCCAACCGAGGAACAACCAAAGTCAGTCCGAGGCCGAAATAGACTGATAGTTTTTTGAAAACATCACAAAACTCACACAAAACTCATCCTTATCTTCCATGACCGGCGGCTTTTGGAAGGAAGTGACCAAAGCCACCAAGCTCTCCTCCATGGTGACCTCCAACCGGCGGCTTTGGGAGGCTCCTCCTCCCACCATGAGAGCTTGCCAAGTGTCCTCCTCCTCCACCACATCCCCCTCTCCTCCATGGCTATAAATACATGCCTCCCATCTCATTTGTAACACATCCACATCCATCCACAAACACTTCACTTATCTCTCTAGAAAGTTGGCACATTTGTAAGTTTGGTTTTTAATATATAATACTCCTGTTGGTTCTTGAGTATTATAGTTCGGTCTTGAGTACTCCTGTCGGTTCTTGAGTACTCAAGCTTTTCTTTATTCTCGAGTACTCTTGTCGGTTCTTGAAGTACTCACCCCTTTCCCTTACTTATTGTCTTTCAAAAACTGTAAGTACTTAACTATGGTATCCACCTCTATGGATATCCGTAGCTAAACTCTTCATTCGGTTGAAGGGGTGTACTTGTATTATAAAATGTTTTAGACTATACTTTAGTGCTTTTTCTTTGTATTCAAAACTTGTTCTATGTGCCACATATTAGGTCAGAACTTCCAAGGTTGAGTGGATGCTTGGAATGGCAAAGCTCTTCCGTGGAAGTTCGTAAACATACTCTGGTAAGTGGATGCTTGGAATGGCAAAGCTTATCTGAGGAGTTTGACCTCTCTCAAACACCATTTGGTTGCTCGGGAATGACTGACCAAATGGATGCACATAGGCTAATATACCTTGGAATGGGGTATTAGTCTAAACAAAACAAGTGCTCTACGACCTTGAAATGGGCTAGACAGTGTGTGCAAATCGAGTACTTGGAATGGCCTTGATACACTTTTGAATACTTAGTAGGATCCCTAAAAGTCAATGATAAACAGGCTATGATACAAGGCCCCCGAAACCGAATGCTTTCCTTAAATTTAAACACCACCTGCATTTACTTTCTTAGTATAAACTGCTCTATCAACTGCTCACCTTCCGGAGGACTTGCCAATCACGCATCACCCGCTGTAAGTCTTCGCTTTTATTTTCAGTATTTACATTTTCTGTCATTTACTTTTCCGCACTAAAAACCAAAACCAACCAACCAATCACTTACTTTTCCGCACTAAAACCTCAATCAACCTAAAACACGCTCCCTCGCTGTACAAATCCCTCAAAGAACGACTATCCCCCTAAAACCCTTGGGTTTAACCCCTACTTACAACTTGCTACCCAGTAGTAAGGTCACGAGTAGCGGAATATAAATTTGCTTTTGCACAGAGAACACCGCACCTTAACGACAGTGCGGTGGGCTCCGTCAGTGTGTATTCTCTCTAGGCTCCAAAATACCCTGTAGATAAATATCGGAACTAACAAGCAAAAGTTAAATAGACAAACAGTCTAATTTAGTGGGTTTAACTGTGTTTATGATTCGTATAATTATGGTCCATCATACTTCAAATTAAATCCCAATTATTAAAAGTGCAATATTCTTTTTTATTGATAAAAGTGCAATATTCAAGTTTCATAATTACACATAATAGCATTTCAAACACATCTAATCTTAGTTGGATGACATCAGTTCAAAAGTAATACAACTGATCTAAGTTGTTCTAAGGTTGCCGCAATATCCTGTTGGATCACAAGTTTGCCGTAATATCCTTTGTCGGATTAAAACGTTTCACAAATAATGGGGTTAAACCCATATTTGATGGGCTGGAGTTTGGAAAACTCACACCCTCACTTGCAGCAGCGCCCGCGGGACCACCATGGCCTGAACCTAAACGCCTCAGCTCCTCCAATGCTCGAATTCTAGCTTCAAAGTCCGCCTCTTTTTTGGCATATTCTGCATCTCTTTTTCCAAGTTCTCTTGAAGATCAAGATAAGCCTGAAACTTCTGCTTGTTGCCTGCACCCCTATAGAGTGGAGGCTTCTTGATAGAATTTCTAATTCCGCCGATTGCTGTCCCCTTGCATTTGCCCATTGCTTCATCAATTATCTCTACCTGCGCTTTGATGGATAAAGGGTCCTCACACGAACCACATTCATCACCATCTGCAAGCTCCAAAAAAGCATCCACATTTTTCTTTATCTCTTTCTACACAGATTTGCAAATGTAAATGGATGGATGCACAATTTTGCACATACATAAATGTATATGAATTTCTTATTTGACAACATTATATCATTTAAATATTTGACCATGGATACAGATGCACAACACCTAATTTAAACCTGACACATTAATTGACACATGAATTAGAGAAAGCGAAGCATACAAACTGAAATTATATCCCCTGTTCAAGCTTGTGTCCAGGGTACTGTTGCAACAGACCTTGAACTCTTTGCACAATAGTTCAGCTGATAGTTCAAGGTACAGTTGCGACAGATCTTGAACTCGTATCACTACAGTTCAGCAAGCAGACAAAAGCAGTAGAACTCACAGACTGATAACCCAGTTCGGCTCCGCCTACTCTGGGGGGTTTCCCACACCCGAAAAAGAGACAACAAATCTTTATTACGAGTATAGGGTTTATACAGGGACTTAGACTTACACCTTGTAATTGCCTAACCTCAATACTCCGTCTCTCAGATTTGTAACCGAGGTTCACCGCAATTCCCCTCAATCCCCTTCGTTCAGAACTTGCAGTCCGAACGTTCTCGACCTTCTCCAGAAGCTCGGATGCTTTCTCTCGAAAGCTTGTTCACCTTTGTTGTGTGCATCAGTGGATACGCTTCAGGCAGTCTGTGTTGCACTTGAGCAGACTGCACTTGCACCGATGTATTTCCAATGAGAAAACACAACCGGCCGTCGCTTTCTTCTTCTCCAATCAGCAGGGTATGCTCGTGTGTATTTGATAATTAAAAGCGACAATGAATAAGGGTGCCCTAGCATTGTATTTATATGCTTGGACGAAACCCTAATTCGCACAAGATAATCCCATCAAATATTTAGGAAATATTCCTAGATATTTGATGTATATCTTTTGAATCGGTTGGAAGAATATACGAAGTCGTCTTCTTGCCCAAGTATCTCTTGCCGCCTTCAATGTAGATATTCATCTGAATATCTCATGCTCGATTAAGTCGCTGGCCGACTTCAACTTGACGAAAACTTCCCTGCCCAATATCCTTCCGGGAAATATCCTTGCGTCTTATCCACGCTGTGTATGAGTGCTAGGATATGTTCGAACTCCCCCTGAACACCTGCTCGAACTGTCTGAGCTCCGTTTTGCCAAATACATGCCACTTAAGGGAAAATCAATCTCCCCCTTGGCATTTTGGCAAAACCGAATCTACTAGATAAATAAGTCTATCTAACTATCTAGACAGTAGACAACTTTGAGGGAAACAAGAATTGTCTCTCCTCCAAAAATACTCCCCCTTTTTGCCACAAACTGGCAAGGGGTGCGATCCGAGTTCGAACAGTCAATCAAAATGTGCCAGAACAAGCACAAATAATAAAAGTTCTAGTAGAATAGTTCAGGGAGAAAGTTTTTTCAGAGGACCTTCATTCGGACGACCCGTCATCAGTGGCATCCTCAGAATTAGTATCATCAGATTCATCCTCACTTGGGTAGCTGATGGCACGAGCGAGCTTGTTGATCCGCCTGCGTTGCTCCTTGTCCACTTCTATGATGACATTCAGGTCCCTGAGCAGCTGACTCCTCTCATCCCGGCCCATCCTGGCTCCCCCTCAACTCAACTCCGCAACACCCTTTCCTTTCTGGTTCTCCTCCTTGAGATCGTTCACGTGACGCCCTTTGAACAACTTGTGGTCGACGATGATCTTACTGGGTGCCTTTGTGAGATGGTCAGGAGAGGCCTTCAAATCTGGAGCTTGATGGATGATCAGCTCATTAATCAGAGATGGGAAGCAGATCTGGTGTAGAGTTCTCATCGATGTAGCATGTTCAGCAATCTGTTTGAACATTATTCTGCCCAGGTTGAACTTCAGCTTATTCCCTATCTGATAAATCAGTTTGGCCATGTCCTTGTTGACAGTAGAGCGATGAGTAGACTGCCTCCAGTTGAAAATAGCTATGAAAAACAGCATTGAATAGAACGTAGACAGATCCGCTGTATGCACAACTGACTCAGGCCTCCACCGAACAGAGCCTGCAGTGATGGTGCTTACTATTTTCTCAAAGCTTGATTCTTCTTCATCAACAGCTGGGTCGTCCATGGAGAAGTATACATTGATCAGCTCAGGATCAATCTTGATCCTCCTTCCTCTAACATAGAAGACCCCATATTCTGCCTCTCCAATGACCCCAAACTTTGGGGGCAGGTTCGCCATGGCCTCACGCACCAGCTGTTCGTTGAATGGCTTGCATCTGTCCAACGTCCAGAACAGATCAGACTCTTTAAGCACCTCAACCACTTCCTTCCCTTTGTAACTGGATGCATCCAGCAATCTCTCAGGTATGATTTTTCTCTTCAGTACACAACTCCATTTCAAGACAGCATCTTTATTAACGAACCACACTCCTTTCTTGACCTTACCCACTGGAACAGTCTCAGACTCAGGGGCTGGGACTTCGCATCTCCCAGCATGTTCAGATACGGGAACCGCAGCATCGCGCTTCCTTTTCTTGGAAGAGCCAACTCCCCCTGCCCTGATGCCTATCTCAGCATCCTTCTGAACTGGTTCCTTTGTAGTCTTAGCAAAAACTACCATTTTCTTTTCCTTGCCCTTCGTTGTCCTTTTGAGATTGACAAGAGGAACACTGTCTTGGTCATCTTCTGAAAGAGTAACGCCTTTTGCTGCTGTCTTTGGAGCATCCTCACGAATGGATGAACTATCTTCCTCCAAATGATCCCTACGACGATCATCTTGGACTGCCACTGTCTCTTCACACATCACTGTCTCTGGAACAACTCCACTCTCAACTTCGGTCTGAACACTTTGTTCCACAGTTGGAACACTTGTAGCTTTCTCTGCAACAGATTCTTTTGCCCCAACAGCCTGATCACGCTGAGCTTCCTCTGGACTTGCCACTTCCTGATCCTTCTCCTTTTCCAGGTCTTTCATGACATCATCAATGTCTTTGAACATCTTTTGCAACTCCTCATCCTTTTCTACTGAGTCTGATTCTTCTGGTATGGATTCTTTCAACACATCTGTCTTCCCTGATGGATTAATCTCCTCTGCCACAGTCTCAGCATGCATACCGGAACCTCCTTCATTGATTCCTCCTTGATTCTCAGACGGCTCATCATCATTAATCACCAAATTTCTCTTCCCCAAGGACTCAATGAACTTCTCTGTTTCTTGTCGGACATTGCAATCTTCCGTCCTCTAGTGGCATATATCTGAGCTAGATATTTTCTGGGAGAGTCACGAGCCCGCTTAACCTTCTTTCTGCGACCTGCCTTCGGAGGAATGTATCCAGTGGCAAAGATCTTTTCCCTCCAAGATCCTGAGCCTCCAGTCACCTTGCTGGGTTCCTCTTCTTCCATAATCTTAGTAGAATCCTTTTCAATAACCGCACGACCGGCTTTGTCGACCGCAACAGCCCTACTACTCTCAAGATTTCTATCATCAACACCACCAAGCACCGCCCTACTGGTTTCAACACCAACATCCCTAACACCACTAACATCCTTACCACCATTATCACCAATTACAGCCCTACTGGCTTCATCACCGTCAACCGACTTAACAACCTTCTCAACCTCCACAATCTTTTCAATAATAGGAATATTTGCAGAAACTGAAGGAACAGTTGGAAATACCTCAGATTGGGGACGAATTTCTTGAGACGAACCAGCATCTAATGTGACAGACGAGTCCACCGCGATTGACTGAGGGATTTCAGCGGTAGACTTCTTCGTTTGGGCCAAAGATTTGGTGGCGGATTGTAAAGGCGACGCCTTTTTCACCGTCAAAGCTTTCGATTTCGGATTTTTGGATTTCGCCGCCAGAGCCTTTGAAGACTGCATGCTCTCTTTATTCTTCTCAGCGGATTTGATGCCGGATTTCGCTGACTTTCTGGTGTTTACCATTGCTGTGGAGGGGGGAGCGATTGAGAGAGAAGTTGGCGTTCTTAGGGTTTTGGGGACGAGAGAGAGAAGACAATGGAACACACTCAACTGTTTTGTGTTTCAAAAAATATCCTCCGGCCTTTTCAACTTCCCAAATTAGACAACCCTTGATTCAAATAACGGCAGGAAAAATCTTTGAGAATATTCAAAAAGAATGTGGATTTTCACACGCTGTGCCTTCTGTTCCAGCTCTCTTTATTAGGTGGTCAGTCCAACTGTTCAGCTGGAGATTCGACTATGACTGACCATCGTTGGATGCTTTCAGTGGTTGACACCACATAGACCCACTGAGGGTCTGGGTGTTCCACTCCGTATCCTGTCATGGGGGTTGACCAAGATCTTGGTATGCCTCAGAGTTATCATCTTCTGGTGCCCACCATATTCATATTTTCTTGTTTGGCTCCAGGCATATTTCTGTGGGCATAGTACGAACTCCTTCCGTAACTGTGACACCCTCTGTTTTAACAGTTTCCTGGGACAGTTGTCAACATGGATTTGTGCGCATCTCCAATCAGATCTTGTGTGCAAGGTCTTGTCCACTCCCCCTCGCAGAAATCGATGTTCGACGTCCCTTGATCATCTCAGACCAATCCCAATGGTGTAACAGTTGTTGGCATCCCTTTTTCCTTTCATCAGTGTATCACCATTCTTGTCTAGGACAAGACATGAGTAGCTCGAGAATGACACATAATTTCCATCGTCGCACAGTTGACTGATGTTGATAAGATTCTTAGTCAGTTCTTTGACAAGGAGGGTGTTCTTGAGTGCAGGGAGATCCGGAACCATCAATGTCCCACAGCCGATCACCTGACCCTTTCCACCATCCCCGAAGGTGACAAACCACATCTGCTCAACAGATCTAATATGGGTAAGATATTGAGAGTTACCTGTCATGTGGGCGGAGCATCCGCTGTCGAAGTGCCAACTATCTTGCGATGTGTAGCTTGAGGAGTAGCAGGCCACCATGCAAACGGTTTGGTCTACCTTTTGAACCCAGACTTATTTCTGTCGCGGTATGGTCCTGTGTTGGAAAGCACATCATTCGGCAAGAAACAGGCGACACTTCAGTTTGATGTGTCCCATCTGGTTGCAGTACCAGCAAGTGCGCCACTCTTTCCTTTGCGTTGAAGGAGAGCTGAAGTGCACCGTACGAGCCCTTCCTTGACCACTATTGGGTTGTTCTTGGGACAAATCTACTTTCTGTCTGGGGTGCTGTCTCACCTTCTGTTCTGACTTCTGTTCAGACACGGGTCTTGTTTTAACAAACATTGTACCCTTTGAGCTGCCTTCTCTTGTGAACCCAAATCCTCTATGTCCGGACTCCATTCTCTGAGATCTGAGAATATCATTTAAGTTTTTAGTTCCAGAGTTAAGCATTCTTACCGACTGTTTGAGGTGATTGAGTTCCTCCTTAGTGTCAGAGTGATCCATCTTCTCAGATTCTAGCTGAAGTTCCAGCTGTTCTACCCTCCTCAGTTGGAACACCTCTTTGCGCTGTAGATCTGTGATGGTTTTTCTTAGACCCGCCATGCCTACAGGATGAGTGTTCCGATCCTTCTCCATTTCTACTTTCAGTGAGGAGACAGTGCCCAAGAGTTCTGTTTTCTGAGCAAGAAGATCCAACCTTTCCTGTTTTATCTCAGCCAGTTGAGAATTCAGTGAGTCAATTGTACCTTCCAGTTCCACCTTTAGTGTAAGCAGTATCTCGACCTCCTGCCATACCTTGTCCTTTTCCATAGTGACGCTTGCAACTGTGTCATTCAGCTTCTTGTTGATCTTGATCAGAAGCAACCACTTCTCATACAGATCTTTATATGTCTGAGCCAGAGAATCCTGCGTGAGTTCTTCATTGTCACTGTCCAAGAGGTCTTCACTTGGGAGTTCCAACTGAGATGGAACAGTTTCACTGGTGCTGCTGCACTCATCCAGAGTTGTGACGAAGGCCACAAAGTTGGTGGTTTCACCTTCTTTTTCTTCGTTTGACTCACTGTCGCTGAAGTTAGCCACCATTGCCTTCTTCTTCATGAGAGTGTTTGCACACTGTGAAGCAATATGACCAAAACCCTTGCATTCATGACACTGAATCTCTTCTTTTCCTTTGTCAGATAAGTCTTGCCTTGAATCACTAGACCTTGGCCTGCCAGATTTCCAGTTTTGGTAACCAGTTGATGAAGACCGACCTTGTTCTGGACCACGTCTATTGATTTTCCGCACCATTCTTCCAAAGTTCTGTGCCATCATAGCCAGTTGCTCAGTGGTGCAGCCAGCGTCCAGTTTGTCTTCCGTCATGTCTGCTTTGAGGGCGATTCCCTTCTCTTCTCCGGTTTGGAAGTCATGATTGATCTCGTAAGTTCTGAGAGAACCCATTAGCTCGTCCAGCTTCAGTTTGGTGATGTCATGCATTTCCTCAATGGCCGTGACTTTCATGGCAAATCTCGGAGGGAGTGACCTCAGGACCTTACTGGCCAATCTTTCTTCATCGATGGGTTTCCCTAGTGCAGACGCCTCGTTGGACAGTTCCAGAACTCTAGTGTTGTACTCAGTGATGGTTTCACTCTCCTTCATCTTCATCTCTTCGAACCTGGTTGTGACAGCCTGCATGCGAGAGTTGCGAACTTTGTCTGTACCTTCAAAGGCTGTTTGGAGGATATCCCATGCTTCCTTGACCAATTCACAGTTGATGATTAGTTTCATGACGTTTTCATCTACGGCTGAGTAAATAGCGTTCATAGCCTTTGAGTTTCCCATAGAAGCTTTGTCCTCCTCTTCTGTCCACAGTGCTTCTGGTTTTGCGATCGGTTCTCCAGTGAGATTGTTCATTGACGGAGCGCACTGCACTGTCGTTAAGGTGCAATGTCTCTGTGCAAAAATAAATTTATAAGTCCGCTACTCGTACTCTACTATTGGGTAGTAAAGCGGTAAGTAGGGGTCGAACCCAAGGGAATTAGTTGATAGTTGTTCTTTTGAAAGTGGAAAATAAGACAGTTGGGGGTTGGTTGTGATTTTAGTCCTGAAAGGTAAATAACTGAAAATAAAGTGCTGGAACAGTCCAGTTCAATATCAACCACAAACACACTTTTGGATTGTCGCGCGCTGTGTCTCAAGCGTGTTGCGCACCAAAGTTGTGATGGATTGATGTTGAACAAGTCTGTAGTAAAATTAAAGTGCGGAAATTAAAGTGCTGAAAGTAAGCAGTTGATATGGACTGAAAGTATAGTTACTGAAAGTAAATGACTGGAAAGTAAGTAGTTGATAGTAAGACTGAAAGTAAATGACAGGTGATGTTTGAATTAAAGGAAAGATTCGGTATCAGGGGCCTTGTATCATAGTCCGTTTATCATTGACCTCTAATGATCATACTAAGTGTTCAAAGATGAATCAAGGCTATTTCTAGCACATGACTTGCCACATCGTTTAAAACACTTGTTCTATTTGGGCTAATTCCTCCTTTCGAAGTATCTTAGCTTATGTGCATCCATTTGATCTTTCAGTTACGATCAACCAAATGGTGTTTAAGAAAGGTTGAATTCCACAGATAAGCTGTGCCCTTTCGAGCCTCCACTTATCCACGGAAGTCACGAACCCATGGAAGAGCTTTGCTCTTTCGAGCATCCACTCAACCAATAGTGTTCTGACCTAATATATGGCACATAGAACAAGTTTTGAACACAAAGAGGCACTTAAGAGAAGGGTCTAAAACATTGTATGATACAAGTACACCCCTTCAACCGAATGAAGGGTTTAGCTACGAGTATCCATAGAGGCGGATATCATAGCTAAGTACTTGGAAAAGTAAAGGTTTTGAAAGACAGGAAAAGTAAAGGTTTTGAAAGTAAAGACAAGGAAAGTAAGAGGGAGAATACTCAAGAACCAACAGGAGTAAACTCAAGAACAGTAAGGAAAAGCTTGAGTACTTCAAGAACCGACAAGAGTACTCAAGATCAAACTTCAATATCAAAGTAGTGTGTTTACATGGATGGTGCCCAAAATCTAGAGAGAAGCTAGAGCTTATGGTGTGAGGTGTGGAATGAGGATTGTGGGATGATTTACAAAGGAGGAAGGGATGCTCTATTAATAGGCTAAGGGGAGGAAGAGATGTGGAGGAGGAGAAGACACTTGGCAAGAGGAGGGTGGAGAGCTCAAAGAGCCGCCGGGGTGAGGTGGAGGAAGCCATGAGCCGCCCCCCATGTATCATCTCCTCCTTGAAGCTGTCGGCCATGTGAGGTGGAGGGGAGTGGGTGAGAGCTTTGTGATATTTTCCCCAAAAGCCATCGGGTCCTTTCAGCTCCGGTCTGACTTTGGTTGCCCTTCGGTTGGACTTGTTTGAGTGATTCCAGGTTAAGATCATGAAAGTTGTACAGTCGGAATCTGGTCGTGTCCTGACTCGTAATCCATTTTCAGCTTTAAAACTCCTTTTTAGCTCGTATCATCTCTAGACCTCGAAATAGCCTGTAGAACAAAAGTGGAACTAACAAGCAAAAGTTAAATAGACAAAGAGTCTAATTTGGTGGGTTTAACTGTCTTAATGAATCATATAAATATGGTCCATCATTCATCATGGGTTCCGTCCACCCTTTCAGAACAGCCTTCCATGCCTTTTCATCTAGAGATTTCAGAAAGGATCTCATCACGGGTTTCCAGGTGGCATAGTTCGATCCTTTGAGTAGCGGGGGTCTGGTGATGCTTTGTCCTTCCTTCAGAGTCATCTTGAACAGTTCAGGATCCCACTCAGTGTGTCGAGTGTCGGCTCTGATACCAATTGAAATTATATCCCCTGTTCAAGCTTGTGTCCAGGGTACTGTTGTAAACAGACCTTGAACTCTTTGCACAACAGTTCAGCTGATAGTTCAAGGTACAGTTGCGACAGATCTTGAACTCGTATCACAACAGTTCAGCAAGCAGACAAAAGCAGTAGAACTCACAGACTGATAACCCAGTTCGGCTCCGCCTACTCTGGGGGTTTTCCCACACCCGAAAAAGGGACAACAAATCTTTATTACGAGTATAAGGTTTACACAGGGACTTACACTTACACCTTGTAATTGCCTAACCTCAATACTCCGTCTCTCAGATTTGCAACCGAGGTTCACCGTAATTCCCCTCGACCCCCTTCGTTCAGAACCTGCAGTCCGAACGTTCTCGACCTTCTCCAGAAGCTCGGATGCTTTCTCTCGAAAGCTTGTTCACCTTTGTTGTGTGCAGCAATTGATACGCTTCAGGCAGTCTGTGTTGCACTTGAGCAGACTACACTTGCACCGATGTATTTCCAATGAAAAAACACAACCGGTCGTCGCTTTCTTCTTCTCCAATCAGCAGGGTATGCTCATGTGTATTTGATCTTTGAATGCGACAACGAATAAGGGTGCCCTAGCATTGTATTTATATGCTTGGACGAAACCCTAATTCGCACAAGATAATCCCATCAATTATTTAGGAAATATTCCTAGATATTTGATGTATATCTTTTGAATCGGTTGGAAGAATATACGAAGTCATTTTCTTGCCCAAGTATGTCTTGCCGCCTTCAATGTAGATATTCATCTGAATATCTGATGAGTCGTATTTATACGACTCGTCGAGTCAACTAAACCCGTTTATTTCGACACTTTATCATGTGAGCAGTTACTTTTTAGTGTTGTTTTGCATTTCAGGTGTTTCGGAAGCTCTAGGAGGAAACGCGCATAAAAGATGGCGTTTTAGGCCGAAAACATCACATATTCAGATCAGACCTCGGACAGTCGACGGAGTGCTGGGAATGAACCGTTGATCAGAAAAATACGAGCCACATGCCATTGCAAAGGTGACTCAATTCCCTACAACTCTCTAGTTCACATCGAGAGCAACCGAGGTCATTGAGGAGGTCAAATCCAGAGTCGAAGTCAGAACAAGCGCGCAGAAGAAGGATCGCAACTCAGTGCGGATCGCGTTTTCGAGAAGCATTAGCAGCAACCCTAATGTCTACGGAAAACACGCCCGCTAATGCAAGGGTAAAACGCGCCAGGTCGGCGAGGGCTGATGTCAGCAGGCCGTTTGATGACGTCAGCTAGTCCGAATTTTGATAACTTCAGCCCAAAACAGATTTGGAAATAGCAGTTTAATATAAACAAGAAGCTTGGGTTAGGGATGGATTATCACATCACATACGAAGACTGCACGGCTCTGGAGAAGACGAAGAACGCGAAGCTTTCGGCGATACAGAGAATTTCTACTTCCTTTTCATCAAAAATATTTGTGTTTATTTCAATGACAATGAGTAGCTAAATTTCTCTTTCGGTTTAGGGTTTCGTACGTTGTGAACACGTTTTGAGATTTTCGTTCTTAATGCTATTTTATATTTCACTAGTTCTTGTGCTCATTCTTACGAATTAAATTGCTAGACTAAGTGGAAGCTTTGTCGCAAAGCTTAGTTGAACAATTAATTCTTACCGTTAATATTTACTGGATACTTTGTCGTAAAGGTAGATAGTAACACCTAGGTTAAATAATACCTTTGTCGGATTGTTTAATTTTGGAAAGAACTAGAAGTCTAACACCTTTGTCGGGTTAGGTTGTGGCGTATCACCTTTGTCGGGATACTTGGGTTGTTACCTTTATCGGAACAACCACACTTTGAAATATAGAATTGATCATTAGTTATCGATGATAAACGTGTCACAATAGAAACCCTAGACTGAATTTCCTCGCTGATTGAAATCCTCATTATTTTGTTCTTCTGTGTTTTTTTTAATATTTGCTCACACACAAAAACCCCCAATTTATTTGTTTACAGGACAACTGAACCACACCAGCTCTCTAGGGTTCGACCCCTACTTGCCGCTCTACTAGTTGCTTGCAGGGAAAATTATAAATACAAATTTGAGACGTCAGACGACGCGTGTCAATATCTCATGCTCGATTAAGTCGCTGGCCGACTTCAACTTGACGAAAACTTCGCTGCCCAATATCCTTCCGGGAAATATCCTTGCGTCTTATCCACGCTGTGTGTGAGTACTAGGATATGTTCGAACTCCCTCTGAACACCTGCTCGAACTGTCTGAGCTCCGTTTTGCCAAATACATGCCACTTAAGGGAACATCACAAACAATTCACCACCAATAGCAAGGTCCTCGCATGAACCAATAACACAAATCATGTATAGTAAACATAAAAATAAAAACATAAGATATTAAAGCATGTAAATCATCACAAGAGTACCAGCAGCAAGGTCCACACATGAACTAACAACGTATTAAAGAATGTATATCAACACAGTACGGATACAAATACAAGATAGGGAGAGCGCTCGGTTGAGAACCCTTAAAAATTCGAAAATTCAAATCTCATCATTAGATCATGATGCAACACATGTCCAAAAAGATACTTTTAACTTTGCATTAAATGCATCTTGGAAACTGCACATGCGACACGTGTCACCACAAGAATGACTTTGATGCATTTTGGAAAGTGAAGATTGTGGTCTCAAGTTCTCGAAAAAAATAAGGGGTTCTTATTTGAGCGCTCCTCTATAAGAAAGGATATTAAGTCATGTATATCTAAAAAATATTAAGCATGTATATCAACACATATCTACCGGCAGCAAGGTCCTCACATGAACCAAGAGCATAATAAAGCATGTATGTCACCTCACATGAACACCCAACATATAAATGTACGGATTGTCATTGATCCAAATGCAAAAATTTGCATATATATGTTCAATGATTTAAGATAAGGATGCCACACTTATCAGATGAAGACAACACACCGCTTGGCACCATTGTAGACTTCCCCCGGTACAAAGCTTATCAATGGATTTTTGGTTTCTGGGGCAATTAAAACATTCTATGGATTAATGTTCCCACTCGTCTAGTAAAAAAGAAACGCACCATAAGCCCCGCTGCACAATCAAAGGCAGCTAACTCTTCTCCAGCTCAGCCAAATCTTGCCAACTCTGCTTCTACTGAAAATACTTTCCCGTCCTTGCTTCCATAGCGCTATGTAACTTACTACTAAGGACGTAACGACGGGAAAGTATTTCAGTAGAAGCAGAGTTGACAGGATTTTGCTGAGCTGGAGAAGAGTTATCTGCTTTTGATTATGCAGCGGACCTTATGGTGTGTTTCTTTTTTACTAGACGAGTAGGAACATTAGTCTCATAGAATATTTTTATTGTCTCAAAAACCACAAATATATGTAAAAACTTTGTATCGGGGAAGTCTACAATGGTGCCAAGCGGTGTCTTGTCTTCATTTGATGGGTCAGGGTGACTGAGTGGCCCAGAGTTGGCAGCTAGGGAAAGCTGAAAAAAAGAAAGAATTAATCAATGTTGTGCTGATTGACATTAATATATTTGTATCATTAGGAAACAAACAGCATACAATACGACAAAACCCTGTACCACAATTCCTTTTTCTATTAAAAATTATACCTTTAGTTTCACTTTCACCTGAAATTATTCTATTGCTTAGAAAGTTATAACAAATACCCAACTCATTGAAACCTATCATGAATCAACCAAACATCATTTTCCCGATGAAACAAAAACTATAACAACATACAAAATTACGGTAGCTTAAACAAGTATAGAAATTATTACCTGACGATGATGCACCGCCAGCCGGTGGTTCAGGGACTGTCGGGTGGGCTATCCAAAAACTCCATGGGATTTTCAATAGATGTGGGAGGGGCCGTCGACTTCATGAGGCGTTTACCAATTCTTTGGGATGGGCGTCTCAGTGGGAGAGTGGGGCTCATTTTGATAGGTGCACAGCCAGTGGCGGATCCAGGACTCGATCGATGGGGGGGGGGGGGGGGCGAACTTTGTGATGGGGTCCCAAAATTTTTTTTTTGATGAATAAGGCTATAGGTTGTATTTGGAAATTTTTTTCCTATATATATATTCCTCATATTTGATGATATAAGTTATTTTCTAGTAAAATATCACAGTTTGAATTCATATAAAGTTCATTACCGATCTAACTTTGAGAGGTCATAGAAGACACGTCGATTACCCTATAAGATCGAGATATATATCATTGGAGAGATAATTTGACGGCCTACAACTCTTCAATTGATATCAAGATATCAATCAGACGTTTAAGCAACCAAAAATATAAGTAAAGTAAGAACGCATAACAAGTGTACATAGTCAATCACATGCAACCTTAACAACTTTAACATATAACAGGTAGACTGAGCACCACTTGAGAAATCAATCACCTTGCGCATGAAGCTGACAATAAGGGCTACAACTTCTATACTTACATCTAGGCACAAGTCTAATGTTAAGGTGACTGAAAACTAAGTCGAAACATGACATATGTTTGAAGTCCGCTAATGATTAGCCAACTTTTTGAAGCTCATAAAGACATCATCCGGTGTCCGTTGAAGATGATCTATGTATTGATAGAAAGCTAATTGAATTTTCTATAACTTTCTTGTTTAATGCAAGATGAATTTCGGAGGTTAAGCTGATAAAAACAACGATCAAAGATAGACAATTAGTTGAAATTTGCCGAAATTGGGGGGATTCGAGCGAATCTTCTGAAGCTCATAAAGGCATCATCTGGTGTCCGTTGAACATGATCTATATATGTATAGAAAGCTAACAGAATGTTCTATAACTTTCATGTTTACTTAACGATGAAATTTGAGGTTAAGCTATTAAAAACAGTGACCAAAACTAGATGTTTGATTGAAGTTTGCCGAAATCAAGGGGGTCCGAGCCAACTTTTGAAAGCTCATAGAGGCGTCATGCATTGTCCGTTGAAAATGATCCATATATGGATAGAAAGCTAATTGAATGTTCTATAACTTTCATGTTTAATCCGAGATGAAATTAGAAAGTTAATCTTAGCAAAATAGCAACCGAAGATAGGTGTTTAATCAAAAATTTCAAAAAAAAATTGTTCAAAAGCAAGCGAACGTGGGGGCGAGCGAGCGAACGTGGGGGCGAGCGAACGAACGTGGGGGCGAACCAAGGGGCGGGGGGCAGATAAGGCATCAGAATGAACCAAAAATAGGGGATTTTCAGACGAACGTGGGGGCGACCGCCCCCCCCCCCCCCCCCCCCCCCATTTACATCTAAATTCATTCCATCCTACTTAAAATTTCATTTCCCTCTTTGCAATTCATTTCGCCTCTCTTTAAAAAAAAACATTTCCCCCTTCTTTTGTAATTTCATTTCCATCTAATATCATTTTCCCTTCCCAGTATTTGTGCTAAGGTGCATAAAACAATAATGGGCAATAATTAAAATAATGTGGATTTTATTTATAGTCATCCATATATCCATAATTAAAATAGCTACTTTGCGGCTGAAGAAAATGAGGGCTGGGCTTGATGAGCTGCCTTCAAGACACATTACATTAGGTCTCAGCTTGCTTGGTACAACGATGTAGCTGCTTTGCGGCTGAAGAAAATTCTCAAACTCATAAAAGTGAACCAAATTCCCAAAGCAAGAACCTAACTTCTCAAACTCATAAAAGAGATATAATGCCTTAATTTGTTTTAGCTCTCGGTAATCAAAATTGTAACATTCCTACCCAAAACCATAGTTTGAAAAACTTCTATTTGTAATAGTGAACCAAATAGAATCCTTTATATAAGATATCTATCAGTTAAAACTCATGGTCTAATGATGTCAATGGCAAAGCTCCAAGCATTACTTACAGTGTTTCTCCCTTCCACTTTAATCCTCCCTTTCACTTCAGTTGATGCAAATGGGAATAAATCAACATAATAATTAAACTTTTTTTATGTTATATATGTCTACTAATAGATCTAAAGGTTATTGAGACTTTACCTAAATGTTTTTTTATGTGAGAAGCTGGTGTGTGGTCTGCAGGGGAGAAGAAAGGGGCTGCAAGATGCTTGAAGGATGGCTGCAGGAATGCTAGCTGGAGGTAATGGCGGACATGGTGTTAAACTTTATTGCTACACAATATTTTGCATTCCAATCTGCAGTAGAAGTGTGAAACAGGTAGTGTGGCAGCTTCGTTTTTCAATCTGCATAAGAATGTGTTAAAGCATCAATTGATAATTTTGGGGTAATGAGCAGGTAGAATGTGTTACGCATCATTTAATACGATCAGAACTTATGCAACATGCGATTGTTCTTGCATTGCATAAGTGAAAAAGTGGTTGAACGTTTCATAAAATTTGAATTTCAAAATAAGTGCGCCATTTATGCAACACAAATATACTTCTCTCACAACATATGTTGCATAGGTAATCTAACGTAACGCACATGTACTAGTTGCTTTTGTCTGCGTTACATAAGTAACCAACAACAACGTGCTTAAACTTGTTACTTTAGAATATGCTGCATTAGTATACTTATGCAACACACATCGATCTGCTGCTTTTGTGTTCGTTGCTTAAGAGGACTTACAAAACGTAGATTGAGATGCTGCTAAAGTACCTGTTGCATAGGCTTTCTAATGCAACGTGGATTGGGACGCGTGTTTTGTTTAAGTGGCATAAGTAACCTTACGCTACGCCGCACATAAGCAAAGCATTTCTTCTTTTGCGAGAGTTCTTATGCTACATCTGTTATGCAACAGCGAGTGATGTTATGTTGCATATGTGTCAAAATGGTGTAGTGTGTTCAGGGGAACCTCCAAAAATCCGCCTAATATTCACCCGAATATGTGTGCTAGAATTTCCCTTTACATAAAGAACCTTACAATCACATATTTAAAAACAACAAATTTCAGTTTTCAAATCCCTTCTTCAAATCTCTTCTCCATATAATTATTTATCTGAATCCCCAACGATGCACTATTCTTGGACCTGCTAGTCGAATTTCTGAGTTGCTGCAACAACATCGTGAAGGATTATCTGCGGGAAGCAAAGGATGAGACGGATGGTGGCGGTGGTGGTCTAGGCTCTATGTGTTTTGCAATGATGAATTGGTTGGACGCTTTGAAATTCTCTTCAAGTGTACTATTTATGTGGATGACTGAGCTTGGACTGGATGTGCAGCACAATCCCCTTCGAATGGTTACACCTAATGTGTGTAATAAATTAAAGTTTCTGTCACAAGTGGTATGCTGACCCAATTACTTCTAAATTGAAGGACATTTTCAGAGACCTCGGTGCCGCCCGTGCGCCGTCCTCCACCACCGGATGAGGGTCTTCGGCAGGTAGTGGATAAGCCGAGGACAGACCACTGGGTAGCATGCCAAGCGATAATCGACCGTTTATACAGTCCTCCGGTAAAATCAAGTATTCTACATTTATGAAATTAATTTAGTAGTCATTATAGAATATATATCAACTACAGCAGTGTGTGATCGTTATTGTTTTACAATTTCTTCCCTTCGTTCACTATAAGGAGGATCGGGTTGGAGTGCATTGCCTCGCACTTCAAGCACGAATAGATTACCTTGGAGACATGTTCAATCGATGCGCCAGAGAAGTGGTTTTAGTTATTCCAGGTTAATATCATAGTATTTGTATATTTTGAGTTTAAGAATGTGGAATTTTTTGGAAACTTGCATGTTTTTTTCTTATTGCAGACAATTGCAAAATGGGACCCGAATTGTTAGATAAACCGAATCCAGTCATTCTAATATTAGGCTAAGTCCAAATTAGCAGAACCCAATATTAGAGATATGTCTATAATTAGATATTGGGAGAATGAGCGTCAAAGCAACTGTTGTATATATACACCTGCAAAGCAGAGGAATAAAATCAAGCAGTAAAGAATATTCACTTTCTATCTTTTAACTTGGTATCAGACTTTGTTTCGATCCCTCCCACCTTCACCATGAGTTCTTCATCTGTTTCCAGTACTGCCGTTTCAGCCACAACAACGTTTCTCTCTTCCCCTCTTTCGCACAACCCAGTTCGTTTGGATGGGACAAACTTCCTCCTTTGGAAGACTCTTACACTTCCCATTCTTTCTGGCCTTAACCTACATGACCACCTCGACAGCACCATTCCGGCGCCTGAGGCGAAGATCAGCGAAGGAGAATGAGACAAAGCATGTTTCATACCCAACCCTGCATATCAGATCTGGTGGCAACAAGATCAGCGCGTTCTCGGTGCGCTACTCACTTCCATGACACCGGAAGTCGCAACCCAAATGGTGGGTCTTACAACGGCAAGTCAAGTGTGGTCGGCAGTTCATGCCATGTTCTCGGCGCAAAACCGAGCCACCATTCGCCATACGCGACACCAGCTACAAACGCTGAAGAAACAAGATATGCCTGCCGCAGAATACTTCCACAAAATGAAGTCGCTCGCCGATACAATGGCCACCATCGGCAGCCCTCTGACGGATGACGAGATTATCGATTATATACTTGCTGGTCTTGGACCGCAATATGGTCCTCTTGCAGCCACACTTACCGTCGTCAACAACAATGTTTCCCTCACTGATTTCTACGCGTATGTTCTGTTGGAAAATGTGTGTTTAGTTGGTTGAAGAAAATGGTGGTGCGCCACATTTGAGACCTAAAATTGAGCGTGGAGAACACCTCGAATCTTGTTGACAAAATTAGATTAAAATACCTTGACGTGTGAGGTATGAAATCAAGTATTGAATCGCCAAAAACGAAGCTAAATCTAATGAGTAATTGATGCTCAAAGTAGTCCCAAAAACCATGAAAACATGACTTTGGTAGGAATGGATAGCTAGCTTGATTTCACACAAGTGAAAAGCTTATATCCCACATTGGAGGCCAAATGGGAACATTGTTTGTTCATATATGATTTCCATAACAAGCTTGTTAAGTTGTTAAAAGAAACTCTCCCAAAATGCCTTCGCGGGCGTGCGCAGAGGGGGCGGATGGAAATCATCCGGTCGACGACGTCGGATTTGGCCTGACTTGTGCGCGCCCACATCATGCGGGTGAATGCTGTCGATTTTCTCAGCGGGTTTTGTGCGGTTCAATTTTTGCATAATTCGATTTTATTATGTAAACCAAACGTCAAGATTAAGTCTTCAACGGTTGTTGGAGGCGGTTGCTGATTTTTCGAGATAAGAACTTGGACTGTTGCTTGAAGATATTCTGGCCAGTTCCTATCTTCTCCATAAAGTCAGCTCGAAACAGTTTCTCCTCGCAACTATATAAAGAAGCCTGCGCTTCAGTTCAGAACACACAGAAGAAACACAATCCTTCACATCTCGACTGCCGTTTTTCCTTTTCCCGATCAGTGATAGCGGAAGATCAAATAGGTTCGATTAGCAAGGCTACGGTGCTCAACGCGCTTGCTGAGATTCTTTCATCCTGGGAAGCTCTTTGCCGTCAAATCCAGCACCAACGGGAGGCAAATTAGCTTTAAGGACAGCGTCATCGACGTGACTGAATCAACAACTCGGTTTGCTGTCCTATTTCGTATCTGTTTGATTTAAGCAATTTCTTATTACAGTATTCATTCAGATTGATATATGCATGTCCTCATTCAGATTATTGATGCGTAATTTATGCATGTTCAGATTCAATTCAGTTTGATTTATTTGCTGCAACAGTTTCATTATCGTTAGATCTGCATGATATAAACTTATATTCAGATAGCAAGTATTCCAACATTCTTAAAGCTAATTTGTGCTTCGTTATTATCTGAATATTATTTCATACTAACAGATCTGTCTCTGTTGTAGCAATGAATTCTGAACAAGGACAAAACAACCTGTCTGTGAACATGGAAGGTGTCGAATATCACCAGGATGGTGTTGAGTCGGCTGCGACTACCCCATTGATGGCTCCGGCCGGGAATATACCTGCGGGTCCAGTTCCAAATGCTATGGTGGCACAAGTGCCTGTTGCAGTAATGGCAGCTGAAAGGCCTGAGAAGTTCAATGGGTTGAACTTCACTACATGGCAGCCTAAGATGCATTTCTACCTCTCCCAATTAGGGTTGGCCCGGTATTTGACCGAGGAGACACCTACGGTGGCTGAGGGTGAGGCGGACAATCAAGTGCTCATTGCATACAATGCATGGAAAGATGCTGAGTATCTCTGTCGCAATTATGTGATGAACTGTCTTAATGACGTGTTGTACAAGATGTACAAATCCAAAAGTTCAGCTAAGGAGCTTTGGGTGGCGCTTGATCGGAAGTACCGAACAGAGAATGCTGGCTCCAAGAAGTACCTATTGGGACGCTTCCTCCAATTCCAGATGGTGGATTCAAAGACTGTAACCAGTCAGGTGCACGACTTGCAGCTGATTATGCATGAGATGAATGCAAAGGGAATGAAGGTCAGTGAACCATTCCAGGTTGCTGCAGTAATTGAGAAGCTGCCTTCGGGATGGAAGGACTTCAAAAATTACCTTAAGCACAAGCGAAAGGAAATGTCTATGGAAGACCTGGTGATTCGCCTCAAGAATGAAGAGGACAATCGTCTCTCTGATAAGAGGACGAAGCTCCCTTCTGAGAGGGCTAACATAGTGGAGCATGGTGGTAGCTCCAAAGGGAAGAAGCCCTTAAACAAACTTGGACCCAAGAGTAGGGTTATCAAGAAGAAGGTGCAGACGAAGTTTGCTGGCAAGTGCTTCAATTGTGACAAAAAGGGTCACCGATCTGCTGATTGCAGAGCTCCAAAGAAGAAGAAGAAGGCGAATGTCGCCGAGGGAGATGAAGAGCAACTAGTGGCTGTGATTTCTCAGCTGAGTCTGGTGGATTCCAACCCCAAGGAGTGGTGGCTGGATACTGGAGCAACCCACCACATCTTCTCTGACAAGAATGCCTTCTCTGAGCTGAAGTTGACTGAAAATGGAGAGAAGGTGTACATGGGCAACTTGGCCACCTCAGAAGTCAAGGGAAAAGGAAGTGTGATGTTGAAGATGACGTCGGGCAAGGAGCTGAAGCTGACCAATGTTTCATATGTGCCTGATGTCAGGAAGAATTTAGTGTCTGGAACCTTACTTACTAGTCATGGTTTTAAGATGGTGTTTGTGTCCCAGAAGGTCGTTCTTTTAAAGAACGGCATGTATGTTGGACGTGGTTACGTGAAGGATGGAATGTGGAAACTCAATGTAATTGCTATCAATTCTATCAATAAAAATTCTTCCGCTTACTTGCTTGAGTCATCTAATTTATGGCATGGTAGATTAGGTCATGTGAATTATGACTCGATAAGGAATCTAATGAAATTGGATTGTATACCAAAATTTCAATTTGATTCCGAACACAAGTGTGAAATTTGTGTTGAAGAAAAATTAACACGAACATCCTTTCATAGTGTTGAAAGAGACACTGAACCCCTTGACTTAATACATAGTGATCTATGTGACTTGAAATTCATGCCAACAAGAGGTGGAAACAAATATTTTGTGACTTTCATAGATGACAGTTCAAAATATTGTTCAATATACTTGCTGAAGAGCAAGGATGAAGCAGTAGAGAAATTTGCCACGTATAAGTTGGAAGTGGAAAACCAACTAAATAAAAAGATTAAAAGGCTACGAAGTGATCGTGATGGTGAATATGTAGAACCATTTGGGGCAATATGTGCACAAGCTGGAATCATACATGAGGTTACACCACCTTATTCTCCTCAATCGAATGGTGTAGCTGAACGTAAGAATCGCACTATCAAAGAAATGATGAATGCGATGCTGCTTAGCTCAGGGTTACCCCAGTCAATGTGGGGGGAGGCCGTTTTGTCTGCTAACTATCTGCTAAATCGAATACCCCGAAAAAGGAAGGAGAAATCTCCCTTTGAATTATTTAAAGGGAGAAAACCTGCTTACAAACACTTGCGAGTGTGGGGATGCTTAGCCAAAGTAATGGCTCCCGGTCCTAAAAGAATGAAGATAGGACCAAAGACAGTTGATTGTGTCTTTATAGGCTATGCGCAGAACAGTAATGCGTATAGGTTCATTGTGTATGAGTCTAAAAATCCTGATATACACAAGAACACAATTATAGAGTCTAAGAATGCTTCGTTCTTTGAACATCGGTTTCCTTATAAGGAAAAACTAGCGAGTTCACCTTATGAGATAGGTGAAGATACTAATGAAATGTATCGCCAACAAGAAGAAGTATCCGAGGATGATACAAATGTGGAGGAACCAAGAAGAAGCAAAAGAGCAAGGGTTGAAAATTCGTATGGACCTGATTTTGTAACCTTTATGGTTGAGGCCGGACCTCCTACATATAATGAAGCTATAAGCTCTATTGATGGTCCAATATGGAAAGAAGCCATAAAAAGTGAACTAGACTCCATTATGCAAAATCATACTTGGGAGTTAGTTAATCTTCCTCCGGGATGTAAACCACTTGATTCAAAGTGGATTTTTACTAAGAAAATGAAAGTAGACGGTACTGTTGAAAAGTACAAAGCGAGACTTGTGATCAAAGGATATAGACAAAAGGAAGGTCTAGACTACTTTGATACATTCTCACATGTGACAAGGATCACATCTATAAGGATGATAATTGCCATTGCAGCTCTGCGCAATCTAGAAATTCATCAAATGGATGTGAAGACTGCTTTCTTGAATGGAGATCTTGAGGAAGAGATATATATGGAACAACCTGAGGGTTGTAAAGCGCCAGGACAAGAGAGAAAGGTCTGCAAACTAGTTAAGTCTCTCTATGGTCTGAAACAGGCACCAAAACAGTGGCATGAGAAATTTGACAAAGTGATATTGTCAAATGGATTCAAAATCAACGATTGTGACAAATGTGTATATAGCAAAAACACTGAACACGGATATGTGATTTTGTGCTTATACGTCGATGATATTCTCATTGTGGGAAACAATGAAGAAATGGTTAAATCCACTAAGTCCATGTTAAACTCAAGGTTTGATATGAAAGACTTAGGTCTGGCCGATGTAATTTTAGGGATTAAAATTACAAGGACTGCAGATGGATTTGTCTTAAGCCAAGCACACTACGTTGATAAGATTTTAGACAAATTTGGGAAGGATAGTGTAGGAGTTTATAAAACTCCTATAGATATGAATCATCACCTGTCTAAAAATAAAGAAGAGAGTATCTCTCAAGTGGAATACTCAAAAGTAATAGCAGTCTAATGTACTTGATGAATTGTACTAGACATGATATTGCTTATTGTGTGAGTAGGCTTGCAAGATACACGAGTAACACAGGAACTGAACACTGGAAAGCCATCGTGAGAGTACTGAAGTATCTACGATTTACTCTTTACTACGGTCTACATTATACCAGATATCCTGAAGTCATTGAAGGTTACACTGATGCAAGCTGGATATCTGATATACAAGAATCAAAGGCCACCAGTGGATATGTATTCACTTTGGGAGGTGCAGCCGTGTCATGGAAATCCTCGAAACAAACTCTAATAACCAGATCCACGATGGAAGCTGAGTTCGTGGCATTAGATAAATGCGGCGAAGAAGCAGAGTGGTTAAGGAATTTTGTAGAGGATATTCCTGGTTGGAAAAACCCTGTGCCACCAATATGTTTGTATTGCGATAATCAATCAACAATTGGTAGGGCACAGAAGTCATGTATAATGGTAAGTCTAGACACATACATCGAAGACACAATACCATAAGACAACTTCTCTCATCCGGAGTCATAAGCATTGACTACGTGAGGTCCAAAGAAAATATATCGGATCCGTTAACCAAAGGGTTAAATAAGGACCAAGTAGAGAAGACAACTAAGGGAATGGGACTGAAGCCCTTTGATTGCTAACATCAAAGCATAGGCTTAAGCCCTTGGGCTATAAAAGTTGAGGCAAAGGAAAACCCTACCATGATGACTGGAGATCCCAAGAACTTGGTTCAAAGGGACAACCTACCTACTAAGAATGTGTGAGGTCACTGTAGGGGTAACACCCCAATCCTATTCCCAGATAAAACAGTGACTCCTGCACGAGGCTAAGCTCGAAGCTTTTAATGATTCTAGTAATTTGAATAGTGAGATTCAAATGGGTAATGCAGGATTACTTTAAGAAAGAATCACCTATGTGAGAGAGAAGTGGGGTCGCTTCAAAGGAGAATTCAAAGGGCTTAATTCTTTAGAAACTCTTGCAGAACCAGGAAAGGGGTATCACGACCAAAATGAGCCCACCAGTAAGAACTGAATAAGATCAGGATAATATCTGTGAGAACTTGATTTCGTTTACAGTATAAGACGAACAGTTCAAAGACATCACGTCTACTGAATAGTCAGTAAAGAGATCATGTTATCCCAAGGGAAGGTTCAAGGGGTTAACCTACCTATCCTTTGCAGATATTATCCGTATAAGCTATCACCACATCGTGTCGAGTTGATTATCGAGGATTATTGTTTTATTTGATTTCACCACTCGATTTTCTTCATGTGGGGGATTGTTGGAAAATGTGTGTTTAGTTGGTTGAAGAAAATGGTGGTGCGCCACATTGAGACCTAAAATTGAGCGTGGAGAACACCTCGAATCTTGTTGACAAAATTAGATTAAAATACCTTGACGTGTGAGGTATGAAATCAAGTATTGAATCGCCAAAAACGAAGCTAAATCGAATGAGTAATTGATGCTCAAAGTAGTCCCAAAAACCATGAAAACATGACTTTGGTAGGAATGGATAGCTAGCTTGATTTCACACAAGTGAAAAGCTTATATCCCACATTGGAGGCCAAATGGGAACATTGTTTGTTCATATATGATTTCCATAACAAGCTTGTTAAGTTGTTAAAAGAAACTCTCCCAAAATGCCTTCGCGGGCATGCGCAGGGGGGGGGGGGAAATCATCTGGTCGACGACGTCGGATTTGGCCTGACTTGTGCGCGCCCACATCATGCGGGTGAATGCTGTCAATTTTCTCAGTGGGTTTTGTGCGGTTCGATTTTTGCATAATTCGATTTTATTATGTAAACCAAACGTCAAGATTAAGTCTTCAACTAGACTGAGTCAGTCTTGGCTGTTGGAGGCGGTTGCTGATTTTTTGAGATAAGAACTTGGACTGTTGCTTGAAGATATTCTGGCCAGTTCCTATCTTCTCCATAAAGGCAGCTCGAAACAGTTTCTCCTCGCAACTATATAAAGAAGCCTGCGCTTCAGTTCAGAACACACAGAAGAAACACAATCCTTCACATCTCGACTGCCGTTTTTCCTTTTCCCGATCAGTGATAGCGGAAGATCAAATAGGTTCGATCAGCAAGGCTACGGTGCTCAACGCGCTTGCTGAGATTCTTTCATCCTGGGAAGCTCTTTGCCGTCAAATCCAGCACCAACGGGAGGCAAATTAGCTTTAAGGACAGCGTCATCGACGTGACTGAATCAACAACTCGGTTTGCTGTCCTATTTCGTATCTGTTTGATTTAAGCAATTTCTTATTACAGTATTCATTCAGATTGATATATGCATGTCCTCATTCAGATTATTGATGCGTAATTTATGCATGTTCAGATTCAATTCAGTTTGATTTATTTGCTGCAACAGTTTCATTATCGTTAGATCTGCATGATATAAACTTATATTCAGATAGCAAGTATTCCAACATGTTTTTTCGTACGAAGCTATGCAAGCACAACATAATCAAACTGGCGAATGGTCATCTTCCGCACACTCAGCGGCTCGCCTCTCCGATAGCTCAGGTTATCGTGCTCCTCGTCGTCATGACAACTCAATCAACCGTCCCAAACGTGGCCAGCAGCCACGTCAATTCAGCAGTGGTCAAAATCAGGGCGGTAACAACCAAGGAAATCGAAACAGTGGCAGCCGAGGTCGTTCTAGTGGAGGCAGGTTCCGTCCATGCTGTCAAATATGTCACCTATATGGTCACGAAGCGTCCCACTGTCACAACCGTTTCAACGAGTCGTACAACTCTGATGAAACTCGCTCCGGTAATGCTGTCGACCGCCGAGGTTCCGCTGATTCAAATTGGTACATGGATTCAGGCGCCACAGATCATCTAACCAGTGATTTGGACCGCCTAACGCTGCAGGAACGCTACACTGGCAAAGATCAAGTTCAAGTGGCGAATGGTACAGGTTTGTCAATTTCGCACATTGGTCATACTTGTTTAGCTGGTTCTAAAAATCCTCTGCTCCTTAAAAATATCCTTTACGTGCCCAGTATTAGCAAACATCTTCTTTCCGTTAATCGCCTTGTTTCCGATAATAATGTGTTCATTGAGTTTCATCCTAACAATTTTTTTATTAAGGACAAGGTCACGAAGAAAATTCTGCTCCACGGTAAAAGTCAAGGCGGCCTCTACCCTATCTCTTCCAATCATCATATTTCAAATCGACATGTTCTTTCCAGCGCCAAGATCTCTTCACACATGTGGCATCGGCGCCTCGGCCATCCTTCAAATAGTGTTGTTCAGGCAATTATTAAAAATAATTTTCTTCCATGTTCTTCTTTACGCACTGAGTCATCTATTTGTGATGCTTGTCAACGTGCTAAAAGTCACCAGTTGCCTTATAAAAAATCTCATCGTGTTAGCTCTTCTCCCCTAGAATTGATTCATACTGATGTCTGGGGTCCTGCTCTAATTTCTTCTGGAGGTTATCGCTATTACGTTAGTTTCGTTGATGACTACAGTCGGTTTTGTTGGGTTTATCTCATTAAATCAAAATCGGATGTTGAATCTGTTTTCTATGCTTTTCAAGCACACGTCGAGTGTCTTCTTAACACCAAAATACGAGGTGTACAATCTGATGGTGGAGGTGAATACTCCCGTCTTCATCAATATTTTTGCCGCGTAGGCATCTCACACCGAGTCTCATGCCCACACACCTCCCAACAAAACGGTGTAGTCGAACGAAAACATCGTCATCTAGTTGAAACCGGCCTCGCTCTTCTAGCTCACTCCTCCCTCCCTCTTCGTTTTTGGGATGAAGCGTTCCTTACTGCATGTTATCTCATTAATCGCATGCCAAGTCCTGTTATTCACAACACCACACCCATCACTCGCCTTCTTAAACTCATTCCCAACTATTCTTCCCTATGCACGTTTGGATGTGCGTGCTGGCCTAGCTTGCGCCCATACAATGCTCGAAAGCTAGAGTTTAGATCCACCATGTGCGTATTCTTGGGGTATAGCTCTTTTCACAAAGGTTATAAATGCCTTGATCGTCGTACCGGTCGTATATACATCTCACGAAATGTTGTTTTTGACGAACATATTTTTCCCTATGCTACGCCTAACATTGTTCCAAATCTGTCTACCTTAACCTCTCCAGTTTCCTTTCCGGGTGATGAACCAGCTACTCAAGGAGTCCCTATGCGAAATTATAATCTGTCACTAACGTCAACTGATGATCTCTGTTCTTTTACCATTCCTGTGCAGATACCCTATCATAAAGATGTTACTAATGACATACATGGTGTTTTAGCCTATAGCGACACTGGGCCGCCAACAGCCCAACATGATGGCACTGTTCATCCAATCCACTTGCTGCCTGCTGCCACGGTCCGTGAAGATGCTGGGCCATCCAATTCACAAACTGCCACTGCCAGTAGCCCTCATCACCTCCCCTCACCAACATGCCGGTTAGTCCATGAAACCATTGGGCCGACACAGGCCCAACAGAATCCCACCGTCAGCGAACCACCCTCATCATCGTCCCCAATTGAATCCTCTGAAACCCTTATCCCATCTGCTGTCAGCTTCTCACCATCGGACATGGATACTTCGCCTTCAGATGCTCCTGATGTCACCCCTCAAACTCCATCCGCAGCTCCTCCTGTCAATCAAATCCGAACTCGATTACGAGATGGGATATCACAGCCAAAAAGATACACTGACGGTACTGTACGGTATGATCCAAATCGCCGTGCGTTCCTGGCTGTCCCAGCCACGTATCGCGTTGCACTGTCCGAGCCGGCATGGCGTCTCGCCATGGAGGAGGAATTTTCAGCTCTCTGTCGGACTCACACTTGGCAGTTGGTCCCTCGTCCTCCGGGTACAAATGTCGTCGGCAGCAAATGGGTGTTCAAGACCAAACACCACCCTGATGGCTCTATTGACAAACATAAAGCTCGCTTAGTCGCTCGCGGTTTCGCCCAACAAGCTGGCATTGACTATCAGGAAACATTTAGCCCAGTCATCAAACCAGCAACAATCCGTCTCGTTCTTGCAATTGTAGTTTGTCGCGGCTGGTATCTTCGACAAATCGATGTAAGTAATGCTTTTCTTCACGGTCATCTTACACAGGATATCTATATGCAGTAGCCGCCGGGGTTTGAAGACCCTCGATTCCCATCTTACGTATGCAAACTACAACGAACCATTTACGGTCTAAAACAGTCCCCTCGAGCATGGTTTGCACGCCTCAGCGAAAGACTATATCAGCTGGGTTTCAGCTCCTCTCGTGCCGATGTCTCGTTGTTTATCTTCAACAAAAATGGCGTGACAATATTTATGCTTGTCTATGTCGACGACATAGTCATTGCCGGTTCACATTATGCTGCAGTTGATCAACTGGTTAAGTCCCTCTCAGAAACCTTCCCAATCAAAGATTTTGGCAAGCTCAATTTTTTCCTTGGACTTGAAGCCGCTTACAATTCAGGGGGGCTGACCTTGACTCAACACAAATATGCACTGGATCTCTTGCATCGTTCCAGCATGGAGAATTGTAAGCCTACTTCAACACCCCTGTCCGCCACCGAAAAACTGTCCAAGGACTCAGGCAGCCCACTTACAGGTGATGACGTTCTCAAGTATCGCAGTATGGTTGGTGGTCTTCAGTACCTCACTCTTACGCGCCCAGATATCTCCTTTGCAGTGAACAAGGTTTGTCAATACTTGTCAAATCCCACTGATGTTCATTGGGAAGCAGTTAAGAGAATCATGCGCTATGTTAAGGGCACTATTGATACTGGTTTAAAGTTTCGTCAGTCCTCACGTACAAGACTTAGCATCTTCACTGATGCGGATTGGGCAGGTTGTACTGATGATCGACGCTCCACCAGTGGGTTTGCCATCTTCCTTGGTCCGAACTTAATCTTATGGAGCGCAAAGAAACAATTCACGGTATCAAGATCAAGCACCGAAGCTGAATACAAAGCTCTAGCTAATGGTACTGCAGAAGCTATATGGATCCAGTCCGTCCTCAAGGAACTCGGTGTTGAACAGAAACAGCCACCAATTTTGTGGTGTGACAACCTTGGAGCCACTTATTTGACAGCTAATCCTGTTTTCCACGCCCGCACAAAGCACATAGAAATCAATTTTCACTTTGTGCGTGAGAAGGTTGCTCAAGGGGCCTTGGATGTCAGATTCATATCCACAAGTGATCAGTTAGCAGATGTCTTCACTAAACCGGCTACACGACAGATGCTACACCATTTTCGTAACAATCTGAACCTTGTCAGTTGCGGTTCAGATTGAGGGGGTGTGTTAGATAAACCGAATCCAGTCATTCTAATATTAGGCTAAGTCCAAATTAGCAGGACCCAATATTAGAGATATGTCTATAATTAGATATTGGGAGAATGAGCGTCAAAGCAACTGTTGTATATATACACCTGCAAAGCAGAGCAATAAAATCAAGCAGTAAAGAATATTCACTTTCTATCTTTTAACTCGAATGACATTAATGAAATCAATGCTACTTTCAGGAGGAAGGTTTCAAAGATGCTTTCAGACTGATGGACTAACATGCGCTCGGGGGGACGAAGGGACCCAAGTTTTTGTCGTCGAATGTCAAGGAAGCAGCTGCATGGAAATTTGACGTTCGTGAGAAGCTGGAGCGTTGAAGCGCACAGAACAAGCATAATTATAAGGGAGAGAAATCTAGAAGGGGCCCCAGTAACCACACATGTGATCCAAGACCTATCGAGTTCCATCACATGGTTTTTGTAAGCAATTAAGTTTATATGACTGTAAGTACAATAATTTTTTTACATAAGTCATTCGCTTTGTTTTCATTTGTGGAGGAGATAGAGAGACAAAAGTTAGTGTTGTCGTCTGACGTTTACAAGAGGACTAAGATGAAGGGTGACACTTTTCTCAAGCCTAGCGGAGTGGAGACCCTGATAATTGTAGAAGTTTATTATGTTCAATTTCTCTGTCATAATAGTAGATGGTTATTGTTACTAGTTACAATTGTTTTACAGAAAAAGCTGCTACTAGCTAAGAGCAAGCATTGCAGTCGGGTGATCCAAGGCTCCCACGATCACGGAGGCAGACTCGATGGAGGCGATTGTTTCGATTTATGGGACTACGAGCAGTACTGGCCTTCCACGTTTGTTAGGTGTTATGGCGAATCGACCTGAATGTTCCAAACTTTTGGTCAATAAGAGCTAGCCAAACATAAACTAGAGACATGCTACACTGTCACTACACCATTTTACATGTTACGGCACAAACTTTGAAAAGTGTCGCAAAAGACTTGTCACATAAGCATGTTCATACTACATGACTTTGAAACGTTTGTCGCAATTACATGTATATGCGACAACAGTTTATGGTACACTGAGAAAATGTCTCATAAACCCTTTCTTGCGACAAATCTTTTAGCGACACCAAGATAATGTCCGGTTAATATGATAACGCGACATTGTTATACGTGATGTTACATTTACGTCTCGTTTAACCCTTTACGCGACTTTACGCAAGCGACAATAAGAGATAATGTCTCGTAATATTGTTAATGCGACATTAATATATGTGACATGTTTTTTATGTCTCGTTTAACATTTTATGCGACAACATATACGCGACAATTCAATGTATATCCCTTAATAGTGAAAAGTAGTGAGCTGTATCAGCTGGCGTGACTCACCTGTTTAATTTTGAAATTGTGACTCGGACAATGAAGTGGGGTCACCTAACCTTTTATGGTTTACGCGACATTTTACGCAACAAATGTCGTATAAACATAAGAAAATTGAATGCTGAGTTAAATGCAAGTACAAAACAAAAAGGGAACTTGCACCAACCTTAATCCTTTACCCAACTGACCTGCAAATGTCCCCCAACTGTTGGAGAATACCTTCTGCAGTTCCAAGTGTTTGGTGAAATATTCAAGTTAAAGGGGAAACCTTAAGGTATGTATATTCTCATTATTATTTTGTCATTGTTATTGAAATTTTGGTTGAGTGTGGAATATCGAATTGAGATGATGAGGGAGAGATGTAAACACACAAAAGCTAGCTTGCTGTACGTGTATTGTCTGAAAATGAGGGAAATGACCATTTATGAGGAAGGGTAATAATATGGTGAGAAAAATGGAGAGTTGCTGGGCATGTTTTGTAGATAGCAGCTGCCCGGTTGCTGTGTGTATGGCTCTTGCCGGCAGCATTGTTTTGCTGTGTGTATGGCTCTTGCCGGCAGCATTGTTTTGCATATTAATTTGTATATTAATTTGAATATTATTATTTACTCATGAGTTTGTTAACCCCTTTGTATTTCTTTTTGTCATATATAGATATAAATCACATGGACAAGAGTTGGATGTATTTGTCGGACAAATGTGATCCGAGATTTACCCAAGGGATTATGGCTTTCATAGACTTCGTCAAACAACACAAACCATGGAGTACTACGCATAAATGTCCATGTAGGCATTGCAGGTTGCACCATGAGAAGTTATCGTTGGATGAAATCCAAACACATTTGTTTCGGAATAGTATAATGCACGAGTACACAACTTGGACCTCTCATGGGGAAGAACCCGAGGGTTCATCATCATTATACACAAAACGACGCCAACATGTTATGGAAAAGAGTCGTGCGACGACGGTTGATGAAGAAAGTGATGCTTATTACATGGATCCTACAATAGAGATGTTTAACGACGCTTTTCCCAATTTTCTAGATCCACATGATGAGGACCTTGAAAATGAGTATTTGGGTAAGGATGCATATGATAAGTACCAAAGAATTTTAGCGGAATCACAAACTCCCATATATGTTGGGAGTGACAAGACTGTTTTGGAGACGAATGTAAGTGCGATGAAAGTTAAAGTTCATAATGGATGGTCCGACAAGAGCTTCAATGATCATTTGAGGATCACTCGAGAACTCCTTCCGAATCCAAATAATTATCCTGGTTCTTATCGTGAGGTAAAGAGACTTTTGAAGAATATGGGTATGGGATATGAGGTCATTCACGCATGTGAATATGGTTGTGTTCTCTACTAAAAAGATTTTAAGAACCTAGAGCAGTGTCCGGTGTGTCACGAATCTCGATACTTATATGGAGATGATGATATCAAGATTCTAAGAAAAGTGGTACGATAATTTCCTTTAACTCCAAGATTATAACGCCTTTATATGTCACTGCATATAGCTAAGGGGATGCGATGGCATGGGGAAAGAAAAGTGGAAAAGGGTCTCATTAGACATCGTGCAGATAGCGAAGCAAGGCAAGAGTTTGATATAAACTTTCTTAATTTTGCGCAAGACGTTAGAAATGTGCGTCTTGGATTAGCTACAGATGGTTTCAATACCTTCAGAGCAGCTGCTCTTTCTCATAGCACTTGGCCAATTGTATTGATGCCTTACAATTTGCCACCTTCATTGTGCATGAAGAAGGAATTTACCATTCTAGCTATGTTGATTTCGGGTCCGAAATCCCTGGGAAAGTGCTTGAATGTGTTCATGCAACCTCTAATAGATGAATTGAATATGCTATGGAACACCGGAGAAGTGACATTTGATCGACATATTAGATCTTTATTCAACATGAAAGCTGCGGTCATGTAGACAATCAGTGACTTTCTGGGTTTGGGAATGTTGGGAGGACTAAAGTCTAAAGGATACAAAGCTTCTCCTTTGTGTTTGGATGAGATTGATTACCAACATTTAGCGGGGAGAATGTCCTACCAAGGCCATCGCAGATGGCTTGATAGAAATCATCCATGGAGGCATTTGGCTACTAAATTTAACGGGGAAGTGGAATTACGAGACGCCCCATCTTCTTTAATAGGAGAAGAGACTTTTAGTTCTGTATGTAGCCATGAGTACCCCATACTTATCTTGCATCCGTATTTGAAAGCTAGAGGTACCAAGGAGAAGTTGTATTGGACTCATGTGAGCATTTTTTACGATTTACCCTATTGGAGCACATTCAGACAACCTTATTCGTTGGACGTGATGCACATAGAGAAGAATGTATTTGACAACATCATTGGCACTATTCTTGGTCTCCAAGGGAAGACAAAAGATGACGTTAAGGCTCGAGAAGGTTTGGAAAAGCAAGGGATTCGGAAGGAACTGTGGTGGAAGAAAAAATGGTCATCTTCAAGAAAAGATAAGGTGTCACAAGCACCGTATACGGTTTTACCTAATGAGAGGTCTGAGATATTTGAGTTCATCAAGGATGCCAAATATCTGTACGGTTATTATGGTAGTTTGAAGAACAAAATCAATGTTGAAGATAAAAAATTTAATGGGTTGAAAACACATGATTGCCATGTAATGTTGCAACGTCTACTTCTAGTGTTTATTCGACCTTACTTGCCACATTACGTAGTGGAGCCCCTTATATCATTATCACGATGGTTTCAGAAGTTATGTTGCAAAGAGTTGATGGTTAGAGACGTAACTCAAATGAAAGAATATCATTATGATTCTATGCAAATTGGAGATGGTTTTTCCACCTGCTTTCTTCACCATCATGGTGCATCTATTGATCCATCTTCCCGAACAAGTTTTGCTTAAGGGACCAGTACACTACAGCTGGATGTATCCTATTGAGAAGTTAATATCTGTTAAATATTAATTGTGCTTCTATTATTTACCGAGAATAGAAGACACACATACACATGTATTTATAAACTAACTTTGATTATTTCCTCATGCAGACAATTAGAGGAGTACAAGTGATCGGTTCGGAATAGCAGATATCCAGAGGGATGTATCACCGAGTCCTACGTTACACATGAGTGTGTAACGTATTGCAAATTATATATGATGACTAACCCAACCAAGATGGACTCACCAAATGAAGCTCGATCATATGTCCTAAATGTTTACTCTCCTCTAATCAAGGTTAGTGGTCATTCGCCTTGGATCAAGTTGAATAAGAAACAACTTGAAATGACCCTTTGGTATGTTCTGGAACACTACGACCAAGTAGGAGAATATCTTCGAAGGCATAATGCAAAGTTTGAGAGAGAGTGTCCAAACAGAACAAAGAAAGAACGTGTTAAGCATTTTCTTAAGTATTTTTGTGAATGGGTATGAATGCTAATTAAATTGTATGTTTACTTTATTTATTTTGTCATTCATTTTCTTTATTTCACTTTAGCACACTCTTTAATTTTATAAACTGCAGATGGAAATCTTGCGAAGGGAATCTAGTCAATCTTATTCTCTCGAGTTGCACAGTTTAGCCCCGATGCCTCAATCATATGCGTGCTTCACTCTTTGTTACGTTAATGGTGTCAAATTCGTTGTTTGGTCTCGAGATAGGAATAAGAGGACTCAAAATTCTGGGGTAATGGTGGAAGATGGTGACTTAACCTATTATGGCATTATTCAAAACATTATTGAGCTCCGCTACGCTAATGAAATGCATGTAGTTCTTTTTGATTGCACATGGTTTAACACGGATCCGAAAGAGAGGGGAAGCACTAAGATGAACTATGGACTTTTATCTGTAGACACTTCCTCAACTTGGTATGAATATTGGCCTTATTGCCTAGCCACTACCGCAAGACAAGTTTTTTACTTGGATGATCTAAAAGCCGGCGACAATGGGAAAGTGTTAAATGTTGTTTCACATAGAGGGACCTAAAGTGATACTTCCCTTTCACGAGAAGATCAAAATGAAAGAGACAAAATATTAATACCGGCGGAAGGAGACAGTCCTTATCAGGAGCAAATGGCCACAAATATCACAAGTAATGTAGAACTTTATGACAACTCCATAGACAACAATAACATGGTGGAAATTTCAAGGGCAAGGAGGCAGTTGTACTTGGATGAGATGAGGGAGCTGATATGTTTGCATCAGGGGATGATCAAAGTGTAGGTGATGAGGATGATGATGAAATGGAGTCGAATGAAGAACAAGATCAAAGTGTTGATCCAATGTAAGAATCAACCGATGATGAGAATTGAGTTGTGTATGTATTAGAAACTGGTGTGCGTATGTATTAAGTTGCGTATGTATTCGAAACTGCTTCTGATCTATTGTCTCAGTCAAGCCATTTATATGTTTTTCTTATGTTGCGTATGTATTAGAAACTGCTTCTGATCCAATGCAACAATTGGGTTTAAGATACATTTTTACATTATTTGTCGTGTAAACATATGATGTGGGTCAAAAAAACAAAGCCCAACACCGTTTTCAAAACCCTAACTGCTTCTGATCTTCATTCATGTTTACTCTTCCTCACAGCCGCAATTTCACTCTCATCCTCACGCCGATTCACCACCACCACTTGAAGATCAAATTCGGGTTTACTCAACGCCGATTCGCCAACCGTAACTCCTCCTCAACAATGGCTAGGTTGAAGAACAAAGCCATAAGACGTCAAGACGAAGCCAAAGTGACGAGCTGCCGAAAATCCATGAAATTATGGTCTCCATCAGTACGTAAGCCATCCAATAGGTTCCGGTCGTCTCAGAGGAAGCCAACAACTAGCTATATTTCCGTTGACACTCCACCAAGGTCCTCTGGCTCGCAGCCTGATTTTGGTCCGAATGTGGTCCACACTGAGTGTTCTCGAGTAGTTCTTGTCGGGATGAAGTGGTCCAGGCTGCTTCGGAAGCTGGATGCCATTAAAACACCACCTCTGCCGCCGCTTCCACCCATTCGGCAGACTCCTCCGCGTGCGGAGAAGAAGACATTCCTCCTACCACAGCCAACTACCAATCCTACTCAACCTGAGAAGAAGAGACACAAGCAGTCCAACAATGCTCCTCAAACGACTGAGAAAAGAGCACATCCAAACCGGCCTACACCAATAGTTGTACCTCCTCAACCGCATGTCGTCAATGAATCTCCAGCTCCTAGTACAGAACCTGTACTACCTCACACTCCTAATACACAACCTCCCATAGGAAACCCTACACCACCAGCTCCTAGTAATAAAGAACCTGGCACCCCAAAGTCCAATCCTCTAGTGTATCGGAGGTCTCCTAGATGCTTGTCTAAGTACGCTGGTCGAGCCAATACTGAAGGCTATAATAATCCACCTCCCATGCCCAATTTTAGTCCACCACCTGTGACCCAGCCCTCCCCTGCACCCACTCCAGTACAAGTCATATCCAGGTCTGATGAACCCCCACCGATGGCCTAATTTAAACCCCCTGCTCCTGAGTTTCATCCCAACCATTCACTCGATAATGATAGTGCGTCGGATGATGAGGCCGAGGAAACTGTGGATAATATTCCAAGTAATAGATGCAAGAGCATCGGTTTTGTGCAAATAGGTAATTTTTGTGTGCGTGAAAGTTCAGTTTTTTATGACTCATTAGGTATCTATTTATGCTATTTTCCTTGTGTTTAATAGGGGATGAGCACGGAGATAAAAGGAAGGTCAGGGGAGTTGTCAATGGAACAACAATGGCCAACTATAAGCAAGGCATTAATAAGGGACAACCGATCAAGGTGGAGTTCGTTCCTGATGGAACTGGGCCAGTAAACCAAACAGTCAATAGCCTACTCGTTCACGAGATTGGTAGTGCCTAAGAGACAAGGTTCCCATGCTTGCCCCGTCGTTCAAAAAGCTTGCAGAGAAAGATAGAGAAGTAGTGTATGATCATTTGTATGTAAGTACAAGCAACTGTTCTTACTTCTCATTTCATGCAAGGTGTGTCTTTATAACTTTAATTCATTGTTTTGTTTTTCATTGTAGCCCTATTTTGTTATTGATCCTAAAGATGACCAGCTGTGGAATCACATTTTCAATAAAGCCAGTGAGAGGTATCGTGATTGGAAATCCGATTGCAAAATCTTCTTCTTGGAATATGGAACTGAGGTAATTCCCAAGGAGTTTTTGGAGTGCCGTGACCAATGGGCATGGCTTCTGATCCACTTCACTGTACCAAAAAATCAGGTTAAATATGCATTCATTTTTTTTATCAATCGACATTATATTAATTCTATAATGTATTTATATGTTTATCTTTAACTGATTTGTATTTATTCAGTGAGCTTTAACTTGTTTTAATGTTTGTTATGAAAGGAGAGAGGTAAGACAATGTCGAGGGTGCGCAAGGACTTTGTTCGCATCAACCACCACTCTGGAAAGGTCCCGTTCTATCAGAGGGCTGCAAAACTCGCCGTGTAGGGAGAGAAGGCACACCTTATAACTGCATATGACCAGGTCTACTCTACTGACCCAGCCGGTGCCGCCTTGACAGTTCAGTTTCCATTTATTTGTTAATATTTTGTTGATACATATGTTGGTGAATAATGGTTGGTGAATGTGAATTGTCTGTTGTTCTTCTTGGTATGTATCTGTCATATATTGTTATTCATATGTACTATATTGGTCTGCAAAATATTTATGTCGTTCTTCAGTACATCACAAGTAGTTTTCTTATATATGTTATGTTTAATGTTTGTGAAATAATGGTTAGTGAATAATGGTTGGTTCTTATCTGTGATGCTATTGTTCTTGTTATATATGACATTATATATGTTTGTTGTGGTTATATATTGTTCTTGGTCTCATCTGTCATGCTTTTGTTCTTGTTATATATGCCAAACTGTATTTTGCATTTTGCCGCATATATCACTGCCATTGTATTTACATTTAAGTCTTAATCTGATTATGAAGATTAGTATTTGCCTATTTGCCTACTTTAGAAGCTTGAGCACATTAATGGCATCAAATTTATTTCAAAGACAGTAACCAGTTCAGCAGGCCCCTCTGTGTTACAAATAATGTTTGTTTTTTTCCATTGTCACATGAGACTTGTGTTGTGATGACTGAGATTGAAGCAGAGATTGCATTGTCCATCTGCCTTGTGATCACTTTTGAGTATAATAGTGATATAAATGTAAATCGGCTTTGTAAAGTGGCTTTGTATATTACTGTCATTGTATTTACATTTAACAATGTATATTTACATGTTGGCACAAATGCGAGACAGGGTTCGTCAGGTGATGGGAGACATGCATGGTGACGAAGCTGGTGATGGCATTGTCCTCGATGACCAAGAACCTCTCCCGGTTGCTACGCAGATTGACATTATAACTCAAGTGGTGGGGCAGAAGCATGGAACTTACGTTTCTGGAGCTGGTAAAGCCTTCAAGAGGCCACCCCTCCCTAGAGGAGGTGCAAGGAACGCCAAGCTGAAAGACCAACTCTAGAAGCAAAAGGATGAGCTAGTGGAAATGAAGAAATAATTTCAAGCGAGGATTCGTGTTCTTAAGGAGCTGGTGGTACGGAGTGGATCAGCAAACCTAGCAAACAATAATGCTTCAGAAGGTGCGACATCTTATGGACCTGTTGTTTAATTACATGTTGATAATGGTGTAAAACTGTTGTGCTCTTCTGGCCGGGTACACACCTGAACATCTTTTGTGTGTACCCTTTTGTTATTGGCCGGAATCATGTTCTGTAAAACAATTTCCTTTTTGGTATGAAGACTGAAACCTGTATCTTTATGCGACAAATAAGTATCCACATTCTTAACGTAAGCTATTTTATACGACAATAGTAAATTTACATTTTAAATCGTCTATGCCTTTATGCGACAATATAATTTCATGATTGTAACGTAAGCCAGTTTATACGACAACAATATATTTAAAGTTTTAAGCGTATGATCCTTAAAGCGACAAATATGTATTCACGTTTGTAACGTAAGGGTGTTTATACTACAAATATATTTTGAAGTTTGTAACGTAAGGATGCTTATACGACAAACATATATTTAAAGTTCTTAGCGTATGTAGTTTTATACGACAATAAGATGTAAATGTTTGAAGCGTATAAACGTTTACGAGACGAATTGGAGAACCTACCTTCTGTAAATTCGATCACGTAAGTCAGTTAACCCGACAAAATTTGGATTGGAAATGTAGCATATGCCTTGCACCGATTCGAACTCGTTCTAATGTTTTTGGGACATATAGAAAATAATGTCGCATAAGAGTTACAGTTAACGCGACGTTTCGTCATTTTTTTTGTCGCATGGACATTACGCTACTTGGATTTTGCGACCTATTTTACGCGACATTTTTTTGTCACAAAAACTATATGCGATTAATTTAAGGGTTTATGCGACGGAAAAAAAAATGTAATCTGAAAAATGGTGTAGTGTGTAGAGGAGATAGTGAATCAGGTTGCGGAAAAATACCGACGCAGATGCATGAGTTTTCTGAGCGGAAGCGTCAGATGCAGGAGTTGATTATCTTGAGGCGTGCGCCCACACATCCATCATCGCGTAGCCAGGACCACCAGCCCGACAATGACGATCGCCAATAGTTTATGGTTTTCTAATTGTATTTTGTTTTGCTTTTCGTACTTCTTACCTATAAAAAAATATTTCTTACATAAACTACAGTGCAAGCTTTTGCTAATTTGTTAAACGTTTTTATCATTTTGAGTTCTTTTAGCCATTTTATAAATATTTTAATGTACATTATAACATCAATTACCTATCTCTCTTAATTTTTATTTAACAAAAAACTGACATATGTGATATGACATCCCCTGAACTTCCACGGACCACCCGTAAAGTCAGAGAAGAATGACTTCGGCCATCTTTAGGAGTCGTTTAAGGTCGAATCTAATATCTTTGCTCCGACGCTTTAAGCCTTTATAAATGGTGCGGACTTTATTCATTCAAACTTTGAAATACTTCTGTGTATGTTGAGATGTTGTTCTGGTTGTCTATGGAACGATGACTAGAACAACTTGTACATAATATTAAGTAATCTAACTTAAGTGCAGTACGGAAATAAATGAAACGCAATATGGTTACCTAGTTCGGCGTTAACGAGCTTACGTCTGGGGGGCTTTATCCTCAGCCCGGGGGAAAGCAATTCATTATAATGCGTTCAGAGTACAAGGAGCTTACATTTACAAAATCCCTCTTAAACAGCCAGTAACTCTAACACTCTAGTAATTGCTATCTAGGCTCCTCCTAGATCAGAGTCTCGCCTCCAATTCCACCATATGATCCTCCACGAAGATCAGCGCCTTCCGCAGAATGCGCAACAACAGCAACAGTGCGTGTGTCTTTGAGTTGTTCCTCGATCAGTCTGTAGAGCACTAGAACAGACTTATTCCGAGCACTGTAATCTTATCAGAATGATAATATCGCCGGCCGTTTACCTTCACCTCCCGATCTGAGTATATGAGTGTATATTATCTCCGTGAGTGCTAAGAGAAACGAATGCCTCAGCCCTCAATATATAGGGGTTGGACGACTCCAAATATAGGAAGATTTCCGAGTGCATCGAGTCCAACCGCCTAAGCCTTTTATGAAGTATTTCCCTAATTCTTTTAGGAAACATTCCTAAATCCTAGCGTATCTTCTTTGATAATCTTCATGTTTATCTTTGATTATCTTCTTCTCTAAGTAATCTCCATGCGCATATATCTTCTATACTCTCTCAACCGTTTTTAGATATGCATCTATATATTTGTGTTAACCGACTTCAATATCTACATCATATTTTCAATGTTCAACATCACCAACTTACCCAATCTGAATTAGAAAACCTCTGCTGCTTCAGTCTTGTTCCACATTGGTTGTCTCTCTTTGGTCTTGAACTCTTCATTGTACAACCTATTGAATAACTTCACAGTGTTTTGCCAAAACGTATGCCACTAAACATTAACAATCTCCCCCTTGGCATTTTTGGCAAAACTATCTACATGTGCTACTTTTACATTTGAATCTTTGAGGAGATTTCAAACTCCCAACCTGTAGTAACAATCAAACGCTACTAAATGAATATTAGAGGAGATTTCAAACTCCAAACATTATAAGCACAAACGAATCTTTCAAGGAGCTTTCAAACTCCAAATTTTCTCCCCCTTTTTGCCAGAAATTGACAAGGGAGTTGAAAACAGTAGCAATATTACGAGTTCAACAAAACATAGTTGCAACCTGAATGTAAAATTGTTCATGGCACAGATAGGGATATCACCAACAAGCTAGTAGTCTGAGTCTTCTTAACTGTCATCATCATCAGCTCCTTCTTCATCCTCCGGATACCTCAGCTCCATCATAATTTGGTGATCTTCTTCTTCCTGGCCATCAACGAGAGAATTCGTTCATTCACCTTAGCGAGCTCCTCTTCCAAATGAGCAATAACATTTCTTCGAGTTTTTGTAGGAAGCTGATCACTCAGTTCGGGCAATGTCTGTTCAGAAAGGTTTTTCTTCATCACCGCAGGAGCATCCAGCGTATGTTTTCCTGTGAAGTGCTTGTAATCGGCTAGGAACACTTTCGGAGCACCAGTTAGCTTTTGACTTGTTTGAACCTCCGAATGTTGAGCTACCACAAGCTGATGGATCAGGGATGGAAAACAAATGTGATGATTGATTCTGACTGAAGTAGCATGCGCAGTAATCAGATAAAAAATGAGTTGTCCCAAATCAATCTTTTCTCCGCCTCCTAGAGTCTTCAAAAGAGCTCCCATGGCATGTCCAAGTGTCGTTCGGTGATGATTTGGCAACTAGTTGTGTACCACAATGCTATGGAACAATGAATGCTTTGTTGACAAGTCTTTCACAAGGAAGGTCAACTTGTACCATTTTGAACGAACTCCACCTGTAATAATCTCAACTATTTTGTGCCAAATGGGTTCTCCAATACTCACCTCTCTTCCTTCTACGCCATAGTAGTCATTGATGCTCTCTGGGGTAATGACAACCTCCTTGCCTCTCACACTTACCTTTCCGTAAGCCTCATTCTCAACCTCAGCAAAAGGTTCTGGTAAATTCACAATTACCTCTCTCACAATGTCTGCAACAAATAGTTTGGCCATTGTCACGGACGTTGATGAGTCATATTTATATGACTCGTCGAATAAATTGATCCTATTTATTTCGACACTTTATTATGTGAACAATTACTTTTTAGTATGGTTTTGCATCTCAGGTGTTTCGGAAGCTCTAGGAGGAAACACGCATAAAAGATTGCATTTCGTGCCAAAAACACCACAATGGCAGATCAGACCTTTGGAGGTTCGATCGAGTGCAGGGAATTGACCACTGATCATAAAAATACGAGCTACATGTCGTTGCGTAGCTGACTCAATTCTATACAATTCTCTAGTTCACACCGAGAGCATCCGAGGTCATTAGGATAGTCAGATCAAGAGCCGAAGTTAGAAAAAGTGGGAACCGTGGACGCAGGCCATTTTATGAATAGTGTCCGCGGATGGTAATATGTACACAGTCTGTGGAGATAATATGCGCTGCGTCCGCGGCCGACGTCAGCAAAACCGAGATTTGGAAGTTCAGCCTAAAAATCAGACTTGGAAACCCAACTTTTGCTATAAATAAGATGTTTGGATTAGGGTTTCCATCATCTCATAATTCCATCATTCAGAAGATAGCTCTAGAGGAGACGGCGAAGCATTCGACGCGAGAAGAGATTTTTGTACCTTTCATCATGCATTGTGTTTTTATTTCAATTATGCATAGCTAAACTCAATTCAGTTTAGGGTTTCGCATATTGTGACATATGTTTTGAGACTCTTTTCTTAATGCTATTTCATGGGTCTCTAGTTCTTGTGCTTCATCCTATGAATTGAATTGTTATGTTAAGTGGAAACTTTGCCGTAAAGCTTAATTTGACTACCAATTCTTATTGTTAATATCTATTGGAAACTTTACTGTAAAGGTAGATCGTAACACCTAGATTTAATAATACCTTTGCTGGATTATTGTATTTAGGAAAGAACTAGAAGTCTAGCACCTTTGCCAGGTTAGATGTGTTGTATCACCTTTGTCGGGATACTTGAGGAATTAACTTTGCCGGAATTCCACACTTGGAAACTTGAGATTTGATATTTAGCAGTCGATGATAAACATGTCACAATAGAAACTCTAAGCTAAATGTTCTCTCTGATTGGAATCTTCGTGTTATTTTCTCTTTTGCACTATTAATTGCTAAAACCCCCCCCTTTCTTTTAATTGTTGACAGATACAACTTCACAAACCAGCGCTCATGGGTTCGACCCTGCTTACTGCTAACTAGTAGTTGCAGGAGATATAAATTTAAGTTTGACGTGTCAGACGACGCGCATCAAATTTTGGCACCGTTGCTAGGGAGATGCGCTTCGTCGAAGTTGTTTCATTTTAGTTTATTATTTTTCATTTTTTTGTGATTCACTATGTCTTCTTATTTTAGTGGAACAAGCGGTGACGAAGAAGACGATGAGGAAGATGATGTTTGCGGGGTAAAAAGAGGAGTGATTCATCTTCTCCCAAAGTTTTCTAAAGCCCATGGAGAAAATTCTATAATGCACATGAAGCAGTTTTACAATGCGTGCTGGACTTTTAAACCTAAAGGAGTAACACTGGAAGAGTACATGTTTAACGCTTTCTATTTCTCATTAACTGACTCTAAAAAATCTTGGTTTATCTTTTCATTCACAGATTATATGGGCACTTGGGAGCAATTACGAGGTAAGTTTTTATGGAAATATTCTCTACCTTCAAGCCCTGAAATTCGAAGAGAGATTACTACTATTCAATAGTTGCAAGGGGAGACATTGTATGATTACTTAGAACGCTTTGAAGATCTTCTTGTAAGATATTCGAATCATAAACTGACAGAGCTTAGTCTTATTGAGTGCTTTCTTGATGGAATGCTTCCACTAGAGTGTTGTATGCTTGATGCTGCTGCAAGAGGCTCGATAATGAATTTCAGCATCAAGAAAGCATGGAAGCTGATAGACACATTTTCTGAAGGTACGAGATGGTATACCGTACACAACAAGACCTATGAAACACAGACGATGAAAGCTGATTCACTGCCGAACATCGCATGCAACAATATTGTCATAGGATTGTCGGCTGAGGAAACTCAAGCTTTACAGGTAGAGGGTAACTCCACTGCCATCGACGAGCTACACACAGAGAAAGAAATAATAATGCCCGTGGTAATCTCTGAACCACCTCAAATTATACAAAATTTTGATACACCGCTTCCACTTGTTGTGCAGGATAACATCATCCAAGATGATCATAAAGAGCCAGAATAAGAAGAAGAAGATGATGAAAATAATTTCAGTCGAATAGTGCAAGTCACATACGAGGAGGAAATATGTTCTAGCGAAGAAAACTTCACTCCTTACCTTCGCACAGACTCGACTACTAAAAATCCTGAGGTAAGTAGTGAATCTAAGATGGAGTTACATATGACTAATATTCTTATTGTATTGTACTTGCAGGATGGTGAACTTAAAGAGTCACATAACAATGCGCGACGTTCACTTTGCAGTATTTCTATTGATGTCCCACTACGCAAGACTAGAAACTGGATCGCCAACTACAAACTGACATTCAAAAACACTCTCGTGAGTTGGAAGCATCATAATGAGAAAAAACAAGCTAGGTCTTGCAAGCATGTCTCTACAGTAGTTCCATTCAAGCTACCAAGACATGACACATTTGAATGGAAACCAGGATGGAGACCATGGATAAGCATATGCCTATTTTGAAATTCTCGCACCACCATCAACCGCCGATGAGGACTTGTATTATAAGGAACTATCAGGTGGTTAGGCAATCGGGAATTCTTACTTCCATTGTTATATTGGGGCGATAACAAAAGGCTTCGGGATGGTAGTTTCGCCATTAACCGCGGGCGCTCAAGGATTCTTTATTTCATTAATCCATTAAGTCGGCCGATTTGCTGGGAGGATGTTACGGCATGGATTCATATATAGTCTTGAAGAGCCAGGGATTAAACTAAGGGGCATCCTTTCTTGCTTACATCAGTAATAAAGTAATTGTTTCTTCCGGCGTAGCTGCTTCTTCTACTCATGAGAAAGGGAGTCTTTGAGAATGGGAGAGGGGAGTGCCTTTTCACCTTTTTTTCTTTCCCTTTTTAGTGTGTGCTTGCATTGTCTGTGTGTTTGAACTAAGTCGTACCGTGAGGTCATGACTTTGTTCAAAAGTGTGGGGTGGGAGAGTCAGTCAGTATGTTGTGTCAACACGTTTATTTTGCTTGCACATTGGACTGTGTCAGCACGTTTCCTTTTGAAAAAATTGAAAGTATGAAATTTCTCTTATGTCTTGAATATGCAGTATTGAATGTTGATGTGAAATAGGTGAGCTGACTATATTGTATTTCTCTCGTGAAATCTGAATTGTGCTTTTACATGTGAATTTAACCTACTACGTGTCCTTTTGAGTTGAGATAAACAGGGATGTGGAGTTGATAGAAACGTCCTACAGAGACTTGACGAAGCATTCAAAGGATAGAATTTCGAGTTATATGGTTATATGGATTTCGTGGAGGCTAGCACTTTGAGATGATATGGTTTAGAGTTTGCTCCACCGCTGCAGTATTTATATACGTACGCGGGACGAGAAAACAGACTGTCTCTTGTCTGAAGTAACCGGGAAAAGGCGAGTGACCCTCATCTTGACTCGCGTAAAAAATGCGAGGATGAGAAAGAGCGGGGAGGTATTTCCATATGCTCGTGGGCGATGATTGGACCTCATTCAAAAGAAAGGAAGAAAAGGACAAGCAATTCACAACAAAGGAGCAAAGCACAAGAAAAAATCAGCCAAATTGTGAAGGTTTATACAGAAAAAGTGAAGTACTTCATTCATACACAAGAGCCAAAGGCTAAAGAAAGTCACTACATCAAAAGCTGTCCAACAAAAGAAGAAAAAAAAACTCAAAAACCTTGAAGCTCGAATGAATCACGTGCAAGAAAAAGCAATGAAGTGTAACCATATAGCTAGAGTTCGGGACAGCGAGTGCAGATCATGGGTCTAAAAAGGACTATCTCCCATTCATCCGAATTGGTTTGGATTTCAGCTCAAAGGTAACACGTGTCAAGTTAATTCTGTGTTGAGCATGATGATTAGAGTAATGATTGAGTTATGCGTAGAAAAGCAAGTCTAGACTAGCGACTCATATTCATTTTCATCTATTCAGGACGTCGAAGAAATTGTGGTGTTCTATTTGTTTTCCTTCTGTGACTTGTTCTTGTTCGGGGCGAACAAGTTTAAGTGCGGGGTGGTTTGATGAGTCGTATTTATACGACTCGTCGAATCAAATAATCCCATTTATTTAGACACTTTATTATGCGAACAATTACTTTTTAGTATGGTTTTGCATCTCAGGTGTTTCGGAAGCTCTAGGAGGAAACATGCATAAAAGATGACATTTCGTGCCAAAAACACCATAATGGCAGATCAGACCTTTGAAGGTTCGACGGAATTCTGGGAATCGACCACTGATCAGAAAAATACGAGCTACATGTCGTTGCGTAGGTGACTCAATTCTCTACAACTTTCTAGTTCACACCAAGAGCATCCGAGGTCATTTGTATGGTCATATCAAGAGCCGAAGTCGGAAACAATGGGGACCGTGTATGCAGGCCATTTTATGAATAGTGTCCACGAATGGTAATATGTACACAGTCCGCGGAGCTAATATGCACAACGTCCGCTGCCGACTTCAGCAAAACCGAGATTTGGAAGTTCAGCCCAAAAATCAGACTTGGAAACCCAACTTTTGCTATAAATAAGATGTTTGGGTTAGGGTTTCCATCATCTCATAATTCCATCATTCAGAAGATATTTCTAGAATAGACGACGAAGCTTTCGACGAGAGAAGAGATTTTTCTACCTTTCATCATGCATTGTGTTTTTATTTCAATTATGCGTAGCTAAACTCTCAATTCAGTTTAGGGTTTCGCATATTGTGACTTATGTTTTGAGACTCTTTTTAATGCTATTTCATGTTTCTCTAGTTCTTGTGCTTCATCCTATGAATTGAATTGTTAGGTTAAGTGAAAACTTTGCCGTAAAGCTTAATTTGACAACCAATTCTTATTGTTAATATCTACTGGAAACTTTGCCGTAAAGGTACATCGTAACACTAGATTTAATAATACCTTTGCCGGATTATTGTATTTAGGAAAGAACAAGAAGTCCAGCACCTTTGCCAGGTTAGATGTGTTGTATCACCTTGGTCGGGATACTTTAGAAATTAACTTTGCCGGAATTCCACAGTTAGAAACTTGAGATTTGACAGTTAGCAGTCGAAGATAAACATGTCACAATAGAAATCCTAAGCTGAATGTTCTCTCTGACTGGAATCTTCGTGTTATTTTCTCTTTTGCACTCTTAATTACTAAAACCCCCCTTTCTTTTAATTGTTTACAGATACAACTTCACAAACCAGCTCTCTTGGGTTCGACCCTACTTACCGCTAGCTAGTATTTGCAGGAGATAAGTTTCAGTTTGAAGTGTCAGACGACGCGCGCCAAATTTGTCCACAAGTCTAGCTCTTTGATTAGGCTAATAATTTCTTTGGATGCATACTTGTCAGCCCCCAGCACCCGCTCAGTCACAATCTTCCTCTTCTGTACGACTCCCAACTTCTGAGCTTGTTTGTCTGAAACAAACCAAACGCCATCCACAACAACTCCTGCATCAAACTGTACGCTCTTTCCTTTCTTGTCACCCTTGACTCCCTTAACAGATGAACTTAACTTAGATTTCTTAGCTACATGAGTAGCCAACTTCTCTTGACCAGCAGATATAGTTTCACCAGTAGCCTTCCTTGCACCAGAATTTGTTTTGGCTTTCTTTGCTGCAGGAGTAGTAGCCTTCTTCTGTTCAACAGTTTTCACTTGAGTAGCTCTTTGCTCAGAGGTTTGAGTAGAAGCATGATGGACCATAATTGTATGAATCATAAACACAGTTAAACCCACCAAATTAGACGCTTTGTCTATTTAACTTTTGCTTGTTAGTTCCGATATTTATCTACAGGGTATTTTGAAGTCTAGAGAGAATACAGGCTAAGGAGGAGTTTTAAAGCTGAAAATGAATTACGAGTCATTCCAGGTCACGACCAAATTCTGACTTTCAAGAACCTGACGTGGAATCACTCAAAACAAGTCCAACCGGAGGGCAACCAGAGTCAGCCCGGAGCTGAAAGGACCGATGGCTTTTTGGGATGAGATCACATACTCACTCCATCACTCTCCTCCCTCCATGTGGCCGGCGGCTAAGCCACAAGCCTCTCCTTCCTTTCCATGTGGCCGGCGGCTTTGGGAGGTGATGACATCACCCGATGGCTTTGAGCACCTCCTCCCATCTTGAGCCATGTGTCTTCATCTCCTTGCCTCCCTTAGCCTATAAATACCCATGCTTCCCTCCTTTGTAAATCATCCCATATTGTGTGCAAGAAGCACAAGTCACAAGTCACTTATCTCTCTAGTTTATATGGGCACAATCTTGTAATCACTTTACTTTGGAATCAAAGCTTGATCTTTAGCATTCTCAACGGTTTTTGTAAGTACTATCTTCTTTACTTAACTGTCTTTTCAATTCAACAACTCTACTTTCCTGTCTTTACTTTCAAAAACTTTACTTAACTGTCTTTCAAAAACCTTTATTTTTCAACGCACTTAGCTATAATGTCCTATTCCATGAATATTCGTAGCTAAACCCTTCATTCGGTTGAAGGGGTGTACTTGTATCATACAATGTTTTAGACCCTACTCTTAGTGCCTCTATGTGTTCAAAACTTGTTCTATGTGCCACATATTAGGTTAGAACTTCCAAGGTTGAGTGGATGCTTTAACGGGCAAAGCTCTTCCGTGGGGTTCGTGAACATACTCGGGTAAGTGGATGCTTTAACGGGCAAAGCTTATCTGAGGAGTTCGACCTCTTTTAAAACCATTTGATTACTCATAACTGAAGATCAAATGGATGCACATAAGGCTAAGATACTTTGAAAGGAGGAATTAGTCTAAATAGAACAAGTGTTCTAAATGATGTGGCAAGTCATGTGCTAGAAATAGCCTTGATTCATCTTTGAACACTTAGTATGATCATTAGAGGTCAATGATAAACAGACTATGATACAAGGCCCCTAAAACCGAATACTTTACTTTAATTGTAATATCAACTGTTACTTTACTTTTCAGTACTAAAACCAAAACCAACCCCCCAACTGTTTTATTTAATCCCCCCCTTTCGAAAGAACAACTATTCACCTAATTCCCTTGGGTTTGACCCGTACTTACCACTTACTACCAAAAATAGTTAAGTCGCGAGTATCGGAGATATAAATTTATTTTTGCACAGAGAACATCGCACCTTAACGACAGTGCGGTGGGCTCCGTCAAAGCAACATTCTTTCTTTTTGTTGAGAACGTATTCTTTGCCACTGTTCGACCAGTCTACTCAGTTGTTTGGTTTACCACACGCTTCTTCTTCTTTTCTGGAACTTTTGCTTTGCTCACTGATTTCTTCGGTACTGGAGCAACCTGTGATATAGCTTCCACCGACTCAGATATCTTCTCTTGCACTTCTTCTTCATCATGAACTTGATCCTCCATCGCACAATCCTTACTTCATTAATTCAGTGGATCAACTGCTCTTTCTTTATCAGTAGTACTAGCAAACAATTCCTCTTCTTCATATTCTTCTACTGCATCAAACAACTCTTGAAGAGAATCTGCTTCGTTGCTAGCCTCATTCAGTGATTGTTCCTCTCCAGTCTTGTCAGGCACCTCTGTTTCTTCCTCAACAAATTCTCTTTGACCAACTTCATTCTCATCTAGAGCCTCAATTTGCTCCTCACTCTCCAGAGGTTCCTCTTCTATAGGCTCAGCTTCTTCCAAACCAACAGACCCCTCTACATTGTCGTTTGGTTGATGGTCTGATTCCTCTACTATCTCAGTAGTGTTATCATCAAATGTTTCTGCAATAACTTCTTCACGAACTTCATCTTCAGCCACATCTTCTACCTCTTCTTCTGATTCAAACATAACTACTCTACGACTGACCACTCTAAACGTCTCTTTCACTAGTGTTTTCTTATTGGCTACCATCTTAACTCTAGAACCCTTTGCAACATGAGTACTCTCCCCCTGCACCAAAGCCATGGTCTTTGCCTTATCTACCACTATCTTCGAACCCTCCTTAGAAACACCGGCTACACTAGGACTACACACCTTAATTGATTTAGAGATTACCTCTTGTGCAGTGTTCTTTGCGGGTTCCTTGTCTGATGAGGGTTTAGAGGCAGCCTGTTTCTTAGGTTTTTGAACTAGAACAGATTTGGGAATCTGCTTCTCATTCGCCAAGATGACAGTCATCATTTCCTTAACAGGATTCTCCGATACAGACTTCTCCTGAACCGTCGCCTTTTTCATCACAGTTGCTTTTGGTTTTGCTGTTGTTGTCTTATCGCTTGTCAATTTAGGGTTGCCTTGAACAATCTTCGACTCGTCAACATGCTTGGATGATGTTTCAGTAGTCTTCACCTTGACCACCTTGTTCTTTCTTGTATCCACCACGGTTGAATTGCTTCACAAGGTTCGTTTAGGGTTTTGATGGGGCGTATTTATACGATTCATCAAGTACTACTAAACCCACCAAGTAAGACATTTGGTCATAAGAACAAGCGCTTGTTAATGCCTTTTTGTGTATATAGGTTATTTTGGGGACTAAAGAGGAAACATGCCTAAAAAGGGAGATTTGCGCCCAAAAGCAAGCCAAGTCATTTTTGGCCGAGCCAAGGACCGAGAAAAGCCAACCAAGTCCCGAGTGCCGAGTGCCGAGAAGACCAGGTCCCCGCCGAGCACCCGTGCCGAGAGAGCTGAGCACCCGTGCCGAGAGAGCCGAGCGCCCATGCCGAGACCCACATCCGAGAGCGCCGAGAGCCAAGTTCGAGAAAACCAGGACTGCGCCGAGAGCAGCGCCCGGGCCCAGTCGACCTAGGGCTCGAGGAAAACTTCAACCCGGGTCCATGACCATGCTCCAGGCAGAATCTGGCCAAACATCCTTCATGGATCAGTCTTAGAATTGTCTCAAACATTCCAAATCCATGGTCCAACACCCAATCACCTCCGGCCAAAATTCTGGCAGCTCCGGCCATATTCCGGCCAAGCTCCGGCCATGCTCCGGCAAAGCTCTGGTGATGCTCCGATCAAGCTCATATCCTCACCACCATGCTCCGGTCATTTGTTACTACGGCCACACCCCGGCGAAGTTCAACTAAATCCAAACTAGTACTTCTCCCGGTTGGCCTTACTATTTACTTCGGTTGCCCTTTGGGAAGGAACTAAGCCTCAAACTAAGTCCAATGACTTGTTCCAAGCCTCAACAAAGATCTAATGACCAAGGGGGATGTCTCTTGGCTCACTCACACCTCAGCCGCCCATGTGCAAGGCAAGTGCACCCTTTTGTGTCAAACAAGTCCAACCGAAGGCCAACCATGCTCAACCGGACTTATGGGAGGACTAGAGGCGGTTGGAGGAGGAAATATCCTACTCCACTACCTCTCCTCCACCGCCACATTTGCCTATAAAAGGAGGGCCTCCCCTCCTTGAAACATGTCCTTGTCCTTAGAATCCACAATCACTTGTTACTTATCTCTCTAGTTTTGTACTCACAATCCTTTTATACACTTTACTTTGAATCAAAAGCTCTTGTTTGTTCTTGAGTTTGAGTGTGTTCTTGATATCAAACCCTCTTTATTTCCTTGTCCAAAACCGAGCCCTCTCTTTACTTTTCTTGTCTTTGATTTACTTGTTCTTGTCTTTGATTTACTTGTTCTTGAGTACTCTTGTTGGTTCTTGAGTACTCTTGTTGTTCTTGAGTTTTTACTTTTCAAAACCTTTACTTTCTTTGTCTTTCAAAACCAAAACATTTACTTTTCTAACCACTTAGCTATGGTATCCACTTCTATGGATACTCGTAGCTAAACCCTTCATTCGGTTGAAGGGGTGTGCTTGTATCATAAAACCGTTTTAGACCCTTTTCTTAGTGCTTCTTTGTGTTCAAACTTGTTCTATGTGCCATATATTAGGTTAGGACATTCATGGTTGAGTGGAGGCTCGAAAGAGCAAAGCACTTCCATGGGGTTCGTGAGCATACATGGTTAAGTGGAGGCTCGAAAGAGCAAAGCTTTTACATGGAGTTCAACCTCTTTAAAACACCACTTGGTTGATCAGAAATGATTGATCAAGTGGATGCACATAAGCTAAGATACTTCGAAAGGAGGAATTAGCCTAACTAGAACAAGTGCTCTATGTCTTGAAAAGGACTAGACGGTGTGGCAAGTCGAGTGCTAGAAATGGCCTTGATACATCTTTGAATACTTAGTATGATCATTAGAGGTCGATGATGAACGAACTATGATACAAGGCCCCTAAAACCGAATCTTTCCATTAATTAAAACACCACTCGTCACTTTACTTTCAGTCCTATTATCAACTGCTTACTTTCAGTACCATTTAATTTCAGTACCTTTACATTCTGCAACTAACTTTACTTTCAGTACCTAACATTTACTTTCAGTACTTTACTTTCCGCAACTAACTTTACTTTCCGCACCTAACTTTTACTTTCAACACTTTATTTTCCGCACATTTACTTTCAGTCTTTACTTTCAGCAATTTATTTTCTATCTTTACATTTCGCTTACTACAGACGCTTTCAACGTCAACCCAATATAACCATTGGTACGTATTGCGCTTATAGCGTGCGACAAACCAAAGGTGTGTTTGCGGTTGACATTGAACCCGACTGTTCCAGCAATTTATTTTTCAGTATTTACTTTCAGTCCTGTATTTACTTTCTTTACTTTCAGTATTACTTTCAATACTAAAACCACAACCAACCCCAATCGCACTTACATTTCTGTACATTTTCTTTCTTTTCAAAGAACAACCATTCCAAACTGACTCCCTTGGGTTCGACCCCTACTTACCGCTTTACTACCCAATAGTGAAGTCACAAGTAGTGTACTTATAAATTTATTTTGCACATTTGCCCCACGACAAGGCATCTGTCAGGTTTCGTCATGAGAGAAGAAACAAGACAAAGATAGTTAATTTGAATTTAGGAAACACAATCTCTTTTGGGTATGTATTATGCTTCAGCTATAGACAAGGAAATACTGTTGTGCTTCTTGCTAAACCATGAAACCTGATTGTTTCCAAGAAAGAAGCATCCTCCAAACGTACTTTTATAATCTTCTGCATTGCCAACCCAATCTGCATCGCAATAACCTACTAGACAAGAGTTGGTGTCCTTTGTTTACCAAAGATAGTCGGTTGTTCCTGAAAGGCGTCATCTGACCTCTCAAATTTAAATTTAGGTGGTCAGCTACCATCGTATGTAATCTGTCGTGCGTCTTCTTCTCGTACTAATCGACTCAGGTGGTCAGTTACCGTGTTCTCTATCCCCTTTTTATCCTTGATTTCTAGGTCAAATTCATGTAGCAGCAGAATCCATCTGATTAATCGTGGTTTGGCCTCCTTCTTCGTCATCAGGTACCTGATAGCTGCATGATCAGAAAAAACAACTACTTTAGTACTAAGCAAGTAAGGCCAAAATTTCTCCAAAGTGAAAACTACTGCTAATAATTCTTTTTCAGTAGTCGAGTAGTTTCGTTGGGCTGCATCCAGAGTCCTCAAAGCGTAGTAAATCACTACTGGCTTTTTCTCCACTCTCTTGCCTAGTACACTCCCACAGCATAGTCGCTGGCATCGTACATAATCTCAAATGGCTGGTCCCAGTCCGGTGCTCGAATGATAAGCGTGCTGGTAAGTGCCTGCTTCAGCTCGTCGAAGGCCTCCCTGTATGAATCTGTAAAAAAGGAACATCTTTCTGCAAAAGGTTAGATAAAGGCAGAGCCTTCTTCGAGAAATCCTTAATAAATCGACGATAAAAACTAGCATGCCCAAGAAAAGATTTTATATCATGCACCGTAGAAGGATAAGGAAGAGTAAGAATTAAGTCAATTTTCGCTTTGTCTACCTTAATACCTTCGTGTGAAGCAATATGACCAAGGACCACACCATGAGTAACCATAAAATGACACTTCTCATAATTGAGCACCAAATTCATAGAAATACAACGTTCTAGTACTCTACTCAAGTTATCCAAACATGCATCGAAAGTGTCACCATAAACAGTGAAATCATCCATAAACACCTCAATAAAAACACCTATCATGTTAGAAAAAATGCTAGTAACCACCCGCTGAAAAGTACCGGGTGCGTTACACAAGCCGAAAGACATACGTCGAAAAGCAAACGTATCGAATGGACATGTGAATGTGGTCTTTTCCTGGTCCTCGGGTGCAATGGGAATTTTGTTATAACCAAGAAATCCATCAAGAAAGCAAAAGTAAGGCTTACCTGCTAGCCTGTCAAGCATCTGGTCAATAAACGGAAGAGGAAAGTGATCCTTACGCGTCACGGCATTCAGCTTCCTGTAGTCGATGCACATGCGCCATCCGTTCTTGACTCTCGTAGTCACCATCTCACCTGCAGCATTCTTTTCGACTGTAATCCTTGTCTTCTTAGGAACTACATGAACTGGGCTCACCCACTGGCTGTCTGAAATCGGGTAAATCACATAAGCATCTAGCAATTTTTAGATTTCCTTCTGCACTACCTCCATCATAATCGGGTTCAATCTCCTCTGAGGCTCTATAGAAGGCTTCGCTCCATCCTCCAACAAGATACGATGCATGCACACAGCTGGGCTAATTCCTCTGATGTCTGCAAGTGTCCACCCAATAGCGAGCTTGTGGCTACTTAGCACCTCGATCAATCGCCTCTCCTGGTCTATTTCTAGCCCATTTTTGATGATGACTGATGGACCATAATTGTATGAATCATAAACACAGTTAAACCCACCAAATTAGACGCTTTGTCTATTTAACTTTTGCTTGTTAGTTCCGATATTTATCTACAGGGTATTTTGGAGTCTAGAGAGAATACAGGCTAAGGAGGAGTTTTAAAGCTAAAAATGAATTACGAGTCATTCCAGGTCACGACCAAATTCCGACTTTCAAGAACCTGACGTGGAATCACTCAAAACAAGTCCAACCGGAGGGCAACCAGAGTCAGACCAGAACTGGACAGGGCCGATGGTTTTTGGAGAAAAGATCTCAACTCACTCATCCTCTCTTCTCTTGCCACATGGGAGGCGGCTAAGCCTCTCCTCCTCTCCTCTCATGATACATGGGGGGCGGCTAAGGGGAGGATGACATCACCCGATGGCTTTTTGAGCTCTCCTCCCATCTTGTGACATGTGGTGGCTTCTCCTCCACATCTCCTCCTCTTCATGGCCTATAAATAGAGACCTCCATTGCCTTTGCAAATCATCCCATCTCATTCCAACATCTCATACCACAAGTTAGTGAGAGAAGCTCTCACTTCTCTCTAGATTCACAACACCATCCTTGTAATTACTTTACTTTGGAATCGAAGTTGGATCTTGAGCACTCTTAACAGTTTTTGTAAGTCCTCTCGTCTTTACTTTACTGTCTTTTCAATTCCGCAACTTTATTTTCCTGTCTTTACTTTCCGAAAACTTTACTTTCTGTCTTTCAAAACCTTTACTTTTTCAAGTACTTAGCTATGATGTCCTGTTCCATGGATATTCGTAGCTAAACCCTTCATTCGGTTGAAGGGGAATGCTTGTATCATAAAATGTTTTAGACCCTTCTCTTAGTGCCTCTTTGTGTTCAAAACTTGTTCTATGTGCCACATATTAGGTCAGAACTTCCAAGGTTGAGTGGATGCTTGAAATGGCAAAACTCTTTCGTGGAGTTCGTAAACATACTCGGGTAAGTGGATGCTTGAAATGGCAAAGCTTATCTGAGGAGTTCGACCTCTTTAAAACTCCATTTGGATTGATCGGAAATGATTGATCAAATGGATGCACATAGGCTAGTATACCTTGAAATGGGGTGCTAGTCTAAATAGAACAAGTGCTCTATGACCTTGAAATGGGCTAGACAGTGTGGCAAATCAAGTGCTTGAAATAGCCTTGATACACTTTTGAACACTTAGTATGATCATTAGAGGTCAATGATAAACAGACTATGATACAAGGCCCCTAAAACCGAATCTTTCCTTTAATTGTAATATCGACTGTTACTTTACCTTTCAGTACCAAAAACCAAAAACAACCCCCCAACTGCTTTATTTAATCCCCCTTTTTGAAAGAACAACTATTCACCTAATTCCCTTGGGTTCGACCCGTACTTACCACTGACTACCAAAAATAGTTAAGTCGCGAGTATCGGAGATATAAATTAATTTTTGCACAGAGAACATCGCACCTTAACGACAGTGCGGTGGGCTCCGTCAAAATTGGCGCCGTTGCCGGGGAGTTAGCCTTCGTTTAGCTGTTCTTTTCTTTTTCTTTTCTCTTTCAAACTCGCTTCTGCACAACCATGTCTCATGAAGGAAGCCACCATGACTATCAGGATGACGACGAGATGAATTTGTTCGATCAAAATAATGAAGCGCCGCCTCAATTTGTTGACGATCCGGAACAAATCATGCGAAACCATAGAGCTCGTAATAGGGAGGCCATTCGAAGAAACCAAGGACCACCTGAGGACCGAAATGGAGCTGGTCCAGTACAGCCCTCTAGATATCCACCACCCCCGCAATATCAACAAGAGTCAAGACGAGAACCCATCTTCGATGATTACTATGGGGATAACAACTACCGCGAGCCTACTATGGACGAACTCAATGCCCCAGATTTTTGAAATCAGCCGTGGTGCATATACGAGGGCCCTGAACTAGAAAACATTGCCGTCGACATGTCCGTGGTCCACATTTTGCCAAAATTCTCAGGAGCTCATGGAGAATCTGCGACAACTCATCTCTGACGCTTACATGGAATTTGCCAAAATCTAAAGCCCAATCAAGTGAATATAGACGACTTCAAGTTGAAGGCGTTCTATTTTTCCCTCATTGACTCGGCAAACGACTGGTTCCTTTCATTGCCTTCAGGAAGCATCAGAACATGGGCTCAGATGCCAAGGAAATTTCTAGACAAATACTACCCAGCAGGAAGAGCGATGCAAGTAATGAGGCAGCTGCAGGACATAAAGCAAGGGCCCAACGAGTCGATGTTCGACTACCTCGAGAATTTCAACCGATTGGAGCAAAGCTGCTGCAATCTTGGATTACCCGAGAAACTCATCATCGAATACATGCTTGACGGATTGAACCACTTGGACAAAATGCTTCTGGATGCCTCGGCTGGAGGGTCATTGGCGAGCCTACCATTAAGCGGCATAAGGCGACTAGTCACGAAATTTGCTGAAAACGCCCGGTTCAGAGAGGAGACCACTCGGCAGGATGAGTTTACCCAAACCAAGAACGTGGCAAAGGTCGAGACATCGGTAAACTCAATGACCGAGCAAATGGAACAGATGAAGGAAATGATGATGCAAATCCTACAAAAACAGGCAGTTCAAGTAAGGCCCTGCGAGTTTTGTGGCTTTACGGACCACAAAACTGATGCATGCCCAACTTTGATCGAAGAGGACCCGGTGGAGGCCAATGCAGTAGAAGGATATCAAGGGTACAATAACAACAACAACCACGCCGGTCCAAGTCGGCAGTATGGTCAAGCAACCAACCCAAGCTAGAAAAAAGAGAACCACCCTCCAAGGATGACACAACAAGCCGCACCTCAACCAGCTCAGTCATTCTACCAACCGCCCCACTAGCAGTACAACCAGAACGCCCCACCAGCTGGCCAATACCAACAAAGGGGACCCAACCAGTACCCGACGGGCCAATATCAATAGAAGGGACCAAATCAGTACCAACACCAAGGACCGGGAGTCTATCAGAACAGGCTGAGCAATAACCAGCCCGGATCAAGTCAGCCAAGTACAAGCCGGTCGCTTGAGGAAATCATGAAAGAGCTAGCCACCGGCCAAGTGCGAACGGACGCTAATTTACAGCAATATCAGACCGAGGCAAGAGGGGAAATGGCAAAAATTAAGAAGCAGTTGTCTCAACTAACCACGGCGGTATCCGAGCTTAAAAAGGAGTCCGGACGGCTCCCCTCCCAAACCGTCCAGAACCCGAGTGGAAATGTGAATGCCGTGACTCTTAGGAGTGGAAAAAAGCTAGTCATTGCACCCATGAAACGAGAGGAAGACGAAAGCCCGGAGTTGCCCGAGGAAAGCGAGGACGCACCAGAGGAAGAAGAAAACGCGCCTAAGGAACGCATGCCAGGCCCGATACCAGCGACCAACCCAGTGCCCATAACTGAGACCTCCAAAATCAGTGCCTCTCTTCCATTTCCAGTGCCAGCCCGAGCACCAAAACAACATGTCATGGATGAGGATGTATTTGAGTTGTTCAGCAAAGTCTAAATCAACATCCCCCTCTTGGAAGCCATCAAGCAAATTCCTCGATATGCTAAGTTTTTAAAAGAGCTTTGCACCAACCGGAGGAGGAGTGCTAGATATGATCAAGAGCTAATGAGTAGAAACGTGTTGGCTGTCATACAACGAAAGGTGCACCCCAAATGTGGTGATCCGGGAACTTACACCATTCCATGCACAATTGGCAACATCCGGATCGAGAACTGCATGCTAGATCTTGGAGCATCAATCAACATCCTTCCCTTCTCTATCTACTCATGCCTCAGAATTGGACCGCTCGAACCCACCGGCCTCACTATTCAACTGGCAGATCGATCGTGCAAATAGCCCGAGGGCAAAATAGAAGACGTCTTGGTTCAAGTAGGTAAATTGGTGTTTCCAGCAGACTTCTACGTCTTAAAAATGGAGAATGGCGGGCCAACAGACCATGCACCCATCCTTCTCGGCCGTCCATTTCTCAAAACATCAAAAATGAAAATAGACTGCGGAAGTGGGATGCTCTCAATGGAAGTAGAAGGAGAGGTCTTCAGCTTCGACATATTCCGAGCAATGAAGCATCCCATGGAGTTTGAGGAAGTACACACTCTCGATACCTTGGACGACCTGGTTCAAGAAGTTCAACTAGAACCAAGAGCAGATCCCTTAGAAGCCATACTCAATGGAGCCGAACACTCATACGAATTAACCGAAGGCTTACAAGAAACGCTGGCCCACTTAACAATCTCGGAGCCTCTCACACCAGGATATGAAGTCGACGAGGTAAAATTAGTCAAATCAAATACTTTTTTACCCTCAATGATTCAAGCTCCCAAAATAGAATTGAAGCCCCTGCGCGGACATCTAAAGTACGCTTTCCTTGGGGATAATAACTGATAAGTCAAATTCTTGACTATCATTTCTCTTCTTTTACTCAGTATTTTTGGTACGTTTCCGATCTTATTATGATGTCATTTGACCCGTTTATTGATGATCTAGGTCATAAGCCGCCCTTACAACTCCGAAGCTTGGGGAGACCAAAACTCATGGAAGTTAACAGTTTTAGCTAGAAAAGTGAGGAGCTTCTCACAAAAATCAACCGAAGCCCGCCCGAGTCCCAGGGCACCCGGTCGGATCCCGTTAGCTGCTCCTTGCCAAATTCACTCTCCCAGGACAAAGTCCACTCGCCCGGGTCTTTTCCGCAAGATACACGGGATGAAGGGACCATTGCCCAACGCCCGACCGGTTCAACATTCAACCGGGCGGGACTCTCCTTATGCTGCACCCCTCCGGATAAGCCAGCAACCGTCCGAGTAAACCAGTACCCGCCCGAGTCCTTTTCAGAGCCAGCTTGGCCAAGCTAGCACGCCCGGGCGGTTCCTTTTTCGCCCGACCGGGTTCCCCCCGGCAAGTTCGGACTTTCGCTGATGGCTATAAATAGAAACTTTCCTTTTTGGGAGAGGGCATCGAGGAATTTTCCAAGGGTTTCGGAGAAGTCAAGAGGTTTGAAGGCAGAGAATATTTTGGGGAATCATCAACAACACGAAGATTGATTGGATCTTCATATTGGTTATAGATCTTCAACTCTACATCTCCTATGGTTTCTTCTACTTTTGAAATTGTTTTCGTTTGTGAACTCACTATGAGTGAGTAGTGACCTTGGTTGGGGATTATTGATCCCCTAGACATGTTCGTGATGACATAAATACAATGGATGTTGATAATGAATGAGTTTGCACATTAATCTTCTTCATTTGAACTAAGTGTTAAGAGTTGCCCATAAGGTGTTTGTGAAATGTCCTCAATGGGAACTTAGCTTAATCTCATGTTTGATGTAGCTCACGTTGATCAACATGACTTTAATGAAATGAATGAAGAGGCATTAGAGTTTTTGTGTTACATGGCGATACTTAAATTCAAATGAGAATAGCTTGAGTTTAACAAGGATGTGTTTATCTAGTCAATAGAGCGCGAGTGTGAGACTAGAAACGCATGTTCTATAGAGCTAATAGAGCGCGAGTGTGAGGTCCTATGCGAGGTGTAACCTCTTTATCCTAAGTTGTAGCGTGAGTTGAACTTAGTGTGAATGTTACATGGCTAAATTCTACTAATGTGCATGAAAATTCATATTCGACATCCAATATCATTGTCACGATAATTGTCTAGGTGGGGAAATAATCCCTAGTCATCTTTGATTGATTGTTTACCTATTTCATTGACTAAAATCTCTTTTTTCGGATAGTAAATCTTTGCTATCGACCTCTTAAGAGGAACAACCCCCCCAAACCATAAACAATCTAGATTAAATCCTTAGCACCATTAGTTTGATCACCTATCTTTTGGGTACGACCTCGGATCTCCTGAGTCAATATAAATATTTTGATTAACCGTGATTAGCATAAGTATTTGATATCCTTATTGAATATTTACTCTAAATTACAACCGATCAAATAGCGCCGTTGCCGGGGATAGGTTAATTAACTATCGTGCTATTAGATTATTTAGTTTGTTTACTTTTCTCTACTTTGTAGCCATTGCTTGTGTTGAACTTGACTTTGTCTATTTCTTTTGCCGCTCATTGCTAAGAATTTCCTTTGTTCTCGCAGGCATTTGAATGAACACAAGGTTTGAAGGAAAGAAACACGTAGCAACCGGCTCTTCTTCAAGTACTTCTAGACCTTCTCAACCAACCGTTAAGAGAGGGAGAGGCAGACCTCGCAAGAACCCTCTACCTCCGTTAGTCCCTATTGCTCCTATTATTCCACCGGCTTTCCAAGGGCCTAGACCTCACCCACCTCCACTTTTAGACCCGCTACCTTATTTACCACCGGGGTTTAGAATGGAAGATGAACACGAGAACCGCCCTATTCTAACAAGAGACAACCGTAATCGTAGAATTGACGGGGATGGAATAGAAGACCCTCCGGCTAGAGAGGATGATGATAATGATAGACGCCCCTGTCGGAACCCTCCCCTCCCTCGTAGAGAGAACCGAAACAATAGATATGAGGAGGAAGAGGAAGAAGATGAGGATGAAAGACCCGTAGGGGATTACATGACTCCGACTCTCGAGGGAAATGGCTCGGTTATTCAACCTCTCGATGAGGATGCTTTTGATTTCGACGTTAAATCATCTCTTGTGCACATGATCACGAATGACCAATTTCAAGGAGCCGGGAATCCCTCCAATCATCTATCCAACTTCCAAGAATACTGTAGGACTTACAAGCCAAGGAATGTGCCCATCGAGAACGTATACCTAAAGTTATTCCCTTCTTTGCTATATGGGGATGCCAAAGAATGGCTACAAAACAATGAACCAGGGACTTTTTCGTACTTGGGAACAGTTAGCTACGGCTTTTCTGAATAAGTTCTACCCTCCGTCTAAGACCAAGAAGTATACCGATTTTATTCTTACTTTCTCTCAAAGGGATAATGAGCTCTTCCACCAAGCGTATGACCGTTTCAAACATTATTTGAGGGAGTGCCCTCATCATAATTTCAGAAAAGCGGATTTGATGCGCTATTTCTACTTGGGAATGAGCAAAGAAGCTAAAAATCAAATGGATACGGCTAGTGGCGGGGCCATTATGGGATTATCGGCTAATCGAGGTTTCAATGTTGTGGACAAAATAGCTTCAAACTCCGATAAATATCAAGGAGTGGACCACAAAAAGATGGCCAAGTCAAGGGATGACACCTCAAATTCCGAAATGAAGAGAGAAATGGCCGACTTGACTAAGAAAGTGGAGAATATGTTCAGTATGGTGAACTCTATTGAGGCAACAAAGGCTAAAGCTGAAAAAGAAAGAGTCTCGGCGCAACAATCTTGCTTTTTGTGTTCTAGTACAAGACACTCTACCAAAAATTGTCCCGAAGGGAAATATGAAGAAGATGATGATGGCTATGAGGAGGCGCATTTTGTCAACCAACAAAGAAATTACAATCAAAATGCGAATCCTACCACTAGGAATTATGAGCCTCCGCAAAAGAGGATGTCTAATGACTTTAACTTCACCTCAAGGCCTCAAGGGCAAGGAAATTATCTAAGCAATTATCAAGGAAATTATCAAAGGCAAGGGTATGGCTCTAATCAAAATCAAGGGCAAAACTCTTATTCAAACCAAGGGCAGAATTCCTACTCAAATCAAGGTCAAGGCTCGAATCAAAATTCTCAATATTCTGAAGGAAACTACCAAAAGCCCTATCAAGCCAAGTCCAATATGAATGAGCAAGGAGGTTCTTCCTCTAACTCTCAAGATAATCCTATGATGGCGATGATGGCACAAATGCTAGAGAGCAACAAAAAATTGGAGGCTAAGATAGATGAAATTGCGGCCGAAAACAAAAGACTTTCTAAAGAGAGTGCTCAACAAGCCGTAGCATTGAGGCAAATGGGGAAACTTCCCTCCCAACCGGATGTCAATTCAATTGAACATGTTGAAGCCATCACATTGAAAATGGGAAAGTGCTGCCTACTCCTCAAGGGAAGCCTAGTTTGAAGGGCAAGGAAGTGGAAGGAGAAATGGCTTAGGAAAACTTTGAAAGTGAGCCTCAAGTTCCAATAGAGGAGGAAAAGGAGCATGAAGAACCGATTCTAATGAGGAAGTATGTGCCCATGGTGCCTTTCCCTCAAAGACTAAACAAGAGCAAGCTTGACGCCCACTTCCAAAGATTTGTCGAGATGCTTAAAAAGTTGTACGTCACGCTCCCCTTCCATGAGGTAATTACACAAAACCCTACTTATGCTAAGTTCTTGAAAGATATTGTGTCAAACCGTAGGGTGATTGAGGAGTCTAGCATGGTAGCTTTAAATGTCGAATGTAGTGCAATTGTGCAAAGCCGCATGCCTAGAAAAATGCAAGACCAAGGGTCGTTCTCTATTCCTATATCCATAGGGAAAATTGAAATTGATAGAGCTTTATGTGATCTAGGTGCTAGTATTTCTTTGATTCCATATTCATTGTATGAAAAGATTGACATGGGTGAGCTACATCCCACCACTATTTCATTGAGGCTAGCCGATAGGAGTTCTAGAGTCCCTAATGGAGTCCTAAGAGATGTGCCTATCAAAGTTGGGAAATTTTTCATCCCCGTGGACTTCTATGTTTTAGATATGGATAGTGAACAAGAGACGCCCGTCATCTTAGGGAGACCCTTTCTAAATACCGTTGAAGCGGTTATCAAATGTGGTGAAGGGTCCATTAATTGAAAATAGGGAATGAAAAACTGAAATTTTTTCTGAAAAATGCTATGAAAGCCCCTACTTCATCCTTTGAGTGCAATATGCTTGATATTTCTTGTGAAACTTTCGGGCTAACGTCTTTTGAAAGTGAAGTTATGGAGTTAGACGACTCTAGTACACTTTTTGCCTCTCTAATGAATATGGAAGATGAGGATATGGGCGACATTACTCTAGATGAAGGTGAGCAAGGGTTAAATGATCATGAAATTAAGGAAGACCCGGTCCCAAGAGGTGAGGAATTCGAAGGAGAGTTAAAACCTCTACCTTCGAATCTAAGGTATGAATTTCTTGGGTCCAATGCTACATTTCCCGTGATAGTTGGTGCTACATTGAATGAGGATGAAACATCCAAGCTTGTGAATGTGTTGAAGGCAAATAAAAAGGCCCTAGGTTATTCTATTGATGATATAACGGGGATTAGCCCTTCTCTTTGCATGCATAGAATTAATCTAGATGATGGTGTGAAGCCTTCTAGGGAAATGTTGAGAAGATTGAATCCTAAATTGAGCGAGGTAGTTTTTAAAGAAATCACCAAGCTTAGAGATGCGGGCATCATTTACTCCGTTCCGGACTCGGAATGGGTAAGGCCCATCCATGTCGTCCCTAAGAAGGGAGGACTCACGGTAGTTCAAAATGCAAAAGGGGAATTAGTCCCCACGAGAACCGTGAATGGGTGGAGAATGTGCATTGACTATCGGAAATTAAATAAGGCAACAAAAAAGGATCACTTTCCTATTCCGTTTATAGATCAAGTGCTTGAAAGGCTTGCGGGGCATGATTATTTTTGCTTCTTAGATGGATATAGTGGTTTTTACCAAATTCCTATATTGCCAAATGATCAAGGAAAAACCACTTTCACATGCCCATATGGAACTTTTGCGTTTAGGCGTATGCCTTTTGTTTTGTGTAATGCACCGGGGACTTTTCAACGTTGTATGATGTCCATCTTTAGCGATTATATTGAGAAGTGCATTGAGGTTTTCATGGACGATTTTTCTATCCATGGATCCTCTTTTGATGATTGTTTGGCTAATCTCTCTAATGTTCTTGCTAGGTGCATCGAGACAAATTTGATGCTCAATTGGGAGAAGTGCCATTTTATGGTGCAAGAGGGAATTGTACTAGGGCATTTGGTCTCTAAGAGAGGAGTAGAAGTTGATAAAGCAAAAATTCAGGTTATTGAGCAACTTCCTCCACCTAAAAACCAAAAGGGAATAAGGAGTTTTCTAGGCCACGCCGGTTTTTACCGGTGGTTTATCAAGGATTTCTCAAAAATCGGAAAGCTGTTGACTCATCTCCTTTGCAACGATGTGGAATTCAATTTTGATGAAGGGTGCCTTGAGGCATTTGAAAAATTGAAGAAGAACCTTGTATCGGCACCCATTGTACAACCGCCAAATTGGGATCTCCCTTTTGAGTTAATGTGCGATGCAAGTGACTACGCCATTGGGGCAGTTTTGGGACAACGGGTCAAAAAGAAGCTTCATGTGATATACTACGTGAGCAAGGTGCTCGATAGTGCCCAGATGAATTATACTACCACAGAAAAAGAGTTGTTAGCGGTAGTCTACGCCTTTGAAAAGTTCAGGCCTTATCTCGTTGCAACGAAGACTATTGTTTACACGGACCATGCCGCTATCAAGTACCTAATGGCGAAGAAAGATGCTAAGCCAAGGCTTATTCGATGGGTCCTCCTCCTACAAGAGTTTGACATTGAAATTCGGGACAAGAAAGGTGTAGAAAATGTTGTGGCGGATCACCTTTCGAGGGTAGAGCTATATGATTCGAAATGGTTCTCGGCGCCCATCCAAGACTCTTTCGTTGGGGAATATTTAATGAGTGCCGAAGACAATGCCCCTTGGTATGCAGATTTTGTGAACTATTTGACGTGCAACATCATTCCTGAAGGCCTTAGCTATAATCAGAAGAGCAAATTTCTGCATGATGTCTCGAGATATTATTGGGATGACCCATTCCTCTACAAGCTATGCTCGGATGGGATTTATAGAACGTGTGTGCCCAAGGAAGACTTCAATGAAATCATAGCTTGTTGCCATTCTTCTTCTTATGGTGGTCATGGCTCGGCTTCAAAAACCACTACTAAAATTCTTCAGTCGGGTTTCTATTGGCCAAGCATGTTTAAAGATACTTACGAGTTTGTCAAGGCTTGCAATGAATGCCAACGAATGGGGAACATAGCTAGAAGGGAGGAAATGCCTCAAGAGGGCATATTAGAAGTGGAGATCTTTGATGTATGGGGCGTGGACTTCATGGGACCCCTACCTTCGTCTCAAGGGAATTTATTTATTCTAGTAGCGGTGGACTACATGTCCAAATGGGTTGAGGCGATCGCTTCCCCTTCTTGTGACGCTAAAGTAGTGATTAAAATGTTCAAGAAGGTAATATTCCCGAGATTTGGAGTCCCTAGAGCGGTAATCAGTGATAATGGCTCCCATTTCAAGGAGAAGAGATTTGAGTCCATGTTGAAGAAACATGGAATTTTCCATAGATGTTCGACTCCTTATCATCCTCAAGCTAATGGTCAAGTCGAGGTGTCTAATAGAGAGATAAAGAATATCTTGACCAAGACAATTGGGAAGTTGGGAAAAGATTGGGCATTGAAGCTTGACGATGCACTTTGGGCGTATAGGACTATTTTCAAGACACCGATTGGTATGTCGCCTTATAGGCTAGTATATGGCAAATCATGCCATCTTCCAGTAGAACTCGAATATAAAGCCATGTGGGCAGTAAAAGAGCTGAATTTTGACACAAAAGCCTCGGGGGAAAAGAGTCTCCTTCAACTCAATGAGTTGGATGAAATCCGATTGGACTCCTACGAGAGTTCAAGAATCTATAAGGAGAAAACTCGGAGATGGTATGACAAGCTCATTCTGAAGAGACAGTTCTCGGTGGGAGACAAGGTTTTACTGTTCAACTCCAAATACAAGCTATTTCCCGGGAAGTTCAAGTCTAGATGGTTCGGGCCTTATAAAATCCATAAAGTTTTCAATGATGGCCACCTAGAACTAGTGGACAACCAAGAGAATATCTTCAAGGAAAACGGGCAAAGGGTTAAGATTTATCATGCCGCTGATGAAAATCAGAACCTATTGGAAGCACCCTCGTGAATGCTATATGCATACCGCTAGAGAAGGGATCCCGCTCGGGATTTCTCTTAGTGTGCTTCCTATTCCACTACGAGGAGATTCGGCTCCGTCTTTGCCAAGACGTTAAACTAGGCCCTCCCAGGAGGTAACCCATTGCAAGTGTTCATTTCGGCTGTAAACTATCAAATGTTTGGTTTGGTGACTACGAATGTTGGTTTCAGTTTGGTTGAAACTAATTTGCTTGACATGTATTGGGCTCTAAAAAGCTGATTGGGCGTTTTGAAGAAGTGTAAAAATTTAAAGTGTGGAGTATGTTCGGTTTAAGCTTCGACCCGCCCGGTACTTGGAAGAACCGGCCGAGTGTTATTCGCACCTCCCACGGCTGAACTAAATCAGCCAACTATCCCGATCGAGTCGTCTTCCTCTCGCCCGGGTCTATTTCGCCTTAGCTAACCTTCACTCGCCCGGGCTTCATTCAAACCGCCCGAGTACCTTCATCACCTCCCACGGCTAAAACCAACCTTCAAAACGCCCGGCCGGTTCAAACTTCACCCGACCGGATCCTGGGCTTGTCAAAAACTTCCCCAAAATCAAAAACTCCAGATTCCACTCGTCCGGTTCCCTTTCCACCTGCCCGGGTGTTTTCGGCACCTCTCACGGTTGAAATCAGCCGCGTAAACCGCCCGGCCGGTTCAAACTTCACCCGACCGGGATCTGGCCTTCTCAAATCTCATTTCAATCCCTTTAAACCCTAAATCCTCCTCACTTCTCAAATTCCCAACCTTCCAATTTCAAAATTTCAATTCCAAACCAAACCCTAAATCGCCACTCGCCGCCTCACTCAATCGCTGCTCATATCCCCATCGCCGCTCGTCGCCGCTCGTCTCCTCCCATCCTCGCCAGCCCTTCTCTGCCGAGAGCTCGCCACCCGCCGCCGCTCTCAATCCCGCTCGCATCCTCCGCTCAACCGCCGTCGGTTCCCCACGCCCGCTCCTTTCCTCACCTCACATCCCTAACTGAGTCTCGCCATGGCAAGAACAAAGGGAGGTGGAAAAGAAAAGGAAAAACTTCCCCAAGACGAACCTCGAGTCCCTCCATCCAAGGGCATCGTCATTGGTTCGAAACCAAAGAAAAAAACTCCGGCGAGCGAAAAACCTCAACCCTCATCTTCCAAAGCCAAAAAGAGGAAGGCCGTTGTGAGTTCCCCATCGTCCAGTGAGGACCCCTCAGACCCTCCGTTCGAAATTGAATCCCCACAGCCGAAAAAGAAGCAAAAGAAATCAAAGAATATTGGCTCCTCCTCCGCCCAAGAGCTCGCGCCAAGCTTGGAGCTTGCACCGCCCATTGCACCTTCCATTGAGCATACGGGGCCGATTCCCTATCCGATCGGTGAAGCTCTAGCCTTCCAGAGTAGCTTGCACCAAGGGAACCTCAGCTTGATCACGCAAAAGGGAAGGGAGCCCGAGGTAACTCTTTACCCCGATATTGGTGTTCTTATTGAAAAGGAAATGCATGATGAGATACATTCCCGGCTTTTGCATGCCGGTTTAGGAATATTATTTGATGATGATCCCAGGATGTATCCGAGGCTTGTGACAGAATTTATGTGCTCCTTCGAAGCGGTTAGGCTAAATGGGAAAAATGCTTCACATTAGAAATTTAGGATGGGAGGTTGTCAGAGGAGAGTTCCTAAGGCGACGATATGTGAATGGTTGAAATTACCGTTGGATGGAGTATCTGTGCCGGAGTTTTCTGATTTTGAGAGATACAAATTTTGGTTAAAAATCTCGGCTCGTGATGAATGGTTTGCCTCGGGGTACTCTTCCATTACTATTAAGGATAAGATTTGGAAGGTAATTCATCGTTTTATTTCCATGGGAATCAATGTGAGGAAAGATGGTGGGAGGATGGTTACCATAGAAGATTTGGATATCATGTTGGCCATTGATAATGGTTTAGCTCTTGATTGGTTTAGCATCCTCGCTAAAAGGTTTGAGGGGTATGTGAGCTCTTCTGCAAAAGTGGGCGTGCTTGGTGGAGGTTCATTTGTGACCCATCTCGCTTTGAAGTATAACTTCACATTCGATCACGTTGATGAAGAGCCGATGAAAAAAGCCCTGAATATGGAGGCTTTAAAAGCCTTCGGTCTCCTTAAGAGTGATGGGGAAACTTGGTCTCACAGCATGGAACCTCACACCAAGGAAGGTTTGAGAAAGACGGCGAGGAGCAAGAAGAAAAAGTACGTCAATGACCATATGGCCGACCTCGACCACGACATAGCCTTCTCTGACCCGACCGGGTCCTCTAGTAACTCTGCAGCACCATCTCTTGAGCCCTCAGTCCGAAATGCCCCCCACCGAGGAAGAGTTCCTTAGGGGGCAAGCTCGCCGCCATTTCCTCAGACCTTGCCGGTTTGAAGACCTCAGTTTCCTCTGTCCATGTGCGAGTAGAGAGCTTGGATGAGTTTGTGCGCGAAAACTCTCGATGGGTCACCACTACATTGATGGATATTTGTCGTGCCATGAGAATCACGCCTTCCACCACACCCCCTTATTTCTGGGGTATTCTAGTCCCCGAGCACCCTCTCCTTCGCCCATCATTCCTCCACCTACTGTTGCCGAGGCCACTGCTCCTACACCTTCTCATATTGAGGAGCCTCTACGCACCATCGTGGAGGTTGATGAGGGAATCATAGCTCGTGTAGAAGTTGAAGAAGGAGACGCTCTAAATAAGGATGGATCCACACCACTAGGAGATGGAGAGGGCGACGCTTCAGAGGCTCCATGATGATCACTGTTGACCTTCATTAGTATTGGGATGTTTTGCTTTAACCTTTGTAGTAGCACTATGTTTGATGTTTTGGATGTTTAAGTCGCCCTTGTGCGCAATTTTGGGATGTTTTACTCTTGGATGATTCATTATGTTACATTTCCTTGTTTTGGCTATCTTTCATATATGACATTGAAATTGACTTGTCTCTTGCATGCTATAATTTTCCATATCCACAAATGCTCATATCTTGTTCAAGTTAACTTTCACTTGTCTCATTTTTGCCATCAAGGAACCTTAGTCCGTGCCTAGAGTAAAACAATTGGAGGAGACTTACATTCTACAAACGAGGGGAGTTCCTTTGCGCCTTCACCTCTATTTCATATTTCTTTTGCGCTTAGGGACTAAGCTTTGTCTAACTGTGGAGTGTTTGTTATTTGGTTTAGGCGCATAATTCACAAGTTCATGCCATGCATATCTTTTGAAATGAACACTTGCATCATGCTTTATCCCAACTTTTCTTGAGTATTATACTTCCAAAAGCTTGTGACTATCGATCCCCATCTTCTATAAGTCACATCTAGCTTACAATTCCCTTTTACATGATTGAGAGTCCAAAACCAAGCTAGCTCTATTGAATGCTCATTCTTGTGAATCAATTTCATTGCTATCTTGTGCCTATCTAGAAATCTAAGCATTTTTCACGCATGCTTTGAAAAGTTTTAGCAAGCACGTTTTGAAACCCTCATGAAAAGCTTAAACCTCTAAATTGCTTTTAGGTGACTTTAGCTCTCTTGCCTCGTGCCTTGTTTGTGGTTGATCCTAGCACATTCCATATTCACATTGAGCATATTGTCAAGTTTTAAGTGTGGAGTCAAAAGAGGGCGAAGCCCCAAGCAAAAAAAAAAGAAAAGAAAAGAAATGATATGATAAATGATATAAATGCCGGGGGTTAGGGAGGTAAGTCCCCCCTCGAAAGCATTTGTAGGCCAAAGACCATTCAAAAAAAAGAGAGGGAAGAAAATAAGAAGCACTTAAAACTTGACTTTACGCTCTTCCGCCATCTCTTATATGTGTGAGTTTACCACATGCATTGTGTGCTAGCAAGTTGAGCTCTAGGACGAACCTTGTGATTTCACGTAAGCTATTGATTGGTTTATGCTTGTTTTAAGAACTCTTGTTGTCATACTCCTCTTTCCTTATGGATTACGACTTTAGCGTCTAAAACTTGGAAATGAGTTTATATCGTGAGCCCATGGACTAGCCCTAGCTAGCATAGGTGATCGAACGATGTTTTTGTGCAAAAAGCTTTAACCATCTTTCAAAAGCCTTGCATCATGAAATGAATAGACTTTTGGGTTAGGCACTTGATAGCACTAGAACTGACTTCCTTGAATGTGTACCATCATGTGGTCTTAAACGGTTGAAAACTCTCTTGAAATGTATAGTGATTGTGATGCTAGCATGGGATGTGAAGTAAGTTTTGAGAAATCCTCGCCTTAATTGCTAAACACTCTCGCTTTCACTCTAATGGGATAAATGCATGTGGGATTTGTGAGTATTCCCTTTTCTGAAAACTCTCACGAGACTATAACTCGTCCACTAGGGTAGCCTAGGGGTTTAAAGGCTTGGTGCATACGCTAAATGCACTCGTAACACCTACGAAAAGGAGTTCATTTGCTAATAATAAGTGTTGCTCTAAAATAACATTGGGTCTCACCCTTGTCTTCTCTTGGCTCGTTTTTATTGCTTGATCGGGACGATCAAACCTAGGTGTGGAGTGTTTTGATAAGTCAAATTATTGACTATCATTTCTCTTCTTTTACTCAGTATTTTTGATACGTTTTTGATCTTTTTATGATGTCATTTGACCCGTATATTGATGATCTAGGTCATAAGCCGCCCTTACAACTCCGAAGCTCTGGGAGACCAAAACTCATGGAAGTTAACAGTTTTACCTAGAAAAGTGAGGAGCTTCTCACAAAAATCAACCAAAGCCCGCCCGAGTCCCAGGGCACCCGGTCGGATCCCGTTAGCTGCTCCTTGCCCAATTCACTCTCCCGGGACAAAGTCCACTCGCCCGGGTCTTTTCCGCAACATACACGGGATGAAGGGACCATTGCCCAACGCCCGACCGGTTCAACATTCAACCGGGCGGGACTCTCCTTATGCTGCACCCCTCCGGATAAGCCAGCAACCGTCCGAGTAAACCAACACCCGCCTGAGTCCTTTTCGGAGCCAGCCAGGCCAAGCTAGCACGCCCGGGCGGTTCCTTTTTCGCCCGACCGGGTTCCCCCTGACAAGTTCGGACTTTTGCTGATGGCTATAAATAGAAACTTTCCTTTTTGGGAGAGGGTGACAGAACCGCTCGTCGTCAAAGCGATTGTGCAAATAAATTTATAGTCCACTACTTGCAACTATACTACTGGGTAGTACTTGGTAAGTAGGGGTCGAACCCAAGGGAACTAGGGGAATAATTGTTCTTCGGGGGGAATTACGCAGCGTGGGAATGTGTTTAAGGTCGGTTGGTTGGTTTTAAAGCTACCAGCTATTTTGATTGATTGATTGGTTGGTTGGTTGATTTTAATACTGGAAAGTAAATTACTATTTTAATGATTAAGAGAAATGTTCGGTTTCAGGGGACTTGTATTATATCTTGTTTATCATTGACCATTAGTGAATCATCTAAGTATTCAAACGGTGAATCGAGGCTAGTTACAGCACAAGACTTGCAACACCGGTTTAAAGCAACTCCTGTTCTATTTCAGTCTAGCGCCAATACCCTAAGGTATGCTAGCCTGGGTACATCCACCTGATCTCACAGTTACGCTCGACCAGATGGGATTTAGGATGAGTCGAACTCCTCAGATAGCTTTGCTTGTTACAACTTCCACTACCTGAGTATGATCATGAATTCCCACAGAAGAGCTTTGCTTGTTACAGCATCCACTCAACCTTGGAAAGTCTGACTATATATGGTACATAGAACAAGTTTTGTATACTAAGACTAAACACTAAGTTAATAGTCTTAAAACATTTATAATACAAGTGCGCCCCTTAGACCGAACTATTAGTTTAGCTACTATTCATCGCGCTAAACATTATACTAAGGAAATTAAAGACAACAGTTAAATAAATTAATACTAAGAGAAACTTACAACCGTTGAAGCGCCAAGGGAGCTTTCCTTTATTTCCAAAGCAAGATTACAACATTACAAATGTTACAACTTCTAGAGAGAGAAGTGAATTATGGATTTGGTGTGTGAAATGAGGAGGAGGAGCTCCTCCTTTTATAGCCCAAAGGGGAGGAGATGGGTGGTGGAGATGGTGGACATGTGCATTTGATCCAAGGGAGGAGAAGAGGAGGAAGGAGGATGAGACAAGTGGCGTAAGGAGGAGGAGCCGGCGGCTTTTGGTGGAGGAGGTTGGCGCCGCCGGTTGCCGGTCACCCAAGGGGGAGGAGCTCCTCCCTTGCCCACCTCCTTGAATGGTGGCCGGTCATCTTTGCCCAATGTGTGATTTTGTACAGTTTTGTGCAGTCTTTTCACAAAACTGTCAATGTGTTTCTTCCTCGGGCTGTCTTGACTCCACTCCTGATTCCTCTGATTAATTTGTTCTGGTCAATTCAACGTCAGGATCCTTGATATTTCTTCAGTCGGCATATGATCTTGACCTTGGATTGACTCTTGTTATCTTTTCAGCTTAAAATCCTCTCCTTAGCGTGTTTTCACTTCAGTCTCTAAAATACCCTATGAAAATATATCGGGACTAACACGTAGACGTTAGATAGACAAATAGTCTAATTAAGGGGGTTTTACTGTGTTTCTGACTCGTATAACTTTGGTCCATCAGATTACCCCCCACTTTTAGTTGTTCGTCCCGAACAATGCTATTAAAGGGCGTAAGTTCTAATTTTGGCTTTGGAATATGAAAATTAGACTGTGGTACTCGATCTATCCTAATTCATGCATTGCTTACTTATTACCAAATTAAACTGCGTAAATAAATAGAAGAAACTTTATACTTGTACCTCCGTGCTGAGATGCAAATTATATTGGATGTCTCGGGAGACAGCCCTTTTTAGGTTCCTGGACTGCAACCTCGGGATCGTCTCTTACTATATGGTTTTCTGGTAGCTTTCTCTAGCACGTGATTCGATTCGGGTTTCAGTGAGTTGAGCCTTTTTGATTTTCTTCTTTGGCGAGGGACTGCTTTTTTTTTTGTAGTGAATCGGCCTTTGGCCTTTGATTTGACTTTTTTGAGTGCTTCACTTTTGCTCGGTTAAAACCTTCACAATTTTGGGCCTTTGGCCTCTTTTGATTTTGCTTCATTGAGCTTTTCGTCTTTTTGTGATTGCTAGTCCATTTTCTCGAGCCTTTTTTGGGAGGTCCAATCATCGCCCGCAAGCCTATGGAAATACCTCCCCGCTCCTCTCGTCTTTGTCGTTTTGCGCGGGTCAAGATGAGGGTCGCTCATCTATTTTCTCGGCTTTTTTGACTAGAGAGAGGACGGTCTGATTCCCGTCCTCGCCTTTGCATAGATGCTTCATGGCGAAGTTGACTTCAATTATTCACTGAAAACCAGAAGTGCAGCCTCCACTGACTTCGAAAACCATATAGTTTGATCTGATCCTTTGATTGCTTTTCAAGCCTCTCTAGGGCAGTTTATATCAACTCCACATCCCTAGTTATCTCAGCACAAAGGACAAATGGAAAGTTACATTCTAAGTTTTTAAACAGTTGAATTTTCACAAGGTTAATGCATGAATTATGATTTATCTTTTTCACATTCTTAAGTTCATATTTTCAAAAAGGTACTATTACTAAAAAAAAGAAAAAACAGCCGCATGTTATTTATGTACACAGGTGGTTCTCACCCCCCACTTTTGAACGGAGGCGTGCCATAGTTCAAAAGTCATGCAAGCTTAAAACTAAATACTGAATTTAAATGACAGAAATTAAAGTGCGGAAAAGTAAGATAGTGTCGGGTTACCTCCCGACCAGTGCACTTGTTTAACGTCGTTGGCTCGACGATACCTCGTTTGTGGTTCATTGGTTTGGGTCCCATGGGTGGCTGAGGTCGAACTTTGCCACCGTTCCAGTGTTGCTTCTTCCTGACTTCTTGCTGGAGTAAGAGCTCCATGGTTTTGGTGTTTTCTCTTTCCATTGTTTCTGAGAAGGCGGGAGACCTTTGACCATAGCTACTGGTCTTGATACTTTTTTGGTCCCTAATGACAGGTCATAAAACTGTGCACAGTGATCTGAGATAGGTGTTATGTCTGGCGGTTTCTTCGTGTCCGGGCGGCTCTTATTAATGTAGAAATGTGCAATTTTGCCGCCGAACTTAAGTGATAATGACCCCTTGCCCACATCGATTCTTGCTTTAGTGGCGTAGAGAAATGGTCATCCCAATATTATTGTCGGAGGATCGTCTTCGCTGGTTTCTTCTGTTGGTATTACATAGAAGTCTGCAGCAACGACGAGTTCTCCCACATGGAGTATTACATCTTCCAGTTCTCCAACCGGACGGATGCATGACTTATCTCCTAGCTCGATATTTGACCGGGGAGGTTTCAACGGACCCAGTCCTAGTAAGTAATACAAGGAGGAAGGCATGGCGTTGACAGCAGCCCCAAGATCGACTAAGCATTTGTGGATCTGGGTTTCACGAATACAGCAAGTGATTGTAAAGGCTCCTGGGTCTTTATCTCTTTCCGGTTGTGACTCATGGTCTGAAACGAGGGCTCTTTCTATTCGTTGACCAGTCTGCCTATTCCTTAGCCTTAAATTGTTGTCGTCGTCCCATCCTGATGCTGGTACGTCGGTGTGTATATTAGGCGGTGGTGTTATGCAGACGGTGAATGCATATCGTCCATTGTCGGCATGTGTAACCCATGTTTTGCCATTATTGGGTCGATCTTCCTCTTGATTCCAATCAGGCCGACGTCTGCGGTTGAAGTGATTGTTCGAGAGTTGGTAAGTTGGGGATCGTGCTACCTCTCCTAGTGTACCCTTCATGCTTGACCTCTTTATGATGCTTATATTTGCCTTTGGATTTTGAACGGTCTGTGAAGGAAGTCTGCCAGGTTCAGTAGTGAGTGTAGACATGGCGGTGGCGAGCTGGGACATTTGTTTGGTCAATTCTGAGAATGCCCCGTCAGTTTTTGCCTGGTACTGGTGTAGCGAAGTTCCCAACTGATTAATGTTTCCCGTAAGCTCCTTCATCGTGTCGTTGAGCGACTTGCTTGGATCCTGCTGATTGCTCGGTCTGGCTTGGTACTGATTTGGCCCTTTTTGGTGATATTGGCCTGCTGAAGGAGTGTTCTGGTGATATTGTCGGTGGGGTGGTTGGTAGTATGACTGCGCTAGTTGAGGGACAGCTGGTTGTGTCTCTGTCTGAAGATAGCTGTTGTTGTTACGCCAGTCTGGGTTGGACGTTTGACCGTACTGTCTATTTTGTCCAGTTCTGACGTTGTTGTATCCTTGATATCCTCCCATTGCATTCACATCAGCCGGTTCTTCTTCTATCAATGTTGGGCATGCGTCCGTTTTGTGGTCCGTAGAATCACAGAACTCGCAAGGTTTTACCGTAACTGGCTGTCTACGTATGATCTCAATCATCATCTCCTTTAACTGTTTCATCTCTTCAGTTATGGAGTTTACTGATGCTTCAGTTTGTGCTACCCTTTTTGATCGAGAGAATTCATCTTGGCGAGTGGTCTCTTCTCTAAATCGAGCATTTTCAGCAACGTTGGCGATGAGATTTCTGATGCCACTTAATGACAGATTCATCATGGACCCTCCTGCTGAGGCATCCAAGAGCATTTTGTCTAGTGGTCTTAATCCATCAATGAGGTACTCGATGATGAGTTTCTCGGGCAGTCCAAGGGTACAGCAGCTCCTTTCTAGGTGATTGAACTTTTCCAAGTAATCGTACATGGTTTCATTGGGACCTTGTTTGATTTCCTGTAGTTGCTTCCTTACTTGAATTGCTCTTCCAGCCGGATAGTATTTATCTAAGAATTTCTTCTGCATCTGAACCCATGTTCTAATGCTTCCGGAAGGCAATGAAAGGAACCAGTCACTTGCCGAGTCAGTGAGGGAAAAATAGAACGCTTTTAACTTGAAGTCGTCCATATTCACTCGTTTGGGCTTTAGATTCTGGCAAATGCCATGTAGGCGTTGGAGGTGAGTTGCGGCAGATTCTCCTTGAGATCCTGAGAATTTTGGCAGGCTGTGTGCCACTGATGCGTTGATGGTTATATCTTCTAATTGAGGGCTCTCATAGATACACCACGACTGTGTCTCGAAATTAGGGGCATTTAACTCGCCCATCGTCGGTTCACGGTAGTAGTTATCTCCGTAGTAGTCATCAAACGCGGGTTCTCTTCTTGGCATGTATCGAGGTTGAAGTTGTGGTCGTGGGGGATGGATAGGAGGTTGTACTGGACCAGCTGCATTTCGGTCCTCGGGTAATTCTTGGTTTCTTCTGACTGCTTCCCTATCACGAGCTCTCCTGTTTCTGATGAGTTGTTCTGGATCATCGACGAATGGAAACGGTACCTCATCATTCTGATCGTACAGGTTTATTTCTTCGTCATCCTGGAAGTCATGGTGAATTTCTTCGCGAGACATGGTTGTTTTGAAGCGCGTAACGGTTCAAAGAACAGTTATCCGATGACTAGTTCCCCGGCAACGGCACCAATTTGATAGAACCGCTCGTCGTCAAAGCGATTGTGCAAATAAATTTATAGTCCACTACTTGCAACTATACTACTGGGTAGTACTTGGTAAGTAGGGGTCGAACCCAAGGGAACTAGGGGAATAATTGTTCTTTGGGGGGAATTACGCAGCGTGGGAACGTGTTTAAGGTCGGTTGGTTGGTTTTAAAGCTACCAGCTATTTTGATTGATTGATTGGTTGGTTGGTTGATTTTAATACTGGAAAGTAAATTACTATTTTAATGATTAAGAGAAATGTTCGGTTTCAGGGGACTTGTATTATATCTTGTTTATCATTGACCATTAGTGAATCATCTAAGTATTCAAACGGTGAATCGAGGCTAGTTACAGCACAAGACTTGCAACACCGGTTTAAAGCAACTCCTGTTCTATTTCAGTCTAGCGCCAATACCCTAAGGTATGCTAGCCTGGGTACATCCACCTGATCTCACAGTTACGCTCGACCAGATGGGATTTAGGATGAGTCGAACTCCTCAGATAGCTTTGCTTGTTACAGCTTCCACTACCTGAGTATGATCACGAATTCCCACAGAAGAGCTTTGCTTGTTACAACATCCACTCAACCTTGGAAAGTCTGACTATATATGGTACATAGAACAAGTTTTGAATACTAAGACTAAACACTAAGTTAATAGTCTTAAAACATTTATAATACAAGTGCGCCCCTTAGACCGAACTATTAGTTTAGCTACTATTCATCGCGCTAAACATTATACTAAGGAAATTAAAGACAACAGTTAAATAAATTAATACTAAGAGAAACTTACAACCGTTGAAGCGCCAAGGGAGCTTTCCTTTATTTCCAAAGCAAGATTACAACATTACAAATGTTACAACTTCTAGAGAGAGAAGTGAATTATGGATTTGGTGTGTGAAATGAGGAGGAGGAGCTCCTCCTTTTATAGCCCAAAGGGGAGGAGATGGGTGGTGGAGATGGTGGACATGTGCATTTGATCCAAGGGAGGAGAAGAGGAGGAAGGAGGAGGAGACAAGTGGCGCAAGGAGGAGGAGCCGGCGGCTTTTGGTGGAGGAGGTTGGCGCCGCCGGTTGCCGGTCACCCAAGGGGGAGGAGCTCCTCCCTTGCCCACCTCCTTGAATGGTGGCCGGTCATCTTTGCCCAATGTGTGATTTTGTACAGTTTTGTGCAGTCTTTTCACAAAACTGTCAATGTGTTTCTTCCCCGGGCTGTCTTGACTCCACTCCTGATTCCTCTGATTAATTTGTTCTGGTCAATTCAAAGTCAGGATCCTTGATATTTCTTCAGTCGGCATATGATCTTGACCTTGGATTGACTCTTGTTATCTTTTCAGCTTAAAATCCTCTCCTTAGCGTGTTTTCACTTCAGTCTCTAAAATACCCTGTGAAAATATATCGGGACTAACACGTAGACGTTAGATAGACAAACAGTCTAATTAAGGGGGTTTTACTGTGTTTCTGACTCGTATAACTTTGGTCCATCAGAGGGCATCGAGGAATTTTCCAAGGGTTTCGGAGAAGTCAAGAGGTTTGAAGGCAGAGAATATTTTGGGGAATCATCAACAACACGAAGATTGATTGGATCTTCATATTGGTTCTAGATCTTCAAACTCTACATCTCCTATGGTTTCTTCTACTTTTGAAATTGTTTTCGTTTGTGAACTCACTATGAGTGAGTAGTGACCTTGGTTGGGGATTATTGATCCCCTAGACATGTTCGTGATGACATAAATACAATGGATGTTGATATTGAAAGAGTTTGCACATTAATCTTCTTCATTTCAACTAAGTGTTAAGAGTTGCCCATAAGGTGTTTGTGAAATGTCGTCAATGGGAACTTAGCTTAATCTCATGTTTGATGTAGCTCATGTTGATCAACATGACTTTAATGAAATGAATGAAGAGGCATTAGAGTTTTTGTGTTACATGGCGATACTTAAATTCTAATGAGAATAGCTTGAGTTTAACAAGGATGTGTTTATCTAGTCAATAGAGCGCGAGTGTGAGACTAGAAACGCATGTTCTATAGAGGTAATAGAGCGCGAGTGTGAGGTCCTATGCGAGGTGTAACCTCTTTATCCTAAGTTGTAGCGCGAGTTGAACTTAGTGTGAATGTTAAATGGCTAAATTCTACTAATGTGCATGATAATTCATATTCGACATCCAATATCATTGTCACGATAATTGTCTAGGTGGGGAAATAATCCCTAGTCATCTTTGATTGATTGTTTACCTATTTCATTGACTAAAATCTCTTTTTTCGGATAGTAAATCTTTGCTATCGGCCTCTTAAGAGGAACAAACCCCCCCAAACCATAAACAATCTAGATTAAATCCTTAGCACCATTAGTTTGATCACCTATCTTTTGGGTACGATCTCGGATCTCCCGAGTCAATATAAATGTTTTGATTAACCGTGATTAGCATATGTATTTGATATCCTTATTGAATATTTACTCTAAATTACAACCGATCAATAACACACTCCCGGTAATCATCAAGAGTGGCTTGGAAGCAGGCCAGGAACATAGTTTGATAAAAGTACTGAGACAGCACAAGTTGGCTATTGAATGGGCTCTAGCCGACTTGAGAGGAGTTAGCCCAGCGGTATGTATGCACCGTATTCTACTTGAGGACGGGGCAAAGCCATCAAGAGAGCCTCAACGACGACTCAACCCAATCATGATGGAGATCGTCCAAAAAGAAATACCGAAGCTACTTGATGCGGACGTTATCTATCCTATATCAGACAGCCAATGGGTAAGTCCTGTCCACGTGGTCCCAAAGAAAAGTGGGATGACGGTCGAGGAAGATGCCGAAGGAAAAATGGTAACTACAAGGGTCAAGAACGGCTGGAGAATGTGCATCGACTACAGAAAATTGAACGCCGTCACAAGAAAAGACCATTTCCCTCTGCCATTCATCGATCAAATGCTAGACCGACTGGCAGGCAAACCATATTTTTGCTTCCTGGATGGGTTCTCAGGCTACAACCAGATCCCCATAGCACCTGAAGACCAAGAGAAGACTACCTTCACCTGCCCATTCGGCACATTCGCCTTAAGAAGAATGTCGTTCGGCCTATGCAATGCCCCAGGGACTTTTCAAAGGGTGGTAACCAGCATTTTCTCAGACATGATTGGAGAATTCATCAAGGTCTTCATGGACGATTTCACCATCTATGGAGACACATTTGACGCATGCCTAAGCAACTTGAGCACGGTTTTGGCACGATGTGTGTCCATGAACTTAGTGCTCAATTACGAGAAATGCCACTTCATGGTAACACACGGAATAGTCTTGGGACATATCGTCTCACAAGAAGGCATGGAAGTGGACAAAGCAAAGATCGACCTGATCATGACCCTACCATATCCATCCACAGTCCGAGACATCCAATCATTCCTTGGCCATGCAGGATTCTACCGACGATTCATCAAAGACTTCTCCAAAACGGCGTTGCCTCTAACCACTCTTCTCCAAAATGAAGTCCCTTTTGAATTCACTAATGCATGCAAGGAGGCCTTTGATAAACTGAAGAAAGCCCTCACTAGCACACCCATCATCCAAACTCCGGATTGGGGAAAACCATTTGAAATCATGTGCGACGCGAGCAATTTTGCTGTCGGGGCAGTACTCGGCCAAAAAATTGATAAGAAGGCGGTCGTAATCTACTACGCCTCAAGGACCCTAGATTCAGCCCAACGAAACTACTCCACCACCGAAAAGGAGCTCCTAGCCGTGGTATTCGCTCTAGAGAAGTTCAGATCCTATTTACTTGGAGCAAAAGTGATAGTCTTCTCTGACCATGCTGCTATCCGGTACTTAATGAAGAAGAAGGAGGCCAAGCCAAGGCTCATACGGTGGATCTTGCTACTGCAAGAGTTTGATGTGGAGATAAGGGACAAAAAAGGGATTGAGAATACTGTGGCCAACCATTTAAGCAGGATTGTCCGAGAGGAAGAAGAAGGGCACATAACCGAGTCATTTCCAGACGAGCACCTCTATGCAGTCTCAACCAAGGTACCGTGGTATGCCTCAATCGTCAACTACCTTGTAGGAGGTACATTTCCTCCTTCTTTTACTAAAGCACAATGCATGAAACTTAGGCATAATGCTAGACATTACTTATGGGATGATCCTTATTTATGGAAAATAGGAGCAGATCAAATACTTAGGAGATGCATCCCCGATAATGAAATAGCTTCTGTTATTAGCTTTTGCCATGAGTTTGCATGTGGAGGACATTTCGGGCCGAAAAGAACCGCTAGAAAAATCCTAGATAGCGGCTTCTTTTGGCCGAGTTTATTTAGAGATACCTATGAGAAGTGTAAAAAATGCGATAGGTGTCAAAGAGTAGGAAATGTGTCAGCTAGAAATGAAATGCCTCAAGTACCCATATTAGTCAACGATGTTTTCGACATTTGGGGTATTGATTTTATGGGACCATTCCCAATTTCATGCGGTTATACTTACATTTTAGTTGCTGTAGATTATGTGTCAAAATGGGTAGAAGCTAAGGCCACAAGGTGCGACGATGCAAAAACTGTCATAGATTTTTTGCGCACTAACCTGTTCTGCAGGTACGGGGTACCTAAGGCCATAATAAGCGACCAAGGAACTCATTTTTGCAACCGCACGATGGCTGCCACCTTGAAGCACTACCATGTCCACCACCGGACATCCACGACATATCATCCCCAAACCAATGGTCAAGCAGAGATCTCCAACCGCGAAATCAAAGGTATTCTAGAAAAGATGGTAAAGCCGGGTAGAAAAGATTGGAGTCAGAGGCTAGATTGATGTTCCCTTGTGTGGCATGTGTTTGGCAAAACGTTGTTAGACAGTTCGAGCAGGAGTTCAGGGGGAGTTCGAACATATCCTAGTACTCCTGTACAGCGTGATCAAGACGCAAAGGATATCTTCAGGAAGATATTGGCAACGAAGATTTCGTCAAGTTAAAGATGGCGTGCCGACTTATTTGAACAAGATATTCGAATGAATATTCACAATTAAAGATGGCGTGTCCTGCTTGGGAAAGAAGATGACTTCGTATATTCTTCCAAGGATTTGTGAAAGATATGCATCAAATATTTAGGAGTATCTCCCGAAATATTTGATGGGATTATCTTATGCGAATTAGGGTTTCGTCCGAGCATATAAATACAATGCAAAGGCAACCCTAATTCCTATCGCTTTCAAGATCAAAATACACACGAGCATATCCTGCTGATTGGAGAAGAAGAAAGCGACGGCCGGTTGTATTTCCTCATTGAGAATACATCGGTGCAAGCACAGTCTGCTCAAGTGCAACTCAGACTGTCTGAAGAGTATCAACTGCCGCACACAGCAAAGGTGATCAAAGCTTTCGAGGGAAAGCATCCGAGCTTCTGGAGAAGGTCGAGAACGTTCAGACTGCAGGTTCTAAACGAAGGGGATCGAGGGGAGTTGCGACGAACCTCGGTTGCAAATCTGAGAGACGGAGTATTGAGGTTAGGCTATTACAAGGTGTAAGTGTAAGTCCCTGTGGAAAGCCCTATACTCGTAATAAAGATTTGCTGTCCCTTTTCTGGGTGTGGGAAACCCCCCAGAGTAGGCGTAGCCGAACTGGGTTATTAATCTGTGCGTACTCGTGTTTTATTGTTCTGTTCGTACTTGTTGTGGAACTGTAGTAGAAAGAGTTCAAGGTCTGTCCAAACACAACCAAGAACACCTTCTTGAACAGGGGATATAATTTCAATTGGTATCAAAGCAAACACTCGACACACTGAGTGGGATCCTGAACTGTTCAAGATGACCCTGAAAGAAGGACAAAGCATCACCAGACCTCCGCTGCTCGAAGGCTTGAACTATGCCACCTGGAAGCCCGTGATGAGATCATTTCTGAAATCTCTAGACGAAAAGGCTTGGAGAGCAGTGATGAGAGGTTGGACGGAACCCATGATGAACAATCTCACTGGAGAACCGGTTCCGAAACCAGAAGCTCTGTGGACAGAAGAGGAGGACAAAGCATCTATGGGAAATTCAAAGGCTATGAATGCGATCTTTTCTGCAGTAGATGAGAATGTCATGAAACTGATTATCAACTGTGAAGTAGCCAAGGAAGCTTGGGATATCCTCCAAACTGCCTTTGAAGGAACAGACAAGGTTCGTAATTCTCGGATGCAGGCTGTTACCACCAAGTTCGAAGAGATGAAAATGAAGGAAAGTGAAACTATCGCTGAGTACAACACCCGAGTTCTGGAACTGTCCAACGAGGCGTCTGCTCTAGGGAAACCTATCGATGAAGAAAGGTTGGCCAGTAAAGTCCTGAGATCACTACCTTCAAGATTTGCAATGAAGGTCACAACCATTGAGGAAATGCACGACATCTCAAAGCTAAAGCTGGACGAATTGATGGGTTCTCTCAGAACTTACGAAATCAATCATGACTTCCAACCTGGAGATGTGAAGGGAATCGCCCTCAAAGCAGACATGGCAGAAGACAAACTGGACGGTGGGTGCACCACTGAGCAACTGTCTCTGATGGCTCAGAATTTTGGCAGAATGATAAGGAAAATCAATAGACGTGGTCCAGAACAAGGCCAGTCTTCATCAGCTGGTTTCAGAAACTGGAAATCCGGAAGATCAAGGTCAAGTGATATAAGGCAAGACTCCTCTGATAAAGGTAGGGAAGAGATTCAGTGCCATGAATGCAAAGGCTTTGGCCATATTGCCTCACAATGTGCCAATACCCTCATGAAAAAGAAGGCAATGGTCGCCAGCTTCAGCGACAGTGAGTCAGATGAAGAAAAAGGTGAAACCACCAACTTTGTGGCCTTTACTACTACTCTGGGAGACTGTAGCAGCACCGGTGCAACAGTTCCATCACAAGCGGAACTCCCTGCTGAAGACCTCTCAGACAGTGATGATGAAGAACTCACACAGGAGTCTCTCGCTCAGACATACAAAGATCTGTATGAGAAGTGGCTGCAACTGATCAAAATCAACAAGAAGCTGAATGACACAATTGCAAGCGTCACCATTGAAAAGGACAAGGTCTGGGAGGAGGCTGAGATTCTGCTCACACAGAAGGTTGAGCTCGAAGGCACAGTAGATTCACTAAATACGCAACTAGCTGAAATGAAGCAGGAAAGAATGAGTCTCTTTGCTCAGAAAACAGAGCTCTTAGGAACTGTCTCCGCACTGAAAGTTGAAATGGAGAAGGACCGCGACACTCGTCCTGTAGGCATGGCGGGTCTACGAAAAACTATCACAGATCTGAAGCACAAAGAGGTGTTCCAACTGAGGAGGCTAGAACAGCTGGAACGTCAGTTAGAGTCTGAAAGGATGGATCGCTCAGACACTGAGAAGGAACTCAACCACCTCAAGCAGTCGGTAAGAATGCTGAACTCTGGCACTAAAGACCTCAATGACATTCTTAGGACTCAAAGAACGGAGACTGGACATCGTGGACTTGGTCTCACTAAAGAAGGATGCTCAAGTGGTACAGTGTTTGTTAAAACCAACCCAGTGGCTGAACAGAACCCAGAACAGCAGCTGAAACAACACCAGCGACAAAGAGTGAATCAGCATCTGGGGGGAAAAAGAGCCACAGTACCCAAGACCTCACTTGAGACAGCACCCTAGACAGAAAATTGATCTGTCCCAAGACAAGTCCAAGGGCAGTCGAAAAGAGACCGGGAATACGTATCTCAGTTCAAACCCCAATCAGAGGAAAGATTTGCGCACATGCTGGTACTGCTATCAGATTGGACATATCAGACGGCAGTGTCGACTGTTTCTTGCTGAACGTCGAGGATACCAACAACAGACCAAACCTTGACAGAAAGAAGTTTGGGTTCCAAAGGAACAACCGACAATGTGCATGATGGCTTGCTGCTCATCACGAGACACAGTGCGAAACAGCTGGTTCTTCGACAGCGGTTGCTCTGCCCACATGACAGGTAATTCTGCTTTTCTTTCTCATATTAGAACTGTTGAGAAGATGCGGTTTATTACTTTCGTGGATGGTCGGAAAGGTCAGGTGATCGGCTGTGGAACACTGAAGGTTCCGGATCTTCCTGAACTCAGGGATACTCTTCTGGTTGAAGGTCTAACAATGAATCTTATTAGCATCAGTCAACTGTGCGTCAATGGTCACTATGTGTCATTCTCCCGTGACTCATGCCTTGTCCTAGACACAAATGGATGCTGTGTGATGAGAGGAAGAAGGAGGGCAAATAACTGTTACACCATCAGAATGGGAGACGAAGACTCTATCAAGTCACCGTCTACTCTAGACTATTTTCAAACCAAGCATAGAGTTGTGCGAGGGGGAGTGAATAGGAGTTTGCACACAAGGTTCGCACAAATCCAGTTTGGTAAGTGTACTAGGAGACTGTTGGATCACAGGGTGTCACAGTTACAGAACGAGTTTGAACAGAAGATAACAAAGTTGCAGAAGGAGTTCAAACAGCATCATGCCAACTCATCAGGCGAGAGATCGAACCAGATTGCGCAGTTTGGAACCCCCAGATCCTCTTTGGGTCTGTGTGAGTTCAAGCACTAAGTGTTCCAGGCAGTGGTCAGTCAAAGGCAAATCTCCAGCTGCAACAGTTGGACTGACCACCTAAGCAAGAGAGCTGGAACAGAAGGCACAGCACGTATAGTCAAACATTTTTTTAATATTCTCGAAGATCTTTCCTGCCGTTATTTGAAACGAGAGTTGACCAAATTGGGAAGTTGAAACGACTGGAGTATTATTTCGTTTGAAACACAAAGCAGTTTGCAGTCTACTCTCCCTCTCTCGCTCAAACCCTAGAACGGCATCCAGTGTCTTCTCTTCCAATCTCTCTCACACTCAACGGCGATGGTGAACACAAGGAAGTCAGCAAAGTCCGGCGTCAAATCCAGTGAAAAGAAGAAGGAAGACATGCAGTCCTCAAAAGCTCTGACGGCGAAAACCAAAATCCCGAAATCAAGAGCTCCGACGGTGAAAAAGGCGTCGTCTTTACAAACCAACACTGAATCTTTGATCGAAGCAAAGAAGTCTGGCAAACATACAACCACTGAAAACCCTCAGTCGACTGCGATGGACCCTGTCGTCGCTGGTTCATCTCAAGCCTCTCTCCAATCGGAGGTAATTTCATCTCTTCCTTCAACTTCTGCAAGTATTCCGTCAGTTGAAAATATCGTGTTGAAAGAAGTTGTGAATGTGAGTATTGTGGAGGCTGTGAAGTCTGCTGACTGTGACGAAGCCAGTAGGGCTGTGGTTTTTGATAAGTCTGGTAAGAAGGAGATTGGTCGTAGGGTTGTTGTTGATGATGGAGCCAGTAGGGCTGTTGATTGGGGAGTTAGTAGGGGTGTGACTGGTAATGAAGCAAGTAAGACAGTTATCGGGAATGAATCTATCAAGATTATGGAAGATAAGGTTCCCAGCAAGGTGGCTGGAGGACCAGCAGCATGGAGGGAGAAAATACATGCGTCTGGGTATGTTCGACCAGATGGTTTACGGAGAAAGAAGGGGACTCGCCAAGCTGTGTCTCCAAGACAGTGCCTTGCCAAGATCAGCTCTGTCAGAGGGAGGCTCTCAGCAAAGGCTAAATATGGCCCAGATAAGAGCATTGGAGGCTCAGAAGGTGAACATTTCAGTAAGCAAAAGGAGGATGTATCCGAGATGATTCTTCCACCAGAAAACTCTGATGTGTTGAAGGAAGCCACAGCTAAAGGAGACTCTCCTACAGAAGAGGATGAAGAATTAGAGAAGCTATACAGAGACATTGACAATGTCATGGAGGACCTAGAAAAAGAGAAGGATATGGAAGTAGCAAGATCAGAAGAACCTCCTCGTGTTCAGAGTATTGGTGCAGAAGAGTCTGATGCTGTGGAAGTAGATAGTGGTCCAACTGGGGAACCATGTGCTCAGACTGAGAGTAAGTCAGTAGAAGTCCCTGAGGATGTTTCTAAGAATTCAGTGGATGCTCCAGTTGTTGGTCAAGATGATCAGCATTGTGATCGTATGGAGGATGATGGTGCACAAGTTCGTGAGGATACTGCAAAGATTGTTTCAAAGGAGGATACTCTTTCAGATAATGATCAAGATCTTGCTCCGCTTATCTTTCTCAAAAAGCCAAAAAGGGACAAGGGAAAGAAAAAGGTGGCGTTTGAAAGAACTACTAAGGGGACAGTCCAAGAGATTGCGAAAGAGGGCAACTTGGCAGGGGGAGCTGACTCATCTAAGAAAAGGAAACGTGGAGCCCCTGTTCCTGTTTCAATAGATGCTGGAAGTTGTGAAGTCCCATCTCCTGAGGCTGATACTGTTCCAGTTGGATTGGTCAAGAAAGGTATCTGGTTTGTCAGTCGTGATGCGTACAAAAAATGGAGCTGTGTGCAGAAAAGGAAGATCATTCCTGAAAAGTTACTAGAGGAGTCCCGGTACAAGGGAAAGGAAGTGGTTAAGGTGCTTAAGGAGTCTGACCTGTTCTGGACATTGGACAGGTGCAAGCCCTTCAATGAACAGCTGGTGCGTGAGGCTATGGCAAACTTGCCCTCAGGATTTGGGGTTGTTGGAGAATCTGAGTATGGTGTCTTCTTCGTCAGAGGGAGACGGATCAAGATTGATCCTGAGCTGATCAATGTATTCTTTGCCATGGACGATCCAGTTGTTGATGAAGAAGAACCAAGCTTTGAGAAGGTTGTGAGCACCATTACTGCAGGCTCTGTTCAGTGGAGGCATGAGTCGGTTGTGAATACAGCAGATCTATCTACGTTCTATTCCATGCTGTTCTTCATTGCTGTGTTCAACTAGAGGCCGTCTACTCATCGCTCTACTGTCAACAAGGACATGGCCCAACTGCTTTATCAGATAGGGAACAAGCTAAAATTCAACCTGGGCAGAGTAATGTTCAAACAGATTGCTGAACATGCTACTTCGATGAGAACTCTGCACCAGATCTGTTTCCCATCTCTGATATATGAGCTCATTATCCATCAAGCTCCAGATTTGAAGGCCTCGCCTGACCAACTTTCAAAGGTACCCAGCAGGTTCATCGTTGACCACAAGTTGTTTAAGGGACGTCACGTGAACGATCTCAAGGAGAAAGGAAAAACTATGGCGGAGTCCAGTCGAGGGGGAGCCAGAATGGGGCAAGATGAGCGAAGGAAGTTGCTCAGGGATCTTAATGCTATCATTACTGCGGACAAGGAACAGCGTCGTCGGATCAATAGGCTTGCTCGAGCCCTCAGCCATCCCAGTGATGATGATGAATCTGAAGCTACAGCCTCTGAAGATGATTCCATTGAAGAAGCTTCTGATTAAAGGTCCCTTGAAACACTGAACTCTCTGAACTCATTTTTCTTCGTTTAAAAACTTTCAGTATTATGTGCTTGTTCTGGCACAGTTTGATTTGCTGTTCGAACTCGATCGGCCCCTTGCCAATTTGTGGCAAAAAGGGGGAGTATTTTGAGGTGGTGACAATTTCTGTTCCCTCAAGGTTTCCTACTGTCTAGATAGTTAGATAGATCTAGTGATTTGGTTTTGCCAAAATGCCAAGGGGGAGATTGATGTTCCCTTGTGTGGCATGTGTTTGGCAAAACGTTGTTAGACAGTTCGAGCAGGAGTTCAGGGGGAGTTCGAACATATCCTAGTACTCCTGTACAGCGTGATCAAGACGCAAAGGATATCTTCAGGAAGATATTGGCAACGAAGATTTCGTCAAGTTAAAGATGGCGTGCCGACTTATTCGAACAAGATATTCGAATGAATATTCACAATTGAAGATGGCGTGTCCTGCTTGGGAAAGAAGACGACTTCGTATATTCTTCCAAGGATTTGTGAAAGATATGCATCAAATATTTAGGAGTATCTCCCGAAATATTTGATGGGATTATCTTATGCGAATTAGGGTTTCGTCCGAGCATATAAATACAATGCAAAGGCAACCCTAATTCCTATCGCTTTCAAGATCAAAATACACACGAGCATATCCTGCTGATTGGAGAAGAAGAAAGCGACGGCCGGTTGTATTTCCTCATTGAGAATACATCGGTGCAAGCACAGTCTGCTCAAGTGCAACTCAGACTGTCTGAAGAGTATCAACTGCCGCACACAGCAAAGGTGATCAAAGCTTTCGAGGGAAAGCATCCGAGCTTCTGGAGAAGGTCGAGAACGTTCAGACTGCAGGTTCTGAACGAAGGGGATCGAGGGGAGTTGCGACGAACCTCGGTTGCAAATCTGAGAGACGGAGTATTGAGGTTAGGCTATTACAAGGTGTAAGTGTAAGTCCCTGTGGAAAGCCCTATACTCGTAATAAAGATTTGCTGTCCCTTTTCCGGGTGTGGGAAACCCCCCAGAGTAGGCGTAGCCGAACTGGGTTATCAATCTATGCGTACTCGTGTTTTATTGTTCTGTTCGTACTTGTTGTGGAACTGTGGTAGAAAGAGTTCAAGGTCTGTCCAAACACAACCTAGAACACCTTCTTGAACAGGGGATATAATTTCATAGATGAAGCTCTTTGGGCTTATCGGACAGCATACAAGACACCGATTGGAACCTCCCCCTTTCGGCTTGTTTATGGGAAGGCATGCCACCTTCCGGTGGAATTAGAACATAAAGCCTATTGGGCGCTCAAGCATTGCAATCCGGATTTGAAGGCTGCCGGACTGGATAGGAAACTTAATCTGTGTGAACTTGAGGAGTTGCGGCTTGAGGCCTATGAAGGGCAAACGAACTACAAAGCGCGGACCAAAATGTATCATGACAAATTCATCCTCCGGCGCTCATTGGAGGAAGGACAACAAGTGCTGGTCTACTCCTCGCGATTGAAATTGATGCCAGGGAAGCTTAAATCTAGATGGACCGGCCCCTTCACAATAACTAAGGTGTTCAATCATGGGTCAGTTGAGCTGGAAAGCCCAGACAATGGAAGCAGATTCACGGTGAATGGGCAGCGAGTCAAACACTATCACGGCGAGGTTGACTTAACTCCGCAAAACTATGACCTAGCCATACCACCAGACATTGTGAACACCGCTGATCTCAGTGCGCTAGTTTCTGACCAACCAAAAGAGACTGAGAGTGTGATTAAACCAGCAGCTATGGTTGAAAGATCCGTACCAACTTGGAAAAATAGAAAGAAAAAACCACCAGAACAATGGAAACCGGACCCGAGCACATCATCCCACAAGAACTCGGGGAGAGTCAAAGCTAGAATCAACGCAGGAGCCGCGGAAAAATTCGACCTGAGCCGCCCATGGGATCCAAACCTGTGATCCCCATGCGTCGAGCCAACGACGTTAAACAAAGGCACTGGTCGGGAGGTAACCCGACACCTATCTTACTTTCAGTAATTTTCTTTTCTGTCATTTAGTTTTTACCGTAAGTCGCTCTCACCAACTTTTTGTATAGAAGGAATGTCTAACATGTAGGAATCAATTTTTGGAGCAAGATCAGATCAGCCAGGCAGCTTCCGAGAATTACCGGGCCTGCGCTGAGAGTCCAAGGCCCCAGCCAAACTCCCTCGATTATCCAGCTATTAGCCATGTCATCCCACGACATGTGACAACACAGAAAAAGGGAGTTCAGATATTCTCTTTTCCTTAATGTCATTTCCTTCTCTTGTATATATTTGCATGACTTTTGAACTAAGTCTTGCTGAAAGGCACGCCTTCGTTCAAAAGTGTGGGGTGAGAACCGCTTGTGTACATAGTTAACATGTTTTTCCTTTTCCTTTTCCATTAATATTATCTTTTTGAAAATATGAACTTGAGAATGTCAAAAAGATAGATCTAAATTCATGCACTTACCTTGTGAAAATTCAACTGTTTAAAAACTTAGGATGTAACTTCTCATTTGTCCCTTTGTGCTGAGATATACAGGGGATGTGGAGTTGATATAAACTGCCCTAGAGAGGCTTGGCAAGCAGTCGAAGGATCGAATCTAACTATATGGTTTTCAAAGTCAGTGGAGGCTGCACTTCGGGTTTTAGTGAAGATTGAAGTCATCTCCGCCGTGCAGCGTTTATGCAAGAGGAGGGACGGGAATCAAACCGTCTTATCTCTAGTCCTAGTAGCCAGGAAAATAGATGAGCGACCCTCATCTTGATCCGCACGAAACGGCGAGGATGAGAAAGAGCGGGGAGGTATTTCCATATGCTCGCGGGCGACGATTGGACCTCCCAAAAAGGTTGAGAAAATGGACTAGCAAGTCACAAAGAAGCAAAAGCTCAAAGAAGCTAATCAAAGGCCAAAGGCCAAAATTGTGAAGGTTTTAACCGAAACAAAAAGTGAAGAAACTCCAATTCAACATCAAAGGCCAAAGACCAATTCACTACAGAAGCTGTCCCTTGCCAAAAAGAAATCAAAGTGCTCAACTCAGTGAAACCCGAACCGAATCACGTGCTAGAGAAAGCTACAAGGAAACCATATAGTGCGATTCGATCCCGAGAATGCAGTCCAGGAGCCTGAAAAGGGCTATCTCCCGAAACATCCAAATTAATTTGCATCTCGGCGCGAAGGTACAAGTATCAAGTTTCTTCTAAGTATTTACATGGTTTAGTTTAGTAATAAGTAAGTAATGCATAGATTAAGATAAATCTAGTCCCACAGTCTCACTTTCATATTTAAAAGTTTTTACTTAGATTGTGTGCCGCCCTTTAAAAAGCATTGTTCGGGACGAACAACTAAAAGTGTGGGGTGATCTGATGGACCATAATTGTATGAATCATAAACACAGTTAAACCCACCAAATTAGACGCTTTGTCTATTTAACTTTTGCTTGTTAGTTCCGATATTTATCTACAGGGAATTTTGGAGTCTAGAGAGAATACAGGCTAAGGAGGAGTTTTAAAGCTGAAAATGAATTACGAGTCATTCCAGGTCACGACCAAATTCCAACTTTCAAGAACCTGATGTGGAATCACTCAAAACAAGTCCAACCGGAGGGCAACCAGAGTCAGACCAGAACTGGACAGGACCGATGGTTTTTGGAGAAAAGATCTCAACTCACTCATCCTCTCTTCTCTTGCCACATGGGAGGCGGCTAAGCCTCTCCTCCTCTCCTCTCATGACACATGGGGGCGGCTAAGGGGATGATGGCATCAACCGATGGCTTTTTGAGCTCTCCTCCCATCTTGTGACATGTGGTGGCTTCTCCTCCACATCTCCTCCTCTTCATGGCCTATAAATAGAGACCTCCATTGCCTTTGTAAATCATCCCATCTCATTCCAACATCTCATACCACAAGTTAGTGAGAGAAGCTCTCACTTCTCTCTAGATTCACAACACCATCCTTGTAATTACTTTACTTTGGAATCGAAGTTGGATCTTGAGCACTCTTAACAGTTTTTGTAAGTCCTCTCGTCTTTACTTTACTATCTTTTCAATTCAGCAACTTTATTTTCCTGTCCTTACTGTCCGAAAACTTTACTTTCTGTCTTTCCAAACCTTTACTTTTTCAAGTACTTAGCTATGATGTCCTGTTCCATGGATATTCGTAGCTAAACCCTTCATTCGGTTGAAGGGGAATGCTTGTATCATAAAATGTTTTAGACCCTTCTCTTAGTGCCTCTTTGTGTTCAAAACTTGTTCTATGTGCCACATATTAGGTCAAAACTTCCAAGGTTGAGTGGATGCTTGAAATGGCAAAACTCTTCCGTGGAGTTCGTAAACATACTCGGGTAAGTGGATGCTTGAAATGGCAAAGCTTATCTGAGGAGTTCGACCTCTTTAAAACACCATTTGGATTGATCGGAAATGATTGATCAAATGGATGCACATAGGCTAGTATACCTTAAAATGGGGTGCTAGTCTAAATAGAACAAGTGCTCTATGACCTTGAAATGGGCTAGACAGTGTGGCAAATCATTTGAACACTTAGTATGATCATTAGAGGTCAATGATAAACAGACTATGATACAAGGCCCCTAAAACCGAATCTTTCCTTTAATTGTAATATGGACTGTTACTTTACCTTTCAGTACCAAAAACAAAAAACAACCCCCCAACTGCTTTATTAATCCCCCTTTTTGAAAGAACAACTATTCACCTAATTCCCTTGGGTTTGACCCGTACTTACCACTGACTACCAAAAATAGTTAAGTCGCGAGTATCGGAGATATAAATTAATTTTTGCACAGAGAACATCGCACCTTAACGACAGTGCGGTGGGCTCCGTCAATGACCGGCAGCGTGTTATTCTCCCCCAAAAATGCATATTTCAGGTGCTCAAGTAGAGGTTTCAATTCCAATTTGGGTGCCTGCACAGTAGAAGGAAGAAACACGTTAGATTTAAATAAGCGAACCTCATTAACCTCATACCTGGGTGTGAGTGGCCTTGCGATCTCCAGCTGGGACAACACATCAAGAATTGTTTCGGTGAGCTCGTACGAGTCCTCATGTAAGTAGACCGCTTTCTCGAGTGCGAGCTTGAGTGGGTCTGCTTCCCTCTCCGGTCGTACTCCCTGGACAAGATCGTCAAGTGCATCTAGAGCGTGCACTGATGCAAAATCTGGTGGGTGTTTCATCGCCTGAAAAGTGTGCCACTGTCGTAGTCGATCTTCATCTTCGAAGTCTTTAAGAATGTGCGGCCGGGTGAAATATGATCATGGTCCGTCGGGTCGCTGCTGTCCATCTTAAGCACATAAAAATCAGCAGGGAACACCAGTTCCCCCACCTGCACTAGAACGTCCTCAATTTTGCCTTCCGGGCGCTTGAATGATCTGTCTTCTAGCTGTATGGTTAGACCTGCAGGTTCTAATGGACCAATACAAAGACAAGAGTAGATAGAATATGGTAGGACATTAATCGAAGCACCGAGGTCAAGCATGCAGTTCTCAATTCGAATGTTACCAATAGTGCACAGAATAGTGTTAGTACCAGGATCACCACATTTAGGAGGTACCTTTTGGTGAATAACAGCTGAGACGTTCTTACTCAGTAACTCATGGTCGATGCCAGTGGGGCGCCTTCGGTTAACACACAACTCCTTTAGGAACTTCGCGTATCGTGGAATTCGCTTAATCACCTCGAGGAGTTGAATGTTGATCTCCACCTTGCTCAATAGTTCCCATACTTCTCAATCCATCATATGTTTCTTGGAAGCCTTAACCTGCACAGGAAACAGAAGAGAACAATCAGATTTGGAATTTTTGACAGAAGGAATCGCGGATGGTGCACACTTTAAGTGTGCCGTCCGCGGACCGTTAACCTCTTCATGATTCGTGCCTGTAAACTGTTCTTTGTCTACGGTAGACTATTCCACCGCGGTTTCTTTGAAGTTTATATCTGCAGGTGCTGGCCATTTTAGCTGACTGCGGACGGCATTAAAATGCTCGTCGTCCGCGATCCTCTCTTAGGCGGGCTCCTTCGTTGCTTCACTCAAGTCGTTTCTACTCCGCAATGTGACCGCATTAACGTTTCCTTTTGGGATAGGTATGGTCTGTGATGGTAGCCGCCCAGGGTCATTCTTAAGCTCGGAGACCGTGGTGGCAATCTTGGACATTTGCCTTGATAGATCAGCTATAGCTCCATCGGTCTTGCCCTGGTTCCGGTGCACGGTCGTCGCCAACTGCTGGGTGCTAGCTGTTAGCTCTTTCACGATGTCCTCTAAGGACTTGCTCGGACCTTGTTGACTCGGGCCTATCTGGTTTTGGTTCTGCCCTCCCTGCTGGTACTGGCTTTGACCATTGTAACTTCCCTGCTACTGACGGTATGGTGGGCGGTAGTAGTTGTGCTGCTGGGTCTGTTGAGGGGCAGCCTGCTGCACTAGCTCCCTCGGGGCATGATTATCGTTCCTCCAGCTCTGCCCGTTGCCTCCTTGCCCATATTACCTGGTTGGCATGGGCCGATTGTTGTAGCCTTGAAATCCATCCACTACGTTGACTTTGCCCTGGTCATCTTCCACTACGGTTCGACAAGCATCCATTTTGTGGTCAGTTGCTCCACATGGCTTCACTTGGACCGGTTGCCTTTGCATTAGCTGGATCATCATTTCCTTCATTTGCTTCATCTCTTCGGCCAATGGGTTCACCGGGGTGTCGGCCTTCGCCACGTTCTTGGTCCGGGTGAACTCTTCCTGTCGGCTGGTCTCCTCTCTGAACCTTGCATTCTCGGCCACATCTGCGACCAACTTCCTGATTTGTCCCAGGGGTAGATTCATGACCGTACCTCTAGCCGAGGCGTCTAGGAGAATTCAGTCGAGCGGTCTCAGGCCATCGAGCAGGTACTCAATGACGAGCTTCTTTGGAAGTCCGAGGTTGCAGCAGCTTTGTTCCAAGCGGTTGAACTTCTCTAGGTAGTCGTACATCGACTCGTTGGGCCCTTGTCTGAGATTCTGGAGCTGCCTGCGAACATGCATTGCTCTGGCCACTGGGTAGTACTTGTTCAGGAACTTTGTCTGCATTTGGTCCCATGTCTGGATGCTACCTGAAGGCAAAGACAAAAACCAATCATTAGCGGCATCGATTAGAGAAAAGTAGAAGGCTTTCAGCTTAAAATCTGCCACTTCGACTCTGTATGGCTTTAGGTTTTGGCAGATGCCGTGCAGACGCTGAAGATGTGTGGTGGCCGACTCTCCCTGGCGGCCCGAGAACTTGGGCAGATGTTGCACAACTGCCGAGTTGATGACTATTTCCTTGAGCTCCGGCCCTTCGTAGATGCACCACGGTTGGTTTCGGAAGTTTGGCGCGGACAGCTCCCCCATGGTGGGTTCTCGGTAGTAGTATTCTTCGTCATACTCTTCCCCGATGGGAGGCTGTTGTAGTGAAGGCGACTGTGGTGGTCTTACTGGAGCCGGCGGCTATAGTGGTGGCTACCTAGGGGCAACACCGTTCTGTGCCATTGGTGGCCTCTGATTTAGCTGTTGAGCTAGCCTTGCTGCGTTATTTGCCCTGTTGCGAGCACGTAACTCTCTTTCTGGCTCATCATAGAATGGAGGAATTACTTCCTCATTTTCATTGACTGGGGCGATCGCATTGTTGTTGTTCTGGTCATTGCCAACCTGACTGCCTACGCGAGACATGGTGGAACAAGTAGCAAGCACGAAAAAAAACAAAAAAAACAACTTCACCGAAGCGCATCACCCCGGCAATGGCGCCAAAATTTGAAAGGCGTCGTCTGACCTCTCAAATTTAAATTTATATTTTCCACTGCAAAACACTTAGTAAAGCGGCAAACAGGGGTCGAACCCTAGAGAGCTGGTGTGGTTCAGTTGTCCTGTAAACAAATTGATTGGAGGTTTTGTATGAGTAATTGTTGTAAAACACAAGGGAAATAAAACGAGAGAGTAATTCAATCAGAGGAAGCATTCGGTCTAGGGTTTCCTATTGTGACTCGTTTATCATTGACTTCTAATTATCTGATTTTATGTTCCTAAGTGTGGTTACTCCGTTTCAGGTTATAACCTAAGGTAAGGTCGTTTCAAGAACTTACACCACAATCTACTCCGTTTCAGGTTATAGACTTCTAGTTCTAGCAAACCTAATACTCCGTTTCAGGTTATATCAGGTTAAGTGCAACTGCTCGTTCTAACTGTTTAGTATCAAACAAGCTGCAAACATGGGGGCTGAATTGTTCGGCTAAGTTTTACCATTGCAAGTCTCCACTTAGCTTCACAATTCAGTCCGGGATAAATATGCACAAGAACTAGTAGAACATAAAATAGCATTAAGCAAAGAATCTCAAAACTTCGTCACAATATATTGAATCCTAAACCGAATAGAGAACTACTCATATTCATGGAAATAAAACACAAATATTTTTAATGATGAAAGTAGAAATTCTCTTCTCTCTCGTTGAAAGCTTGATCTTCTCTCGAGCCGTTTCTCTTCAAAGCTGGGATTTTCGTTTTGTGATGGATGATATCAGATGATGCTGTGGAAACCCCCAATTTATAAGAAAGTTTCTGTGTTTCTAATTTCGTGTTTGGGCCAGATTTTCAAATCCCGTTTTGCTGACGTCAGCCGCGGACGATGTATACTTTAATGCCGCGGACGATGAACATATTACCATCCGCGGACGCCACACTTAAAATTGCCTGCGTCCGCGACATGGTCTGGGGTGCATCTCCTCTTCTCCTTGTCAGTCTTGACTTTGGCTCTCGAGTCGAACTCCATGTGATGATTTTAGCATCGAAATGCCATCTTTAAGCGTGTATTCCTTCCAGAGCATCCGAAACACCTGAAATGAAAAACAACACTAAAACGTAACTGTTCACATAAGTAAGTGTCGAAATAGATGGGATTAGTTAATTCGATGAATCGTATAAATACGACTCATCAGTTCCGCATACCTACTTAATAATCCTTTTAACATTCATCAGGTGGCTCTCCTTAGGATTCGATTGATATTTTGCATAGACTCCTACAACATGTGCAATGTCAGGTCGACTGGCCGTCAGGTATAACAAGCTTCCAATCATGCTCCCGTACAAGGTTTGGTCCACACTTGTACCAACTTCATCCTTAGTGATCTTCACATGGATTGCAGTAGGGTTCTTTTGTGTGCTGCCTTTTCCAAGTCAAACGTCTTGATTAGGTTCCTGGCATATATGCTTTGGGATATGAAGATACCATCCACTTTCTGCTTCACCTGTAATCCCAGGAAGTAGGACATCTCTCCTACCATGCTCATTTTCAAATTCGCTCTGCATTTGTTCTACAAACTAGTCCACCATCATTAAATTGCTAGAGCCGAACATAATGACATCAACATAAATTTGAGCAATGATAAAGTCTGACCTTGTGCGTTTGACGAAAATCATCTTGTATAGTCGCTCGTACCATGCTCTGGGTGCCTCATGAGTCATATTTATACGACTCGTCGAACTAACTAATCCCATCTATTTCGATACTTTATTATGCGAACAGTTACTTTTTAGTATTGTTTTGCATTTCAGGTGTTTCGGAAGCTCTAGGAGGAAACGCGCATAAAAGATGACATTTTGTGCCAAAACACCACGATGGCAGATCAGACCTTCGGAGGTTCTACAGAATGCGGGGAATCGACCATTGATCCTAAAAATACGAGCTACATGCCGATGCGTAGCTGACTCAATTCGCTACAACTCCCTAGTTCACACCGAGAGCAGACGAAGTCATTTAGAAGGTCAAATCTAGAGTCAAAGTTGGAACTGGCACGCAGAAAGGAGGAACCAAGTCAGCGCGGATCGCATCCAACGAAGACATTAGCTTTATCACTAATGTCAACGCTGGGCATGGCGCTAATGTATACGCTAGGCGCGGCGAGCCAACAAGGTGATGACGTTAGCAGTCCGAAATTTGATAATTTAAGCCCAAAAATAGATTTAGAAACCCAGTTTTGGTATAAATAAAAGGTTTGTAGTAGGGTTTCTAATCACCAATCATTCTACGAAGAGAGAAGACGGCTCTAGAGGAGAAGGCGAAACTTTCGACGTGAGAAGATAATTTCTACTTCTTTTTCATCAAAAATATTTGTGTTTGTTTTGTATGACGATGAGTAGCTAATTTTCTCTTTCAGTTTAGGGTTTTACACATTGTGACTACGTTTTGAGATTTCCGTTCTTAATGCAATTTTATGTTTCTCTAGGTCTTGTTCTTCATTACATGAATTAATTTGTGAGGTTAAGTGAAAGTTTTGTCGCAAAGCTTAATCAAACAATTAATTCTTTCCGTTAACATCTACTGGATACTTTGTCGTAAAGGTAGATAGTAACACCTTTGTCGAGTTAGATCGTGGTGTGTCACCTTTCGGGATATTTAGAGTTGTTACCTTTGTCGGAACGACCACACTTAGAAACATAGGATTTGATCATTAGAAATCTATGATAAACGTGTCACAATACAAACCCTAAGCTGAATATTCTCGCTGATTGAAAACTCTAATTCTTATCTTTTTCTCTTGTGCCTTTACAAACAACTGCACCCCCCTCTTTTCTTGTTTTCAGATACAACTTCAACAACCAGCTCTCTTGGGCTTGACCCTGCTTGCCGCTACACTAGCTTTTAGCAAGAGAAATATAAATATTAAATTTGACACGTCAGACAACGTGACACGTCAAATTTGGCGTCGTTACCGGGGAGCTGCGCTTCGGTGATGTTGTTTCTTTTCTTTTTATTTTTTTTATTTTTTAGTTAGTTTTTGTAGTTTTCTACTTGATGCATAATGTCTCAAGCAAATAGTGTGATTGATGATAATAACAACAACAATAACGAGATCGATGAAGCTAGTGATGATCATATAGAGCTGTATCAGCCTACGATGAAGGAGTTGTCTGCCCCTAGTTTTCAGAATATACCCCGGTGCATCAATGAGGGGCCAGACACGCAAGAAATTGAGATTAAGACTGCGGTATTGCACTATCCATGGCATCTGTCAGACTCTCCGGCCTTATGGAGTCACATTGGAAAATTTTAAACTTAAGGCTTTCCACTTTTCTTTAACTGGCTGGATCTTGGTTTCTGTCTCTTCCTTCAGATAGCATGAGAACATGAGACCAGATGCAGAAGAAGTTTCTCGATAAATACTACCCAGTAGCTGAGGCCAGACATGTTCGTAGACAACTGCAGGATATGAGGCAGGGGCCGAACGAGTCGATGTACGACTACCTAGAAAAATTCAACCAACTAGAGCAGAGCTGCTGTAACCTGGGAGTGCAAGAGAAGCTGATAATTGAGTACATGCTTGATGGATTGAGGCCTCTCAACAGGATGCTGCTTGCCGCTACACCTCTAAATCCGATGATCAAAGAGCTGAAGCAGATGAGAGAGATGATGCAGAAGCTCATGATGAATCAGATGGTCTAGGTGAAGCCTTGTGAGTTTTGCGGTGCGACTAATCATAAGACGGATGCTTGCCCGACTCTATAAGAGGATACACAAGCCAATGTTTATGCAGTGGGTGAATTTCAAAATTACAACAATCATGCACCCCAGTAACCTCAGCAACAGTACTACCGCCCACCATATCGTCAGCAACAGGGTAGCTATAGTAATCAGAATTAGTATCACCAGCGAGGGCAAAACTCTAACAAAGCAAGCCCTAGCAATCGGACTTCCAGCAAGTCTCTAGAAGACGTAGTGAAAAAGCTGGCAGCTAGCACCCATCAACTAGCCACTAAGATGCAGCAAAATCAGGACAGGACTGACGCAAACTAAGCCAATCACAATGGAGCTCTAGCAGAGCCGTCTAAACAGATGTCCCAGACAGCCCAGACCATTTTGAGCTAAAGAGAGATCCGGGAAAACTATCGTCGCAGACAGTGCCTAATCCGAAGGGGAGCATCAGTACATTGGAAGTGGTAGACAAATCGGATGTGGAAAATGAAGAAAATGAGTCGGAGTTAGTGTCGATCGCATCCATCGTTGACATTAGCTCACTGCTAATGTCTGAAGAGGATGCACTCATTATGTCTGAGCCCGGCGCGCCGCTAATGTCTAAAGCGGGTGTGACCCGCACTGATGCTTATTCCAAAACTGACCCTCTGCTTCCATTTTTTGTACAGGTGAGAGCTCCCGAAGACCATATGATTGACAATGTTGAGCTAGGAGACGAGTTGGAGGCAATGCATGTGCAAGAAAAGCCAACAAAGGAGCACCCACTTCCTACGAGTCATGAGGGACCGCCTGGAAAGTGTAAGGACCCAGGTGCCTTCACAGTCACCTGTGGTGTTGGTGAGACTCTCATACACCAATGTTTAATCGATTTGGGTGCTGCTATCAATGCTATGCCATATTCTCTGTACTGTTCTTTGAAGCTGGAACCATTAAAGCCTCCTAAACTGTTGGTAGAGTTAGGAGATAAATCACGTGTTTGTTTTGTTGGCTTACTTGAGGATCTAACGCTCCGTGTAGGAGACCTTGTTGTTCCTGCAGATTGGAGATGTTAGAAACGATGATCCTCCAACACTTATCTTGGGACGCCCATTCCTCTTTGCCGCTAAGACCAATATAGACATGGACACAGGCTTGTTATCACTTGCGGTTGCTGGAAAAACATCAAATATTTATATTTATGAGGATGTTGACCGTCCACGCATGAAGAAGCCACCGGACATCGTGCACACACCATATCTTGGTGCAACATATCCTTACCTACCGGATGAGACTGGTTGTGCAGCTAGACCAGTAGCTATGAGTGGATTGTCCTCGAAAACTAGGAAGGATATGAAGGCTAATCCGCCTGATCGATAGAGGAGAGACATGAGCACATCATCCTATGAGGGCTATGAGCAAACAGAAGGAGTAGCTGAGATGAAGTTTGACCTCACACGTCCATGGGATCCTAACTTGTGATCCCAAATGAGGTCTCTTCGAGCCAACGACATAAAACAAAGGCGCTCGCAGGGTGGCAGCCCGGCAAAATTTTTGTTTTGTCTTTTGTTTTGTCTTTTGCGTCAATTTTAGTCGTTTTTGGTCTATTGTCATCTAACCGGTCTATCTTGACTTAGTTTTTGTGGAAAAGAAGTCATATTGTAGGTACAAAATAGGTGCCACTCAGTGCGGATCGCACCGAGCATTAACATTTGAGGCGCGCCCAACCTTAACATTATCGACGTGTCCTAGGAGAACATTAAGGCGTTGACCGCGCCCTAACGTCTGCACTGGGTGCGGCAGATGGTTGACCAGCGTTGACCGACTTATTTGACCAGAATTTTCACCATCACGCAACGAGACGAGGGGAGTTCCTGTTCACTTTTACTTCTATTTTCCATATACATGTTCGTGTCTTGCATTTGTTTGTCAGCATATTTATTTTTCTTGCATATTGCACTGTGTCAGCATGTTTCCTTTTTAAAAAAAATTGAAAAGTATGAAATTTCTCTCTGTTTCCTGATTATGCAGTATTGAATATTGATCATGTGAAATAGATGATGTTGATTATATTGAAATTCTCTCGTGAAATTTGAATTGTGTGACTACATGAGAATTTAACCCACTACGTGTCCTTTTGAGTTGAGATAAACAGAGAGGTGGAGTTGATAGAAATGTCATAGAGAGACTTGACAAAGCATTCAGAGGACGGATTTCCAGTTATATGGTTATATGGATTTAGTGGAGGCTAGCACTTTGAGACTTTATGGTTCAGAGTTTGCTTCGCCGCTACCGCGTTTATGTAGGTAGGTGGGACGAGAAAATAGACTTTCCTATCTCTAGTCCGAAGTAACCGAGAAAAGGTGGGTGACTTCCATCTTGACTCGCGTAAAAAAAGGCAAGGATGAGAAATAGCAGGGATGTATTTCCATATCCTTGCGGGGATGATTGGACATTCTTCAAAAGAAATGAAGAAAAGGACAAGCTATTCACGACAAAGGAGCAAAGCTCAAGAAAAAAAAAAGCCAAATTGTGAAAGTTTATACAGAAAAAGTGAAGTACATCATTCTTACATTAAGAGTTAAAGGCTAAAGAAAGTTTACTTAGGGATGCACAACCGGTCCGGACCGGACCGACCGGACCGATGGATCGGAATTTTTTAACCTCTTGGACCGAAAACCGAACCGGGACCGGATATATATGGACCGGGACCAGATCGGGACCAAAAATTTTGGAAAACCCGGACCGAGTATATTCGGGTCGGGTCAGACCGAAACCGGACCGGACCATATATATGTTTCAATTTTCGAGAAAAAAAACCTGTCCTAATTCATTCTAATTGTTTTGTAGTTAAGCTGAATGCAAAAGGAACAAGGACAACAGACAAAAGTGATACTGATACAAGAACAAAACAAAAAACTTAAAAGTGACACAAAAGTGATCCAGGCTTGGGCTCCCACTGAGGCACTGAGTGCATTTTCATTTTTCATTGCTTCACTAGCATTCATTCCTTTGCTTCTCCACTGCCTCTTCCATTTGTTTAGTATATGAAGTCCTTTCGTCAACCTATAGCACATCAACCAGCTACCACTTCTTAAAGGATTATCAAAAGCATAAAAGAATATTAAATTGACCATTAACCACATATGAGAAATATCTACTAACAATGGGAATTGGGAATAGACGAACAGTTTTCATTCAATTAAAAATAAACTAGTGTCTTATACCTTGTGCTGAATTCTTACCCCAGTAAGATGTGCCTAGTGACTGTCTACTTATCAAGCACAAAGCCATACATAAATAGCAGACTGACATTCTGAGTAACATCGCATTTCACCATACATTTTTGCCATTGAAACAAAACCACGCACACTCAAAGACTTGATCACAACCATACCGAATTTGCCTACAAGCTGTTTCAACCTTAATCACAAACAGTACAAACTTCATATAAGGACTATAATCTACATTGAAGATTTCTTCTCAGAGTTGGATTTGAACAATTGAACTCAACCTCTACAACATCATATCTAGACTTAAAGGCTCAAACTGGCAGAACATTTTACATCATATCAAAATGTTGGCTTAGAGTGTTATAAGTAAAGACAGATTTCAAGTGTTCCAAAACAGCAAAACTTAGTTGTTGTCTTGCTTGCTTACCAGTAGAAAGATCAAAGCAATCAGCAGCTCTAGGGCTACCCATTCCAGGAGCTTCTTCAGCAACTTCATTACAAAAATTCCAAGCTTCAAATGCAACCCTAAGCCCATCCCTCTTCATACCTGGGTCTCCAACAAGAGACATCTCACCACCACTTTTAGCTCCTTTACAAGACAGACTCAAAACTCCCACCCCAATGAGCCCAAACAAAACCCTCACCAGTGATTGCGATTGTGTTCGGCTTGTGGAGTCGCGTTCGGCGTTCGCGTTTGTGATTGTGTTGTTGAGTCGCGTTTTGCTTCGACTGATTCTTAGGGTTAGGAATTAGAATAGAATTAGGAAAATAAATAAAATAAAAAAAAGATTACAAAACACGATTTTATTCGGTCCGGACTGGGACCGACCCGTAAAATTATGATCTGGATCGGGACCGACCCGAAACCCGCTGACAGAACCGCTCGTCGTCAAAGCGATTTGTACAAATAAATTTATAATAGTCCACTACTTGCGACTATACTACTGGGTAGTACTTGGTAAGTAGGGGTCGAACCCAAGGGAATCAGGGGAATAGATGTCTTTGAGGGGGTTGTTTAGCGAGAGAGCGTGTTTAAGGTCGGTTGGTTGGTTTTAAAGCTACCAGCTATTTTGATTGATTGATTGGTTGGTTGGTTGATTTTAAGACTGGAAAGTAAATTACAGTTTATAATTAAAGAAATGTTCGGTTTCAGGGGACTTGTATTATATCCTGTTTATCATTGACCTTTAGTAACTTTCCTAAGTATTCAAACGGTGTATCAAGGCCATTCCAGATTTGCGTACACTGTCTAGCCTATTCCAAGGACGTAGAACACTTATTCTATTTAGACTAATACTCCATTCCCGGTTATATTAGCGTATGTGCATCCATTTGATCAATCATTCCCGATCAACCAAATGGTGTTTAGGATGAGTCAAACTTCTCAGATAAGCTTTGCCATTCCAAGCATCCACTTATCCGTACAAGTTTACGAACCCCCATGGTGAGCTTTGCCATTCCAAGCGTCCCCTCAACCATGGACGTTCTGACTTAATATATGGCACATAGAATAAGTTTTGAATACTTAGACTAGATACTAAGTTTAATAGTCTTAAAACATTTTATAATACAAGTGCGCCCCTTAGACCGAACTACAAGTTTAGCTACTATTCATCGCGCTAAACATTATACTAAGGAATTAAAGACAACAGTTAAATAAATAAATACTAAGAGATACTTACAACCGTTGAAGCGCCAAGGGAGCTATCCTTTATTTCCAAAGCAAGATTACAACTTACAAGTATTACAACTTCTAGAGAGAGAAGTGAAATTGAGATTTGGTGTGTTTTACAAATGAGGTTTGGCTTGGTATTTATAGCCAAAGGGAGGAGAAATGGATGGATGAGATGGAAGCACATGTCTTTTGATCCAAGGGAGGAGAAGGAGGAGCTTGTGGAGGAGACAAGTGGCGCAAGGAGGAGGAGCCGGCGGCTTTTGGTGGAGGAGGGTGGCGCCGCTGGTTGCCGGTCACCCAAGGGGGAGGAGCTCCTCCCTTGCCCACCTCCTTGAATGGTGGCCGGTCATCTTTGCCCAATGTGTGATTTTGTACAATTTTGTGCAGTCTTTTCACAAAACTGTCAATGTGTTCCTTCCCCGGTCTGTCTTGACTCCACTCCTGATTCTTCTGATTAATTTGTTCTGGTCAATTTAACGTCAGGATCCTTGATATTTCTTCAGTCGGCATATGATCTTGACCTTGGATTGACTCTTGTTATCTTTTCAGCTTAAAATCCTCTCCTTAGCATGTTTTCACTTCAGTCTCTAAAATGCCCTGTGGAAATATATCGGGACTAACACGTAGACGTTAGATAGACAAACAGTCTAAATAAGGGGGTTTTACTGTGTTTCTGACTCGTATAACTTTGGTCCATCACCCGCAAATCTTAGTAAAATCCGATCTGGTCCGGTTTTTCGGTCCGGGTCAATTTTGTGCATTCCTAAGTTTACTACATCAAAAGTTGTCCAACAAAAGAAGAAAGAAAGCTCAAAAAAACCTTGAAGCTCGAATAAATCACGTGCTAGAAAAAGAAATGAAGTATAACCATATAATTAGAGTTCGGGAAAGAGAATGCAGATCATGGGTCTAAAGAGGACTATCTCCCATTCATTCGAATTGGTTTGAATTTCCGCTCAAAGGTAACATGTATCAAGTTAATTCTATGTTGAGCATGGTAATTTGAGTAACGATTCAGTTATGCGTAGAAAAGCTGAATCTAGACTAGCAACTCATATTCTTGTGCATCTATTTAGGACGTCGAAGAAATTGTGGTGTTACATTTGTTTTCCTTCTATGACTTGTTCTTCTTCGCAACGAACAAGTTTAAGTGTGGGGTGGTTTAAAGAGTCGTATTTATACGACTCGTTGAACTAACTAATCTCATCTATTTCGACACTCTATTATGCGAACAGTTACTTTTTAGTGTTGTTTTACCTTTCAGGTGTTTCTGAAGCTCTAAGAGGAAACGCGCATAAAAGACGACATTTCGTGACACCACGATGGCAGATCAGACCTTTGGACGTTCAACAGAGTGCTGGAAATCGACCATAGATCATAAAAATACGAGCTACATTCCGATACGTAGCTAACTTAATTACTTACAACTCCCTAGTTCACACCAAGAGTAGCCGAAGTCATTTAGAAGGTCAAATCCAGAGTCGAAGTTAGAACTGACGCGCAGAAAGGAGGAACCAAGTCAGCGTGGATCGCATCCAACGAAGACATTAGCTTTATCTCCAATGTCAACGCTGGGCGCGGCGAGCTGGCGAGGTGATGATGTCAGTAACGCGTTTGATGATGTCAGCAGTCCGAAATTTGATAATTCATGCCCAAAAACAGATTTAGAAACCCAGTTTTGCTATAAATAAAAGGTTTGAAGTAGGGTTTCTAATCACCAATCATTCTGCGAAGAGAGAAGACTGCTCTAGAAGAGAAGACGAAGTCTGCAGAAACAACAACATCTCCTACATGGAGTGTTATATCCTCAAGTAAACCAATTGGATGAAAACGATATTTATCCCCTAACTCTACCAAAAGCTTAGGAGGTTTCAATGAGCCAAGTTTCAATGAATAGTATAAAGAATATGGCATTACGTTAATTGCAACACCCAAGTCAATTAAACAACGATGAATGTGTGTGTCACCAACACCGCATGTGACTGTGAAAGCACCTAGGTCCTTACACTTTCCAATCGGTTCTCCTCGACTCTTAGCAGGTGCATACTCCATCGTTGGCTTTTCCTGCTGATGCCTTGCCTCTAACTCGTCTCCTAGTTCATCTTTATCGATCACATGCTCTTCAAGAGCTCTGACCTACATCAGTGTGGGTCCCACCCGTTTCAGACGTTATGGCCACGTCCAGCTCAGGCATTAGAGACGCGTCCACTTTTGACATTAGCGTCGAGATAATGTCTTCTTTGGGTGCGATCAGCACTAACTCAGGCTCTTTTTCATTATTTTTTATCCTCGGTTCATCTACCACTACTAGTGTATTAATGTTTACTCTAGGGTTAGGGATGGTTTGTGATGGTAGTTTTCCTGGATCACTCTTCAGCTCAAAAACTGTGCTGGCTATTTGGAACATCAATTTTGCCAGCTCTTCTAAACCTCCATCGTTCTTGGCCTAATTTTGCTGCATAGTGGTGGCTAACTGCTGGGTGCTATCTGCTGGCTTCTTCACCACATCTTCCAGAGACTTACTGGAATTTGGATTGCTAGGGCTTGCTTGATTCTAGTTCTGTCCTCTCTGCTGATACTGATTCTGGTTATTGTAGATGCCCTATTGTTGACGGTATGGTGGACGGTAGTACTGCTGTTGCTAAGGTTGTTGGGGTGCATTAGTATTATAATTTTGGAATCCACCCACTGCGTCAACATCAACTTGTGTATCCTCCTGTAAAGTAGGGCAAGCATCCATCTTATGATTAGTCGCACCGCAAAATTCACAAGGTTTTACCTGGAGCCCCTGATTCATCATGTGATTTTGCATCATCTCCCTCATCTGTTTCAATTGTCCAGTCATCTGGTTTGATGGGGTCTCAGCCTTAGTGATGGACCAAAGTTATACGAGTCAGAAACACAGTAAAACCCCCTTAATTAGACTGTTTGTCTATCTAACGTCTACGTGTTAGTCCCGATATATTTTCACAGGGTATTTTAGAGACTGAAGTGAAAACACGCTAAGGAGAGGATTTTAAGCTGAAAAGATAACAAGAGTCAATCCAAGGTCAAGATCATATGCCGACTGAAGAAATATCAAGGATCCTGACGTTGAATTGACCAGAATAAATTAATCAGAAGAATCAGGAGTGGAGTCAAGACAGACCGGGGAAGGAACACATTGACAGTTTTGTGAAAAGACTGCACAAAACTGTACAAAATCACACATTAAGCAAGGATGACCGGCCACCACTCAAGGAGGTGGCCAAGGGAGGAGCTCCTCCCCCTTGGGCCACCGGCAACCGGCGGCTCCTCCACCCATGGTGACCGGCGGCTTTCTCCTCCTCCACATGGCACCTCCTCCTTCCTCCTCTTCTCCTCCCTTGGATCAAATGCACATGTCCACCATCTCCACCACCCATCTCCTCCCCTTTGGGCTATAAAAGGAGGAGCTCCTCCTCCTCATTTCACACACCAAATCCATAATTCACTTATCTCTCTAGAAGTTGTAACATTTGTAATGTTGTAATCTTGCTTTGGAAATAAAGGAAAGCTCCCTTGGCGCTTCAACGGTTGTAAGTTTCTCTTAGTATTAATTTATTTAACTGTTGTCTTTAATTTCCTTAGTATAATGTTTAGCGCGATGAATAGTAGCTAAACTAATAGTTCGGTCTAAGGGGCGCACTTGTATTATAAATGTTTTAAGACTATTAACTTAGTGTTTAGTCTTAGTATTCAAAACTTGTTCTATGTACCATATATAGTCAGAGTTTCCAAGGTTGAGTGGATGCTGTAACAAGCAAAGCTCTTCTGTGGGAATTCGTGATCATACTCAGGTAGTGGAAGCTGTAACAAGCAAAGCTATCTGAGGAGTTCGACTCATCCTAAATCCCATCTGGTCGAGCGTAACTGTGAGATCAGGTGGATGTACCCAGTCTAGCATACCTTAGGGTATTGGCGCTAGACTGAAATAGAACAGGAGTTGCTTTAAACCGGTGTTGCAAGTCTTGTGCTGTAACTAGCCTCGATTCACCGTTTGAATACTTAGATGATTCACTAATGGTCAATGATAAACAAGATATAATACAAGTCCCCTGAAACCGAACATTTCTCTTAATCATTAAAATAGTAATTTACTTTCCAGTATTAAAATCAACCAACCAACCAATCAATCAATCAAAATAGCTGGTAGCTTTAAAACCAACCAACCGACCTTAAACACGTTCCCACGCTGCGTAATTCCCCCCGAAGAACAATTATTCCCTTAGTTCCCTTGGGTTCGACCCCTACTTACCAAGTACTACCCAGTAGTATAGTTGCAAGTAGTGGACTATAAATTTATTTGCACAATCGCTTTGACGATGAGCGGTTCTGTCAAATTGGCGCCGTTGCCGGGGAACTAGTCATCGGATAACTGTTCTTCCCTCCCCTTTTTCTTTTCTGTTCATCTCTCTATGTCATTACCTGTCACGCATGCATGGACAACGCGATTTCTGCCCCTGTTCGGAGGAACGGAAGGAGAAGACCATGTACAGCACTGCCAAAACTTCCACCAAGTCTGCCACAACATCAAACCTGAAAACGAAGTGTTAGAGGAATTTAAGCTGAAATGCTTTAAATTCTCTCTAACCGACTTCGCTACGATATGGTACTACACATCCACCGCTTGCAGTGCAGAACGTTTCGTAGACCTCTGCATTCCGTTCCTGAAAGAATTCTCCCCACCTTCCTTACGCCAAGAAACCCGCGAGAAGATCCTGAACCTTCAACAATCCCGGGATGAGACTTTGGACGAATACTACATAAAATTCGATGCCATCATCTCAAGCTGCCCGCACCATGGATTTACGAAGAAAATTCTTCTCCAAAAATTTCTTCGTGGGATGAGGTCCGAAGAGCTGGGAAGAGTCAACGAAGCTATGAGAAGGTCTGCCGCAAACCTCACCATTGCAGACATGTGGTACCTGATAACTGGCCTAGCCGCTGCCACAAGATGAGTTCCTCACACTGACGAGGAAATGCAGACAGAAGAAGCTAACCCTGAGGCTGACAACGAAGAAACCACCGAGCCGTCAAAAGAGACTCTCGAACCATCCGAGGAATCAGACATGGAAAGCACCGGAAGCAACGATGTAGAAGTCCAGAATACCACCAACGAACTGCCTATTCCATACCCGACTATCATTACCCAGGCAGCTGAGACTATCTACGATCAGTTCTTCACGAACCAACATTACGAGGCAGAACCGAGCCTCATGAGGCCGTCCCGACTTTTCCCCTTAATTAATGAGCAAGTCGCCGCGAACTATGCGATCCAAGAAGAAGCTCAAAGGAGAATGGGAAAAGGGCCCGAGCAGAATGACTCCTACATGGAGCACGCTTTCGCCATGACTGGACAAGGCAGCCCTAAACAGGAGAACACCCAGTTCAAGAAGCTGATAGTGAAAGGTCCCTCGCCTTCTCAGAGACGTTGGAAGGAGATACCATCAGAACTGGACCCAAACCCGTCATCTGCTAAAAAATCAGGAAGACTCACCGCAAGAATCAAAGTCGGTGGAATCAAAAGTTCGACCTCAGCCACCCATGGGACCCAAACCAATGAACCACAAACGAGGTATCGTCGAGCCAACGACGTTAAACAAGTGCACTGGTCGGGAGATAACCCGACACTATCTTACTTTTCCGCACTTTAATTTCTGTCTTTTAAATTCAGTATTTAGTTTTAAGCCTGCATGACTTTTGAACTAAGGCACGCCTTCGTTCAAAAGTGGGGGGTGAGAACCACCTGTGTACATAAATAACATGCGGCTGTTTTTTTTCTTTTTTTAGTAATAGTACCTTTTTGAAAATATGAACTTAAGAATGTGAAAAAGATAAATCATAATTCATGCATTAACCTAGTGAAAATTCAACTGTTTAAAAACTTAGAATGTAACTTTCCATTTGTCCTTTGTGCTGAGATAACTAGGGATGTGGAGTTGATATAAACTGCCCTAGAGAGGCTTGGAAAGCAATCAAAGGATCAGATCAAACTATATGGTTTTCGAAGTCAGTGGAGGCTGCACTTCGGGTTTTCAGTGAATAATTGAAGTCAACTCCGCCATGAAGCATCTATGCAAAGGCGAGGACGGGAATCAGACCGTCCTCTCTCTAGTCAAAATAGCCGAGAAAATAGATGAGCGACCCTCATCTTGACCCGCGCAAAACGACAAAGACGAGAGGAGCGGGGAGGTATTTCCATAGGCTTGCGGGCGATGATTGGACCTCCCAAAAAAGGCTCGAGAAAATGGACTAGCAATCACAAAAAGACGAAAAGCTCAATGAAGCAAAATCAAAAGAGGCCAAAGGCCCAAAATTGTGAAGGTTTTAACCGAGCAAAAGTGAAGCACTCAAAAAAGTCAAATCAAAGGCCAAAGGCCGATTCACTACAACAACAAAAAAGCAGTCCCTCGCCAAAGAAGAAAATCAAAAAGGCTCAACTCACTGAAACCCGAATCGAATCACGTGCTAGAGAAAGCTACCAGAAAACCATATAGTAAGAGACGATCCCGAGGTTGCAGTCCAGGAACCTAAAAAGGGCTATCTCCCGAGACATCCAATATAATTTGCATCTCAGCACGGAGGTACAAGTATTAAGTTTCTTCTATTTATTTACGCAGTTTAATTTGGTAATAAGTAAGCAATGCATGAATTAGGATAGATCGAGTACCACAGTCTAATTTTCATATTCCAAAGCCAAAATTAGAACTTACGCCCTTTAATAGCATTGTTCGGGACGAACAACTAAAAGTGGGGGGTAATCTGATGGACCAAAGTTATACGAGTCAGAAACACAGTAAAACCCCCTTAATTAGACTGTTTGTCTATCTAACGTCTACGTGTTAGTCCCGATATATTTTCACAGGGTATTTTAGAGACTGAAGTGAAAACACGCTAAGGAGAGGATTTTAAGCTGAAAAGATAACAAGAGTCAATCCAAGGTCAAGATCATATGCCGACTGAAGAAATATCAAGGATCCTGACGTTGAATTGACCAGAATAAATTAATCAGAAGAATCAGGAGTGGAGTCAAGACAGACCGGGGAAGGAACACGTTGACAGTTTTGTGAAAAGACTGCACAAAACTGTACAAAATCACACATTGGGCAAGGATGACCGGCCACCACTCAAGGAGGTGGCCAAGGGAGGAGCTCCTCCCCCTTGGGCCACCGGCAACCGGCGGCTCCTCCACCCCTGGTGACCGGCGGCTTTCTCCTCCTCCACATGGCACCTCCTCCTTCCTCCTCTTCTCCTCCCTTGGATCAAATGCACATGTCCACCATCTCCACCACCCATCTCCTCCCCTTTGGGCTATAAAAGGAGGAGCTCCTCCTCCTCATTTCACACACCAAATCCATAATTCACTTATCTCTCTAGAAGTTGTAACATTTGTAATGTTGTAATCTTGCTTTGGAAATAAAGGAAAGCTCCCTTGGCGCTTCAACGGTTGTAAGTTTCTCTTAGTATTAATTTATTTAACTGTTGTCTTTAATTTCCTTAGTATAATGTTTAGCGCGATGAATAGTAGCTAAACTAATAGTTCGGTCTAAGGGGCGCACTTGTATTATAAATGTTTTAAGACTATTAACTTAGTGTTTAGTCTTAGTATTCAAAACTTGTTCTATGTACCATATATAGTCAGAGTTTCCAAGGTTGAGTGGATGCTGTAACAAGCAAAGCTCTTCTGTGGGAATTCGTGATCATACTCAGGTAGTGGAAGCTGTAACAAGCAAAGCTATCAGAGGAGTTCGACTCATCCTAAATCCCATCTGGTCGAGCGTAACTGTGAGATCAGGTGGATGTACCCAGTCTAGCATACCTTAGGGTATTGGCGCTAGACTGAAATAGAATAGGAGTTGCTTTAAACCGGTGTTGCAAGTCTTGTGCTGTAACTAGCCTCGATTCACCGTTTGAATACTTAGATGATTCACTAATGGTCAATGATAAACAAGATATAATACAAGTCCCCTGAAACCGAACATTTCTCTTAATCATTAAAATAGTAATTTACTTTCCAGTATTAAAATCAACCAACCAACCAATCAATCAATCAAAATAGCTGGTAGCTTTAAAACCAACCAACCGACCTTAAACACGTTCCCACGCTGCGTAATTCCCCCCGAAGAACAATTATTCCCCTAGTTCCCTTGGGTTCGACCCCTACTTACCAAGTACTACCCAGTAGTATAGTTGCAAGTAGTGGACTATAAATTTATTTGCACAATCGCTTTGACGACGAGCGGTTCTGTCACTTAGCAATGTTTCCAGTCCTGCTGAATTCCTCTTGGTGGCTGGCCTTTTCTCTGAATCTAGCATTCTCGGCCACCTCAGCGATCAAATTCCTTACCCCATCTGGAGATAAATTCAGGACAGACCCTCTAGTTGATGCATCAAGCAACATCCTATCAAGTGGTCTCAACCCATCTAGAAATTACTCGATCACAAGCTTCTCAGGCACTCCTAGGTTGCAGCAGCTCAATTCTAAAGCATTAAACTTCTCCAGATAGTCATACATCGACTCATTTGGCCTCTACCTGATATCATGGAACTGTCTACGAACCTATCTGGCTTTAGCTGCTTGGTAGTATTTGTCAAGAAACTTCTTCTGCATCTGTTCTCATGTTCAGATCCTGAAGTAAGAGACAGAAACCAAGATCTAGCCATGTCAGTCAAAGAAAAATGGAAAGCTTTGAGTTTGAAGTTCTCCACTGTGACTCCATAGGGTCGGAGAGTCTGACAAATGCCATGAAAATCCTGCAGATGCCTGGTGGCTGACTCTCCTTGCCGACCCAAAAACTACCGTAGGTGGTGCACTACCGCAGTCTTGATCTCAATTTCTTGCATGTCTGGCCCCTCGTAGATGCACCAATGTATGTTTTGAAAATTAGGGGCAGACAGCTCCTTCATCATAGGCTGATCAACTCCATCTAACATCACAATCGCCGTTCTCACTGCCTGCGTGAGACATAGCAAAGCAAGTAGCAAAGCACGAAACAACTAAAGATTAAAAAGAAAAGTAAGAAAAAACCAAAAAAAAGAAGCAACTTCATTGTAGCGCAGCTCCCCGGCAACAGCGCCAAAATTTGACGCGCATTGTTTGATGCGTCAAATTTAATAAGTATATATCTCTTGCTAAAGCTAGTGTAGCGACAAGCATGGTCGAACCCAAGAGAGCTGCACTACTACAAACAACACTTTATGCATCAGTTTTTTTTTAATATTATGCATCGGTTTTGGTTCCGATGCATAATAAAGCGTTGCATAATGTCTGGACATTATGCATCGGTTCATAAAAAAACCATTTTTCCTTGAACCGATGCATAATCTGAAGACATTATGCTACGATTTTTTGGAGAAACCGATGCATAAGATCCGCACATTATGCATCGGTTCAAGGAGAAACCGATGCATAATGTTAAGACATTATGCAACGGTTTCTTAAAAACCGATGCATAAGCTTCAAAAAAATATGGCAGATTTGGCTTTACAAAAGCTCAAATCCACCTGAAATTAAACATCAATAATAAACCCTGCTGTTCCAACTTTTAAATACAATACAGCTTACATGCTAAACATCATTTCACTGAATTTGCAATACAATATCATTCATACACATATATTTGTCTCTTTGGTACAAATACGCCACAAAACATCACATAACAAATGTTGTCTAAGTTAATGTCCTATACCGCAAAATGAGTGGTCACATAGTCACGTAGGTAGCTGGCGATTTCATCTCGAACTTCAAGAATCTTGTCGACTTCGTATGACTCTACTCCATTGGGAAAACTGTACTATAAAAAACAAGAAAACTAAGTCAACAATTAAAGAGTGAAAATGATTAAGCCTTAGAAAGCTTAATCAATGACTAACGTCTAAAAAGCTAAATTAACAATTAAAGAGTGAAAACAAGAGAACTAAATCAACAATCAACAAGTAAACAGTTAAATGAATAACATATGTATATATATATATATATCTCTAAAAAGCTCACTTGGTTAATGTCTTCAACCTCCGTACCATTATTAGCCCGTACAAATGCTATAAATTGAAGGACATAATAACCACAAAAATGGCTAGGTGGTTGTCTTGGACACTACACGATATCAAGAATCGCAGTTAACTTACTTTATAAATGAAAAAAAATATTTAATAAAATTGTCTAAATTGTGAATACCAAAACTTTCTTCGACTCTACTTTACGTGTACTCCTCGGTACACATCCTTGGTAGTATCGATCTAATCCCCTAAAACAAACACAATAATGTAATTATTAGTGACTTTTCAATACAAGTTATAAGATAAAAGTAATTTCCAAACTTACGTCTCCACCAACTCTTTTCCATTAACGTTTATATCCTTCTCTTCTGTCGATGAATCAAGCTCTATGTTGTCTTGGAAAGATTACGCATAACATCCAATGCCACCTAAATAAACCCACTAACTTAAAAACAAATGTGTTCAGAGCAGAAGTTAACAACTTATAAAGTAAGTGATGAACTCACAATATGTGATCAACATAAGGGAGAAAGTAGCAAAAAAGTTGGTCTTTGTCTGGCATATTCAATCTTCCCACGAATGTTGCCAATCTCTCGTTTTTCTCTATGGTTAAGGTCATTAATGACGGAATAAAAAAACCAAACTTGATATCCGAACGAACCATCTGATCGTGTAAATGACTACAAAGTAAAAACTTGTGTTAGTTAGACTAATTGCAAAAAAATGATTAAAGATATAAATATTACCATATATATAACTCAGATGTTTCGTTCCCGAACGCTTTAAACTTTAATAGGTCCGTGACTTCCTCGTCAGACAAGTAGATATCGTAGTCATCACCGAACACCTCAACTTTGGCTTGTACTACAATCGTGTCTCTACTCAAAGTCTTCCACACCTCACGTAGAAGTCTACAGTCCACGGACATTTCATCTATGAAATCATCGCCAGTAAGTGGCAAAGACTCGTATAAGTGTATGTCATATGCCTGCATGTTAAATTTCCGTGAAGCTTAAATATCTTATTTTATTTGTAGTATAACACAATGAAGCAAATGAACTTATAATCTTCGATGATCTCACCCTTTTATCGACAACGACCAAGTCTTTCGGCCAAGCCACGTGATGGTTAATTGCTTGTTGAACATTCGAGAGCTTTGGATGGGCTGTTGGCAATGCTGCACCTCGACCTCGTAAAAGTGCTTTATCGACCTTCACCTTCACGTTATCTTCGGGTATTGCTCAAAAGTTAACAAACCGGGAACCCAATCTTCCACGGAATGTGTGTACCTACTCCTCTGGTACGTCCAGGATACTCATGCGTCCCCATCGCCTTAGTTAGTATATCATGTCGACAATGTGGTGAAAAAGATCCTTGACTAAATTTTTCTACTAATTGATCCTATTATCAAGAAATTAGTACCAAAGATTAGTGTACGGAAAAAATTAAACTACTGGAAAAAAAAGTTAACTACTCACAATATTTTCAGCCACATGCCGAGCTTTAGGGGTGACGAACTCTTTATTCTTCTTGAGGCGTGCCCTCTTCCACACCTCATAGCTCTCTATAGTGATAGGAAGGTGTCTCTCCCTCTTCAATTACGCCATGCGCAATTAAATCGGCCAACTTCTCGTTTATTAGCACCTTCTTCACTTTTCTATACCCTCCTCGGCCCATGATGTGCGCATGTTCATTCTTAGCCGCTAGAGCCTTATTCTGAGCAGATAGCTTCCTCGCATCTTCACTGAGTCTATGCTCTACAAATTTCTTCCACTGCGCAGAATCAATGTATTGATACTCCTTCGTGGGATCTTCGTCCTTCTTTTTACCGAATATATAGTCTGTAGCGAGTCTCGATTTGAAGTTCCTCCACGCACTAGATGCATATTTGACCTCTTGCTCTTTGTATCTTTCAGGTCCAACAAACACTTCCTGGAAAAAAATATAACAAGTTATAATTAGTACGATCAACATTCAATGTTGCTAACACTATGATAATGGAATTATATAATATATTACCGATGCTTCGTTCCACATAACATCCTTAACCTTTGAAGGCACCTTCCTCCAATCAGTGTAGTCGATCAGAATTTGAGTACGGACCACAGTGCCTAGGTAACTCCTCCAGTTGTCACCAATCTTTCCCGAGGGATATCCGGTGTCGCTAAATTCGACTGTAATCTTGGTACCGGCCTCCCTATGTCTCCTAATCAAATTTAGGATTAACGATGGCCCCCTCTTAGTTTTCTTGGTGGGCACGCACTATTCCACACGGAAGTCTTCCTCGCCGCTGCTACTACTTTGTGACATTATCCCTGAAATATCACAAAATGTTAGTTCAATAGAAATGTAAATACAAATGCGTACACAATAATAAAAATAATAAAATGACATGTGATGAACATCAGTGATAAAGTAACATACAACATACACATAAGTTAATTTTGTTTATCAATCCATATTCCTTCATCGTGATCTTCTCTTAATTGCATTTTGTCATCAATTTCAATTTCGACGCTTTCCACAGGAACGATCGTACACACAGGTATGCAATCTTCAGCGAGGTCTTCAGATGTGCCACTTGTAGCATCATTGGTTACTTGTTGTTTGTCGTGGAGGACAACAAACCAATTTTTGTTCGAAGGGTCCTTGACGTAAAATACTTGTCTTGCTTGTTCGGCGATAATGAAGGGCTCATCTTTATATCCCTCCCTGCGAAAATCCACAAATGTCATTCCGAACTCATCAGTGCGAACCGCGGAATGATTAACCCATTTACATTTAAAAACCGCTACTGAGATTTCCATGCGGATTCACCCCATCAGTAGACAAGCCAAGGCGTAAATTCCTAGACACTGATCCAAATTCTAGGAATGTGTTGTCTGCTTTGGCCCATTGCAGTGAATCAGCCGGATGACGCATTTTTATATCAATGACACTTTTCTCGGCATGCCATCGCATATTATCTAAAAATTTTGGGTCAGCAAATAATCGTTGAAACTGGGAATCGGTGGAAGATACCACAATACTTTGGCCGCAGTACCTTTTGAGGTATCTATCCATCCTTTGTTTAACTTGTAGCCAGAAGATTTGCACACCGGACATTCAGTCAAATCCTTAGGAGCATTACGATACAATATACAATCATTGGGACAAGCATGTATCTTCTTGTACTCGATTCCCATGGGACACATAACCTTTTTAGCTTCGTAAGTATGGTTAGGTAAAGTGTTTCCATCGGGAAGGATATCTTTCACCAACGATAACACTTCAGTGAAACTCTTATCACTCCATCCGTTTTTAGCTTTCAAATTGAATAACTTCAAATTGTAGATAACCTTGTATATTTGGAGCAACCTTCATACAGTGGTAATTCAAAGTCATTTCTCAATGATTCCACAACTTCTGGTCTAGAATCAAACTCATCGGAAACGTTGTTAATCATATCAATTAAATTGTCCTCCTCCCAATCATCATTATCTTCAGTCAAACTTTCTTCGGGTTGAGGTTCAACGTCTTGCAGTTCAGCCTCACCATGCATGTACCAAACCTTATATAGTGGATCAATTCCCTTAAAAAAGGTGTTTATGCAACTCCTCCACTTTGACCTTTATCTTATTGAAACACGCCTTACACGGACAGAAGACACTTTCAAGTGCATTTTTTAATGCATATGCCAATGCAAATTCACAGAAATCCATTATCCCATTTTCATACTCATCACTTAACCTATTACCGGACATCCACTCTCTACTCATCATAAATCCACTACATGAAGCATGTAAATATTATTATTAGACTAAGAACAAGTTAGCTAACCAAAATGTTCATGTTCAAAAACTAAACATAGTAAAAATAAAAGAATACCATAAGATGATAAGAATACCTTGTGTGAAATCGAGAGAGGAGAAATGTAGTAGTAGGTTGAGGAATGCAATGAGCAAAGGCAGAAGAACACTGGATTTAAAAACACAAGTGTTACGAAAGAATTGACAAGCATAAATCATGAAACATGAACAAAAGAACTAAACATATAAATACCTTATGTGATGTTGCTCGGAGAATCAAAGAAGCTATTTGACTGATATGCGACAGTCGAGAGTACGATTCAAGACATAAAACCAACAAAATCATTAAATCAACAAGGAAAATTACAACAAGTAATTGCATTTTGATTACGCAATGAGTAAACCCTAATAAATCCATCATCAATACATACCTTTGAGTGTTGTTGGAGGACTGTCGAGTGAGTGAGGAGTGGAGTGTTGTTGGACTGCCGAGTGAGTGAGGACTGGAGAGACAACGAGCTAGAAGACAGGCGAGACGTGAGCGACGTCGACGACGATGACTGGCGAGAGGAAGCAACGACAATGATGATGGCAGGATAGAGCAGCGACGATGGCAGGACAGAGCAGCGACGGTCACAGGCGGGCAGTTTTGAATCTCCAGTAAGAAATGTTTACTAATCAGAGGATGAATTCGTAGAAGTGTAAAAACAAACTTTAGGGTAATTCGACATTATGCATCGGTTCCACTAAAACCGATGCATAAGCCTTACATTATGCATCGGCTTTATCCCAAACTGATGCATAATCCAAAACACGGAACCGATGCATATTTCCCCCTGTAGTAGTGTTAATTCCTGTGTGGCATGGAGTTTGGCAAAATGACTTCAGAGTATTCAAGCATGGAGTTGTTCAAGATGATTTGGGACTTAGAAGTTGCACAGAACTGATAGAAGAAAGTTTCCTAATACAAAAGTTTCCAAGATTCACTTAAGTCGGCCATATGAATCTGAGGCGGTTGAAGAATATATAAGATATTCAAGAAGATATTCAAAGTATCCATGGAGATATTCGCATGATTATCAAGGTAGAAGATTTGGCGGCTAAGAGATCTTTGAGGGAATATTTATATATTCAAAGATAAAATATCTTGGAAGTTTCAATATTCTTAGCTGATAATATTGAGGCTGCCGAAAACATATAACAATTACGAGCAAGATTATCAGGAGGCAAGATTATCAAGTATTCTCAAGATATGAAGAGCTAACTTGTAGGGAAGGTTAGCTAGATATCCAAAGATCTTCTCAAATGCTACGGATTGATTAAGATTCTCAAGCCACATGTGATACACGTCTAGGGTTCTTAGTTCTGTATCGATCATTGAAGCAAAATGCAGATACACATTGTGTGAGAGAGAGAGAGGCCTGAGCTTCTTATTCCGATAAGCTGACGACACTAGTATCAGTCTGTTCGACGTGATGTTCCAAACTGACGGTTGAATGAGTTAAAGATGTACGCACTTACGGTTTATCCATTCAACAAATTCGTTGGATAAGTAATTCATGAGTATACAATCACGTAGAGGAGGAGGTAGGACGATCGGCCTGAAGCTTTTTTCATCGGAGAGTTTAGGAGCTGAGTTAGTCTACTTGGTGTGTTATTTCAGACTGACTACGGGATACATTCCGATACGCACACACACACACACATTGTTGCTACTGCGCTGTCGGGAGATAATGGGTGTCTTCGAGAGAAGACTCTGATCTTTGGGGGAAGAGTTACTGGTGGACACAGAGAGGGAGTCTCAGGTCTAGAGGGATCCTAGTTTGTAATTCTAAAGGAGTGTTGGAGGTGTGTCCGTTTAAGAGGAAGTCTGTAAACGTAAACTCGGTATAATGAATTGCTTTCAACGAGCCTTGGGATCAACCCTCCTGATGTAGGCTGGTTGTCGAACTGCGTATGAACTCTTGCGTACACGTTTGTAATTTTGCTTGATATTGTTTGGGTGCTATTCTGTTCTACTAAGTAGTTCAACCAGCTGTTCAAACAACTAGCTAGTTGATCATCTCAGTACACACAACAGAATTTCATAGTTCACTCACAGTGTTCTTGGCTTTCGCATGTGCCACTTAGGTTTCCTTCCCTTATCTATGAGCTCATCATTTATCTGCACACCCAAAGCTGAAGACGTCCCAAGATAGTCTCAAGAGCCCCACAGAAGCTAACTGTTGATCACAGACTATTTAAGGGTCGTCATGTGAACGACCTAAAGGACCCCGGGCTGAAGAGGAAAGACATCCCTGAGTCTTCGCTGAGGAGTACTGCTACTGACGAGAAGATGCCCCGGTCAAAAAGAGGAAGGCTGCTGCAGGAGTTGGAGATCATTCTGGAGGTAGAACAGGAGCAAAGGAAAAGAATCATTCGATTGGTGCGTGCACTGAGATATCCCAGCGAGGATGAAGATGAAGCTGCTAATTAAGATGCCAGTGACACTGATGAAGACTCCTTCTTTTGAAGGTCCATGCTCAATACTCTGACTTGACCCTACTTTCTGAACATTTATTTTCGTCGTACTGTTAAGTTCTATTTTCTTTACTATTTGAACTGTGTTTGAACCCTCCTTGCCAATTTTGTGGCAAAAGGGGGAGTAATTTATGTGGATGTTTGTTTCCCTTAATAGTCTCTGAAGTCTAGATAGTCAGAACTAGATGATCAAATTTTGCCAAAAATGCCAAAGGAGAAATTAATGTTCCTACGTATGGCATGGTTTTGACAAAATATCTTCAGAGTGTTCAAGCTGAAGTCCAGAGCTATTCAACCGAATACTAGAACTCACATACAGCACATAACTGAAGATATGAAGTTTCCTAATCTGGGAATTTCCTAAATACCGAAGATACTGATTGGAGGCAGTTACAGATTTGAGTTAATTGAAGATCAGATATGGGCTGGCGTGATTTTCAAGCAACATTATCTATAGGCTGAGATTACCAGGACGATATTTGAAAGATACTCGAGGATGGAAGATTTGGAAGCTCTCAAATATTTACGAAATATTTCCTAAATATTCGAGATTGGATTTCCTAACCGATTAGGAACAAGCTGAATGATATATATACTGGGCTAGGGTTTCCTGATTGGTACCTTTTTGCTTTTGGCGAAATTAGACATGAGAGATATCGAGTAGAGGAGGAGGAGGAGCGACGGGCGTCTGATATTTCCCCATTGGAAAATCAACGACGCTTGTGCTGATCGGATTGTTCCGACTGAACAACCCGCTGCACACACATTGCAACCATTCACGTTCAGGAGAAGGCGTCCGAGCTTCGGGAGAAGTTTGAGCAAGTTCTGGAGGGAGTCTCGAACTCAGGGAATCAAGGGGGCAGAGATCGCAAATCTGACTAAGGGAGTGTTAGAGGCTTGGCGGTTACATTCGGGAGTTTGTAAGTACAAGACCTTCTGTAGCTCTAAGCTTTTAATAAGATTTTCTACCCTTTAGGGCGTGGGAAGCCTCCCAGAGTAGGTTGTTTCCAAACTGGGTATTACTTCGTGTGTGCCTGCATTGTTCTGTTCAACTTATTGTTTGGATTAGTGTTCAAATCTTAGTTCAAACACCATCTAGATCTCATGTTGGATAAGAAAACAGTATTTCACATGTAATTTACATGTGACTAATGTTTATTTTATTATTTAATTTTATTATTTGAAATCAATTCATATTAGATTTACCATATATTGGCAATGTCAATTTTATGAAGCTCGAGTTCAATACTCTTGAGCATGAAAATGATTTTTCGGCGTTGATTATTAAAATCTGCCTAAGTGTCATGTATCTTTAAGATATTATAAAAGAAGGAAATAAAGCACTTGTTCATAAAAGATGGCTAAAGCCAAAATATCCTTCGGCATCATCTCGATGAGAGATTGTATATGAAATTTGAGAATCAATGATCCCTCTCTCCTTTGAAAGGATTTGAAGTGATGTACGATCACCAAAAGGCAATGATATAACACTTGATTTTATTATATACACTTTCAATTGGAAGATATAAAAATTGTACGCGAGTATAATTTCGCAATGTTACGAATCACTTCACAACTGAAGTTAGACGTTGAGAATATCATGATAAAATGATGAAGAAATTTTTTTTATCATTGGGTCGTACTTGTTGTACTTCCAAACACCTTAATTTTTATCAAGCCTGTGTGAAAGCAAAAGATGTTAACATAAATTCCACTGAACAAAGTAATGATCCTTAGGATATCACCCATTTTGACCTACATGAATCTCATCCATTTGGATGTTAGAGATTAAATTTTAAAAGAGGCCAGTGGAGAACTTGACAGATTAATCAGTGATGGAAAGACGACATAAAAGATGATGCTTTACTTATTAAATTTAACCGTTTATGTTTAAGTATTTTTATATTTTATGTCTCGTGCTTTGTTTCCACTTCTCGTTAAAGTATTTCTAATTTTATTTATTTGTTTTTAAAGAGACATGGATAATCGTCTCTCAATTACGAAAAAAGATGATGGCAAAACGCTATGTTTGGCGGATAGTGCAACCACACATACGATTCTGAGAGATACAATCTATTTTTTGCATCTTAAATTAGCTAAAGCTAATATTAATACGATATCTGGTGCATTGAGTCTTATTTGAGGCTATGGATAAGCCCAAATAGTGTTACTAAATGGTACACGATTTATCATTGATGATGCAATGTTTCTCAACCAGGTCAAAAAGAAATTATTGAGTTTGAAAGATATACGTCAAAATGGTTATCATGTTGAGACGACAAATGAAATTGACGTTGAATATTTATATATCACATCAATGGTCTCAGAAATGAAAAAAGTGATGGAAAAACTTCCATCATACAACTCTGAATTATATTATACTTTTATAAATCCAGTTGAATCATACATGGTGATAAACCAGATCTCAATAGACCAGAAATTTTTTTTTAATATGGCATGATCGATTAGGCCATCCGTGTTCAATAATGACGTGAAGAATCATTGAAAATTTACATAGACATTCATTAAAGAGTAAAAGTATTCTCTTGTCCAAGGATCTCTCATGTGCTGCTTGTTTTCAACGAAAACTGATTACAAGACCATCTCCACTGAAAGTTGAGACTGAATGTCCAAAATTATAGAACGGATTCAAGGAGATATATGTGGACCTGTTTCCCCATCAAGTGGACCTTTTCAGTACTTTATGGTACTTATTGATGCATCGACCAGTTGGTAGCATGTTTGTTTATTATCCACTTGTAATATTGCATTTGCAAGGTTGCTTGCTGAAATTATTAAATTACAAGCACAATTTCCAGATCATACAATTATGAAAATCAGTATGGATAATGCGGGAGAATTTACATCTCAGTCTTTTAATGACTATTGTATGTCAGCTGGAATTATAATAGAACATCCGGTTGCTTATGTTCATACTTAAAATGGTCTAGCAGAATCTTTTATCAAGAGACTAAAATTGATAGCTAGACCATTACTTATGTGATCTAAATTGACAAGTTCTGCTTGGGGACATGTAATTTTGCATGCTGCATCACTATTTTGTATAAGACCAACTACAAATAATAATTATTCCCCTTTGCAACTTGTTAGTGGCCAGGAACTAAATATCTCTCATTTAAGAGTTTTTGGGTGTGCAGTCTATGTTCCAATATCTTCGCCCCAACGTACTAAAATGGGACCCCAAAGTAGATTGAGGATTTACGTGGGATTGGAATCTGCATCAATTATTAAAAAATTTGGAACCTATGACAGAGAACATATTTAAGGCACAATTTTCCGACTGTCAATTTGATGAGACAAATTTCCCTGCATTAGGGGAGATAAAATAAAGTCTGAAATAGACAAGTAATATCTTGGAATGAAGAGTCATTGTTTCATTTTGATCCTTGTACAAATCAATTCAAAAGATTATCCACTTGCAAAAGGTTGCAAACACATTGCCAGAAGCATTTACGAATGTTAAGACAGTGAGTCTAAAGCATGACAGAAACGTGGTAGACAAATTGGGTCCAAGGATAAAAATCCTAGAAAAGGAAAGGTTAAAGATAACCGAATTAATGCATCAACCACTATTCCAAAATAAAATGATATGAATCATGAAGAGACATCTTTGAAACATAATGAGATACCTGAAACTGATGACAATGAAGAAATTTTGATCAATTATGTCATTTCAGGGAAAAGGTGGAATAGAAAAGAAATTATAGTGGATAATATATTTGCCTATTCTATGGCTCTAGTTATTACAGAAGAAAATGAGGATCATGAGCCAAGATCGGTTAATGAATGCCGACGAAGAAATGATTGGCCAAAATGGAAAAGTGCCATCGAGGCAGAATTGAATTCACTTCAAAAATGCCAAGTCTTTGGAAAAATTTCCCTAACACCCGAGGATGTCAAACCTGTTGGTTATTAATGGATATTTGTGCGCAAACGAAATGAGAAAAATGAAGTCGTAAGATATAAAGAACGACTTGCAGCACAAGGCTTCTCGCAAAGACTAGGCATTAGTTATGAAGAGACATATTCACTGGTCATGGATGCGATAACATTCAGATTTTTATTGAGTTTGTCAGTCTTAGAAGGACTCCAAATGCATCTAATGGATGTCGTGACAGCCTATTCATATTGGTCACTTGATAATGACATTTATATTAAATTTCCCGAAGGATTGTTTCCCAATAAAATTATAAAGATCATTATATGGATTAAAACAATTTCAGCGAATATGGTACAATCGTTTAAGTGAATATCTTTTGGAAGAGGGATACAGTAACAATGCAATTTGCCCATGTGTTTTTATTAAAAGGACAAAAACCGGATTTTCTATTATCGCGGTTTATGTTGATGATTTAAATATCATTGGGACCCAGATGAACTTACCGAGACGATTGCATGCTCGAAAAGTGAATTTGAAATTAAAGATTTGGGCAAAACAAAATTCCTCCTTGGCTACAAATTGAGGATTTATCAAAGGGCATTTTTGTTCATCGGTCCTCGTATACTGAAAAGGTCCTCAAACGAATATGGATAAATCACATCCTTTGAGTTTGCCTATAGTTGTTCGATCACTTAATGTGACAAAAGATCCATTCTGTCCTCGAGAAAAGGATGAAAAACTACTTCGTCCTGAAGTACCATATCTTAGTGCTATTTGGAGCACTAATATATCTTCCAAATTATACACGACCTGATATTGCATTTTCCGTTCATTTACTAGCAAGATATAATTCTTCTCCAACTCGAAGACATTGGACTGGCATTAAACAAATTTTAAGATATCTTCGAGGAACAACTGATATGGGCTTATTTTATTCAAAATACTCAAAATCAAGATTAATTGGATATGCCGATGCCGGGTATTTATCTGACCCTCATAAAGCGCGATCACAAACAGGTTATGTGTTTACATATGGTGATACCACTATATCTTGATGCTCTACCAAATAGACCGTTACAACCACTTCTTCTAATCTTGCTGAAATATAATTAGCACTTCATGAAGCTAGTCGTGAATGTGTGTGGTTGAGGTCTTTAAAGTTTAATCCATCATATCATAGGATCATGTGATCTTTCAGGCGACAAAGAAAGCCCTACTGATCTATTTGAGGATAATGCTGCTTTATAGCTCAAATTAAAAATGGTTATATAAAGGGAAATAGAACGAAGCACATCTCTCCAAAGTTCTTATTTACACATGAACTTCATAAGAACAGAGAGATTGATATTTGTCAAAAAATTTCTTGTGACAATTTAGCCGATTTGTTTAAAAAGGCACTTCCCACAACTCCCTTTGAGAAACTGGTCTATAAAATTGGCATACGAAAGCTTAGAGATTTATGTTAAAGGCCACATTGAGGGGGAGAATAAGTGTTACACTCTTTTCCTTATTTTAGGTTTTATCCCTTAGGGTTTTTCGAAATAAGGTTTTTAATGAGGTAACATGTATGCGTAATGTACAGTTGTGTACTCTTTTTCCTTCACTAGGTTTTTTCCCACGGGATTTTCCTAGTAAAGTTTTAATGAGGCATAATATATGTACAAGTCATCCAAAGAGGGAGTGTTATGAATATTAACATTATGTGGACATTGACCCTTAGCCTTCATATGGCCATTGACCCTTAGCCTTTCATATGACTAATTTAATCCTCTTTTATTGCTATTCTTTTTATTGTTCCATGTAATCCTATATAAAGGAGTCATTTGTATATGTATGAATGATCACTATCAATAAGAAATGATTAGTACTCTCTATATACATTTCTCCAGTTTAGTTCCCATACATATGTTATCATTCTCTGTAAGGGATGAGATCCCATGAGAAGTGTAAATATGGTGAGAAATAAGAATTAATTGAGACATTCATCTTTTTCAATCAAAGGTCAAAATTATATCACATAATTACCAAAATCAACCTCTAATTCCTTCGCTAATCTACGCATCAGGGGTAGTTTAGTTCAAAAACAATTTCTCTCAAAAAAAACTCACTCGACTCTCAGAACCCTCGCCCAGATGTTTGATTTTCAACCTTCATCGTCTCCATCTATTTCGGCGACCAAAACAGAGCGGAGTGAACAAATCGGATCTTAAATACCCCGAAACGCATCCGAGTTCAATGTGGTGAAAACAAAGAGAATCTCACCAAATCGGCAATAGAAATTGACACCTGAAAATTGAAATGTCGGAAACAATTTACAGCCGACATTGACAGCATCCGATTCTCAAAAACCGACTCAGAGTAGAACCGGAAAGCTCATATGTAGGGGAGGGAGACGACGGAGACGGTGCAGCAGAGGTGGATGGAGATGGTGGCGTTGCAAGAGTGATGTTCCCAAGAATGGCATGACTTTGGCAAAACGGCTTTAGACAGTTCAAGCAGGAGTTCAAGGAGTGTTCAACCGACTACTGGAACTCGCATTCAGCAGATCTGAAGATAAGACGTTTCCTAATCTGGACGATCGAAGATCTGATCTGATTAGAGTCGGCTCATCAATAAGGAGTCGTTTAAGAAGATTCGGAATCACTTGGTGAGAAAGAAAGATCGAGATCTTCTTAAAGATTGGAGGAAAGAAGAACGTTTCCTAATTCGGAAGATTCTAAAGATCGAAGATATGATTGGATTGGAGCCAATCGACAAGTCATCACCAAAGATCAGATAGGCGCTGAAAATATATGCAGATTGGCTGAGAGAATATCGGATGGCTTGGCGTGGAAGTCATCTTCAAAGATTGGATATGGAAGCGATTGAATATCTATCAAATATTTAGGAGTATCTCCAAAATATTTGACAAGAATATTTTGATCTGAAGTCGGCCAGCGAAGAGTTCGAGCAGGAGATATTCGAATGAATATCTACACATCAGATTAAAGGCGGCGTGGCTGACTTGGCAAGGAAGTCTTCGAATATTCTTCCTAAAGATTGGATAAAGATACACATCGAATATTTAGGAATATTTCCTAAATATTTGATGAGATATCTGGAGCAGATTTGGAGAGCGCCCTTGCATATAAATAGAAGGCTAGGGCGACCACAATCTGGGTCGCTTCCTGAGTGAAAAGAAAACACGAGAGCACTCGTGAGATTGGAGGAGGAGCGACGACCGGCTGACTATTCTACACTGGAATATCAACGGGGAAGTAATAGTCTGTTCAGTGTGCTGTTCAGACTGTTCTTGAAGAACAACAAAGCACACACACACGGTGATCAAGACACGTCTTCGGAAAAGGGCGACTGGGCTTCTGGGAGGTCCAAGACTAGGCCGAGAGGGAAGTCTCGTCCTACCCATAGGGGATCGAGGGGAGCTGCGGTGAACCAAGATTGCAAATCCGAGAGACTGAGTGTTAGAGACTAGGCTATTACAAACAAGGCGTTGTGTAAGTGTAAGTCCATGAATAGCTCTAAACTCGTAATAAGATTTGTGTCCCTTTTCGGGTGTGGGAAACCCCCCAGAGTAGGCGAAGCCGAACTGGGTTATCTATATTTAAACACAACCTGAAACTGTCCAACAAGTGTTCGAGACGCAGTTCGAACACCATCTGGAACTCGTCTTGACTAAGACAAGTAGATTTCAATTGGTATCAGAGCAGACACTCGACATACAGAGTGTGATCCGGCGGCTGTTCAAGATGAGTTTAAAGGAAGGACAGAGCACTAACCGACCACCGTTGCTTGAAGGGCCGAATTATGCCTATTGGAAATCCAAGATGAAAGCCTTTCTAAAATCCCTCGATGAAAGGGCTTGGAGAGCTGTAATGATAGGATGGACAGAACCCATTATGGCCAACCCTGAAGGAGCTGTTATGCCAAAACCCAAAGCCCTGTGGTCTGAAGCAGATGATGTAGCGGTTGTTGGGAATTCAAAGGCTCTGAATGCAATATTCTATGGAGTGGATGAGAATGTGTTCAAACTGATTGCTGAATGTGAGGTGGCTGACAGAATCGCTCGTCGTCAAAGCGATTGTGCAAATAAATTTATAGTCCGCTACTCGTAACTATACTACTGGGTAGTACTTGGTAAGTAGGGGTCGAACCCAAGGGAACTAGGGGAATAATTGTTCTTCGGGGGGATTACGCAGCGTGGGAGCGTGTTTAAGGTCGGTTGGTTGGTTTTAAAGCTACCAGCTATTTTGATTGATTGATTGGTTGGTTGGTTGATTTTAATACTGGAAAGTAAATTACAGTTTATAATTAAAGAGAAATGTTCAGTTTCAGGGGACTTGTATTATATCCTGTTTATCATTGACCTTTAGTGAATCATCTAAGTATTCAAACGGTGAATCGAGGCTAGTTACAGCTCAAGACTTGCAACACCGGTTTAAAGCAACTCCTGTTCTATTTCAGTCTAGCGCCAATACCCTAAGGTATGCTAGCCTGGGTGCATCCACCTGATCTCACAGTTACGCTCGACCAGATGGGGTTGATGAGTCGAACTCCTCAGATAGCTTTGCTTGTTACAGCTTCCACTACCTGAGTATGATCACGAATTCCCACAGTAGAGCTTTGCTTGTTACAGCATCCACTCAACCTTGGAAACTCTGACTAAATATGGCACATAGAACAAGTTTTAAATACTAAGACTAGACACTAAGTTAATAGTCTTAAAACATTTTATAATACAAGCGCGCCCTTTAGACCGAACTACTAGTTTAGCTACTATTCATCACGCTAAACATTATACTAAGGAATTAAAGACAACAGTTAAATAAATAAATACTAAGAGATACTTACAACTGTTGAAGCGCCAAGGGAGCTTTCCTTTATTTCCAAAGCAAAATTACAACGTTACAAATATTACAACTTCTAGAGAGAGAAGTGAAATTGGATTTTGGTGTGTTGAAATGAGGAGGAGGAGCTCTCCTTTTATAGCTATGGGAGGAGGAGGAGATGGAGGCAAGTGTTGCATTTTGATTGGAGGAGAAAATGGAGGGAGGAGATGGCCACATGTGGAGGGAGGAGAGAAGGAGGAAGGTGGTGGTGACATGTGGAGGAGGGGCAAAAGCCGCCGGTCACCACCACCCCAAGCCGCCGGTAGGCGGTGGCCAAGGAGGAGGAGCTCCTCCCTTGGCCACCACTTCTTCAAGTGGCCGGTCATCCTTGCCCATATGTGAGTTTTGTACAGTTTTGTGCAGTCTTTTCACAAAACTGTCAATGTGTTTCTTCCCCGGGCTGTCTTGACTCCACTCTTGATTCTTCTGATTAATTTGTTCTGGTCAATTCAACGTCAGGATCCTTGATATTTCTTCAGTCGGCATATGATCTTGACCTTGGATTGACTCTTGTTATCTTTTCAGCATAAAATCCTCTCCTTAGCGTGTTTTCACTTCAGTCTCTAAAATGCCCTGTGGAAATATATCGGGACTAACACATAGAAGTTAGATAGACAAACAGTCTAATTAAGGGGGTTTTACTGTGTTTCTGACTCGTATAACTTTGGTCCATCAGATTACCCCCCACTTTTAGTTGTTCGTCCCGAACAATGCTATTAAAGGGCGTAAGTTCTAAGTTTGGCTTTGGAATATGAAAATTAGACTGTGGTACTCGATCTATCCTAATTCATGCATTGCTTACTTATTACCAAATTAAACTGTATAAATAAATAGAAGAAACTTAATACTTGTACCTCCGTGCTGAGATGCAAATTATATTGGATGTCTCGGGAGATAGCCCTTTTTAGGCTCCTGGACTGCAACCTCGGGATCGTCTCTTACTATATGGTTTTCTGGTAGCTTTCTCTAGCACGTGATTCGGTTCAGGTTTGAGTACCTTGATTTTCTTTTGGCGAGGGACTGCTTTTGTAGTAAATCGGCATTTGGCCTTCGTTTTGACTTTTTGAGTTCTTCACTTTTTGTTCGGTTAAAACCTTCACAATTTTGGGCCTTTGGCCTCTTGATTTGCTTCATTGAGCTTTTCGCCTTTTTGTGACTGCTAGTCCATTTTCTCGAGCCTTTTTGGGAGGTCCAATCATCGCCCGCAAGCCTATGGAAATACCTCCCCGCTCCTCTCGTTTTTGCCGTTTTCACGCGGGTCAAGGTGAGGGTCGCTCATCTATTTTCTCGGCTACTTTGACCGGAGATAGGACGGTCTGATTCCCGTCCTCGCCTTTTGCATTGCATGGCGGAGATGACTTCAATCTTCACTGAAACCCGAAGTGCAGCCTCCACTGACTTCGAAAACCATATAGTTTGATCTGATCCTTTGATTGCTTGCCAAGCCTCTCTAGGGCAGTTTATATCAACTCCACATCCCTAGTTATCTCAGCACAAAGGACAATTGGAAAGTTACATTCTAAGTTTTTAAACAGTTTGAATTTTCACAAGGTTAATGCATGAATTATGATTTATCTTTTTCACATTCTTAAGTTCATATTTTCAAAAAGGTACTTATTAAAAAAGAAAAAACAGCCGCATGTTATTTATGTACAGAGGTGGATCTCACCCCACACTTTTGAACGAAGGTGTGCCTTAGTTCAAAAGTCATGCAAGCTTAAAACTAAATTACTAAATTTAAATAACAGAAATTAAAGTGCGGAAAAGTAAGATAGTGTCGGGTTACCTCCCGACCAGTGCACTTGTTTAACGTCGTTGGCTCAACGATACCTCGTTTGTGGTTCATTGGTTTGGGTCCCATGGGTGGCTGAGGTCAAACTTTGCCACCGTTCCAGTGTTGCTTCTTGCTTTGAATCTTCCTGACGTCTTGCCGGATGTTGTACTCGGGTTCTGTTCCCATTGATCTGGTGGTTTCTCTTTCCATTGTCTCTGAGAAGGCGAGGGACCTTTTACCACAGTCACAGGTTTCTTGAGCCGAGCTTTCTTGTTTTTCCATCCGGGCTTCCATTCCTTTGGCCCATATCTTGGTCGCTTCTTTGTATATGAACTGTTGGCATCCGGGTTATGCTCCTTGCAAGCCCTCTTCTTTGCGGCAGAGGTGAATGGTCGATTCAGTATGAGTGAGTTTTCAGGGCTGCTTGGTTGGCTTGTGGCGAGGGAGTGCTTCATTGTTTGGTTTCTTGGCTCATGCCTTGCCTCCAACTCGCCTTGCACCTCTTCAATAATCACTTCATCTTCAGGGGCTGTGATCCTTATACAACCCGAGGGGACAAGTTGGGGGACTTCCACCCCAAGGGCCAGGTTTTTCTCGGTCAGATTGATAATGAGGACCGGGTCTGCCTCGGGTGCTTTGATAGTGAGGAACGGGCCGGGCTTGATTTCCTCGTCCGCTTTGGTAGTGAGTTCCCATGAAGACTCCTCATCGATGCTTTCTGTATCTGATTCGTCCATCACTTCGGATGGCTCGGGAGTGAGATCCCATGTAGGCTCTTCCTCAGTTATCCATGCGTCCTCATCCTCTGTCAGCTTTGTGGGCTCCAATGTTGGTTCCTTTAGAGCCGCCTCTACATCCATTACTGCCCTTGCCATCTCGGCTTGATTCTGCAGAATTCTTGCATCTATTTGCGCATAACTCGCGGCCAACTCTTCCATTACGTCCTCCAAGGACCGGCTTTGGTTTTCGTCTATCCGTTGGTTGCTAGCTGCCAACTCTTTTATTATGTCCTCAAGCGCATTGTGTTGTTCTTGCCTGAGCCTTGAGTCCTCGGCCAAATCATATATCAAGCCCCAAAGAGCACTCATCGTCAACTTATAGATCGAGCCTCCTGCCGCCTAATTGAGCCTATCCCACTCGTGTGGTATCATTCCACCGAGAAATCTTTGAATAAGATCGTAGTTAGTGAATCCATGGTGCGGGCAGCTTGTCACACGGGAATCAAAGTACCGTAAGTACTCATCCAATGTTTCATCCCGGGATTGCTCAATGTAGTTGATCTTTTCGCGGATTTCATGTTGGAAGGATGGTGGGGAACATTTCTCATCGTACCAAGGCTTTTTGCCGTAGTAAGATGACATGGTGAATTATGTACAACAGAAAAAAGAACAACTATCCATTTGCTAATTCCCCGGCAACGGCGCCAATTTGACAGAACCGCTCGTCGTCAAAGCGATTGTGCAAATAAATTTATAGTCCGCTACTCGCAACTATACTACTGGGTAGTACTTGGTAAGTAGGGGTCGAACCCAAGGGAACTAGGGGAATAATTGTTCTTCGGGGGGATTACGCAGCGTGGGAGCGTGTTTAAGGTCGGTTGGTTGGTTTTAAAGCTACCAGCTATTTTGATTGATTGATTGGTTGGTTGGTTGATTTTAATACTGGAAAGTAAATTACAGTTTATAATTAAAGAGAAATGTTCGGTTTCAGGGGACTTGTATTATATCCTGTTTATCATTGACCTTTAGTGAATCATCTAAGTATTCAAACGGTGAATCGAGGCTAGTTACAGCTCAAGACTTGCAACACCGGTTTAAAGCAACTCCTGTTCTAGTTCAGTCTAGCGCCAATACCCTAAGGTATGCTAGCCTGGGTGCATCCACCTGATCTCACAGTTACGCTCGACCAGATGGGGTTTAGGATGAGTCGAACTCCTCAGATAGCTTTACTTGTTACAGCTTCCACTACCTGAGTATGATCACGAATTCCCACAGTAGAGCTTTGCTTGTTACAGCATCCACTCAACCTTGGAAACTCTGACTAAATATGGAACATAGAACAAGTTTTAAATACTAAGACTAGACACTAAGTTTATAGTCTTAAAACATTTTATAATACAAGCGCGCCCCTTAGACCGAACTACTAGTTTAGCTACTATTCATCGCGCTAAACATTATATTACGGAATTAAAGACAACAGTTAAATAAATAAATACTAAGAGATACTTACAACCATTGAAGCACCAAGGGAGCTTTCCTTTATTTCCAAAGCAAAATTACAACGTTACAAATATTACAACTTCTAGAGAGAGAAGTGAAATTGGATTTTGGTGTGTTGAAATGAGGAGGAGGAGCTCTCCTTTTATAGCCATGGGAGGAGGAGGAGATGGAGGCAAGTGTTGCATTTTGATTGGAGGAGAAAATGGAGGGAGGAGATGGCCACATGTGGAGGGAGGAGAGGAGGAGGAAGGTGGTGGTGACATGTGGAGGAGGGGCAAAAGCCTCCGGTCACCACCACCCCAAGCCGCCGGTAGGCGGTGGCCAAGGAGGAGGAGCTCCTCCCTTGGCCACCACTTCTTCAAGTGGCCGGTCATCCTTGCCCATATGTGAGTTTTGTACAGTTTTGTGCAGTCTTTTCACAAAACTGTCAATGTGTTTCTTCCCCGGGCTGTCTTGACTCCACTCCTGATTCTTCTGATTAATTTGTTCTGGTCAATTCAACGTCCGGATCCTTGATATTTCTTCAGTCGGCATATGATCTTGACCTTGGATTGACTCTTGTTATCTTTTCAGCATAAAATCCTCTCCTTAGCGTGTTTTCACTTCAGTCTCTAAAATGCCCTGTGGAAATATATCGGGACTAACACATAGAAGTTAGATAGACAAACAGTCTAATTAAGGGGGTTTTACTGTGTTTCTGACTCGTATAACTTTGGTCCATCAGTGGCCAAGGAAGCATGGGATATTCTAGAATAGCCTATGAGGGTCCAGACGGTAAATATAACAATGAGGAAGAAGAGCATGAGAATGTCAATCTCGTCGGACTTGTACTGACTATTGAAGAATGCAGTGAGACAAGTAAAAGCCCATACTCTAGTGCACTGTTTGAACAGCCTGTTGATGACACCTCAGGCAATGACGAAGAAGAACTCTCCCATGAGGCCCTTGATGAGACGCACAAGGAACTGCATAAGAAGTGGCTGATGTTGATTGGTTTGAACAAAAACCTCATAGAAACTGTGACGAGCCTGGCAGAAGAAAAGGATAAAATATGGCAGGAGGTTGAACTTCTTGTTGCCCAGAAGGTGGAACACCAAGAGGAAATATCTGCTTTGAAGCACGAGATGATTGGAATGAATCAAGAACACTCGTCACTCCTTGCACAGAAGGTGAAACTGCTAGACACTGTATCGATTCTGAAAGCTGAGATGGAGAAAAATAGAGAAACACATCATGTAGGCTTGGTGGGGCTAAGGAGAAAGAATGCTGAGTTGCACATCCGCAAAGAAGTTCATCTCAATATTACAGGTAATCCTCAATATCTCATCAATGTTAAACCTATTCACAAGCGTCAGGTTGTCACATTTGGAGATGGAGGGAAGGGCCAGGTGATCGGCTGTGGGACGTTGAAGGTTCCGGATCTACCTGAGCTCGAGGATATCCTCCTAGTGGATGGGTTAAAAGGTGAACCTGATCAGTATCAGTAGATTGTGTGATGAAGGACAGTTTGTTACATTCACTCGTGATTCGTGTCAAGTACTGGATAGGAATGGAGACACACTGTTGGAAGGAAGTAGGTCAACAAACAAAAGCTACTGTCTAGGCCCAGTTGGAATAGGAGCTGCCACTGTCTGTCCGACAAACACGATACATGAGATGGAATTGCAAGGGACAGGTATGGTGTCCTCTTCTGGAAAGGTGAAAGACGATGTTGCCCCCAACTCAGTTCTAGAAGTTGATAAATGTAGAGGTGGGACCTCATCTGAAACACCCATTCAGACCAAGTCTATAGAAGATAAAATTCCAAAGGGAGGTCCAGCTGATGAAGCCATACTTACTTCAGATGGGACACTTGATGATGCACCTGCGCTGCAACCCTCATGGAAAATTAAGAGTCGAGCGAATGAGATCAAGTGTCGAGAACTGTGATGGACCATATTTATATGATTCGTTAAGACAGTTAAACCCACCAAATTAGACGCTTTATCTTGACAACTTTTACTTGTTAGTTTCACTTTTGTTCTACGGGCTATTTCAAGTAGTAAAGATGAAACGAGCTAAAATGGAGTTCTTAACGCTAAAAGTGGATTACAAGTCAGAACTGGCCATACTCTGACAATACTCCGATCAAGCCACAACTAAGTCCCAATGACTTATTCCAACAAAGATCAAGAACACAAGTGAAATGCCAAGTCTAAGTTCCTCATCTTTTGATATCAACTAAGAAGCAACCAAAGGGCAACCAAGAAGCAACCAAATTGCAACCAAGAAGCAACCAAAGGGCAACCGGAGTTACATGCCAACCGATGGCTTTTGGGGAAAAGATCTCAATCCACTCAACTTCTCCTCCTCCTCACCACATGGGCGGCTAGCCATGGAGAAGAAGCCACATGTGGCCGGCGGCATTGTGGCTTTTGCCACCTTGCCCGGTGGCTATTTGGCCCTACACTCCCCTCTTGCCATGTGTTGCATCCTCCCCTCTCCCCCTTGCCTATAAATACCAAGCTTCTCCTCCTTAGTTTATCATCCCATTTTGTGTGCAAAAATCCATAGTCACTTGTTACTTATCTCTCTAGAGTTTGGGCACAATCCATGTAAACACACCACTTTGATATTAAAGCTCCAAGTTTGTTCTTGATTACTCTTGTCGGTTCTTGAAGTACTCAAGCATTTCCTTTACTTTTCATTGTTCTTGAGTTTACTCCTGTTGGTTCTTGAGTATTCTCCCCTTTACTTTCCTTGTCTTGATTTCTAAAAACCTTTACTTTTCTGTCTTTCAAAACCTTTACTTTACTAAGCACTTAGCTATGATATCCACCTCTATGGATATTCGTAGCTAAACCCTTCATTCGGTTGAAGGGATGTGCTTGTATCATAAAATGTTTTAGACCCTTCTCTTAAGTGCCTCTTTGTGTTCAAAACTTGTTCTATGTGCCATATATTAGGTCGGAACACTATTGGTTGAGTGGATGCTCGAAAGAGCAAAGCTCTTCCATGGGTTCGTGAACCTTCGTGGTTAAGTGGAGGCTCGAAAGGGCATAGCTTAACTGTGGAGTTCAACCTCTTTAAAACACCATTTGTTTGATCGGAAATGATTGATCAAATGGATGCACATAAGCTAAGATACTTCGAAAGGAGGAATTAGCCCAAATAGAACAAGTGTTCTAAACGATGTGGCAAGTCATGTGCTAGAAATAGCCTTGATACATCTTTGAACACTTAGTATGATCATTAGAGGTCAATGATAAACAGATTTATGATACAAGGCCCCTAAAACCGAATCCTTTCCTTTAATTAAAACATCACCTGTCACTTTACTTTCAGTCACATATCAACTGCTTACTTTCCGCAAGTCTTATCCTTCAAGCATTTACTTTCAGTAAGTCTTGTCCTTCAAGCACTTTACTTTACGCACTTACTTTCCGCAAGTCTTGTCCTTCAAGCACTTTACTTTTCAGTATTTACTTTCAGTCCCGTATTTACTTTCTTTACTTTCAGTCATTTACTTTTCAGTACTAAAATCACAACCGACCCACTTACATTTCAGTACTAAAATCACAACCAACCCCCAACTGTCTTATTTTCCATTTTCGAATGAACAACTATCCACTAATTTCCTTGGGTTCGACCCCTACTTACCGCTTTACTACCCAATAGTAGAGTACGAGTAGCGGACTTATAAATTTATTTTGTACACATTGCCTCGCGACAAGGCAGTGCTTGTCAAATTGGCGCCGTTGCCGGGGAATTAGCTTTCTGATTAGTTGTTCTTTTCTTTCCCTTTTCATTTCTTCATTGCACTGCCCACTATGTATGCTTGGATGACTCAACATCTTCCCCAGTTTGGAGGTTCCATCGGAGAGGACCCTGTGATACATTGCCAACATTTTCACCACATCTGCCGCCACATGAAACCTGAGAATGAGACGTTGGAGGAGTTTAAGCTGAAATGCTTCAAATTTTCTTTAACTGACTTTGCGGTAGTATGGTACTACGCATCAACTGCTAGTTGTGCAGATTATTATGTGGATCTTCGTGCCCAATTCCTAAAAGAATTTTCCCCACCGTCCTTACGACATGACACCCGCGAGAAGATCATCTGCCTTCAACAATCCCGGGACGAGACACTAGACGAGTATTATACGTACTACGATACAATTGTTTCGCAATGCCCGCACTATGGATTCACCGAAGTATTCCTTCTTCAAAAATTTCTTTGTGGAATGAGGGCAGATGAGCAATCAAGGATTAACGACGCGGTGGGAGGATCAGCTATGCACTTATCCCTGATCGACATGTGGAATCTCATAGATGACTTGGCCGAAGCTACAAAACGAAGGCCAAGGCACCAAGCTGATCATAGAACGCAGATGGTGGAAGCTAATCTAGTAAGGAGTAGGGAAGAATTTTCAGAGACCATGAGGGACGAGTCAGAAACAGGAAGCATAGAGGAGGAACCTATATGGGAGATCACCCCCGAGCCATCAGAAGACCCAGAGCCGGAAGCCGATTTAGAGGAGGATGAAGAAAAGTCTTCATTAGAATTCACTCCTGAGCAGGCCGAAGAGGAAGTCCAGAATGCCACTAGCGAGCAACCCGCGAAATACCCAACCCTCACCACCGAAGCAGCCGAAGAAATCAATCAAGACTAGTTCCTCACGGACAGTCTGGCCAATATGGACCCGGTGCTTAAAATGGAAGCCTCGCAACTTTTCCCTCTGATCAATATCCAAATCGCAGAAAATTATGTGATCAATGGAGAGCCTGAAAGAAGGATGGAAGAAGGGTCTAATCAGAACAACTCCCTGATGGAGCAGTTTCTCGCCACAACTAGACAAGGTAGCCCTAAACATAAGAGAGCCCGACTCAAGAGACCAGCAGTTAAGGGTCCGTCGCCTTCTCAGAGGTGTTGGAAAGAGAAACCACCAGAATAATGGGAACAGGACCCGAGCACATCATCCCACAAGAACTCGAGGAGAATCAAGGTTGGCGCGGCAGAAAAGTATGACCTGAGCCACCCATGGGATCCCACCTTATGATACAGGAATGAGGTACTGTCGAGCTAACGATGTTAAACAAATGCACTGGTCGGGAGGTAACCCGACACTTATCTTATTTTCAGTCATTTATTTTCTGTCATTTAGTTTTTACTTTATCAGTCACTCTCACCCATTTTGTATAGAAGGAATGTCTAACATGTAGGAATCGGATTTTGGAGCAAGATCAGATCAGCCAGGCAGCTTTCGAGAAATACCGGGCCTGCGCCGAGAGTTCAAGGCCCCAACCGAACTCCCTCGATTATCCAGCTTCGAGCCATGTCATTAGCTCGCATGTCCTCGACATGTAACGACACCGTAAAGGGAGTTCAGTTCTTCCCTTTTCCTTAATGTCATTTCCTTTTCTTGTATATATTTGCTTGCATGACTTTTGAACTAAGTCGTGCTGTGAGGCACGCCTTCGTTCAAAAGTGTGGGGTGAGAACCGCCTTTGTATATAGTTAATTAACATGCTTTCTTTTTTCCTTTTCCCTTAATATTATCTTTTTGAAAATATGAACTTGAGAATGTGAAAAAGATAGATCATATATCATGCATTTACCTTGTGAAATCTCAACTGTTTAAAAACTTAGGATGTAACTTCTCATTTGTCCCTTTGTGCTGAGATATACAGGGGATGTGGAGTTGACATAAAATGCCCTAGAGAGGCATGGCAAGCACTCAAAAGACTGGATTTCACTATATGGTTTACGAAGTCTGTGGAGGCTGCACTTCGGGTTTCAAAGAAGATCAGAGTCATCTCCGCCGTGCAGCGTTTATGCAAAGAGGCGGGATGGGAATCAAACCATCCTATCTCTAGTCAGAGTAGCCGGGAAAATAGATGAGCGACCCTCATCTTGACCCGCGCGAAACGGCAAGGAAGAGAAAGAGCGGGGAGGTATTTCCATATGCTCTCGGGCAATGATTGGACCTCCCAAAGAAAGGTTGAAAAAATGGACTAGCAAGTCACAAAGAAGCAACAGCTCGAAGAAGCTAATCAAAGGCCAAAAGCCAAAGTATGTGAATGTTTTAACCGAACAAAACTGAAGAAACTCCAATTCAACATCAAAGGCCAAAGGCCAATTCACTTCAGAAGCTGTCCCTCACCATAAGGAAATCAAAGTGCTCAACTCAGTGAAACCCGAACCAAATCATGTGCTAGAGAAAGCGACAAGTTAACCATATAGTGTGAGTCGGTCCAGAGAATGCAGTCCAGGAGCCTGAAAAGGGCTATCTCCTGAAACATCCAAATTAAATTGCATCTCAGCTCGAAGGTACAAGTATCAAGTTTCTTCTAAGTATTTACACGGTTTAGTTTGGTAATAAGTAAGTAATGCATGAATAGGATAAATCTAGTTCTATATTCTCACTTTCCTATTTGAAATTTTTACTTGGATTGTGTGTGCATCTCTTAAATGGCATTGTTCGGGACGAACAACTAAAAGTGTGGGGTGATCTGATGGACCATATTTATATGATTCGTTAAGACAGTTAAACCCACCAAATTAGACGCTTTATCTAGACAACTTTTACTTGTTAGTTTCACTTTTGTTCTACAGGCTATTTCAAGGAGTAAAGATGAAACGAGCTAAAATGGAGTTCTTAACGCTAAAAGTGGATTACAAGTCAGAACTGGCCATACTCCGACAATACTCCGATCAAGACACAACTAAGTCCCAATGACTTATTCCAACAAAGATCAAGAACACAAGTGAAATGCCAAGTCTAAGTTCCTCATCTTTTGATATCAACTAAGAAGCAACCAAAGGGCAACTAAGAAGCAACCAAAGGGCAACCGGAGTTACATGCCAACCGATGGCTTTTGGGGAAAAGATCTCAATCCACTCAACTTCTCCTCCACCTCACCACATGGGCGGCTAGCCATGGAGAAGAAGCCACATGTGGCCGGCGGCTTTGTGGCTTTTGCCACCTTGCCCGGCGGCTATTTGGCCCTCCACTCCCCTCTTGCCATGTGTTGCATCCTCCCCTCTCCCCCCTTGCCTATAAATACCAAGCTTCTCCTCCTTAGTTCATCATCCCATTTTGTGTGCAAAAATCCATAGTCACTTGTTACTTATCTCTCTAGAGTTTGGGCACAATCCATGTAAACACACCACTTTGATATTAAAGCTCCAAGTTTGTTCTTGAGTACTCTTGTCGGTTCTTGAAGTACTCTAGCATTTCCTTTACTTTTCGTTGTTCTTGAGTTTACTCCTGTTGGTTCTTGAGTATTCTCCCCTTTACTTTCCTTGTCTTGATGTCCAAAAACCTTTACTTTTCTGTCTTTCAAAACCTTTACTTTACTAAGCACTTAGCTATGATATCCACCTCTATGGATATTCATAGCTAAACCCTTCATTCGGTTGAAAGGATGTGCTTGTATCATAAAATGTTTTAGACCCTTCTCTTAAGTGCCTCTTTGTGTTCAAAACTTGTTCTATGTGCCATATATTAGGTCAGAACACTATTGGTTGAGTGGATGCTCGAAAGAGCAAAGCTCTTCCATGGGTTCGTGAACCTTCGTGGTTTAGTGGAGGCTCGAAAGGGCACAGCTTAACTGTGGAGTTCAACCTCTTTAAAACACCATTTGGTTGATACTTCGAAAGGAGGAATTAGCCCAAATAGAACAAGTGTTCTAAACGATGTGGCAAGTCATGTGCTAGAAATAGCCTTGATACATCTTTGAACACTTAGTATGATCATTAGAGGTCAATGATAAACAGATTTATGATACAAGGCCCCTAAAACTGAATCCTTTCCTTTAATTAAAACATCACCTGTCACTTTACTTTCAGTCACATATCAACTGCTTACTTTCCGCAAGTCTTGTCCTTCAAGCATTTACTTTCAGTAAGTCTTGTCCTTCAAGCACTTTACTTTACGCACTTACTTTCCACAAGTCTTGTCCTTCAAGCACTTTACTTTTCAGTATTTACTTTCAGTCCCGTATTTACTTTCTTTACTTTCAGTCATTTACTTTTCAGTACTAAAATCACAACTGACAGATGCTTGTCGTCAGAGCAAATGTACAAATAAATTTATAAGTCTGCTACTCGCGACTTCACTATTGGGTAGCAAGTGGTAAGTAGGGGTCGAACCCAAGAGAGTCAGTGTGGATTAGTTGTTCTTTAATGAAGCTTACACATAAATTAAAGTGCGATTGGGGTTGGGTTTGAATGGTTTATACAGAAAGTAAACAGTTGATAAGGTACTGAAAGTAAAGGAACAGTTGATATAACAATTAAAGGAAAGATTCGATTTCAGGGGCCTTGTATCATATTCTGTTTATCATTGACCTCTAATGATCATACTAAGTGTTCAAAGATGAATCGAGGCTATTTCTAGCACAAGACTTGCAACATCGTTTAGAACACTTGTTCTATTTAGACTAATTCCTCCTTTTGAAGTATCTTAGCCTTGAGTGCATCCATTTGATCTTCAGTTACGATCAACCAAATGGTTTTTAAAAGAGGTCGAACTCCTCGGATAAGCTTTGCCCGTTAAAGCATCCACTTACCCGAGTATGTTCACGAACCCCACGGAAGAGCTTTGCCCGTTAAAGCATTCACTCAACCTTGGAAGTTATAACCTTATATGTGGCACATAGAACAAGTTTTGAACACAGAGAGGCACTAGGTGCAGGGACTAAAACATTGTATGATACAAGTACACCCCTTCAACCGAATGAAGGGTTTAGTTATGACTATTCATGGAACAGGACATCATAGCTAAGTGCATTGAAAAGTAAAGGTTTTTGAAAGACAGAAAGTAAAGTTTTCGAAAGTAAAGACAGGAAAATAAAGTTTATGAATTGAAAAGACAGTAAAGTAAAGACGAGAGTACTTACAAAAACTGTTGAAAGTGCTAAAGCTTTGATTCCAAAGTAAAGTGCTTACATGATTGTGTTCTTAATCTAGAGAGATAAGTGATTTGTGATTTTGGAATTTGTAGAGAGAGGAGCTCTCCACATTTTGCGATGATGGATACAATGAGGAGAGGTCTCTATTTATAGGCCAAGGAGAGGAGAAGATGTGGAGGAGAAGGAGACACTTGGCAAGAGGAGGGTGGAGAGCTCAAAAGCCATCGGGGTGAGGTGTCCCTCCCTAAAGCCGCCGGGCAAGGTGTCAACACCACAAGGAAAGCCGCCCATGTGAGGTGGAGGAGGAGAGTTTGAGTGGAATGAGATATTTGTCTCCAAAAAGCCATCGGTTTGACCGGAATTTGACCGGAGCTTCTTGGATTTTGGAGAGTGTATTTTGAATGAAAATGTCATTCTAAGATGATCTCAAGAAGGAACCTAAGCCAAATTCTGCTTGGAACATGGTCGAAATCCCAAAACGGCCAATATTGCCCTTGTTTGGCCTTTACCGGGCTTGGGCCCTTTGCATTGCGTTCTTGACCTTTGGGTGATGGATCTAGTATTTTTGAGTGATTCCAAGTCGGTTCCATGAAAGTTGTACAGTCGGAATTTGGTCGTGACCTGGAATGACTCGTAATTCATTTTCAGCTTTAAAACGCCTCCTTAGCCTGTATTCTCTCTAGACTTCAAAATACCCTGTAGATAAATATCGGAACTAACAAGCAAAAGTTAAATAGACAAAGAGTCTAATTTGGTGGGTTTAACTGTGTTTATGATTCATACAATTATGGTCCATCAGATCACCCCACACTTTTAGTTGTTCGTCCCGAACAATGCTATTAAAGGGCGGTACACACAATCCATGTAAAAACTTTAAATATGAAAGTGAGAATATGAACTAGATTTATCCTATTCATGCATTACTTACTTATTACCAAACTAAACCGTGTAAATACTTAGAAGAAACTTGATACTTGTACCTTTGCGCCGAGATGCAAATTAATTCGGATGTTTCGGGAGATAGCCCTTTTCAAGCTCCTGGACTGCATTCCCGGGACCGTCTCGCACTATATGATTTCCTTGTAGCTTTCTCTAGCATGTGATTCGGTTCGGGTTTCAATGGTTTGGTCTTTGATTTTCTTTTGGCGAGGGACAACTTTTGTAGTGATTAGGCCTTTGGCCTTTCATTTGACTCTTTGAGTACTTCACTTTTGTTCGGTTAAAACCTTCACAATTTTGGGCCTTTGGCCTTTGATTAGCTTCTTTGAGCTTTTGCCTTTTTGTGGCTTGCTAGTCCATTTTCTCAGCCTTTTTGGGAGGTCCAATCATCGCCCGCGAGCATATGGAAATACCTCCCCGCTCCTCTCATCCTTGCCGTTTCGCGCGGGTCAAGATGAGGGTCGCTCATCTATTTTCTCGGCTACATTGACTAGAGATAGGACGGTCTGATTCTCGTCCTCGCCTCTTGCATAAACGCTGCATGGCGGAGATGACTTCAATCTTCACTGAAACCCGAAGTGCAGCCTCCACTGACTTCGTCAACCATATAGTTAAATTCGATCCTTCGAGTGCTTGCCAAGCCTCTCTAGGGCAGTTTATGTCAACTCCACATCCCCTGTTTATCTCAGCACAAAGGGACAAATGAGAAGTTACATTCTAAGTTTTTAGACAGTTGAATTTTCACAAGGTAAATGCATAAATTATGATCTATCTTTTTCACATTCTCAAGTTCATATTTTCAAATAGATAATATTAAGGGAAAAGAAAAAAGAAAAACATGTTATGTACACAGACGGTTCTCACCCCAAACTTTTGAAAGAAGGCGTGCCTTAGTTCAAAAGTCATGCAAATATATACAAGAGAAGGAAATGACATTAAGGAAAAGAGAAGAACTGAACTCCCTTTTACTGTGTCGTGTCGTGGAACGACATGCCTCGGAGCTGGATAATCGAGGGAGTTCGGCTGGGGCCTTGAACTCTCAGCGCAGGCCCGGTAATTCACGGAAGCTGCATGGCTGATCTGATCTTGCTCCAAAAACCGATTCCTACAAGGGGTCATTCCTTCTATACAAAAAGTGGGTGAGAGCGACTTACGGTAAAAACTAAATGACAGAAAAGAAAATTACTGAAAGTAAGATAGGTGTCGGGTTACCTCCCGACCAGTGCCTTTGTTTAACATCGTTGGCTCGACAGTACCTCATTCCTGGATCATAAGGTGGGATCCCATGGGTGCTTGAGGTCGAACTTCTTCTCGACAGCTCTTTTGATTCGAGAGGGTGAGGCTTCATTGACCATAGTTGCTGGTCCAATGAGTCGTGCTCGCTTGTTACTCCTTCCGGGTTTCCATTCTTTCGGCCCATCTTTGCCGCTTCTTCATGTTTGAATAGTTGGCACCTTTGCGAGTTTGGAAGTTTGGGTTTGTACCATTAAATGTAGGCGACATTAAGCATGCGCCTTTGCCAATCCTCTTCATTGTGGCAGTAATGGATGGTTGTCTTGGAACGAGTGAGTTTTTAGGCGGTTTTCCTTGGCTTATGACGAGTGAGAGTTCCTTTGTCGGCTTTTTTTGGCTCATGCTCCTCCTCTAACTCCCCTTGCACCTCATCATTATTGATTATATGATCTTCGGTGGCTATGATCGGCATAAAACACGAAGGGTTAAGTTGAGGCACTTCAACCATGAGGACTGGGTCTGTTTCAGGTGCTCCGACAGTGAGGACTAGGTCTTTCTCGGACAGTTCGGCAATGAGATCCGGGACTTCCTCGGGTGCTCCGAGTGCAAGGACCGGGCCTGGCTTGATTTCTTCGGCCGCTTCGGCAGTGAGGTCTGGGTATGTCTCGGGCAACTTTTCAGTTAGGACCGAAATTGAATTGGGCAGTTTGGCAATGCGGTCCCAGATCAGTTGTGTAGTCGCCCAGAATTCCTCATTTTCGACCTCGTCTTGGTGTATCGGGGCACTCATTTGTTGGATGCTAGCTGCCAATTCTTCCTCCTTGTCCTGGAGTGGCTCGGTGGGCTCTATTGTAAGCTCTTCTTTGATGACCCTTGGCTTTGCATTGAGCATCTCATTGACCTGATTTGCAAATTTTTTTATAAGCGCCTTTGTCTCTGCCCAAGATTTCTCAGCTTCGGCCTAGTTTTGGTCTATTGTGATGGCCAGCTGCTGGTTGCTAGATGCCAGCTCGTTTTCTGCCACCCATAATTCGGTTTCGGCCCTGATTTAGTGCATCGTGTTGTCCAGTTCTTCGCGCCGCATGGCCTGATCTTCTCTTGACCTCGCGGCCAAATGGTTTATCAATTTCCAAAGATCATCCATGTTTAAATTGTTCACCGAGCCTCCTGCCGCGTCATTAAGCCAATTCCACTCATATGGCATCATCCCATTGAGAAACCTTTGAAGAAGATCGTGGTTGGTGAATCCATGGTGCGGGCAGCTCGTTACAAGGGAATCGAAGTACCATAAGTACTCGTCCAAAGTTTCGTCCCGGGATTGCTCTATGTTGTTGATCTTCTCACGGACTTCAAGTTCGAAGGGTGGTAGGGAAAAACTCCTCATTGTTCCAAGGCTCCATTCCGTAGTAGTAAGACTTAGTGAATTGCATGATAAAACAAAAAAGAAAAAACAAAATAGAACAATTATTCCGATTCACAACTCCCCGGCAACGGCGCCAATTTGACAGATGCTTGTCGTCAGAGCAAATGTACAAATAAATTTATAAGTCCGCTACTCGCGACTTCACTACTGGGTAGCAAGTGGTAAGTAGGGGTCGAACCCAAGAGAGTCAGTGTGGATTAGTTGTTATTTAATGAAGCTTACACATAAATTAAAGTGTGATTGGGGTTGGGTTTGAATGGTTTATACAGAAAGTAAACAGTTGATAAGGTACTGAAAGTAAAGGAACAGTTGATATAACAATTAAAGGAAAGATTCGGTTTCAGGGGCCTTGTATCATATTCTGTTTATCATTGACCTCTAATGATCATACTAAGTGTTCAAAGATGAATCGAGGCTATTTCTAGCACAAGACTTGCAACATCGTTTAGAACACTTGTTCTATTTAGACTAATTCCTCCTTTCGAAGTATCTTAGCCTTGAGTGCATCCATTTGATCTTCAGTTATGATCAACCAAATGGTTTTTAAAAGAGGTCGAACTCCTCAGATAAGCTTTGCCCGTTAAAGCATCCACTTACCCGAGTAGGTTCACGAACCCCACGGAAGAGCTTTGCCCGTTAAAGCATCCACTCAACCTTGGAAGTTCTAACCTTATATGTGGCACATAGAACAAGTTTTGAACACAGAGAGGCACTAGGTGCAGGGTCTAAAACATTGTATGATACAAGTACACCCCTTCAACCGAATGAAGGGTTTAGCTACGACTATTCATGGAACAGGACATCATAGCTAAGTGCATTGAAAAGTAAAGGTTTTTGAATGACAAAAAATAAAGTTTTCAAAAGTAAAGACAGGAAAATAAAGTTGCTGAATTGAAAAGACAGTAAAGTAAAGACGAGAGTACTTACAAAAACTGTTGAAAGTGCTAAAGCTTTGATTCCAAAGTAAAGTGCTTACATGATTGTGTTCTTAATCTAGAGAGATAAGTGATTTGTGATTTTGGAATTTGTAGAGAGAGGAGCTCTCCACATTTTGGGATGATGGATACAATGAGGAGAGGTCTCTATTTATAGGCCAAGGAGAGGAGAAGATGTGGAGGAGAAGGAGACACTTGGCAAGAGGAGGGTGGAGAGCTCAAAAGCCATCGGGGTGAGGTGTCCCTCCCTAAAGCCTCCGGGCAAGGTGTCAACACCACAAGGAAAGCCGCCCATGTGAGGTGGAGGAGGAGAGTTTGAGTGGAATGAGATATTTGTCTCCAAAAAGCCATCGGTTTGACCGGAATTTGACCGGAGCTTCTTGGATTTTGGAGAGTGTATTCTGAATGAAAATGTCATTCTAAGATGATCTCAAGAAGGAACCTAAGCCAAATTCTGCTTGGAACATGGTCGAAATCCCAAAATGCCCGATATTGCCCTTGTTTGGCCTTTACCGGGCTTGGGCCCTTTGCATTGCGTTCTTGACCTTTGGGCGATGGATCTAGCATTTTTGAGTGATTCCAAGTCGGTTCCATGAAAGTTGTATAGTCGGAATTTGGTCGTGACCTGGAATGACTCGTAATTCATTTTCAGCTTTAAAACGCCTCCTTAGCCTGTATTCTCTCTAGACTTCAAAATACCCTGTAGATAAATATCGGAACTAACAAGCAAAAGTTAAATAGACAAAGAGTCTAATTTGGTGGGTTTAACTGTGTTTATGATTCATACAATTATGGTCCATCAACAACCAACTCACTTACTTTTCAGTACTAAAATCACAACCAACCCCCAACTGTCTTATTTTCCATTTTCGAAAGAACAACTATCCACTAATTCCCTTGGGTTCGACCTCTACTTACCGCTTTACTACCCAATAGTTTAGTACAAGTAGCGGACTTATAAATTTATTTTGTACACATTGCCTCGCGACAAGGCAGTGCTTGTCAAGTTGGCTGCCTGTTCATCCAGTCCGAAGAATGTCATCAAAGCATTTATTGATGAGATTTGGGTGGTGGCCATTCATGTGAAGCTGGAAGAGCTCATCAGATATAAAGCATGGAAGTTATATCATTTTGTGCACAGTCACGGACTGAAGGAGACTATGTACGGACTCACACAAGCGCCCAGAGCATGGTACGAGACGTTCCTCATCGACCATGGCTATGAGCGAGGGGTAGCAGAGAAGCATATGTTCGTCACGAGTACACAGAAGCTGGTTGGCCAGTTCGTGAGACAGATGCAAAAGGAGCTCCAGCTGACCATGGTGGGAGAGATGAAACATCTTCCTGGAACACATGTTGACCAGCTGCTGCACTCAGTTCCTATGTATGAAGCAGAATCTGTCTGAACACGGAGTGGAACGGGTGAAGAAGGTTCTGCCCAAGAACCCAGTACAACACTCCATGAGCAGGTATCACTTCATCAGAGAGCTAGTGGAGAAGAAGGTCATCACATCAAAACACATGACCACTGTAACTGTCGTACTCAACATGCCACTAGACGCCACTCAGTTTGAAACACTTAGATCCTCTCTGGGTCTGCGTGTTATCGCCAACAAAGTGTTCCAGACGGAGGTCAGCTAAGAGCAGAGCCCCAGCAAAACAGATGGGCTGACCTACCAAAGAAGAGGGCTGGAACAGATGGTACATGGTTGGAACTGATTACTAAGTTCAACATATTTGCAGCTTTATGAGGCGTTGGAGCATATCAAGGAGGAGAGAGGTGATTGGATAAATATCTCAAGAGATATACACATGATAGTTTTTGGCAAGTTGAGGAGTCCAAATTTTTAAAAATCAAAAAGGCAGTCGAATCGAAGTCGGATGAGGATACATTATCAGCAACCCCTAAGATCAGAGAGGGGAAAAAGAAGGGAGAAGAGGCGGCTGTCACAGAACTTAAAGAAGCTACTTCAAAGGCGTCAAAGGCTGATCCTAATCCAACTAAAGGGATTGTGCAGACTGCGAAGGAAAATCAGTCGCCGGCTGAACAACCCCTCAATGAGGTAATCTCTTGTTCTCACTCCCAAGCTATTGCTCTCAATTTTGTTGATGAGGAAGTACGAAAGATTGGTAAAGATTCAGTGAGTCATAAGGGTGCCAAAGTGGTTAATGGGAAGCTGAAGGATTTGAAACCTGCTGTAGATTCTGTGGCCGAAGCTGCAGAAGAAGGTGAAGCCAGTAGGGCTAAGATTGTGGTTCTGATAAGCAAAAGCTATTGAATGCAAAGGTAGATGCCACTGGCTCCGTGCTGAAGAAGACAAGAAAGCAAAAGGAAGGGATTGTTAGTCAAAAAGGAGTTGTGACTGATATGCCAAGGAAGCTGAAACGGTCAGTCGATCCAGTTGTGGAGTTGCTGAAGACTGTTCCAGAAGAGCTTGAGGATGAAAACACACAAGAGGATGATGAGGACTCAGTTTCATTGGCTGAGCTCAAGAAGTGTGAAAAGAAGAAACCGAAGAAGAAAGTTATCATCCAAGCATGCTCGACTGAAGTAACTACCAAGAGGGATGATAAGTGAACAAATGCAGGGGGAGCAAGTGCATCCAAGAAAAGGAAGAGGAGTGCTCCATGATTTGTTCCGCCTAGTGTACCAACTGGAGTGTCTAAGCATGGAATGTGGTTTGTCAGTACAGACGCAGCAGCTAAGTGGAAGGGAGTGTAGAAAAGAAAGATCATCCCTGAAAGGCTACTTAATGAGAAGACACTTCCATCCTAGTTGAAGAACTGACCACATTCTACTCGATGTTGTTCTTCATCGCCATAGTCAATTGGGAGCCTACATCTCATAGAGCCACGGACAGAAAGGAGATGGGACAACTGCACTACCAGATTGGGAACAGGATTCTCATTGACATAGGAAGAATTATGTTCGACCAGATTGCAGAACACGCCATATCTACAAAGTCTCTGCACCAGATAATCTTCCCATCACTTATCTATAAGCTGAACATCAACCAGCATCCAGATTTGAAGACAGACCAGGACAGACTGTCAAGTGCTCCATTGAAGTTGGTAATTGATCACAAGATGTTCAAGGGTCGACATAAGAATGATCTAAAGGACCCCGGGCTGAAGAGGAAGGACGCACCTGAGTCTTCCCTAAGGAGAACTGCTGGTGAGAAGTTGTCCCGAGCTGAACGCGGATAGCTGCTGAAGGAGGTGGAGATCATATTGGAGGTCGAACAAGAGCAGAGGATAAGAATCAATCAATTGGTGCGCGCTCTGCGATATCCCAGTGATGATAAAGAAGACGGAGAGAGTTGATGTCCTGATTGAACATCTGGCAGAACTCCTTGATGTTATCTCAGATGAAGACCGACAAAGACATGCACGCTGGAGACATGGAAGATCTGAAGAAAAGACATGCTGCCATGAGCCAAAGAGAGATATGTCTTCTATACGAAGTAAAGCCCTTAAAATTACAAATTGAGGTGGAGAAGGACTACCACGCGGCAGTACTGGATGAGCTGAATCAGTTCAAGAAATCAGTGAAGATGATAATCTCTGGATCAAAAGACCTAGATACATTTTTGAAGTCCCAGAGAATGAGTGGAGGATGTAGATGCATTGGCTACACAGATTGGAGCAGTTCAGGAAAAGATTAAGTTTGTCGAAGGTGAACAGCCGGTAATCGGAGAGATGAATAGGTACCCTCTGGCCATCATGATGAGTTCCAACAACGAATGGAGAAGAGACTCAAGAACCTGTTGGTACTGTCACAAGAAGGGGCACATCAAGCTATAGTATCACGAGTCCAAGATGAAACTGGACGAGCTCATGGGTTCTCTCAGAACTTACGAGATGAATCACGAGGCCCAATCCAGAGAGGTGAAAGGAATTGCTCTAAAAGCTGAGGTATCCGAAGATACGCTCGAGTCTGACTGCAGCACTGAGCAACTGGCGATGATGGCTCAAAATTTTGGGAGGATGATTCAAAAAATCAACAGACGTGGCCCTGGGCAAGATCAGTCATCCTCGAGCAACTTTCGTAAGTGGAAAACAGGCAAGATAAGAACCAGTGAAAAGAGGCAGGATTCTTCTGAAAAAGGGAGAGAGATTCAATGCCACGAATGTAGGGGCTTCGGTCACATCCAGGCCGAATGCGCTAACACCCTCAAGAAGAAAAAGGCAATGGTTGCAAATCTCAGCGATAGTGAGTCAGAGAATGAGGAGGAAGGTGATGAAACTACCAACTTTGTTGCATTTATAGCAACCATAGGAGAATGCGGTAAAACCACATCAGTTGGAACTCCCAGCTGACGACTCCTCAGACAATGATGATGAAGAACTCACGCAGGAGACTGAGGCCAAAACTTACAAAGACTTATATGAGAAGTGGCTATTGGATATTAAACTCAACAAGAAGCTCAACGACGCAGTTACCAGCTTGACTGTTGAAAAAGACAAAGTGTGGCAGGAGGTCGAGATACTGGTTACACAGAAGGTGGAACTCCAAGGTAAGGTTGATTTGTTGAATACTCAACTGACTGAAATGAAACAGGAAAGGTCATGTCTGCTTACTCAGAAAGCAGAACTCATGTGTACTGTCTCTTCGCTGAAAGTTGACATGGAGAAAGATCGTTAGACCCATCCAGTAGGCATGGCGGGTCTAAGGAAAACTATTACAGATCTGAAATGCAAGGAAGTGTACCTCTTGAAGCAAGTAGAGTCGCTGGAACTTTAGGTAGAATATGAAAGAATGGATCACTCAGTCACCATGAAGGAGCTCAATCAGATCAAACAGTCGGTTAAGATGTTGAATTCTGGCTCTAAAAATCTAAACGAGATCCTCATGTCTCAAAGGATGGAGTCCGGACATCGTGGACTGGGTTTCACAGGAGAAGGCAGCTCAAAAGGTACAATATTTGTCAAAACAAAATCATTGGCTGAACAGCACTCTGAACAGAATGTGAATCAGCACCCTGGACAGAAAGTGAATCAGCACCCGCGATAGAAGGTGAAACAGTACCAAGGAAAAACTCCAGCTGGTCAGAGGACGACTCGCAAGGCACACACACACCAGCCCTCCCTCAAAACAGAGGAAAGACTCTTGGACATGTTGGCACTGCTACCAGATTGGACACATTAAACCTAAGTGTCGGCTGTTTCTTGCTGAACGAAGAGCCTTTGAACACAGTACTAAACCTCGAATGAAACAGGTCTGGATACCAAAAGCAAGCAAGACCGTGTGCATGGTTGCCTATAGCTCATCAAGTCACATGGAGAAAGATCGTTGGTACTTCGATAGTAGATGCTCCGCTCATATGACAGGTAACTCTAAGTACCTCACACATATTCGACCTGTGTTGAAAAAATAGGTTGTCACCTTTGGAGATGGAGGAACGGGTCAGGTGATCGGCTGTGGGACATTGAAGGTTCTGGATCTCCCTATACTTAAGGACACACTCTTAGTTGAAGGATTAAAGGTGAACTTAATCAGTATAAGTCAACTGTGTGACGGCGGACACCATGTCAAATTCACCCATGACTCGTGTCAAGTTGTGGATAGAGAAGGAGGCACACTGATGAAAGGCAGCAGGGCAGCCACCAACTGGTACCTCATAGGCTATGCTGGAACAGTTGCTGCATCAGACAGTTTAACGAGTCAAGTGGACGAGATGACATTATGGCACAAGCGCCTGGGTCAATTGAACCTCAATACCTTAAAGAAGCTCTCTTCAACTGAACTTATTCGAGGAATGCCCAATGTGACCGGTGATATAGATGTAATATGTGGAGTATGGCAGATTGGAAAACTGACGAAGGCCTCGCACCCCAACATCTCACATATCAGTGCTAGCAGACCGTCGGAACTGATCCATATGGATCTGATGGGTCCGATGCAAGTTGAGAGCTATGGCGGGAAGAAATATGTTCTCGTATGTATGGACGACTACACCAGACTTACCTGGACTAGATTTCGCCTGAAGAAGGCTCTATACGGTCCCGCGCAGGCACCTCGAGCATGGCACGAACTGCTTCTCATCAATCATGGATATGTGCGAGGGGGAGTGGACAAGACCCTGTTCGTGAAGCACACAAGGTCTAATTTTTTCGCACAAATCTATGTTGACGATATAGTGTTCAACATACAGAAGCTGGTGGATTAGTTCGTGGAACAGATGCAGAAAGAGTTCAAGATGAGTATGGTTGGAGAGATGAACTACTTTTTGGGACTCCAGGTGATACAGAGGGATGATGGCATTTTCATCTCACAGAGCAAGTATGCCAAGAATCTGATAAATAAATTTGAGTTCAAGAAGGCAAGTCACAAAAGAACGCCAGCTGCTACGCACTTAAAGATCACTAAAGACAAAGCTGGAACAAGGGTCGATCAGACTCTGTACAGGAGTATGATTGGGAGTCTCTTGTACTTGACAGCCATCAGACCAGATATAGCATATGCGATAGGAGTTTCTGCAAGGTACCAGGCGGATCTGAAAGAAAGTCATCTTCTGCAAGTGAAGAGAATCATAAAATACATATGCAAAACTGTCGACTTTGGAATCTGGTACACCAAGGACACCAACTCACACCTGGTTGGTTACTGCGATGCTGACTTGGCAGGAAACGCTGAAGATTGGAAGAGCACTTCTGGGGGTTGTTTCTTCTTGGGAAATAACTTGGTTTCCTGGTTCAGTAAAAAGAAAAATGGCATCTCCCTATCTACGGCCGAAGCGGAGTATATCGATGCAGGAAGTTGCTGCACTCAACTGTTATGGATGAAGCAAATGCTGTCTGAATACGGAGTGGAACAGAAGGAGTTGACCCTGTACTGCGACATTATGAGCGTAATCAGCACACCAAAAACCCAGTACAGCACTCCAGGATGAAGCACATGGACATCGGACATCATGTTATCAGAGAGCTGGTTGAACAGAAGGTGGCGACCCTAAAGCATGTGACAACGGACAAGCAATTGGCTGACATCTTCACCAAACCGCTGGATGCTACACAGTTTGAGACACTCAGATCCTCCCTGGGTCTATGTGTTGCCAAACACTAAGTGTTCCAGGCAGTGATCAGTCATAGGCAGAACTCCAGCAAAACAGTTGGACTGACCACTCAATGAAAGAAGCTGGAACAGAAGGTGCAGATTATAAGGATGGATATTTTTTAAATATTTCAAAGACTTGTTCGTGCCGTTATGAGGAAACAGAGGATATTCTCGAAGACATACTTGGGAAGTTGAAAAGGCTGACCTTGATTTGAAAATCAAATCCATTTCATCTGCTGTTATTCTCACTCTCTCCTCAAACCCTAGAACGACACCTGTTGCGAATTCTCTCGTTCCTTCATCTTTTCCGCGACGATGGTAAACACTAGGAAAACCTCCAAGTCCACTGTCAAGACTTCACTAGAGACAAAGAAGGTGGTCATAAAATCATCCAAATCTCTGACGAGAAAGCCTCAAATCTCAAAATTGAAGAAGCCAAAGATGCCAAAGGAGAAAAAGGCGTCGCCTTTAGATACCGAAACTGCAACAATGTCTTCTGTCAAAGTAACCGTCGGAGGAGTCTGAGGTATTCTTGAAACCTAAAGCTCCGATTGATATATCCTTGTCTGTGAAAGATGCGATTGCTGGAAATAATAAGGTTGAAAAGGGAGTGAAAGAAGTGGATGATAAGAGTGGTGAAGCTTGTAGGGCTGTGGTTAGTGAGGCTGATGTTGGTGGTGTGAAAGAAGGGGATATTAGCAAGCCTAGGTCCAAGGTTTCCGCTGGTTCAAAAATATGGAGGGAGAAGATTCTTACTTCTGGTTATGTGCGTCCATCCGGACTTCGAAGGAAAGTTGTTAGTCATAGAAGAGATTCTCTAAGAAAGTATCTGGCAAAGATCTGTGCTATAAGAGCATGGCTTGTTCCAATGTCAGATTCGGAGACTGAACAGCTCCTTGAGTCTTCCAATGTGAGGAAGGTGGTTATTGATGAAGGATCTGAAGATGGTTTAGGAGAAAAGGATGAGGGTTCAGGTGGAGAGCAACATGCAAACCAAACTGATGCTGTGGCTGCAGAATCTGACCCATCCGAGAAGGATGAAGAACTGGAGAGCATTTGCAAAGATATTGATGAAGTTGTTCAAGATTTGCAAAGAGAGGAGGTCTCAGTGCCGGCAATGTCAAGACCAGATCAGTCTTCAGATGCCCAGGCCGTAGGGGTTGAAGAATCTGAGTCTGCCAACAATTCACAATCTGCAGAGGAGACAAGAGTGCCAGCAGAAGCTGTGTCAGGCTGTCAGCAGGAAGGTGAGATAGTTTTACCCCAAGAGACCCCTACCTCAGTGGCAGTATCAGTGGAAGAGTCAGATGAAGTTTCAGTCACTATACAAGATGATGATTATGTGGAGGAAACCCGTGTGGAGGAGGATCTCCCAGCTATTTTTGATGCCGAGATTGAGGATGTTGCTCAGCCTCTCGTCTTGTCAGATAGCCCTTCAGAGGATTCTCAGGATTTCATCTCTCTCGCTGAGATCAAGAAGGCAAAGAAGGACAAAGGGAAGATGAAGATTTCGGTTGAAAGCCCGGCGAAGAAGGACTCTGTCCGGGATGCAGAGGGGCGCAAGGCTGCATGGGGAGTCATTGCTTCCAAAAAGAGGAAACGTGGAGTTCCTACTCCTGTTTCAGAAGATGCTAGAAGATGTGGAGTCCCATTTCCTCTTTCCGACGCTGCTCCAACCAGCGTGGTCAAGAAGGGAATTTGGTTTGTAAATAAAGATGCTGCGAGAAAGTGAAAGTTAGTGCTGAAGAGGAAGATTATTCTAGAAAGGTCCTTGATGAGAAGCCCTATAACGCGAAGGAGGTCATTCATGTCCTGAAGCAAACATGCATGATAGGGACCGTGACCAAGAGCAAACCATTCAACGAACAACTAGTTCGAGAAGCTATTGCAAATCTCCCTCCTCAGTTTGGAGTGTTCGGTGACAAAGACTATGGAGTTATGTTTGAGGAAGGAGAATTGAAATTGATCCAGCTCTTATCGACAAGTACTTCTTGATAGATGACCCAGAGGTAGATGAGGAGGAGCAGGATTATGATAAGATTGTGGACACTATAACTGTGGGGTTAGTTCCATGGTGGACTGAGACTGTTGTTCCTACGACTCACCTGTCAACGTTCTTCTTTATGCAATTCTTCATTGCAGTATTCAACTGGAAGCCTTCCTCTCACCGCTATACAGTCAGCAGAGAAGTGGCCCAACTGATATATCAGATTGGAAACAAGATGATATTCAATCTGGGAAGAGTGATGTTCAAGCAGATTGCTGAGCACGCTACTTCAAAATGATCTCTTCACCAGATCTGTTTTCCATCTATGATACATGATCTGATCATCCGACAAGCTCCATAATTGAAGAATCCAAATGATCATCTTTCCAAGCCCCCGCAGAAGTTCACTGTTGACCACAGCTCTTTAAAGGCCGCCATGTGAACGATCTCAAAGAACCAGGACAGAAAAGGAGGGATGTCCCAGAGTCATCTAGGCGAGGGGGAGCTAGGATGGGTCGTGATGAGAGGAACAAGCTGATCAAGGAACTGGATGCCATCATTGCAACTGACAAGGAGCAACGAAAGCGCTTCAACAAGCTGGCCCGTGCACTTTGCTACCCGAGCGAAGATGAAGATGATGATACGGAGTCTGATGGTGTTTCTGATGATGAGTCGTCTGCTTAAAGGTCCATGACTACAAACTCTCTGAACTATGTGTTTGGTTAAACATTCGTACTGTTTTGTGCTTGTTCTGGCACATTTTGTATTTTCTGTTCGAACTCGATTGGACCCCTTGCCAGTTTGTGGCAAAAAGGGGGAGTAGTTTGAGGTGACTAATTGTTTTTCCCTCAAGTATGTCTAAAGTCTAGATAGATAAATAGATCTAGTAGATTTGGTTTTGCCAAAATGCCAAGGGGGAGATTGATGTTCCCTTGAATGGTATGTATTTGGCAAAACGTCCTTAGACAGTTCAAACAGGAGTTCAACCGCATGCTAGCACTCATGTACAGCGTGGAGCAGACGCGTGAAACAGATCGAAGATTTTGGAGTTCGAAGATCTTTTCGGTTGAAGTCGGCCAACGAAGAATTAGATATTCGGATATTCAAATTAATATCTCCTCATCAGAATGGAGCTCGGAATGGCTGACTTGTCGTGGAAGATATCTTATAATCTTCCCAAAGATTGGATTGAAGATACACATAGAATATTTAGGAATATTTCCTAAATAGAATGCTAGGGCTTCCATATCTGGATCGCTTTTCAACAAGAAAAATACACGAGTGCATATTGCTGATCGGAGAAGAAGAGAGCGACGGCCGACTGTCTTGCTCCATTGGAAAAACATCGACGCTGATACAGTCTGTTCAGTGTGCTGTTCAGACTATCTGTGATTGATCTTACCGCTGCACACACCAGTGACCACTGCTGGCTTTCGATAGAAAGCAACCGAGCTTCGGGAGAAGATCAAGCACGTTCGGACAGGAGGTTCGGACAAAAAGGATCGAGTGGGAGCCGAGATCATAAATCTAAGAGTAGTGATAGAGGCTAGACATCTTAATTCGGGAGATTGTAAGAGTAAGTCCACGAATAGCTCTATACTATTTAATAAAGATTTATATCACTTTAGGGTGTGGGAAACCCCCCAGAGTAAGCGAAGCCGAACTGGGTATCATATTGTGTGTGCTCCTGTTTAGTTCTGTATGTGGTACTGTTTGCAAAGGTGTTCAACGTCTGTTTGAACACTACTTCGAAGAATAGCTTGAGCAGATAACAGTATTTCAGTGTTTCACACTGCTTATTTCATTTGATTATGATATCGTTGTATTAAGTAGCATGTTCGTCCTGATTACTCTATTCATTTGTTGTATTAAGTATCATGTTCGTCCTGATTACTCTATTCATTTTATCGTATAAATCCTATATATTATTGTATGCAACTGATCAGATTCTGAGCACATGCATCCACCCTTTTAGAGTCACAGTTTGTCGGGGTATTGATTATATTGCCTTTCTGAAAGACACGAAAAAGACAGAGATCGACTTGCCCATAGCACGTTCTGGTCGCTTGCTTCAGTCTTCATCTTCATTTTGCTGTCCTGTGGTTACATGTCACTTAGGACCACAGACAAATTGAGTCGAGTATTAGATTGTTTAAACTTGTTTTATTTGAAATTAGACGAGTTCGAGCCGAGAGTATTATCGAGTTTTAAAAACATATGGTTTAGCTTGGCTCGTTTAATTTTCACGACTTCGAGCGGCATTCGAGCCTTATACGAATAATTAAAATAAATTAAATTAATGTAATTATTTACTATTAACGAGCGTTATTTGACCTTTCTTGAAAAATATTTGAAAGTGTGCAAAATTTCTTTAACGGGGATCATTAACGAGCTTCAAACAATATGAACGAATTTTAATCGAGTATATCTCAACGAGTTTTAATTCAGTTTATAAACGAGCCCATAAACGAATTATTCGCGAACGTAAATGAGCACCCTCTTGCTCGTAATTGGCTCGTTTATTAACGAGCTTCAAATTTATAGTTTGACTCGTTTAAGATCGAATCGAATTTCAATCGAACTCGTTCACCAATAACTGGCGAGCTTATCTCAGCTCGTTTACATCAAAATGCACCGTGATATTTTACATCAAAATGCAACAACAATATCATGCGCTCTCGTATTGAATATGTAATATGGTATGTATGGCGAACTTTGTCCGTCCCTTACTGATTGATTCGTTTTTTGTCACTTTTTAGATTCAAGTTCTTATAGATTTTTGGATGTTGTCGAGTAATATCTATTGTATTCTAATGAATTTTTAAGTATTTTAGCTCATATGGATGATGGATCATAAGAGAGTCAAAAAACTAAAACAAGCGAATCCGACCAAAGTTGACCAAATTGGACTAAAGGCGCTGTCTAGGGGATGCGTTGTGACGCGCATCGTCTAACGCATCAAATTAATTATTTATTTTCTTACTAGTACTACTAAAGCGCGGCAAGTAAGATCGATCCCTCATGAAACTAATTTGTGAAGTTGTTTATATGTATGACAAGTGAAAAGGGTGTGAGTTAATTGACTTGAACACAACAAACAAGTAAAAGGAGTTTTTTTCCAATCAATGATGAAATTCAGTTCAAGACAATCACTTGTGACATGTGTTTATCATCGATATTAATAATCATAGATTATAATTAAGTGGGGCTACTTCGACAAATGTAATGCCCTACAATATCCTGGTAAAGGTGATGATATAACAATAATTCCCTTTGACAAAGATGATGTGTTTCTAATTCTCCTAGATATGCATACTCCGAAAACGTAATACTTAGATGATTATCCGGTAAATGCTAACGATAAGAATTAAATAAGTCGAAAAAAATTTACGAAAGTTTTCACTTTGTCTACTGATTTAACTCTTAGAAATAAGCATAGAAAATTATTGAAAAAATTATAAAATATGCATTAAATATAAATCTCAAAACAAAACATCACAATATGGTGTCCTAAACTGAAATAACGATTTAGCTAGACATGGTCTGAACTAAAGATATCATTAAAAGAAATGCAATGGTGTAGTGAAGAAATCATTGAAGTGATGTTGCAGGGCTTCGCGCGCACTAGTCACTACTACTCAGCTCTCTACGCTGGCTTGATGCTTGATTGCTTGATTATTAGGGTTTAGTGCTGCCTCTCTTAGGATTTCTCTCCACGATCGCCTTTTCCGTTCTTATTTATGTTGCTTTTTATTCTATGAAGAATCTTGGATATTTGAGAAGATTATCTTCAGATAATATCTTCAAATATGTTTTTTAAGTTGCCAAATCCTAAAAATTCACATCTGCTGACGTCATTGATGACTCACTGCTAACGTTAGCTGCGCACCAGCTTAGGGCCGACTATTCTTTTGAACCTAAGTTTTATGTTGTTCGGTTCAGTTGAGTTAAATTAAGTTCATTTAAGTATAATTAAATTGTGAAATGTACAATTCAATACATTTCAATATATTTAAATTAAGTTCAATTCAGTTCGGTGAAATTAACTTTTGCTCTTTTCAGTTTAGTTCCACTTTTTTAGGTCAACTCAATTTCATTTTCCAATTTTCAACTTAATTTTAATTCACATATATTCAACACCATTATTCAAACCATTATATGCACTTTTAATTTATGTGATCTTGATCATTATGTATGAGGAGCGCTCAAATGAGAATTCCTTATTTTTCGAGAACTTGAGACCCCAATCTTCACCATCCAAAATGTAAGATGCATTTTGGTGGTGACACATGTCCTATGTGCATTTTCCAATATGCATTTAATGCAAAGTCAAAGCCACCATTTTTTACTTTACTTTTGGACATGTGTCGCATGCAGATTCAAAGATGCATCATGATCTAATGGTGAGATTTGAGTTCTCAAGTTCTTGAATTTGTAAGGGTTCTCAACCGAGCGCGCCCTTATACACCTCTCAAGACACTACTACTGCATCCAGTGACGGAGCTATGTAGAAGGCATATTGAGCTTAAGCCCAACATGCTTTGGATGTAAAACTAAATTTTGAAATTTGAAGTGTCTTTTTTGAAAAATTTATACAAATTTCATAAATAGCCCAAATAATTTCAGAAAAAATAAATTTTGCCCTAGTTAATCTTTGGTCCTGCCTCCATCCTTGACTGCATCCTTTTTGACATGGAAGTATTTGGATTTGTTGCACTTAATATGAATCAATGAAACATGAATAAGACCACTAATCATGTCGAACAAGCAAAAATGACATTTCATAGTTTGGTTATTTATGATATTAAGTATTAATTGCTTCGATCATCTCTTAAACTTGCTTGGATATGAGTAATTGTAAGTGACGGTAATTGACTTGTGAAATTATGTTGTCTGTTCAAGACTAGATCCAAGTGGTGTTCGAACTGTGACTAGAACACCGTGGCAGACACTATCCGAAACTACACAATGTAAGCACACACGATGTAATACCCAGTTTGGCAACCAGCCTACTCTGGGGGGTTTCTCATGCCCTAAAGGGTAGCAAATCTTATTAAAAGCTTAGAGCTATAGATGGTCTTACACTTACAATCTTCCGAATGTAATCACCTAGCCTCTAACACTTCTTTTCGATTTACGATCGCGGCTTCCCCTCGATCCTCTAAGTTCGAGACTCCCTCCCGAACCTTGGTGAAACCTCTCATGAAGTTCCGTGCCTTCTCCCTAAGATAGACGCGTTCTCCCGAATGCGTAGCAACAAGTGGTGTGTGTGCAGCGTTAGTTCCACGGACAGGTCTGATCAGCACACTGAATAGACTGCCTCGGTACTGATTAGTTTTCAGGTGTAGAAAACTATCCGGTCGTCGTCTCCTCCTCCTCCTCGACTTGAGCGTATGAACGTGTACACCTTCTCCAATAGACGACTTGCTGATTTAGGAGCCCTAGCTACGTATTTATACTCCTCATTAGCTTCCCAAATCAGTCGAGATACTCTATCAAATATTTAGGAAATATTCCTAAATATTCTCTAGATATCATATCCAATCTTTAGATAATCTTGCATAATATATTTCTTCCTAGTCACGGCTGCTTGATAATATGCATTGATATTTGATGATATTCTCCTGAATATCTTATCCTGACTTTCTTGTAAGTCGACTCAAATCTGCATATCTTCAATATTTAGAAATTTCAAATTTAGTAAACTTTGGTTCTTCAGTTCTGTGCAGCATGCGTGTTACAATCTTCAGTTGAACAGCTTCTTGGCTTCTGGTTGAACACTCTGAAGTCGTTTTGCCAAAATCCATGCCACATAGAAACAACAAATTGAATTAGTAGTGGTGAGTGTTGATAAATGACTTTATAGTTCACGCATTGAGCTTTCAATTATTCAAAAAAAAAATTTGTTTCAGTTTCAGTTAGTACAATTCATTTTTGGTTAATTTCAACCCAAAAGAACAGCACCTTAAATTAGATGTACTACTATGATAGTGGGTGGGTACAACAACTAGGAACATTACACTGCATATGAGTGTTTATCATCTAGTACATATATATATTGATCTCCGGAGCTCTTAGCAAGGCATTTTTTTATCGGATCTGCTAGCATCTGCTACATCTTTACACTTATGAAGCGCAAGCCACGTTCGACACCTTTACAATGAATCCACACACATTCAACCAAATCATCAGTACATCTTTGACACTTGGAGCACATTGACAGATGCTTGTCGTCAGAGCAAATGTACAAATAAATTTATAATAGTCCGCTACTCGCAACTATACTACTGGGTAGTACTTGGTAAGTAGGGGTCGAACCCAAAGGAGTCAGTGTGGATTAGTTGTTTTTACGGGATTGTCACGAAAGTAAATACAGTTTGGGGTTGGGTTTGAGTGTTTTGGGAACTGAAAGTAAATTACGACAGTTGATATTACGATTAAAGGAAAGCATTCGGTTTCAGGGGCCTTGTATTATATCCTGTTTATCATTGACCTTTAGTGAACCGACTAAGTATTCAAACGTGTATCAAGGCCATTCCCGGCACTCGATTTGCGTACACTGTCTAGCCTATTCCTAGGACGTAGAGCACTTATTCTACTTAGACTAATACTCCATTCCCGGTTATATTAGCCTATGTGCATCCATTTGATCAATCATTCCCGATCAACCAAATGGTGTTTAAGAGAAGTCAAACTTCTCAGACAAGCTTTGCCATTCCATGCATCCACTTATCCGTACAAGTTAACGAACCCCCACGGAAGAGTTTTGCCATTCCAAGCATCCACTCAACATTGGACGTTCTGACTTAATATATGGCACATAGAATAAGTTTTGAATACTAAGACGAGACACTAAGTTAATAGTCTAAAACATTTTATAATACAAGTTTACCCCTTTAACCGAACGACTAGTTTAGCTACTATTTATCGCGCTAAACATTATAACTAAAGAAATAAAGACAGTAAAATAAATACTGAAAAATACTTACAAACGTTGAAGCGCCAAGGATTCTTTATTCCAAAGCAAGATTACATAATTGTGCCCACAAAAGCTAGAGAGATTTTTAGAGAGATTTTGTAGAGAGAGAAGCTCTCCACAATTTGGGGTGATTTACAAGTGAAGGGGAGGGCTTGTATTTATAGCCATGGGAGGAGGAAACTTGGAGGCTAAGTTTTGGAGATGTGTGGCTTGGATGGAAACACATGGAGGAGGAGGAGGAGGAGGGAGGCTTAGCCGCCCATGTGAGGAGGAGGCTCCTCCCCTAAGCCCCCCCCCCATGTGGAGGAAGGGGAGTGGTGGAGAGGAGGAGGAGAGGAGGGAGCCGCCGGGCAAGGTGGCATGTGGGGAGTGGATGTGAGTTTTGTGAAGCTTTCACAAAACTATCGGTGTATTTTCGCTCCGGACTGACTTTGATTTCTCTTCGGTTTGATTTGTTTTGAGTGATTCCATGTCAGGATCCTTAGATTTCTTCAGTCGGCGTCTGATCTTGACCTTGGAATGACTCGTAATATCTTTTCTGTGCTAAAAGCTCCTCCTTAGCGTGTATTCTCTCTAAGCTTCAAAATCCCCTGTAGAAATATATCGGAACTAACAAGCAAAAGTTAACTAGACAAAGTGTCTAATTTGGTGGGTTTAACTGTGTTTATGATTCGTATAATTATGGTCCATCACACATCCACGTGCGAGGTGGGACAAAGAAGAGGAAAAGGAAAAGGAAGGAAGAAAATTGGTGGCCCCGAGACTCGAATCCAGAGCGTCAGGATCTAATCATTTTAAGATATACTCCTTAACCAACATGCCACCACTCATGTTGGCACTTTATTGTATTCAACTTGATGTTTACTTATGTGATTCAACTTCTTATGTTGCATAAGGTACTTTGTTGATATCAATTGTGATGTAATTGAATGTTGCTTTCGATTTTAATCAACGCCTAATTTTGACTAGTAAGTACTCGTGACATAGGTGTTATACAACCTGGTGTTTACAACACAGTTCCTACGTGGCTTTAGATATTATATTATACATCATAGATGCTGAAATCTTTTCGTGTATGTTGAGACATTGTTTTAGTCGAGTATAGAATAATAGCTAGAACAACTCGTCCAGAATAAACTTAAGTGCAATGCGGAAAATTAAAGACACGCAAGGTTGTTACCTAGTTCGGTTTTAACGAGCCTACGTCTAGGAGCCTTTGTCCTCAGCCCGGTGGATAGCAATTCACTAATGTTGAGTTTAGAGTACATGAGCTTACGTTTATAGAATCCCTCTTAAACTGCCGGAGCATCTAACACTCTAGTAATTGCTAACTATGCTCCCCCTATATCAGAGCTTCACCTTCAATTCCACCAGATGATCCTCCACAAAGATCAGCGCCTTGCGTAGAATGTAGGGATGCACAAAATTGACCCGGACCGGAAAACCGGACCGGAACCGACCAGATTTTAGGGGTAGGTCCGGTCCCGGTCGTGTCCCGGTCCGGTCCAGGGTCCATATTTTTGGAGGATTACGGGTTCCGGTCCGGTCCCGGTCTGGACTGGAATAAATCAGATTTTTTTATTTTCCTAATATTTTTTTATTTTCTATTTTCTAACCCTAAATTACGGTCGGTCCCGGTCCGGTCCGGGTTTCGATCCAAGTTTTCACACGAATTCCGGTCCTGGTCCATATATATCTGGTCCGGTCCGGTCCACGGTCCAAGATTTTAGAAAATTCCGGTCCTCCGGTCCGGACCGGATGTGCATCCCTAGTAGAATGTGCAGCAACAACAACAGTGCGTGTATCGTCAAGTTGTTCTATGATTAGTCTGTCGAGCACTAGAACAGACTAAATCCGAGCGTCGTGATCTTATCAGAATGATAATATTGCCGGTCGTTTGCCTCCACCTCCCTTCAGTGTATATGAGTGAATAATATCTCCGTGAGTGCTGAGAAGTTTGAATGCATCAGCCCTCATTATATAGTGCGGTAGAAATCCTAAACGAATAAGATTTCCAATCTTTAATCGCCTATCTCTTAGAAAATCTTTCCTAAATATTTCAGGAAACATTCCTAACTCCTTGCGCATCTCTCTTGTAGATAATCTTTAATATATCTTCAACTCTGTTTAAGAAATTATCTTCTTCGCCAAGTAATCTTCAAGCGCAAGTCTTCTCAAAAATCTCTCAATCGACTTTTAGATATGTATCAATATATTGCATCAAATAGCAACATCATATCTTTGTTGTTCAGCAGCACCAACTTGCCTAATCTTAATTAGGAAACCTCTGTTGCTTCAATGTTGTTCCACGTCGGTTGTCTCTCTCTGTTCTTGAACTCTTCATTGTATAACAGTTTGAACAACTTCACACTGTTTTGCCAAAACCTATGCCACTAAAAACTAACAATCTCCCCCTTGGCATTTTTGGCAAAAACAACTACATGTACTACTTATACAGATGAATCTTTGAAGGAGATTTCAAACTCCCAAGCTGTGCTACCAACAGAAAGCTACCAAATGAATATTTGAGGAGGTTTCAAACTTCGAACATAATATGCACATATGAATCTTTTAAGGAGTTTTCAAACTCCAAATTTACTCCCCCTTTTTGCCATAAAGTGACAAGGGAGTACCAACCAGTAGCAAATGTTTAACAACAATATCCGAGTTCAACAAACTAAGCAGCATAAATGTTTGTAGTAGAGAGCAGAATTCATCACCAAAGAACTAGTAGTCCGAGTCGTCCTTGCTTTCAGCATTAGCTTCTTCCTTGTAGTCTGAGTCGTCCTCCGTTCAGCAATATCTTCTTCATCCTCTGGATAGCGCAGTTCCACCAAGAGGTTCGTGATCTTTTTCTTCCTTGCCATGAGCAATAAAATCCTCTCGTTAGCATCTGCCAATTCCTCTTCAAGATGTGTGATAATTTTCCTTCGAGTGGCAGAAGGAACTTGAGTACTTAATTCTCCAAGGGATTGTTCAAACGACTTCTTCTTCGGCTTGGCAGGTGCATCTTGGTCCAGATCCATAGTGTGTTTACCAGAAAAATGCTTGTGATCTGAAAGGAATACTTTTGGAGCACCTGTTAACTTGTCTTGGCTCGTCATCACATCTGGGTGTTGTGCTAGCACAAGTTGAAAAATCAGTGATAGGAATCCGATGGGATGATTGACTTTTACAGAGTCTGCATGCGAAGCAATTTGATCAAAGATGAGTTGACCCAGATCAATCTTCTCTTTACATCCCAATGTCTTCAGCAGTGCCCACATGGCATGTCCCAGTGTTGTACGGTGATTGTTGGGCAACTAGTTATGCACAGTAATGCTATTAAGCAATGAGTGCTTTGCTAACAGATCTGACTTGGGCATGGTCAACTTGTTCCATCGCAGTTATAGCTTCAGCAATCTTGTGCCAGTTTGGTTCATTAAGGCACACTTCTCTGCTCTGCACTCCAAAGTTGTCATTGATTACTTAGGGGTAACGACCACTTCCCTTCCTCGAACTCTCACCTTGCCATAACTCCCTTTCTCAAAATCATCTAACTCCTTGGGTAGATTTACGATCACCTCTCTTACAATGCTAGCAGCAAACGGTTTGGCCATAGACACCGAAGGCCACAATTCCAACTCCTTGATCAGACTGACAATCTCCTTTGCATCGTACTTGTTCGCTTCTAGCACACGTTTAGCGACAATATTTCGCTTCTGAACTGCTTTTCATTTCTCAACATGATTGTTTGACACAAACCAAACTCCATCAACCACAACTCATGTTTCAAACTATACTTTCTTACCCTTTTCTTTAGCCTTGCCAGTAACAGAACTTGCTTTAGCTTTCTTCGCTACCATAGTAGCAGCCTTCTTGGAACTAGTAGCTATATTCTCAACAGACTTCTCTGCAGTGGCAGTGGCAGAGCCAAAAGCTTTTCTCTTCTTTGACACATTCTTCTCTGCATCTGTTGGAGCTTTCTAATTAGCAACTTTTTCAACCACAGTTTTCTTTGACTTAGCAGGATACTTTGGCTTGCTTGCTTATTCCTTACCAACTGGAACATCCTGTTGAACCTCTTTGCCAATGTCTGACAGCTTGATTGTTCCATCTTTTGAACCTTCGCTCAACTCCTTCATCTCTTCATCTTTATTAGTTTGGTCTGGCTGATCATTCTCACTCCCTTTAGCAACTTTAGACCTCATTTCCTCTTCTACATATTCTTCCACGACATCGAAGAGATCTTGTAATGACTCATCTGGCTTGCTTGGCTCGTTCTGTAGTTCCTCTTCTTCCTCATTTGTTGACACCTCTACTTCTTCTTCAACAACTTCTGTTTCCTCAGCAACATTCTCCTCCACAACAGCTTCTTTCGTTTCACTTTTAGCCTCATCATCTGATCCTGCTACATCTTCATCTGGTTCAAGATCTGATTCCTATAAACTACTTAAATTAACCTGACCATCATCAGCTCTAACAGATTCCTCATCAGATACCTTTGCATTCTCCTTTTCAGCAACATCCTCTATATCATCTTTAGATTCAAAAACAACCACTCTATGTTTCACAACCCTACGCTTCTCCTTTACAGGTGTTTTCTTATTGGCAACCATCTTAACTACAGCCGTTCACCATGAGAGTACTCTCCCCCTGCACTTGTGCCACTACCTTTGGCTTTTCTACCACACTCTTGAACCCTTCCACAAATTCACTAGGCACAACAGGACAACGCACATCGATAGATTTAGATATTTTGGAGAGTACCTCTTATGTCGTCTTCTTTGGAGGTTCCTTATCCGATGTAGGTTTTGTCTTAGTCGGCTTCTTAGGATTTGGAACAGGAACAGATTTGGGAATCTGCTTCTCCTTCGCCAGATTGACAGTCGCCATCTCCTTAACAAGTTTCTTCATTTCAGGTTTCTCCTGTGCGGTTGCCTTGTTCGTCACAGCTGCTTTGGGATTTATTGTTGTTGTCTTGTCGCCCACCAGTTTAGAGTTTCCTTGAGCAATCTTTGGTTCACCAACTGCCTTTAAACTTGCTTCAGCCGTTGACGCCTTAATCGCCTTGTTCATTCTAGTATCCACCATTGTTGAAATCTTCTTCAAGCTTCGTCTAGGTTTCGTCGAGAGAGGAGAACAGGACAGAGCTTCAGCCCAAAACTTTAATGGTACTTGCTTTGCATGGATCATCACCCGAGCCATCTCCTGAATAGTTCTGTTCTTTCTTTCGATTACTCCATTCTGTTGTGGAGTGATTGGGGATGCGAACTGTTGAGCTATTCCTCTTTGTGTGTAGAAATCAACAAGAGCATTGTTCTTAAACTCCTTTCCATGGTCGCTTCTCACAGCTGAACAAATGCTTTCCATGCAAACTGATGTGGAGTTATATTCTCTTACTCACTCTAATAGAATGCATAGCTGAACAAATGCTTGAACATCATCTGATTTGTCTCGCAGAAAGCTTGACCAAGTGAAGAGAGAGTAGTCATCAACACAGACTATTACGTACCTATTTCCAGACTAGCTCTCCACTTGCATAGGCCCCATCAGATCTATGTGTAACAATTCTAGGGGTCTCCTCGTGTTGATTTGAGTGGTGCCTTTGTGAGGAACTTTGATCTGCTTCCCAATCTGGCAATCTCCACAGATAATACTCAGGTCACCTTGTACTTTAGGAATACCACGGACTAGACCATCAGTGGCAACCTTCTTCAGTGTCCTTAGATTCAGATGTTCCATTCGCGGATGCCACATATTCATCTCTTCAGTTTTGCTCAACAAACATGTTGTGTCAGCAGTGGGTCAAACAAGATTCAGCAAGTAGCGCAGTTGTTCGAGGATCTTCTTCTAGTGAGTACTGGTTCATTCTTATTGTTCAGCACAACACACTCATCCTACGTGAACTGGACATGATGCTCTCCGTCGCATAACTAGCTTATGCTGATAAGATTTGCCTGTAATCCTTTGACAAGAAGGACTTCTTTAATCTGGGTGAGCCTTGAACATTCAGAGTTCCTTTTCCAAGTACTCTGCCTTTTACTCCATCTCCAAATGTCACATTGGACTTCCCATTGAACTCCTCTACATTGGTCAGAAACTCAGGATTGCCAGTCATGTGTCTAGAACAACCACTGTCAAAGTACCATCTTTCCTTCTTCAGATGACTAGTGGAACTAAAAGCAACATGGCATACCTCACTCCTTTGATTAACTCTCCAGACTTGTTTCACCCGTGGTTTTGGTACTTGATTCATATTTCTGAGAAACTTGTGGAATTCCTAACATCTTGGTTTGATGTGTCCCACTCGGTTGCAGTAAAAGCACCTTTGTCTGTCTTACATTTTTGGAGGATACCATGTCGTTCTTCTTTGCGAATGATATTCAGCTGGTACATTGTAAGATCGTGGCTCAGCTTTCACAAATGCTATCTTTCCGGAGCCAGGTGCACCAGTGAATCCTAGACCTTTGTAACCGATACCCATCCTTTGAGCTCCCAGAATAGCGTCTAGATCTTTTGTTCTAGAATTGAGCATCTTGACAGACTTCTTAAGGTTGTTCAGCTCTTCCAATGTATCCTCATAAACAAGTTTGTCTATCTCAACCTCACATTTCAATGCATCCACAATATTAAGAAGTATTACCTCTCCTCGTCTTAGAGCAGCATTCTTCTTCTTTAGATCATCAATGATTCCTGGATGTTCACCTTAGCTTCTTTCAATTGAATCTTCAGTGATGACACAACTGCCAGTAGCTCAGCCATCTGTGCAACAAGTTCAGCTCGTTCCTCTTTTACTTCTTTCATCTGGGCTTTAAGATTAGTGATTATCTGTTGATGTTCCACCTTCTGAGCTACTAGGACAACAACTTCTTCCCATAGCTTTTCTTTTTCTTCTTTCAGATCTGCCAGGTTGCAGTGATGTTTTTAGTTCTGCTCAACTTCATTCAGCCACTGCTGGAAGAACTCCTTGTACTTATTAGCATTACATTCTTCAAGGATTTCTCATCACTACAGCTTGAGTACTCTGTAGGATCCTCCGAGGATGACTTTGACTTTACTCCTTGACTTTTTTTTCCTTCATGGTTCTCTTCATCAGATTCACTGTCATTCCAATTGACAGCAATAACATTCTTCTTTTTGCGTGTGTTAGCACATTCTGCCTGAATATTTTCGAAGCCTTCACATTCTCTGCATTGAATCACCTTGCCTTTGTTGTCGTGGTTGAAGTCTCTAGATTTATTCTTCTTTTGAAATTTTCCATCCTTCTGAAATCTTGAGCTAGATGACTGACCTGGATCAGACCCCTTCTGGAATTGTCTTCTTATGAAATTTTTGAAGTTCTTTGCCAGCATAGCATACTGTTGTTGGTACATTTCCCCTTCATTGTCCTGAACATCAGTAACTTCATATTTCAGGCCAACACTCTTGCCTTTCATGTGTTATTCCTCTTCATTCATCTCCATCTCATGAATCTGCAGAGTTTCCATCAGTTTGTCCAGCCTCATAGTTGTCACATCTTGTGCTTCCTTGACTGCGAGAGCCTTTATGACATATCGTTTCGGTAGTGACCGTAGCACCTTTCTTACCAGCTTCTCTTCGCTTATGGGCTCTCCAAGGGCAAACGATTCTTTGGATATATCAAGAACCCTTGTGTTGAAGTCAGCTATGGTCTCGTCCTCCTTCATCCTTAGACTTTTGAATTTTGACGTGACCATCTCCATTCTAGATATTTTGACCTTTTTCGTACCTTCATGAGCCGTTTGCAATATGTCCCAAGCCATCTTCGCAATTTCACAGGTTGAAATCATCTTGAAGATCTTCCCGTCAACTGTCGAGAATATAGCATTCATCGCTTTAGAGTTTGCGGCTTCAGCATTCTTCTGTCCCTCAATCCATCTGGCTTCAGTGAGTGGAATAGCTCTACCACCTTTGTCAATAGTCACTGGATGTGTCCACCCTTTTCAACAGCTTTCCAGACTAATTCATCTCGTGACTCCAGGAACGCCTACGCACCCTCCAGTATCCATACTTGTTTCCTTCCAGCAATAATGGTGGGTGTGAGATATTATGTCCTTCCCTTAAATCCATCTCAACAGCTCGGATCTCACTCTGTGTGTTGAGTATTTGCTCTGATACCAATTGAAATTTTCCCGTGTATGTTGAGACATTGTTCTAGTCGAGTATAGAACAATAGCTAAGTGTAGTGCGGAAAATAAAGACACGCAAGGTTGTTACCTTGTTCAGCGTTAACGAGCCTACGTCTGGGGGCTTTGTCCTCTGCCCGGTGGATAGCAATTTACTAATGTTGAGTTTAAAGTACAGGAGCTTACGTTTGCAGAATCCCTCTTAAATTGCTGGAGCCTCTAACACTCTAGTAATTGCTAACTAGGCTCCCCCTAGATCAAAGCCTCGCCTCCAATTCCACCAGATGATCCTCCATGAAGATCAGCGCCTTGCGCAGCAACATCAACAGTGCGTGTATCGTCAATTTGTTCTACGATCAGTCTGTCGAGCACTAGAACAGACTGAATCCGAGTGCCGTGATCTTATCGGAATGATAATATCGCTGGCCGTTTGCCTCCACCTCCCTTCAGTGTATATGAGTGAATAATATCTCCGTGAGTGCTGAGAAGTTCGAATGTCTCAGCCCTCATTATATAGTGCAGTAAAAATCCTAAACGAATAAGATTTCCAATCTTCAACCGCCTATTTCTTAGGAAATCTTTCCTAAATCTTTTAGGAAACATTCATAAATTCTTGCGCATCTCTCTTGTAGATAATCTTTAATATATCTTCAACTCTGTTTAAGAAACTCTTCGATTATCTTCTTCGCCAAGTAATCTTCAAGCACAAGTCTTCCCAAAAATCTCTCAACCGACTTTTAGATATGTATCAATATATTGCGTCAAATATCAGTGGCATATCTTTGTTGTTCAATAGCACCGACTTGCCTAATCTGAATTAGGAAACATTTGCTGCTTCAGTGTTGTTCCACGTCGATTGTCTCTCTCTGATCTTGAACTCTTCCTTGTACAACAGCTTGAACAACTTCACACTGTTTTGCCAAAACTTATGCCACTAAAAACTAACAAATGTTAATCCCGGTTGATTTTACATATGCAATGATATTGCATATATGTTACGGTACAATTATTATGATATGCCTGGTTTGTTGTCAAGGTACTATGCAAGGCAGTTTCCAACCTATATTATATCTTTTTTACATGAGATACATAGTGTGTAAAATGATGTGTTAATTTGTACAAACTTCCCGCTAGCAGTAGCTATGTGTAGCCTAGGTTGCACCGATACTCCAAAATAGTCACGTACCCGTATCGTATCCGTGTCCGATACACGACACGCTTGGGATACACGGATTCTTCGTATCCGTTGAAAAAAACGTATCTCAAATTTTGGATACATGTATTTACCGTATCCAAACAATGTAGCCCAAAAAAATTCAAATAGACCCATAATTATAACTAAATCAGCCAAAAAAATCTATTTTAACTACTGACTTATTTTTTTAAACATGTTTATTTAATTTATATGCTTAGACTTTTTGTTAACTAGTTAAACTAGGGAGTTTTATAAACTAAATTATTTGTTTGTGCATAATTTTTTATATAATTTACAAAATGGTACCTTTATAAATATATATATTTTTATATAAAATAACAAACGTATCCGAAACGTATCGTATCCTACTTTTTCTAAAAAAATCGTATCCCCATATCGTATCCGTATCCGTGTCCCGTGTCCGTATCCGTGCAACCTAGTGTGTAGCACATGGAATACATATGCTTTCCCTCGTCGTCTCTTTTCTTTTGAAATACACTAGCGCTCTTTTGTTATATAATAATGTTCGCTTTGATTTTATTTCTTTTGCTGGCAGTTTCCAGCCGCACATGGCGCGGTTGTCCATCCCCAGACATCCAAAATAATGTAACATATATATGAGCAATAATGTGCCGCATCGAGTGCATCTGCCTGGGCGGATCGAGAAACTCTCTATCTAATTTATTGATTAATGATTACTTAGTTGATAAGAAAGCATATGTAGCATGAAGCCTTCACCACAAAGTTTTTGTAATGTTGTCACCCAAAACCCAATTAAATCTAATAAGTACTATTATTGTTCTTCTGTCTATATATACACACATTCCGATAGCTTTCCTCTCATTCTCATCATAGGCCAGCAGATGAGTTATTGAAAAAGAATTTATCAGAAGAAGCAGATCAATTTCTGTCCTGTATCCCAGCTGAAACTAGACAGCATATATAGTTCCCACCAGGTATATTGAAGTGGATATAGAGAAAAGAAGATTATATTATGATGAAATCCTTGCTGATGTTCCTACTGTGTGTCTCTGTCTTTACTGCCTTCTCCATTGCTACCCTTACTGCCACAGAAGCTGGTGAAGGTAAATTCATCTTCTCTGTCTGTTTACATAGTTCTGTTACACACAAAATGATCATTAATTAATCGTCACGTTCACATCCCAACTTATAAGTGAATTATAGATTCACAACAAAGCTCGGTTAAAAACTCCTTATAATGAGAGGAATTTGAAAATTCAAATCTGACAACTAAATCAATATGTATTTTCAAATCTGCATCCGATACATGTTTAAGTCAACCTTTGTGATTAGACTTTATATTAAATAAAAATTTGAATATTCAAATAGGACACATGTCAACACTAATATAGATTATGTGATGCACTTTTTAAAAGTGTGTATTGAGTTAAAATTGTCGAAATATAGAGGAATCCTCATTTTAGCGTCCCTCCAACAATTGATCCATGGTTAAGTGTATTAAGTAATGACTGTATTTATGTAAACACAGGGTTGCTACCAAACGGGAACTTCGAGTACGGACCAAAGTCATCCCAACTGAAAGGAACTGTGGTGACAGACCCACATGCCATTCCCAAGTGGAAGATATCAGGTTATGTGGAATATATAAAATCTGGAAAGAAACAGGGTGACATGCTGCTTGTAGTCCCAGAGGGAGCATACGCGGTGAGGTTAGGGAACGAGGCTTCTATAACGCAAAAGCTGAAGGTGGTGAGGGGGAACTACTACTCTATAACATTCAGCACTGCTCGAACATGCGCACAAGAAGAGAAACTCAATGTGTCAGTGTACCCCAACAGCGAAAAGAATGATTGGGGGATACTTCCTATGCAGACCATGTACAGTAGCAACGGTTGGGATTTGTATAGTTGGGCATTTCAGGCTGATGCCTCCTTGGTTGACCTCACCATCCATAATCCTGGAGTCGAGGAGGACCCTGCCTGTGGGCCGCTTATCGATTCGATTGCCCTGAAGCCTCTCTCCATTCCCAAGCCCACTAAAGGTACTATATCATCTTTTGCACTGAATTAAATCACTCATGTAGTTACGATAGGAAAATTGAACTACAACAAAGTGAATCTAAATTAAGTGCTTCATTTAATTATTTAAACTCAGGAGTAAACTGAACTAGATTTGAGATATGCAGCTAATTAATCAGTTACTGCTAATTCACTGGCAGACAATATTATTAAAAACGGAGATTTTGAAGAAGGACCTTACGTGATTCCAAGTACTGGAGGTGGTGTCCTGATCCCTCCATACATAGAGGACGACCACACGCCGCTACCAGGATGGAAAGTGGAGTCACTAAAGGCAGTAAAGTACGTTGATACAGAACACTTTAATGTGCCAGGAGGCAAGAGGGCAATAGAGCTAATTGGGGGAAAGGAAAGTGCCATCAGGCAACTAGTGAGGACCATCCCTGGCAAGATTTACGTGCTAACGTTCAAGGTTGGTGATGGGAAGAACCAGTGCGAAGGGAAGTTGGGCGTGGAGGTACATGCTGGGAAAGCGGTGAGGCAGGTGGATTATGTATCTGCTGGTAAAGGCGGGTTTAAGGAAGGCAAAGTTACATTCAGGGCGGATGCAGCACGGACGCGCATTGCGTTTTTGAGTAGCTATTATACCATGACGAGTGATAATAGTGGGTCATTGTGTGGACCTGTGATAGATGATGTGAGACTGGTCAGTGTTCGTAATCCACGTAAATATATGTTAATCTATAACTAATCCAAACATATTTACAGCATTTACTTTCCAAATTCGTTACGTGTATGTGTACTTCGTTTTTTTAATGCTTCAGTGAGAAGAAGCATGATGCACCAATGGTTAATTTGTGCTAATGAATGTATCTTCGTAATCATACTGGTGGAGTATAGCCTTTTGTGGTTAGCCCTCGGGTCTTTGAGTCTCAGTACACTTCTTTCCTCATTAAATAATAAATAGAAAATAAATTTAAAAAAAAATAATAATACCACATTCCTTGAAGTGTAGCACGGACCAGTACTTTTTTTCAGAAGGTGATTTACTCAAAAAAAGGAAAAGTTTGAGACATAATACTATACAACGTAACCACGAGCACGAACACACTAACATGCACAACTTCAACAGTAAAAGAAAACCATACACAAAAAACCTGCCAACAGCCAAACAGCAAAATCAAATAGAAACATCAAACTTGCCAATGGCAACTTCAACGACCACACTAACACAGACAACACACACAATGCAAAGCACGAGCATGAAGAAGCACCACTATCCAAGGTCTTCCATCAAGCCTATCCACGATAGAGTTACACTACTAATTTTTGGGATTTTACCGCCTCCATTTTCCGTCACAAAAACGTTATGACGCTGGGTGATGGTAAATAATCCGTTATATTTCCGGCACAATTCCGGTACCAAAAAAATAATCATTAAAGTTCCGTCATATTTTCGTTATCAGATATTCCGTCTGCAGAATTGAGATGGAAAGTTGCCGGAATTCAGTTGACGGAATGTTGAGGTAAAATAAAGGGAAAAATTGGGAGTGTTAATTTCGTGGCATTTCCAGCTATTTTCCGTCATTTTATTACCGTTAGTTGTCCCACTATTTTACGTCATCTAAAAATTTCAGCCAATATTCCCGCTTTATTCCGTCACAAATTCGTAATACTGCGGTTGAATATTTTACAGTCCATACTTATTAAAACAATTTATTAATTGAATAAGACAGCGCTTTCATAGAAAGCGCTGTGTAATGTTAATATATTACAGCCCTTTTTAGTAAAGCGCTGTGCAAATGTTAAGTATATAACAGCGCTTTTATAAGAAGGGCTGTCTTAAATATTTTTAACAGCGCTTAAAATGAAGGCGCTGTCTGATACGAAAAATAAGACAGCGCTTATTTGGAAAGGGCTGTCTTATTGTATTTTTAACTGCGTTTTTTAGTAAAGCGCTGTGGAAAAAACAAATAAGACAACGAATTTTTTTGCCGACCATACGTATTAAAAAAATTGAAAATGTTAATATATTACAGCCCTTTCAGTAAAAGCGCTGTGAAAATGTTAAATATAAAACAGCACTTTTCGAAAAATAGCTGTGTTAAATATTCTTAACATCGCTTAAAAGAAAGGCGCTGTCTGAAACGAAAAAGAAGACAGCGCTTATTTTGAAAGGGCTGTCTCATTGTATTTTTAACTGCCTTTTTTTGTAAAGCGCTGTGGAAAAAGACCCATACGACAGCGCTTAAGGGCTGTCTTATGTCCAACATATTTTCAATTTGCAAACTGGTTACATTCAACATATTTTTTCATATAAAAAACGAACGGCCATGATTGAATTGTATCGTCCATCTCACACGGATCGGTCATCTCTACCGTCAATCACCTCCAAAATCACCGAGCGCCATTACTCCCGCCAAACTCAAAATTTCAAAACCCACCCAAGTTCAAACAGTTAGTTATATACACATCTCATTCCACGCAACATCAACATCATTACTCAGCCAAATCCCTGAATCCTCACAACTTCTTTAAACCCCAAAATACCAAAACAATGTCTGGCCATGGAAAATGAGGCAAGGGACTCAGCAAGGGTGGTGCCAAACGACATCGCAAAGTTCTTCGTGACAACATCCAAGGAATCTCAAAGCCTGCAATTCGTCGTTTGGCCAAAAGAGGAGGCATGAAGCGTATCAGCGGCTTGATATACGAAGAGACTAGAGGTGTGTTGAAGATCTTTTTGGAGAATGTTACGTACACTGAGCATGCTAGGAGGAAGACTGTTACCGCAATGGATGTCGTTTATGCGCTCAAGCGTCAAGGCCGCACTCTCTACGGCTTCGGCGGTTAATTCGTGGATGCTTTTGTTTGATTCCGATCTGTTGATCTTGATTATGCAGAAGTGCAAAATCCAAATGCTGAATAAATAAATATCTTGATTATCTTTTGGAATAATGATGGAATTAATTTGCCGAATAAATGATGGAAACTATTGCTGACGATATTGTGCTCGAATAATGATGGAATTAATTGGTGACTGAATGTTATAGGAATAATGATGCATTTTATCTATGACGGAAATGTGCGGGAAAAATGATGGAAATAATTTGTGAAGGAATTTTGCCGGAATAACGAAGGAATTAACTGCTGACGGAAACTTATGGGAATAATGAGGGAAAATAATTGGTGACGGAATGTAGAGGGAATAATGATGGAACTTATGCATGTCGGACTTTTGTGGGTAAATAGACGGAAATTTACATCGGAAAATTGACGAACGTGTGACGGAGTTTTGTGTGCCGGAAGTTAGACGGAATGAATACGAAAATGTGACGGAAAGCGCTGACGGAAAAATGCTGGAATCAAGTTTCCGCCGGGAAAAACGACGTCATCTGGGTTTGTGACGGAATTTTGCCGGAATTTCTATATTTTCCGGCAAAATTCCGTCACTGTTCCGTCATTTTTTAAATGACTGAATTTTTCCAAAAATTAGTAGTGTTATACAGACATTCATCATAAAATCTGAAGAACATATAAATTTCAATTCATAAAGTGGCTTTGAATTTTGAGTGTTGTTGTTAAGCTATCTTCTATTGCTTGTTTTTGAATTTTATGAGATGTGTCGTTCTAAGCTATCTTCAGATTGTCCTCCTATGCTCATTGTTTTGAAATGGGGTTGTCGCTCTCTATTTTCATTGTTGTTTTGAAGCCTTCTGTTTCTAATTTTGAAATGGTGGTATCAGTTTCATGGCCTTTTGTTGCACATTTTGATAGTATGCCTTCTTTTGCTCATTTTAAGTCTTCTGTTGCTGATTTTGTTGTAAGAATATGGCATGGAGTGGCGACGACGGTCGCAGGTTATTTAAAATTATGAATGACAATAGAACTGCCGATAACAAAAGTAACAAGGAATGGGAAAAAATTGAAACCATTTACAACTCTCAAAGTTCAGACAAGAAGACAGTTGTACAAATGGAGAACTATTATCATTCATGTCAGAATAATTGGAAAGCTTGGTATGTGATGAACAAGATGACAGGAATAGCTTTAACCGAAGTAGGATTGCCTAGTCCATAGGAGATTGGCAGTGAAAGATTTAAGGCTTTTTTGGTGGTATAAACTGCTTTTGTTTAACTATTTATTTTTCATCATTCGAATCTATTATTATAGAGATATTTAGTACATGTTTTTCATGTTGCAGGTACACCCCATTAATGGGAAGTACGTGACCTGGAATGTTTTATCAGATATGGATATGGGCTCCAGTTTTTCAGGAAAACGGCTGTTAGGATCGTTCTTCACGGCCTTTACATGAGATTCTCTTGGATATGCTTGAAACCTGGCACATTGACATACACTAAACATTATATCAGGTCTAGAAGCAGTCAAATATAGTAGAGAACCTATCATGCCGCGATATTTTGTAGCATCTATCCTTGGAGAGGCATCATCCTTTGTCAGGGACTCATTTGGAGAACTAGGAGTGTTCACATGTTTTGAATCTCCAAGTCCGTACTTCTTCACAACTTCACTCAGGTACTTCTGTTGTGAGATCTCAGTACCGTTCTCCAGCTGTCTAACTTGAATACCAAGAAAGAACGTCAGTTCCCCGACCATACTCATCTCAAACTCACTCTCCATGAGTTTAGTGAAGGACTTCACAAGCTCGTCACTTGTGGATCCGAAGATGATGTCGTCCACATATACCTGCACAATAAGTAGATGTTTATTAGTCCTTAACAGGAATAATGTCTTATCTACCTTACCTCGCTCATATCCGTGAGCCAGCAGATATTCCGAGAGACGCTCATACCACGCCCTAGGTGCCTGTTTCAATCCATACAGGGCCTTGTCAAGAACGTACACATGATCCGGATGGTCAGGAACTTCAAATCCAGGCGTCTGTTCCACAAATATTTCCTCCTTGAGAAATCCATTCAGGAACGCTGTCTTGACATCCATCTGATGAAGCTTGATTCCAAACTGTACCGAGTACGCTATCAGCAACCTAATAGCCTCTAACCTTGCCACTGGCGCAAAGGTTTCTTCATAGTCGATGCCTTCCTGTTGGCTATAACCCTTCACAACCAACCTGGCTTTGTTCCTGACTACTTCTCCATCTGAGTTCTTTTTGTTTCTGAGAATCCAGCGAGTGCCAATCACTTTCCGGTTCTCTGGCTTTGGAACAAGTCTCCAAACTTTGTTCCTCTCAAACTGATGCAACTCGTCTTGCATAGCCTGAATCCAATCTGGGTCTTTCAGTGCCTCTTGAACCGACTTTGGTTCAATCAAAGAAACAAAGGCGTTCATGACAGATTCCCCCTGAACTGCTGCATAGCAAATATAATCACGAAGAGCGACACTCGGCTGCCTGAGTCGGGTACTTCTCCTCAACTCAGTGACCTCCTGAGTTTGTTGGACTTCTTCAGGTTCATCATGAACTTCACCTTCTTCAGGAACTTGTTCATTTACTTCAACTTGCTGTCCAGGTTCCTCGGCTTCAGGAACTTGACCGTTGTCTTGATCAGGTTTTTCCTGATTCTCTGGACCATCAGCTTCTTCAACATCCCTTGGACGTATTAGCTCAAAGTCATCACCAACTTCTGCAACATGGACATCAGGAACCTGTCCAGAGTCAGTTCCCGCAGACTCTTCATCAAATATGACATGGACACTTTCCTCAACCTGCTTGGTTCTTTTGTTAAATACTTTGTATGCCTTACTGTGCAGTGAGTATCCTACAAAGATTCCCTCGTCACTTCTCGGATCAAACTTCCCAAGACGATCCTTCCCATTCACATGGACATAGCACCTACATCCAAATACTCGTAAGTGAGAAACATTAGGTTTCCTACCTTTCAGCAGCTCATACGGCGTCTTGTTGAGAAAGGGTCTTAAGTAACATCTGTTGAGAACATGGCATGCAGCGTTCATTGCCTCGGCCTAGAAGTTTCTTGCTATACTGTTTTCAAGAAGCATAGTCCTCGTCATGTCTTCGAGTGTGCGGTTCTTCCTTTCGACTACTCCATTCTGCTGTGGAGTCCTTGGTGCTGAGAAGTTGTGATCAATGCCCTGATCCGTGCAGAAATCAACAAATAGACCATTATCAAACTCAGTTCCATGATCTATTCTTATGCTCTTCCGTGGTATACATGAGTCTCGGCTTGAGTTCCGTCTCACTGCCCTCCATGTAGACATATTGCTGTCCTTGCTCAATAATCTGCCAGACTTCTCCATCATAAGCCATGACATGAGCTTCAAATCTGGGTGCCCAAGTCTCATACTCACCCGGTTTCAGCTTCGGAGGATTTGAGAAAGAATCTCCTGACATATCTGCAAATCTAACCAAAAAATCTAGAACCTCGCTTTGATACCAATTGTTAGGATCGTGGTTAGTTAGTCAAAGACTTAAGTTCAAACAGTCGAAGACTTAACAAAGATCGGAACTGTTAGGAACCTAGCTTTGCATGCAGATATACTTATAAACAGAATAAGCAGCGGAATAAACTTAAATAGCCTTTTTATTACTATTTAATACTGTACACTCAGTGGTACAAAACTTGCCTATTAAGTGTAATCTAAACTAGAGTTACACAAGCAATAATCAGACTACTTCCCTGACTGTCTCGTCGACGTCGTCGTAGTCACGGCACCTCCTTGACTTTCCGGCAATGATCAAGTCCAACTCGATCTCACAGAATATCACTCGCACAGCTCGCTCGATATTCTCACTGGGAATCCCCACTTGGAAAGCTCTCTCGGATGTGTATACAGGCGCGCGTATCTGAATAGCATTCCTGGACTTATATAGGTTCTTGAATAACCGTCAGGTAACTGCCAGGTAACTGTCAGGGAACTGCCTAGATCATGGTTTGTAACTGACAACCCATGATCTCCTTGATGTGTTAAGGAAGACGTGCCATCACTCCATGATGTCCTTGACTCCCCTGTCAACTGCTCAACTGCTCCGTTGACCTCAACTGCTCAACTGCTCCGTTGACTTGACCAATACTCAGGTTCTCGGTTACTCGGAGACTTCGGCAGGTACTCAAGTCCAGCATCACGTTCCTGAATGCTCCAGTAAGTTCCTGACTTACAAAAACTCAAGTAAACCATTAAACTAGTTTGTCAACATCAAAAACGTGTGAGGCCAATGCCTCAACAACGGCAATTGGGGACCATAGTGTTTCACCAGCATTGGCAAAATCGCAATCCAAAATGTCTAAAGGGAAGGGAATATGTACTGATGATAAAGAAGGGTCCGATGACATTGATGAAATCCAGGTATATCCCAAGGTTTCGAAATATTCTGAAGAAGCAGCTTGGAGCCAGGGGCGGATCCACGTTCAAGGGAGGAGGGGCAGTTGCCCCTAGTGATTTTCTCAAAATAACCCCAGTTTTAGTTAGATTTTCAAATATGCCCCCATTAATATTATTAATTTGCCCCTATGGTTTTGAAATGTGGGTATGAGATGAATTTGTTTGTGAGGAACTCGCTGATGGATATGTATTTTAAAGTTGGTAACTTTTGTATTGGGAAGAAGCTGTTTGATGAAATGTCTGTGAGAGATGTTGTGTCTTGGAATACGTTGGTTTCTGCCTATTGTACCGGTGGGCTGTTGATGAGGCTAGAATTGTTTTTGATGGGATGGTGGAGAATAATTGGGTGTCGTGGTCGACTATGGTTTGCGGGTATGCGAGGATGGGGAGACTGGGGGAGGCTAGGGAGCTTTTTGATATGATGCCGGATAGGAATATTGTGTGTTGGAATTCGATGATTTCTGGGTATGCTCAGAATGAGAAGTACGAGGATGCACTTGATTTGTTTAGGAGTATGCAGCAGACGAGTGGTTTGAAGCCCAATGACGTTACTCTTGTGAGCGTGTTGTCAGCTTGTTCGCATCTAGGTGCACTTGATCTAGGAAGGTGGGTTGATAAATTTATTAGTAGGAATAAAATGGGTTGAAGTCTTTTTGTAGGCAATGCGTTGGCGGACATGTATGCTAAGTGTGGGTGCATTCCAGAAGCCAGGAGAATTTTTGGCAAAATGGTGCATAAAGATGTTACTTCGTGGTCCACGTGGGAGGGATTAACTCTATTCATAGTTCTTCAATGTGCAAGTGGGAAAATCTACGAAATCCCTCGAAGCACATCGAAAGAGTGATGAGCACATTATCATCACAAGAAGTGACAGATAATCGACTTCGACTTACTGCTACTATTGAGGTCGTGAAGGTGTTGGCGCGACAAGGATGTTCTTTTAGAGGTAATGATGAATCAATCGACTCTCTTAATAGTGGCAACTTTGATGCTATTTTGGACCTTCTGAAAATAGTAAATGAAGATTATTGGAAAGTGTTAGATAGCGGTCCCAAAAATGCCACGTACAGATCTCCAAAAATTCAAAAGCAAATTGCAAATATTCTTGGCAACAAAATTCGGGCTATGATACGTGAGGAAGTAGGTGATTCTAAATTTTGTATCCTCGTTGATGAAGCTCTTGATGTGGCAAATAAGGAGCAAATGGCAATCATCCTTCGTTTTGTGGATTCCAAAGGGTTAATTAGAGAACGATTTTTCAAAGTGATCAATGTCATTGACACATGTTCACTTACTTTGAAAGATCAGATATGTAGAGTCCTCGCTGAATATGATCTCAAAGTAGAAGACATACGTGGCCAAGGGTATGACGGTGCAAGCAACATGCGTGGTAAATTCAATGGCTTGCAAGCTTTGTTTCTAAGACAGTGTCCATATGCATATTATGTGCATTGTTTTGCTCACCGCTTGCAGTTGTCGTTAAATGCCGCAGCTAAAGGAGTGCCAGATGTGTGGCAGTTCTTTTCCACATTGGTTACGATTGTAAATTTTATTGATTTGTCAGCAAAAAGACAAGGAATGTTAAAAGCTTGCAGAGAAGCGGAAATTCTGGAATTAGTGGCTGTTGGTTCACTTGGGACAGGGTCAGGTATGAATCAAGCTTACACTTTACAACGGCCTGGGGCCACTCGTTGGGGTTCACATTTTCGATCAATTTCAAGTTTGATCAAATTATTTGAAGCTACTCGGGCAACTGTTGATGATTTGTATGAAAATGGATTAGATAAAGTCCAAGGAGAAGCAAAAGGTATCGGTGAAGCTTTGATAAAGTTTGACTTTGTCTACTGTTTACTTCTGATGCATGAAGTGATGCAAATTACTGAGTTTCTTTCTCAAGCTTTTCAGAAGAAAGACATAGATATTGTCAATGCTGTGGAATGTATTTCTTTGACAAAAGAAAAACTTCAAGCGTTGAGAGAAAATGGTTGGCATGATTTGATTACAAAGGTTACATCATTCTCTTGTGAACATGATATTATTATGCCTGACATGTCTTTACCTTACAAGAGAGGCGCACGAAGGAATGGAATGAACATCACAAACGAGCACTATTTTCGGGTCAATGTACTTTATGCCGTGATTGACAGTCAGATGGCGGAGCTTGATAATAAGTTTACAGAGAGTTCTATAGAGCTTCTTGTTCTTAGTGCAGCATTTCACCCGCGCAATAATTTTCAAGCATTCAAAGTTGAAGATGTGCTTCTACTTGCTTCAAAGTTTTATCCTTCGGACTTTTCTGAACATGATATGGTTGCTCTAAATATTGAGTGTGGGTTCTTTGCGCTAAGTATTCCACGGGATCCAAGGTTTGCAAATGTGACTTCTATTTCTGATGTGTGTCGGCTTTTGGTTGAACATGGGAAGTCAACATTTTTTCCTATGATATATCGGTTGATATGTCTTATTTTGACTCTTCCGGTATCTACAACAACAACAGAGAGGGCATTCTCATCATTGAACATAATCAAGAGCACACTCAGAAATAAGATGAATAATGAGTTTCTCGATGATCTCATGGTTCTTTATGTTGAACGTACATTTGCAGATTATATTAGTACTGATGCTGTGATTGCTGATTTTGAAATGAGTGGAGTTCGTAGGGTAAAATTTAGTTAGTTCCACATTTTGTAAATTTATAGGGTTTTGGTTTATGTCCCCCCTATAACATGTTTTGAAAAAGGCGTGAGGATGAGCCTCCCATTGGGTTCCAAACCTCAAAAAATTTTTTTTGCCCAACAAAGATTTCATTCCTGGGTCCGTCCCTGTTCGTGGAGTATCATTATTTGTGGGTTTGCTATGAATGGGCATGCCAATGAAGATTTTGAATGCTTTCACGAAACGCTCAATCACCATGTTAGTCCGAGTGAAACTACATTCGTGGGGCTGTTAACAGCTTGTACACATGTAGGCTTAGTTGATCTAGGACTTAAATAATTCAACATGATGACAGAAAAGTACGCTATTACTCCGACGGTGGAGCACTTTGGGTGTGTAGTTGATTTGTTAAGCCATGCCAGTCGACTCAGTGAGGCAGAGGATAAGATAGAATCCATGCCAAAGCGACCCAATGTTGTACGTTTCTGGCCGGAAACAATAAAGGGGATGCAGCCCAAGCCACCAATGTCGACAAGGTGGATCCGATATTGCCCCGGGTCACAATAAATCCTGGATCCGCCACTGCTTGGAGCTATTCTCCTACGAAGACAACTAGTTCGAAGAAAGGGAAGAAAATGTCTGACGACTTTGACAAAGCTTTTGAAATGATAAAGATGTGTGACAGCAAATCTAACGAACTTGCATTGTTCGAAGCCGTGGCTAGTATGGAAGAAGTAAAAAATTCGTGGTGATGCATTCTTAGCAAATTGCATCACATATCTCGTTGAATAATCATTGGACAAGATGTTCCTCGTATTACAAAATGATGCACAAAAATGGCAGTGGCTGAAAAATGTGGAGGGTTAATATTTTTTTCTCATCATGGCAGGGGTACTTTCAATGTATTTTTAGTTTGATGACCTGAAAAATGGCGGTATCAGTTTGATGGCCTGAAAAATGGCAGTGGCACAAAAATGGCAGTGGCTGTTCCTCGACCGACATTCAACTCTTATGTTTTTTTCTCATCATCACTTGAAAAATGTTTTTCTATGCATTCTGTTGAACATGTTGTTGTGGTGCTTTCAATTTTTTTCTATTTTAATGGAAGTGGTTTCTTATATTGTAAAATTGTGTATATGTGGGTGTTATTTCTATGTTCTTGTGAAACTGTTACAAATCTAGCTTGGTTGCGATTATGAGGTGACCTTCGCTCCTATAGCTCACATGACCGCTACTCA